>CM034243.1:24476146-25676146 GCA_019916065.1 Vitellaria paradoxa
TTAAATCCTGGATCTTGGGAAGAAAAAACAAAAAAACAAAAAAAAAAAAACAAGAAAGAAAAAATGTTAATTTTCTCTTACTTGCTCTTCATTTTATTTAGAAACCAAATCAAGCCTTAAAAATTAACTATCAAATAAGTATAAAGATTATCTTTTAAAGAATAAATTTTTTATATTTATAGAAATGAATCATAATAATAATTTAAATAAAAATAATTATTATAATAACACTTGGAAAGTATTTGTGTGTATTCATTTATAACTGAGAAACTTAAAAATGATAAGTTTGACACGTTGTGAAAATCGTTAGTGAATTTGTGTCTCTAGAAACACGTCAATATTATTATTTTTAATTTTATTTAGCATTTGAAGGTCCCAAAAATTACTCAAACTAATTTGTAACAGCTATAAATAGTGAACTAAGATCCATCCATGGTAGAAAAAATAACCAAATAAAAACACCCACCACAAATACACAAAAATTCGTTGACAAGGGTAAAAACTTTTTTGAAATCAAAGGAGAAAATAACCTCAGATCCTTAAGCGGATCAGACTAAAAATCTTCACTATATAAAAAGAGGTTACAAGGTGTCCAAAGGAAAGTATTACAAGTTTCTCCAATCAAAACCCATTAATCTACTTGTTCTCAATACTTCCTAACCTTTCTTGCTAGCCAAACCCGCAACTCACCTCAACTCGTGAAGAAATCTATCATCAATCCTTGAAGCGACAGCTCCCTAATCTGATTCCACACCATTGACCTGAGCTTGAGCTTGAGCTTGATAAAGAGAGAATTGTGCCAAAGATGGAAAGAATCACCTAAGCCCCAAAAGATTCAAGAGTTCATAGTCATCCTAATAGCTTTTTGCTTGAAATGGTAGATAAACTGTGCACAGGTCAAAAAGCTTAGGGTTGAGAAAAGATTTTTGCTATTTATACCACAAAACAAGGGTAAAATAGTCAAACGTGTTATTTAAAAAAATCTATGCGACCCGTTGAAGTAGTCCTTGGACAAGAGCTTCGCGGACATGCTGACATGCTGGACACATCCTGAACAAAAATTCACAATGTTCCAGATGAAAGTGGAAGCTCGCGGGCACGAGTTGCCAATCTCATGCTTGCGAACTTCCAAGTTCACACACTGTTAATTTTGAATCTCTTTGTCAATGAAAAGTTGAGAAGATGACAATGACTCAGACCATCAGCTAATCAAGACTAGTAGATGTTCTTCTCCCAACCTTACCTTATGATACACTAACACACTTTGGCCTGTCTTAGTGCATCATTTCAATAGCCTTGTGACATTTTGGAATGAACAATTACAAGTAAAATGTTTGCTCGAAAATTACCAATTACCAAAGCTTATACAGACATTAACAACATTAAATATAATCAAATTTAGCATAAAATACATAGGATATTGAATTTTAAAATTCAATTTACATATAAAAATTATGCTATTGTATCAAGCACAAGCATATGCAAGGAAATTTATCAAATTTTATACTGTATTTGAACCTTAAATTTATTAAAAGAAGGAGAAATAAATAAATAAATAAAAATACTATACGTGTCTTTATATTTGTAACAAAAAAATAAAAATAAATAAATAAATAACAAATACATTTTTACACCCAATTGCCCATCTCTTCACATATGGGCACCCAAATAGAATCATAATGACACTAAAAAGTTTAGCAATTATTCCAAAGGTTATATGGTTTGAGAAAATTGGCTGATAGTTCAGCTACCAACTATTAGTTTTTGGGTTTTTTTTAAAATTATTAAATTTATTTTCTTATATTTTAAGCTTTTTTTTTTAATATTGGGGGACAAAAATATAAAATTAATAAAAAATTAAAAAACTAGTAACTGAAAAGTTAACTTTTTTTTTTTTTTCTTTCTAAACACAAAAAAACTAACCTTTTAATAATTAGTAGTTAGTTTTTTTCTTCCCAAACTCCTCTTTGAACGAATCTCTAATAAGAAAGTTCCCAACCATTAATAAATACCTTCTTTTTCCCATTTTAAGAAAGTTGCATTTTAGTGGTTCCGGCTCCCATACTTTTTATTTCTCTGCCAATTTTTTTTTCTTTCCAAATCTCAACCGTCTATTTCATCCAATGACTAAAAATACACTTTTTTATAGGTTTCATTTTATTAGTTTTTCTTCTTTTTTTGGGGGGGGGGGGGGGTAATTGTCTTCTTTAAATCAATCCCCTAATGCAAATGCAACAAATCTGTATATCAGTTTGTCTTTTTCTCTCGAAAGAAACCCATCTCTCCTAGAACCAACTCCTCACGAAGACAATCAGATCAGTATCCAAGGCAACCTGGTCAAAAACCACAAATATAGAACTGATTTGTTGCCTTGCAGATTGCTTACCTTCCACCCAAGTATGCCATGAAAATGGATTCTTACCGGCAAAAAATATATATAATAATAATAAAAATAAAATAAAATAATTCAAGTATTATCTACTTTAACAAATAATTAATGATCCCCGGACTGTTCATTGCACAACAAGAGTAGGTGCTTTAGGATCTAGTAGGCTAGCCTGCCAATCCATCAGCAAAATCTAGTACTGTTACATATTTGGATGACTTCATATAATTGAAAAGCGAAAAGGTTGTAAAAAAAGAATAAGAAAAAATTCCAATAACAAGACCCACTAAAAACTTAATCTTAGACATTGGATGAAACAGAGAATTAAAGTATAAAAAGAGCTGAAAAATGAAAAAAAAAAATAAAAAGTTGGGAAACCGAGTTGCATTCACAAGAAAATAAATACAATATATTTTTAAGAACCCGAAATATTTAGAAATCTCAACCCCATGAAAAAAAAAAAAAAAGAAAAAAAATCCTTTCAAAACAATTAACAATAACAGCATTGTTAGATTTATGTGACCCACGAAACTATTTTATAGTGATATATTTATTTTAAATTATGATTATATTTAATAATTAAATTTTACTAAATTCTATTAGTCAGTTTTAGAAAACTTTTAATTTTATTAAACTATTGTGATTGATAGTGATAATCATGGGTATATTTTCAATAAGAAGATAAATCCTATTGATCCTCTTGCTACTCTATATAACAGTACGTGTTTTTCATCAGAACATAATAAGGTTTAAGGAAGAAAGAGAGAGAAACAAAATTTGTTAATTAAAGGGTTTCTATACAAGAATCAGGTTAGAAAATACGCTATAGATTAAGGTATGTATTCAATGTTGTTAATTTTAAATGTAAAAATTATAAGTTCAAAAGATTTTGAGATTATCGTTTATACAAATTAGGGTTTTGTATACCATTAATTTGCTTACAATTGTTATTAGACCATGGTTTTGAATCTATGATTTTTCATGAATAAATTATTATTTTATTATTTATAATATGGAATTCGACGAATCAAATTTTAGTTCGATATTTTTTCATTGGTAATTAAAGCAGTAGATATTATCTTGATCTGTCACTCCCACCATTTTTTATGTTTAAAAATAAATATAAAACTTTAATAATTGGATTTTATTTTATTTTATTAGTTAAAATTTAAAATTTCATATTATTTGAAATCTATTTCAAAATATTAAAATTCGATGAATTTCACTATCTTTTTTCAGTAGATGGAGTTACCCTCATGTCTCGTATTTATTCTTTTTTTTCCACTAACAAGTTAAATTTAATATTCTTCTCAAATCAATTCGATTCAATTTTTAAATTAAACAAGTATTCTAGACACTAAATTTTATTTATCAAATAAAATAAAATTAATTTTAATATTTTCAAACAGAGTGTAGAATCAAATAAATTCTAAATGGCCTATTAGGAGAAAATTTATTTTAAATTGTGATTACTTAAAAATTCTTTGACCGGAGGAAATTACAAGAATCGCATAAACGCACCCAATTTGTTTGGCTTAAATCTAAGTGGCCTAATTTTGTAGCATTGATCGACCTATTAAATTAAATTAGGAGAAATGGTCTGAATTTATTTTTAAACTTTAGGACTCTGATGTTAAACACCTCATTAATGACAAAATTCTTTTTTCTTTTCTTTTCTTTCCTTTTCTTTTTTCTTTAACGGTTAATTTATGTATCTTTTAAATAAATAAAATTTATATGAAAATAAAAAAAATCAATTTAGATATTAAATTACAAGAAATATTAAATTATAACAGATATTAATAAAATTTATGTATTTCTAGAATTTATTAAATTAAAGGTATAATTTAAATATAAATTTTTTGTTATAAAATATAAATTTTCAAATATAAAATATTCAATTATTAAATATAAATTTTTATTATAAAATATATTTTTTTAAGTTTTTCAATTCCATTATTTAAAATTTATAAATACAAATGCAACCTATATATATTTTGAAAAACTATATTTTATAATAAAAAATTTATATTTAAATTATTACACCTTCAACTTAATAAATTTAAAAATTATTGACAAATCTTATATTAAATTATCATTACAATGTTAAAGTAATAGAAATAATATTTTAATAAAATATATATATTTATTTCACTTCGAATTAAAAAAATAAAGGACATCTTTTTCATTTCATGTAAATTAATACAATTTAAGATATATATAAATTTCATTATTATATCTTATTTAATATCTCTTATAATTCAATATCTAAGTTCGTTTTTTTTTTTTATTTTCATATAAACTTTATTTATTCGAAAGATGGATAAATTAAGCGTTAAAGAAATTGAATAAATTTTTTAAATTTATAAGATCTTAACACACACACACACTAAGTTGCCTAAAAAGAGACTTTGGAGGGAGTTACCTATCAGCTTGATGTTGCAAGGCCATTCCACCCAAATCTGAAACTTCTCTGAGAGCTGCCTCCCACCTTTCCACCTTCTCTAAAGCTGTATACAAGTGATCGGCAAAGTTCTTGCAGGTGCCTTTGCCTCTGAAACTCAAGAACACCTGATAAGTACAGTGAGAGACGGAAGAGAATGCCTCTTGTGTTCCAGAAGCAGCCATTGAACAGAACTCCAGAAGGAGGATGACTGAAGTAACTATGTAAATTCTAAGCCACCATGGATATATATACCCTTTGAATATTCTAAAGTGAAAAGGATTTGTTCAGAGGATTGATGAAATCATAGTCAACAAATCTAACAACTTTAACCCATACAAATCGGGCTCTTTTCCCGTTCCCATTTCCATTGGCAACCAAACATAGTCTAAATGAATTTTTTATATTTATTTTCAATTTCTTCCCTCTAAGTAAGAAAAATGGCACATATTTTAGTTACCTTGTGCTGCACATTCATAAAGAGTTCCTTTAATGAAATAGAATAGATGTCTTATCAGTAAGCCAGCAGAATGCAGAGGAAGATTCCAACACTGGCACTCCACCCAAAAATAAGTAACACAAATAACCATTACATGACATGGTCAATTCAAAGCCACTTACCATAATGCTCGCATGAAGTGAGTATATCTTCTTGGCTCGACTCAGAGACTGATATAATTTCTGCATTCATTTCCCAACTCATTCTATGTATCAATTCCACTTACTCATAAAACCATCTCCAATGGTGCATATTTCAAGTTAAAAGGTATTTCACATTATAAAAGGAATCCGGTTCCCAACTTCAGATGGGTCCATGTAGTAGAAGATCAGCAAAACTTGGTCTAACAGTCTTCCTGAGTTCAAGAATTGCTAGAAGTTCATCAAAGGCATCATCCTCTCGAGAAGACGATTATAAAACCCCGGATCCACAGATTGCATTTTGCAATTCTTAACCCATATATTCTCCTCTGTTAAGTTCATCATCTGCTCTAAATGTGAAAAATTCAGAATGCACTAATCCCATGTAAAGGTGAACTGTAATGGTGTTACCTTGGTCATTGTTGCTGAAACCCAACAACACATGGTAAGTACATTGAAACAAGGAAGAGGATGATCGATTTATGGGTTCTTGCACTTTGGCCATTCGAACTCGATAAAGCCCTGGACTAGGGATGTAAATCAGGGCGACCCGGCTCAGGAATTTGGACCGACCCGGCCCAGGAATTTGGACCGACCCGCCCCTGCAGATTTTCGGGTCGGGTCAAGGGTAACGCCAACTGCCCCTGACCCGTCCCAACCGACCCAACCTATTTTTAATATTTTTTATTTTTTTAAAGAAATTAAAATAAAAAACAAAACTCGAACAAACACATTAAAGTCATTATTAATAAAAATTAAAATTTATTATACAACAACCAATTACATAATTAATATTAAATTTAAAATTACAATTTATAAATGTAGAATTATAAAAATAAATAAATGATAGAGTAATTAATAGGTGTATCACTTCACATCTTATACATCCCAACTAGGTTAGCACATATAAGAGTGACTATCATTTGCAAATATTACTCTATCTATACATAACTATTAATTTATTATTCATCACCAGATCCACTAGCGTGTTCTTCTCTTTCACCTAAATACATTGCATCAAAATCAAGGTCAAGTTGCTCTTTTTTGGCATCTTCCTATTGTCTATTTTCTGCAAGATACCAATCTCGTAAACACATCAAGACTTCTACTGTCGGAGGGGCCAGTCGACTCCTGAATTGACTAATAACGCGTCCACTAGCACTAAATGCTTGCTCGGATGCTACGGTAGAAACTGAAAATGCAAATATATCACGAGCTAAAGCTGAAAGAATTGAAAACTTTGATTGTTGTCCCTTCCACCAATCTAAAAGACTGAAATAATCTTCATTTTCTATTGGAGGTGTACTGAGATAACGTTGGAGGTCGAATGAATTTGAACTTGCACTTGTTGATACATCTGTCCGTCAGGATGTTATTCTTCTCCAAAGGGACGCATTGCCACCAAAGTCACGGCGAGAAGAAGACGTTGTGGCCATAGTTAGTTGGATAGTTGTACGATTGCTATCATACTGACCCAATAGAGCTTGCATTTCTTGTTTAATTTGATATAATTTTTTTTGGACACTTTCATGCCCATATATCATCTCTAATAATTGAAAGAAAAAATCTTCTTTATACCTAGGGGCCGATTAGATGATGCTAAAATTTCAGGAAATAAGTTTTAAAGGGAGTATTATTTTTAGAGGATTGGTCCACATTGATGTGATGTTTATGGAGGGGATAACTTTTGACCTGATTTGGATGTTTTATAAATAAGAGGGGGTGTATGATGAATAAAACAGTCAAATGACTCTTTTACCCTTGTGGTGTCCCAAACTTGATTACTCATTAAATTAAATATTAAATTACAATACCAACTCCATTTAATTATTTTTGGACAATTTAAAGTTATATTATTTATTTCATTGAAAATTTAATTTTTTAAAAATTTATTTAAACAAATTTTTTTTTAAATATGTACTTTTGAATGGTTGGTTATTATCTGATTTTATTTTTAATTATGTTTATTTTGACTTGTTGGCCTATCTATTATTTTTTTACTAGCATTATATTTATTTTGATCAAATTAATGAGGGCTAAAAACGCAAAAACAATCACCATTTCCCCTGGATAAATTTTCAGCTGGGGTCGAGGCTGTCCAAAATTTATCCGGGAGAGACCGCGCGCGAAGGAAAGTGAAGACCCGGGAAGGGGGGAAGTGGTTGCCAAATCATGGCAATGGGTGGGACCCACCAGTAAAACCTTTGGAGGTTGGCTTTCCTCGCATCCAAGCGGGGCTTAGGGTCTAAAATAGTAGCAATACCAAAATATATGAGAAGTGGTTTAAATATTTATGAAAATTTTCCTTCATTACAGCAACCAAAGGAGCATAATATTCTTGGGCACCATATTTGTTAAAAATTTCATCAATAACCCCTAATTGATAAATAACAGTAGAAGAAATAGGATAATAAATTTCACAAAATATTTTAGTAACAACATCAAAAACATGCAAAAAAATCTTTATAGAAAATTACATTTGCCTAATCAATTGGCTTAATACTATCTAATCCAATAGCTTGATTACTTAAAATAAATAAATCAATTACTTTTTGATATTTAATAGCAACTTTTAACATTATATAGGTTGAATTCCATCTTCTATTAATTTTCATTGGTAATTTTCTAAGTTTTAAACTAATTTGATTGCATATGCCAGTAAATAAACTAATTCTTTTTGGAGAGCTCATGGCACAAACTACAGCTCTTTTTATTTTTAGAATAGAAGATTCATAAATGTCCAATCCATCATTTACAATTAAATTAAATATATGGACACAACAACAACCATGAAATAATGAACCATTTACAGACAAAGCATTAACTAAATAATTAAAACAAACATCATTATATAAAGTATTGTCTAAAATAATAGAAAACATTTTTGTAGATAATTACCACGATACAAGTTCATGCAAAATAAGTTCCCCCACACTGAATCCAGTGAATGGTTGTTCAACTAATTTAAATGAAATAATGCGTTTATTTATTTTTCAATTTTCGTCAATATAATGTGCAGTTATACAAAAATATTTAATATATTGTTAAGATTTCCACATATCAGCGGTCAAGCAAACATTTCCTTCAAAATTATTAAAATAAGTTCTTAATTCATCCTTTTTTAATTCAAAATCTCGTAAAACTTTATTTTTTGAAGTATTTCTTGAAAAACCACGATATTGTAGTGTAAAACTTTCGCGAATAAATTCTTCAAAATGTCGATTTTCACTCATTGTAAATGGTTACTTATCTTTAATAATATATCTAACTAAATTATTTTGTGTTTTTATAAGGTCATAAGAAAAAATATTTAAATTACCCCCTTCATTACCTTATTTAGTTTGTGTTGTACGTGAAAAATATTGATCAATTAAACTATTAATACGAGAATCCTGTTGGTGCCTTCTATTTAAATGTCTTTTTAAATAACTAGTTCCAAATGTAGTTCTATCATCTAATAAATCCTCACAAATAACACATTTAGCCTTATGCATTCCATCATCACGTTAAATTCTAATAAAAAAATCACATACTTTTGAAGTGCCACGTTGTTCGGCGTGACGGAAAGATGATGCACCAACATCACTAGCTGTGGTAGTAGGTGTTGGTATTTGTGGTGATACAAATTGTTCCATTTGTTCTTGAGGGGAAAAGGTTATTGAGTCTCCACCCTCCAAATCAAAAAAATGAGTGTCCCGTAGATCCATTTAGAAAAAATAATTTAATAAAAAAATTAAATTATGCAAATTAAAAAAAAATGTATGTATGCAAATTAAAAATATAATTAAATACTAACTTAAAATAATTTGAAACCTTAAATCACTTGATCTTGAAATCTTGACTTCAAATTTGACAAAATAGAATGCACTTGAACACAATTGAAGAGCACACTTGAGTATTGGTAACTTGGTAGTATAAAAATTTGGAAAATAATTTTGTTAATTTTTTGTGAGAGTGAGTGAATGTGAGTGTGGGGTATTTATAATGGATGAGGGTGGGAGAGTTTTGTAATTTGTTGAAATTTCTTTGTATTTAAAAAAAAAAAAAAAATTGGAACGTTCTGCACTTGGCAGAATGGCTTCTGGCTAAGGCATAACCAAGAAAAAAAAAAGAAAGAAAGAAGACGTTCTGCTTGGCAAAACGGTAAAAAAGCAGAGGAAAAAAGGGGGCGCGGGCCGAGAGGCGAGGCGGGGGGGCGCGAGCTAGGCAAGTGTGGGGTCTGGGGAATGCAAGTCGGGGCAGGTTGGGCCTCAGGCCAAGTCAACCTTGACCTAAGCCCTGACCCGGGGAAGGAGGGGCAGGTCGGGCCGGGCCAGGTTTCGGGCCAACCCGACTTGACCAATTCACATCCCTACTTTGGACATAGATGGAGTATGCTACGGACTAGTTTGTTCATTTTGTCAATAGGTAAATTTCAAACTTCTCAATCCACTGCCATCTTTCCAATTGAATAGCATATATATATATATATATACACACACACAAAATGGCTTAAACCGACTACTCACATGGGCTTAAATTCACATGAAAATCATAGCGAATAATTGAGTTCTTCTTAGAACTTCGGCACTATACCACTTTACTAACACCTTAAGGAAAATTGTTAGCTCAATTCTTGTCATGGAATCCCCGGCACTAAGATGCTGCAAACTGCATGCAAAGAAGTTGGAACGGGGAACAGCATGTGCTTTAACCCCCCACAATAGCATCATCATCATCATCATCCGGCAAACATAAGTGCAATGTCTGCAAACAGCCCGAGGACTGATGCGAGGTGGGATGACATATCCCCGGGGTTGGGTATGTCCAGTGCAATATGCGTAGGTTTGTTCTAAACACATCAGATATTTACAACAGTGTTGTTAATATGATTTAACCGCCATTTTCCTCTGCTCCTCAACCTTGTTGTTTTCTGCTTTTTACATTTTGTCTATGATTGTACAGTCATAAAGTCAATTTCATATCTCATTAATGAAGTACAGAAAATAGAATATGAAAATAGAATAAATTGAAAAGGAATTAACTACTATTTTAGAACACTAAAAAATCCAATAATGTGCAGATAAATCAGATTCTACTATTTTAGAACATTAAAAAACAAACTAGGCCAAGATCACTGCCTTTGCTTAAGGACAAAAAGGACATAATAACCAGCACCTAAAATAGCACAATAGAAAAGCAGAGCAAGGTTTGTTGCCTAAGAACAATAAGACTATCAGAGTAACTGCAGACCAGTTGGTTTTAGTAGCTATGAATGAACTAAATTGTTCTCCATCAGTCTCTTCCTCAGTCAAGACTTGTTTCACTTCCTTCCCGCATCGTCAACCTTGTTCAGTTCATTCATATGGAGCTAGATAGCTTCCAAATTTCTCTAACATTTGTTGACCCAAATTCCGTGAAAGGTAGACCAAATACTGATTGCTAAACTAGGGAAGATAGTAGCGCCTCAAGGTATGCAAAGCCAAGAATAAACTTCTTCCAAGTTTTACCCATCTCTTCTGTTTACTAGTCACTTGTTTCTGAACCTCCTTTACTAATTTGAAGAGTGGAATGTAAAATTGCGCTAAAATACTCATAATGTTCTTCCTCCAAGTGTGCCTACTAATCTGTCAAAGTCCTCAAATTTTTCTTCTACTCTAGAAATATTTGAGGTGAAGAGGACAAACTCAACAAGAAATTGTGACATTTCTGTTGCCATTAAAGCAGCTCTCAAAATGCAAAATCTTGTCTATTTTTCTATTTCCTCGTCGGTTGGATGACTTTAGAATTTCTTACATGGAGTCATCACCTTCAAAACAATAATAGCAATCAAAAACATTATTAGTGACATACTCCTAATCTTTACAAAACTGTAAAGGATATTCAATAGATTAATAACGAATACAATTAATATACCTCTATTAACACAGCTATTTATCTTCTCTAGTTTACAAGGCTTTGTGGTGAATTCATTAGGAGGACAAGGCTCATGCTTGCTCCTATTTGTAGAAGTCCTAAACTTCATATTAAACTTTCTAAATCACAAGTAATGTATCTTAGGATCCCACTCTTGATCCCACATTAAATTCTAGTCATTAGGATCCGACTCATGATCCCAACAAAAAACCAGCGATGTGCTTCTTTTGCCACCACTATCATTGGATTTTGACTATTCAATAAGACCACTTTTTATTCTGGCAATCCACTATTATCAGTTTTGAACAATTCTACAATATCAAGAATCAAGACACTATCTGCCTATGTAGCATCCTCATCTTTGAGCACCTCTGAATCTTTAGATAGAATTCTACAAAAGCATTCAAAAAGCTGGTGTTATAGAGATAAGAATTGTTTTCACAGCAAAGATTGCCTAATAAAGCCATCCTAAGCCAAGCCTTTATTAAGATGCTCCTTCACTTTTACACTGCAACTTGTGTTTCTTCTCTTATCATCATATATGTATTTTCATTGCTCATTGTGTTTCTAGTTTTCTTGTGGATCCATTGGCTTTTACCCTAACGATAACTTTTTCATGTTAATATCTTTATGCCACATCTCAAGAATCTACACATGGTGCTGGAGTAGTTAGTTGTGGAATGATATAAATAAATCATTTGATAAACAACTAAATAAATGTAATCAAAACATGCATCTACTTGTGAAGTTATCCCCATGCTCATCTACTTAGCTCTCTACTCTTTTAGGTAAGACACATCACTTGTGATTTGAAAAGTTTAACATGCAATTCAAGACTTCACGAATAGGAGCAAGCATGAGCTTTGTCTTCCTAATGAATTCACCACAGAGCCTTGTAAACAAGATAATATAAATAGCAATGTTAATGAGGGTAAATTAATTATATTCATTATTAATCTATTGGACATAACCCTAAACAGATTTGATTGGCGTCGTCAAATCCATATAGCCGACCTCACCTAGTAGAAAAAGGCTTAGTTTGGTTTGGTTTGATTTGGTTATTAATCTATTGAATTTCCATTACAGTTTTCTAAAGGTTAGGAGTACGTCACTAATAATGTTTTCGATTGCTATAATTGTTTTGAAGGTGATGACTCCAAGAAAGAAATGCCAAAATCATCAATGACCAGCAAGGAAATAGAATAACAGACAAGATTTTGCATTTTGAGACCACTTTAATGGCAACAAAAACGTCACAACTTCTTGTTGAGTTTGTTCTCTTCACCTCAAATATTTCTAAGGTAGACGAAAAATTTGAGGATTTAGACCGTTTAGTAGACACATTTGGAGGAAGAACATTTGAGCATTTTAGCATATTTTTACATTGCACTATTCAAATTAGTAAAGGTGGTTCAGAAACGAGTGGACAGAAGAGATGAATAAAACTTGGAAGAAGTTTACCCTTGGCTTTGCATACAGAAGATCTTTGCACACCCACCAAAAACTTTTGCATAGATGAAACCATTGTTCTTCTTTTATAGGTTATAACCATTGTTCTTTTCTTTCAGAACTGTCGAACAACAACAATAAAGAGTGAAACAAGGTAAGAAAAATTAATCAACATGGTTAGATATCTATGGTTAAATCCAATCAAATACTTAAATAAAGTATAAGAGAACAACCAAGTGAGGTGAAACAAGAAAGAGAAACTAAGAGAAGAAGAGAAGAAAATAATTAGGGAGAGAAGAATTAATCCATAATAAGAAGCAGCACATGTAGCCTTTTAAATAGAAGATACAAAAACAAATCAAAGACACAACCTAGGGAAGACCATCCTAGAGGAGATCAAGAGACAATGTAAGAAGAATGTATTATTCAAGGGGAATGCACTTATTAAATGCTCGATGTCCCATCTTATCCTATCCTGTTCAATGAGATAGATATTAATAGAAAAAATACTATGTAGTGATAATGCCAAAGCTATAACTGTTATTATCAGAATTCATTTAATATTTTTGTATCTATTGACAAAATTACCACATCTTCTATTCTAGATTCTCTCCCTCCGTTATTAATTCCTCTCAACCTAATATATATTCATCTCTATCTCCATCTCTTCCCTTCTTTTTAATACAAAGTCCTCTCTCTTTCTTCAAAAAAGACTTCTCTAGCCCTCATCTAATTCTTAAATCTAAAAGTCCTTTTAATTACACCCAGTTAATTTATAAACAATTTATTTTTTTAATTATTTATCCCAGTTTTCTCACAATTTACATAATTAAAAACTAAGCAAAATTAAAATATCCAATTAATAACCTAACAAATAAAATATTTATTACTTAACATTTTATAATTTATTGTTGAAGAGCTATTGTTTCTTAAAGTGAATTATATTTTTTATACTTAGAAATTTTTAAATCTTGTTTAGATTTGGGATAAATATTTTATAAATAGAATGATCTCGTGGTATTTAAAGGAAAAATTGTTCTAGTGACCAATTTTGAAACTTTAAAAGAATAGAAAATCTAAAATAGAAACAATTTGGCAGTGTGTTATTTGAACGAGCTGAAATGGCTTCAACTAAAGCAAAACTAATGCATTTTTTTTTATGTTGACAACTTCATCCCTCTAGTTGAATATATAGGGCAATTCGGTGAACTCCCACCTTGCGCGGGGTCCGGGAAGAGTCGAACTACAAGTATCTACTGTACACAGCCTTACCCTGCATTTGCAAGAGGCTGTTTCTACGACTCGAACCTGTGACCTCAAGTCACACGGCGGCAACTCTTACCGTGGCGCCAAGGCTCTCCTTCTCATCCCTCTAGTTGAATGATCTTGAAATTTTCTTTTTCTCATCCTAAAATACCCTTTAAAACAAGAACAAAGGAGAAAGAAATGAGCCCACAGTAGGCAACAGAGAGATGGAATGTTTCCAAGGATTAAGTGTGGTTGTCCCTCTCGACAATTAGAAATGAGATGATCTATAAAGAATCAAATCATTAGAGCCTATTATTTCAGTTCCATCTACAAAATCAACAACCCTTTTGTGTGTAGTATGTATATGTATATATCTAATTATGTGTTTTTGTGGGTCGGGCTTCATCTGATTGATATCACTAGCTGTTCTCTTGCAAGAACAAATGAGTAAATCAACTAAGAATTCGGGTCATGCGAGATTTAGAAAAGATCGGGTGACGTCAGAATCCAAATCTAGAGGAAAATCTCAAAGTCATTAAGTTTAGGATTGTGCAGGTGTGAATTCGTTGATAGATTTGAATATTGTAATTTACTGCTATATATATTAATGAGAATGACCACTTCAGACTACAGATTAGGCAAACACGCATGTAATATTTAAAGTTAAGACATATGATCATTTTATACTTCCTATTGACAAACAAGGTAAATAGTGGTCTAGCCTAAAACCTATATATGTGATTCCTAGAAAATAAGTGAATTGAACGAATATAATTCATATTTAGTGTGATAGTTCAAATACAACATAAAACATTATTATCAAAAATTCTCTTATAAAAGTCCTTTTATATAGGGTTCTACATTTATACTGCGAGAATATACATCAAAATAAAAAAGAAGTAAAAGAATACTAAAACAACGATGAAGTAATTAATGAATATCAAATAACCTGCATGCAAAACCAATTATTTCAGAATGAATGCATTAACAAATGATGTGCACTCCGAGTAAGAAATTCACGAGGAAATGAATTACGTACCCTCTAGCTAAGAACATCTCTACTGGACTACCAACTTGTTTAAGTGCTGCCCTCCACCATTCCAACTTATTCCTCAAATGCTTCTTTTTCCTTTCATCCATTTCCATCTATATTTGTTCCTCATGCCGGCGAAATGCCCCCGCAAAACTTCCTATTTGATTCCTAACGTGGGATGGATCGACGTGGTAGAAGACGAGCAAAATCTTGTGCCCTGATGTCCTGTTGTGTTGGAGGATCATCACAAGCTCATCAAGGCACTATTTGGAAGAAGCATAGTTTTTGGAAAACACAATTATCGAACTCCTTACTTCTTTTAATATTGCCTTCTCTAATTCTGAATCAATATTTTCACCGCCATAATCATCTTTAAATGTGCGAAATCTAGCACCAGACAGAGCTGTATAGGGGTGGCCTGGGAAGGTATTGCGGATGTCTGCTTAAGAACACATGGCAATTGCAAAGTTTCCAGCTGGAAGAAGAACAGGAAGCCTCTTCAGCTCTAACAAGAGCCATCAGATCTTGGAAGATTAGTTTGTTGGTACTGAAGTACTGTCTGAACCCACAAAACAAGAACAAGGACAACAAATATCAGCTTTGTCCAACATAAATATTGGCACATACAGATGAAAAAAACTATAAATATATATATATATACACACACACCAATTGGGAGACCAGAAGATGTCCAATTCGAATCTGTGCAAGATTTGTTCTTTCTATTTGAAAGATTAGATCTCCTGCTGATGGAAGGTCTCTATAATTTTGGTTTACGATGAGCACTTTCAATTTAAAGATCAACAATGAGAAAAATGAAGAAAAAAAGAAGCATGTATAAGAGAGTGAAATTTGTGTTCTATGAACAACTGGTAAAGCTGCCTAGCAAGTGGGGAAAGACCACAGGAGGTCAAGTCAAGCTGGTGAGGCAGACTCTAACAGATGAAAGATTTAGGTTCTGCTGGTAACCCATAATTTTTGGCTTTTTTGCTTTTTGGCTTTTTGTTTTTTTCTATAATGGCCAAATTTATCCTCTTGTATTTTAATCTTCTTTTAAACCTTCAAGGGCAAAAATGTCAAATTAATTTAAAAAAAAAGCTAATTTTTTTCTCTTCCCAAACACAAAAAACTAACCTTTTAATAACTAGTTACCAACTAGTTAAAAAAAAAAAAAAAAAAGAACCCAACTTTTTTTACTTCCAAACCAAGCCTAAGTCTTTTTTCTTTTAAAGAAATCTTCATTTTTTATTTTTTTTCATTTATCCGTCCATTGCCTAGCAAGTAAGAAAAGACCATTGGAGATCAAGTCAACTGGCCTCTACTACTCTTTTTACTATTTACATTACTTTAATATTTTTTTTTTTTTAAATTAACTCTCTTCATTTTTTTTTTTTTTTCAAACATGTGCATTGCTTAGCAAGTAAGGAAAGACCAGTGGAGATCAAGTCAAGCAGGTGGGCTGGACTCAACTTCTAAAAGTTACACAGGCACCGTTTGATTTGCTAAAAATTAACAAAAATTTCTAAAAATCTCTAAAACTCTTTAACACATTTTGGTTGCCTCGTACTTTGTGAAATCTCTATAAATTTTTATATATATCTACATATCCCAATAAATTTTTACAAACACTAATACTTTTTTTTTAACAAATCTCAATAACCTTTTCACAAACCACAATAACTTTTTAACAAATTTCAACGAATTTGACATAAATCCGTGGGAACAAACCGAAAAAAACCGTTCCCACAGTCTCTCTCTCCAACTTTTTTTACGCAGAAGTCAAAAAGTTCAACAACTTTCAAAAAAAATTCTGATATAAATCCGTGAGAACATACCCAAAAAACCTTTCCCACAATTTCTCTCCAACTTTTTACCGCAAAAGTCTAAAAATTACACTATTCATCTTCAAAAAACGTGGTTTGGATAGAAACACCCAACGTTAAAAATTATTCCAAACCACATTTTTTCTTATTTTTTCTTGTTTTTTACCACTCCACACGCTACCACAATTATAAAAGTTGAGATAGAATGTGGTTTGTGTTACCCTTTGACATTTGGAGTGTAATCAACAAATCACAAAAAATAGAGATAAACAGTGCAAATCCATTCGAACGGATTTTCATGCGTTCAAACAGATTCTAGCATACACTTTTTGACCATTTTGTGTTAGAACTTTTTCAAATTCTTAAGAGATTTTACTAAAATTTCTAGAGATTTATACAAATTTAGGTTCCGTTTGGGAACCCAGACCTATTTGACTTGTGCTTTTTGGCTTTTTCAACAATGACCAAATTTACCTTCTTATATTTTAATCTTCTTTTAAATCTTCAAGGGCAAAAATGTCAAATAAACAAAAAAAAGTTAGCTTTTTTCCCTTCCTAAACACCCAAAAAAAAAGTCAATTTTTTAGTAGCTAGCTACTAGTTAACTACAAAAAAGCTAACTTTTTTTACTTCCCAAACCAATCCTTAGAGAGATTTACGTAGTCCGAGGTGAGAAAAGTTTTGAAAATAATTATAAAGATTTGTAAAGATGTTCTGCGTTTTTTGAGCTCCAAACGCACCCTATTTATGTTACTTTGTTCTTCATTAAAGTAGCTTTGTTCTATTTTAATTTATCTACATATTTGGAGCATCATATTTTACTAAAATTTAAAAAAAAAATAAAAAAAAAATTCTAATTTTTTATTTACTACAAGAAGCTACAATTTTTACTAATTCTTATTATTTTTTTTTTTTTTGGGGCCACTCTAAACGTAAGTTGGTAAGATTATTGCATTTGTTGAAAAAGTATTTGTCTAATAGTCAGATGCATGTGATATGTCAGGCAATAAATGAATCCTAGTATTCACATTGTACCATTAATTAAAAAAATCACAATATGCTTCTATTTACTTATTTTTTTTTTAATGCAACACACCCGGTATTCACATTGTACCATTAATTGAAAAAAAATAAAATAAATCACAATATGCTTCTATTTACTTATTTTTTTAATGCAACACACAACCCCCTTGAACTTTTGTGTCAATACATTGGAAGCAAGGTGTGGTTTATAAACTGGCATCCTACATCAAGATGTTAGGGTGCGAGTGTGTAGTATTTAAGCCCCACCTGCAGATGAAGTTTGGCTTGGTTTGTCGGACTGGGTTGGGTTAGTTCAAAAAAATGAAATCTATGTGTGCGTGTTCAACGCTCCACTCTTTCTATGAGTTGTTCCGTCAATCTTGGCCTCGGCCCAAGGAGTCGCAGTGAGCAGATGTCCCATATCAGAATGTTAGGATGTGTGTGTGTAGTATTTAAGCTCCACTTGCAGATCAAGTTTGACTTTGTTGGGTTGGGCTAGATTAGTTCAAAAAAAGTGCAGTTTATAAACTTGCACACACAACCCAAACTCTCCCTCTCCCACTGTGGGAGAGGCCCCTATTACTTCCTAGAAATGGCGGACCCATTTGTTTCCTCTATCATAAACTAACGTTAGGTATGAACTGTCAAGCAATAGGCAGAATAGTTAGCTTTTACAATTTAAGCCTTTTAATATCTTTCATACTTACATCAAGAAATATTTCTAGGACCCATTTGTTTCCTCTGTTATTATCATAAACTAAAGTCAGGTAAACTATCAAGCAATAGGTAGAACAGTAACCATTTATAATTTAAGGTCTTTAATATCTTTCATACTTACATCAAGAAATTATTAAATAAAAAATTATTCTATTGGAAAATATATGAAAAAAATCCTGCTGGAATAATGTGGCAGTTGCAATTTTGTAAATAAGTGATATTTTTATAAAGTACCTGATAATTTTCACAAGCATAAATTCCACTTCTCATAGACCTAAAAATTTTTCTACAGAATAATTCATAAGTTCACACATTTATTCACATTATTCTACTTATATATTCTAACCATTTATTCCAATTGTATAGCATTACCCATTTTTTATTTTAATATAATTGAGTGACAAATTTTAGAATCATCGACCTAGAAATTTTACGTTCTGCATGCAGCATGCTAGGTTTTAAGGGTATGAAATTTAATGAATTAAAAGGATGACAAGTGTCGATTGAACTGCAATACCATTCTATATATATAATATTTTATAATATTCCAAAGAAACATTAAAGGGAATTACCAGTCAGCTTTCATTCCATAAGACCATTACACCCAAATCTGAAAATTCTCTGAGAGCTGCCTTCTCCATCCATTTCTTTTCTCTTCCACCTTTCTCCAGCTTTACATTCTCTTTGTTATTTGCAAATGCTTCTGCAAATCAAAAGTATTCCCAATCTGATTCTTAACTTGGGAGAGGAGGACATCATAATAAACAGGAAAAATATATAATGGCTCCGTTTGGAGCTCTCCAAAATAAAATAAAATCCTACAAATCTCTACAAACACGAATTACAAGACAGCAAAATTTAAATTCTTCACTCACTGCACAAATTACAAGACATTTACTTTTACAATTTTATTTTATTTTATACAATTTTATACAACTCCAAACACCCCCAATATACGTCCAAAAATTTTTTTTGGCAGTCAAGGATGATCTTACAAGTTCATCAAGACAGCAACTTGAAGAAACATATTCATTCGATAAAATAATTACTAAAACCCTTGATTGTTCAATTTTTCTTCTGAGTTATGACTTCTCCTTTCTCAATTTCTTCATCATCTTTGAAGGGGTGCATTCCCGCTTGCACCAAAGCTGTATTTAAGTGATTGGCAAAAGGTCTTGCAAGAGTCTTTGTTATGGACCAAAAATTGAAGGAAGAAGACAAGAGGGAAACTAAGAGAAAATTCAACAATTCATTGATGATTTTTCAGTATTCCTTTACAGGACAAGAACTTGAGCTTTTAAGCTTGTTTGAGATACAATCCTAGCCATTGATCTTTATTTTAGATCAATGGAGCAAATCACTTCCCTTATAACTAACTGGTGAAATCCAACTGTTATTCTTCGGTAACAATTGATTCATAATGATAGCTCCATCTCTAAGTACCCTTGTCCTCTGGGTAGAAACAAGATTGAATATAAGAGGCAAATTTCAAAGCCCAAGGTATCCCCATTGAAAAATCTTTTCAAACCAAAAATGCAAATTCCCCTTGCAAAAAAACTTACCTCTCTTCTTTTCTCTACACCTTGCCAACATGGCTGCTACTGAGAAACACACAAAAGACACTACACACCTCGTGAAGGAACTGACCAAAATACTTTGAGAAATTTCAATAGCCAAATCAATCAAGGGACCAGTTGTAGCCCTTGCAATGAAAGCAGCTAATATCAAAAGTGCAACATTACTCAAATTTTAATTATGCATCTCCAGTGTTGATAACCCAAATTAAATCAGCCATGCTTGCGACAAGCCAACTTATCAAGCATAAATGGATAATGTGACCCATTATAGAGTGGATATGAAAATATCGAAAACCCAATTGCAAAATACCCAAGCTATCAAATCAGGCTGGGTTAATCCTTCAAACACTTGACAGGCAGTTTCAATGTAATATTATATGTTCGTCATGTATTTGGTTGTTAAGAATGAAATATACAATGCTCCACCACGCGGATAGAAGATAAACACGTTTTCCCATTATCATCTCTCATAACGATAAAAGATCCACCATCTTAAGCCTCCATGAATTCCTTCATTCCAAATCAAACAATTGTCCCCAAATTGTTTAACGAATCTACTTTAGTAATTCCGATGACATTATTGATGACTGATAGGGTCTCAATGACATTGTCAGAGACAATCTTGATGAAAAGCTCCGGCTAGGAAGCTACGTTGGGGCCTGTTGAGGTGATCTAGTTCAAGGAAGAACCCTCAGCAATGCCCACAACAACGTTGGCGGAGGAAGAGTTGGCGACGACCAATTGGAAGTCGAAGTTATGGCTTTCCAGAAGACCAGGGTCTCTGATCACATTGACATGGTTGTTGGGATCTTTTCTTCCTCAGACGCAATTTCTTCTTCCACAGCGCCTAATTGAATTGTAGAACTTGAGCCTCCAATCTGTGACCTGTTCAACAACTCTATATTCCGCGAACTCAATCCTAGCATAGTCTTCAACTCATTCAATCCAGCAAGAAATCCTCTCTTGCATCTGCTCTTATTTCTTGATCCATCCTTCTATCCCATGCCCAATTTCTCTAATCATGGTTCTAATTCCTTAAAATGTATTCTTCTGCCTTTGCCAAGAAGGCTAGCTCTGATATCCTCGTTATGGACCAAAAATTGAAGGAAAAAAGAGAGAGAAATTAAGAAGAAATTCAGCAATTCATATGTGTCCTTTGGTATAATTGTTTTTTACCTCATTTTTCATTTTGTTCCTTTGAAAACAATGAAAAGCGGTAGTTAGTTACTTGTATTTTTAAAGTCTATTTTAGAAAAGAGAACGAGCTTATATATCAAATGCAAAATAACAAAAAGTCATTTTGAGTATTTTTAATCTAAAATAGAAAATCTAAAAACACCAAAAACAGAAAATGTCAAGCCAAATACATTTTTTATTTTCTGTATTTTAGGATTTTCAAAACATAAAATACATAAAATATAAAACAGAAAACAAAAACAAAAAATAGAAATAAAAATAAAAATGCAAACTAGGTGCCACGTAAGCTTTTTTAAGTTTGTTCCAGATACAACATTAGCCAATGATCTTTATCTTAGATCAATGAATCAAATCATTCCCTTCTAACTAACTAACAAACTCCAATTGTCATTCTTACATAACAGTTGGTTTATAACAGTTTTTGCCATTGAAACTCAAGAACACCCGATAGTTACAGCCGGAGATGAAAGAAGGCGCTTCTTGTGCGCCGATAACAGTCGTCGGATGGAACTCCAGAAGGAGGATGACTAGAAGTAATTCTATGTTGCTTTCAAAGGCACCAAGGAAATATATACCGTACCCTTTAAAGATTTTGAAATGAAAAAAAAAATTAATTATTTATACGATTGATGAAATCAAAGTCTAACAAATCTAAACCATTTTCTTCTTTTTTTTTCGTTTTGGTTTTTTTTTTCTTTTTTGTAATTTCTCACGTTTCATATTCTTTTTTCCATCACAACCAAGGCCCTGTTTGGTTGGCCAAAAAAGTACCGAAAGTTAACAAAAAAGTTACAACCTACTTTTACCAATTTTTATCATTTTCGTTTTCCTGCATTTATTTTCAAAATTTAAATTTTACAAACTTTTATAAAAGAAAGTTACAAAAAGCTACAAAAAATTATCCACTTTTTCCCACTTTTTTCAACATTTTTCAGCTTTTCGTACTTGTTTTTGACCAAAACCATTGAAACGGCTTATTTTTCACTATTCCAACGGATTATTTTGGTGAATTGTGGTTGGCCTTCTAAACACCAAAAAGTGGCTGGTACAATTTACTTTTTCCAACTTTTTGTCATTTTTGATCATCCAAAAGGCCTCCAAATAAGAAAAATGGTTTCAAAAATTTCTATTATTTTTCTTCTCCTTTGATGGATACAAAATCCAAACATGGCTAGAAGTCCGTTTTAAAATTCATCCAACCTTTACAATTTCATTTTATACTTGCATTGACCAAACATATTTTTTTTTTGGGGCTTTGATTGTTGAGCCATGCATGATCTAGATTTGAGGTCGGCTAACTTTCTACAATAATATATGTATACCTCATTAAAAAACCAGAACTGATTACAACTCTTGAATAATTAGCGGTGGTTTAACAATCCTTGGTATAAACTAAACCAAACCAAGCCTTTTCCCACTAGGTGGGATCGGCTATATGGATTTGTCGACGCCAATTAGATCTGTTTAAGGGCATGTCCTCCGATAAATCTAGGTAGGTCAGGTCATGTTTAATGGTTTCTTTCCAGCTTCTCTTAGGTATTCCTCTACCTCTCCTACTCTTGGCAATCTCCATACTTTCACACCTTCTAACAGGTGCCTCTGTTGGACGCCTTCTAACATGGCCAAACCATCTTAATCGGTTTTCTCTCATTTTATCTTCAATCGGTACTATTCCTACTTTGCCCCTAATCTCCTCGTTCCTAATCCTATCTTTCCTTGTAATCCCGCACATCCACCTTAGCATCCTCATCTCCGCAACTGCCATCTTCTGACCATGATTATGCTTTACTGCCTAACACTCTGATCCATATAGCAGCGCTGGTCTAACTGCTACCTTATAATACTTTCCTTTCACCTTGAGGGGAATTTTTTGGTCGCACAAAACCCCCGAAGCACTCCTCCATTTGGTCCACCCAGCTTGAATCCTGTGACTTACATCAGTATCAATCCCTCCATCTTGTTGCACCATAATCCAAGGTACCTAAATTTATCTTTCTCTACAATCTTTTGTGTGCCTAAACTTACTTCTATACTACCCGTTATCCTACTTTGACTAAACTTACATTACATATATTCCGTCTTGCATCGGTTTAGCCTAAACCCTTTTGTCTCTAACGTATCCCGCCACAATTCTAGCTTAGCATTCACTCCCTCCTTCTCTCGTCTCATCTACTAAAACAATATCATCTACAAATAGCATACACCACGGCACCTCATCCTGAATATGTCTTGTAATCTCATCCATAACTAAAGCAAACAAGTACAGGCTTAACGCTAAGCCTTAATGTAAACCAATCGTGATAGGGAACTCATTAGTCTCTCCACCAGTCGTCCGTATAGACGTATAGATGTCATGGCTCTATCATACATGTCTTTTATCGCCTCAATATATGCGACACACGCTCCTTTCTTTTCCAATACTCTCCATAGAATCTCCCTACGAACCCGATCATATGCCTTCTCTAAATCGATGAACACCAAATGTAAATCTTTTTGACCTTCTCTATACTGTTCCATTAACCTCCTCAAGAGAAACATAGCCTCCATGGTTGATCTTCCAGGCATGAAACCAAATTGGTCCTCTGAAATGCCAAAAATATATAAATAAAGCATGTTTCAGTATTGTGATACAAATACTAACCACAAGTGAAAATATTCTTAAATTATTGTCCCAGTAAAAATATGCCACTTTACACAAAATAATCAAAGACAATTCTAAAATGATTTTATCAATGGTAGAATAAAATTAAACCAGAGTTATCTCTATTTCTGGAACCAATCCCAAAGATATCTACTGATTGGCTTGAACTTTATTCAATTTGGAGCAACTAAAGGCATCATTTTGTAAAGAAGAATCCGTCATTTACTATTTTGCTGAATTTCGCGTGCCCTAGATGCGGAAGTGAAGACTCACCATTGATTATATTCCAATTTTAACATCAACAAACCATTTTAAATGGTGGAAGGACTTTTCTATCCATGAATCTTTTTAGCAAATTCATAATGTTTAGAAGGGAGAAAACCCACTGGTTTTGAGTAACTGATTTTGATTCTTAACATGTACCCAATTCCATTACATAACAGTTTGTTCCATCTTCTCACGTTAAATATGCACATCTCCCTCTTGCAAATTACGTAAGTGTATCTCCATCCATCTTCCCAAATGTCCGCAAATTATGTAACAGTTGCTTCCATCTTCTCACATTACGTAAGCACATCTCCATCTTTTCAAATGTCCGTAAAAGATGGTTATGCGCTATTGCCAAAGTCACAGAAAATAATAAGCACACGTATGTGAACCTTTAAAATTCTCGAGTTAGCTTTTGTATGGACTTCTTACAGGCCAGGTTTATGATTGTGGAATAAGGTTTCTTGAGAGTTGTTCCCATGAATGAAAGTATGTAGTAAGAAAGAAGTTGGGTTTATATTTGTCTATAGTTTGGAATTAATTCTCTCCCCACTAATAGATATAGTCCTATAAACAAGTTAGTTCTGAATTTCATTAAACTCTGTGTTGATTTTTTTTTTTTTCTTACTTTGTTCGTGTAGTATCTTGGAACTTGGTTTCTTGGACTTTTTTTTTCTTTTATTTTCCTTTTTTTTTATTTGGTTTAGTAATAAAATTGGTACTTCTACACATGGTCGAAAAGCATCTTGGAACTTGATTTTATATATATATATATATATATACACATAGAAAATGGGTATACAGATAGGTGAGGGATCATTAAACCAATCCAATTTAAGAAAAGACACAAGTTTCAGTTATACTAGAAGGGAGAATGCTATTTGCAGCACATGTATGAAATAAAAGGAAGCATTTTCGAATTTTAAGTTAGAGTTTTATTTCATTTACAGGAGAATGAACTCATTTGCTTCTTGAATACCAATTTATGAACAAGTGTAATTGTAGAAGCAAACACAGCAGGTCAAGTTCAACTCGGAGCTCTAATGAAAAACCAATATGGAAACCTCAGGGTAAGCACATCAAAATTATAACCTGCAGCTACAGAGATGGATTTGATATAACCTGGTGGTGTTTTCATGGCTCAAGGACAAAAGTATATTGGATTTGAATTAAATAAAAAGATCAGCCATACTATTCTGGACAAACAAAGAATTTAGGAGATACCTACCCAATGCAACTCAATCAATAAAAGCAAGAAAATATAAAATTAACATTGTATGTGTATGACTCAACATTTTCAGGAAAAATACAAGAAAACATTTTCAGGACAAATATATATATATATATATATATCTCAATTAAACAAATCCACCAACAATATATATTACTACACTTGGGCATAGAAGTAAAATCTAACAAATCAATAAAATCAAACATGTAATTAACATTGTGTATACAAGAAAAATCTAACAGAACAATAAAATCAAACATAAAATTAATGCTAACTATAAAGTCATAATAATACAGTGAGCCCAAAATCCCTCGATCCACACCCATCGTTGCACTCATTATCTTCATCAAACATTCTCCATCCCACCTCTTGTCGCACAGCCCTTGGCTTCAACCCAAATTCCAAACACCCTCGCCTTCATTCTATTTCGAAATCCATCATAGGCACGCTAACCTTCACCCATCACAAACCGAAATGTGAGCACCTAACCCATCCATGTTCGTATCCCAAAAATCCCCAAAATCCACACAACCAATGCTATTCTATGTTCTTAATCAAATAAAAATTTCTCAAAATTCTACACGTAATGAAAAAAAAATGGACTGAGGGAGAGTAGGATACCTGTCGAGAGAGAGAGAAGGGGGAACGAGATTAGTCATCGCCGGTGAGGGAACGTCGTAGGACTTGTAGGTGAGTAAGAGCGTGAGTAAGACTGATGGATAGATTGAAAGTGCGAGTCTGAGGGAAAGTATACTGAGAGAGATCGTGACAGCGCTACAGTTTGCCAGAGAGAGTGTAAATCGCCGGAAAAGGTGCGGCGTAGAGACGGTCCATGCATCAGGGCTAGCTTCAGCTAGGAGCGCGGCATCAATCCGCACATGTAAGTAAAGCGGAGGTGGAGTTATTTTTGTGCTTGTTGCCTAGGGTATAAAGATCCTGGGATTCCCCTTCTACCTACATTCATCCGTATATCCACCGGTGGTAAGGCGGTGCAACATGTTAATTTAAATTATTAGATTAAAAACTCATTTATATTTATAAATTTTTAAAAATTAGCAATAAAAAGTGTATATGGAACCTATTTTTTATTTTTATTTCTAAAATAATTAAAACTTAAAGAGAAAAATATAAGAAAAAAAGTATTTTCAAAAATATAAGAAAAAAATATTTTCACTTTCATTTTCTTCTCTGTTATGAATATTTTATCAATTTTAACAGTGTCTATTTTTGTTAGATTATATTAAAATGAAATTATTTTAGCCAAATTTTTTTATTAAAGTAGAGTTACATTTCATAAATAATATAATTAATTAAATTAGTTACTTGAATTAATCAATTAAATTAAATTAATATGAAAAATAGTTTATTAAATTATTTTTCAAAAATAATATAATTACTACATACTTATTTATTTATTTTTAATAAATAATAGAACTAAATTAATTAATTTAATTAATTTGAAATATATTTTATTAAAGTATTTATTAATATAATCTATTTTTATTGAATTAAGTTGTTTTTAATAAATAATATACTCAAATAATTTAATTTATAATAATTAATTAAATTAATAATATTTTATTATATGTAAAATTTAACTAATTTTTGAAAATTAATAAAATTAAATATTTTATTAAAGTAAAAATTATTACTTCAAACAAAATTACATTTTTCAACACAGTTTTAATTTTCATTTCAAAAAAAAAAAAAAAAACAAGAGAGTGTATTATGAGCTAATGTGTTTAATTTTATTATGTTAACTATTTAATTCTTCTAATTAAAAAAAAAATTGATCTTGTCCCATTTTTAATCAAACTCTTCAAGTGAAAATAAAAATAAGTAATTAACTTAATTTTCTACGGATCGTGTAAATAGAGGTTCGCTTAATTTTAGATTTTGGAATTTTTATTCTTAAAATTAATTAATATTTAATTTTTTTTTTGGGTAAAGTTCTACTTTTGTGACAAGTAAATTATAATTATTTTGTCACTATATATGTTTCAATGATAGAAAATAAACCTTGTCACGATAAAAAAATTTTATCCTGCCAAAACAACAAAATTTTTGGTACTAATTTATCTCCTAACTTTTAATGACAAGATTTAGTGACAACAAAATACCTTCCTCACTGAATAATAATATTTCAATAACAATTTATATTACTTGTCATAAAAAAATATTAAAATACATTTTCAGTGACAATAAAAAATATTTTGTCACTAAATAATATATATTGTGACAATATTTTTTACCATTATAGAAAATTTGTCACTATAACCCACTTTTCTTGCAGTGAAATTACGTAACAGTTCATTCCATCTTCTCACAAGATGCTTTATAATCTGTAATTTAAATACAAGCAATAAAAAATCTTGATTGGTGGACCAAAAATATTGTCCTTTTAAGAACAATTAATAAAAAAATCTAAAATAATAAAAGACAATCTTTTAAGAACAAAAAGAAAGGAGTAAGGTATCGTTGGGGAAGGAAGAGCTAATTGGCTTATTTGTTTATTTGTAAAATGACCAAATTTATCCCCTTATATTTTAATCTTCTTTTAAATCTTCAAGAGCAAAAATGTTAAATTAATTAAAATTAAAAAGCTACTTAAAAAATGTCACATTTTTCCCTTTCCAAACACAAAAATAGTTGGCTTATTTATAGCTACTTACTAAAAATAAGCCAGTTATTTTTCTTCCTAAACCAAGCCTAAATCTTGGTTTGCTGACTAAAACTAAATCATCAATAATTTTAGAAATGATAATTAGCTTTTTAAAATAAGAATGTATATCTTGGGAGCATTTTGGGAGAAAAATAAAACAATAAAAAAACAAAAAATAAATAAATAAGCACATTAAGCAAAAATAACACTTTTCCTGGAACTATATTATTATTACCGCCATTGCCAATGCCAATGCTCTATTTTTTGGGATCAATACAAAATCATCAATGTTGTATTCTTCTTCTGCTTTCATATTTGTAAATCAATTCAACAATTAAAAGTTATTAAAGAAATTAAACATATATTATTTTTAAAAAAGTTAAAAGGTATATCCTGTCTTGTAAAAAATGGTGAAACTACACTTACCTATGATTCTTGACCATTCCATATCTGTGAAGATGTTCTCCATTAAGAACTCATTGTGTAAAAGATACACACCTTCATTGATGTGATAATTTGACAAATCAATATGGACATTTTGATGACAAACAGTAGAATTGTCATCACCCACAATTTGTACTCCAAATTTTTTCACTTTTTTTTGTGTCCTGTTTGCTATCCATACATTCACTTTATCCTCACCTCCCATTAACTAATCTGTTGTCTTCCAATTGCTTAACCATGTTACATCTTCATCTCCAACACCATATATTTTAAATATAGGAGTATAAATGACTATTAGATTCCTAGTCTTATTATTGACAACAATATAATCAGTATGTTCAATATCAAATGGTATATTGTAAC
This sequence comes from Vitellaria paradoxa, assembly GCA_019916065.1. Lineage (NCBI taxonomy): Eukaryota > Viridiplantae > Streptophyta > Magnoliopsida > Ericales > Sapotaceae > Vitellaria > Vitellaria paradoxa. The sequence goes on from CM034243.1 coordinate 24,505,185, forward strand.
ATTCAAAGACAATGTAAACATTAAGGCCTCAGATCTTGAGATTAGGAATAGTAAAAGATTTGCGTGATATTTCTCCACTTTTTTCAACAATCCAATTAGGAATTACACTCCTGCAAAAACATATATTGTATATACCACATTTTCGTACAGTCCCCATGCCATTCGTTCAATTTGCAATTTTAATTATTATTAAATGAATGAAATGCAAATAACATGATATGAGTATGTGTGTGTGTGTGTGTGTGTTTGAGAGAGAGAGAGAGAAAGAGAGAGTACCCGAAGTAACTGAAGTTTTGTGGTGATTTGTAGTCTTCTCCATCAGGCAATTCATTAGTGGCACCTGAAGCATTCCACTAGAATCCAAGTCAGCCAAGCATAACTCCTTTACCATTTTTGAGTCAATTGGTCCTAACTTAAATAATTCGTGGACCTTAACTGGTTTTTCACAACCTTCTACGTAGAGAAGTATTTTAAAAGAAAAGTTTGGTAGAATTGTTAACATTTCCAACGAGCTGTAGTCTTCGACAATCAAAAGTCTTAAACTCAATGGAAGCTTTGGCAAGCTAAAAATTGGATTTTTACTCAGATTCAACTCTTAGAACGTGGATACATTAACTAGATTCCATGGAATACAATCACTAGAAAGATTGCAATTAGAAAGATCCAAGATTAATAAGCAGCATGGTAAGGAAGTAAATGAGAAATGATTTAGGACTTAAGGAAGATGGTTGTTTTATTGCATCTACACGAAACACTCTCAAAGATTCCATCTTTCCAAGGTCAGCAGGGAAGCTTTCAAGCCCTGAGCAACCAGAAGAAATCAGTATGATAAAGGATTTCATCTAGGAAATTTTCATAAGAAGTTGCCTAAGATTTTTGCGGCCTCTTAGATTCAACAAAAAAGGGCTTCCTAGGTTCCCAATTGATTTGTAAAGCCCAACCAAGTTTATGCAATCCTTAAGTATTAGTTCGTCAAGATTGGGGAGTTGCAAAAAGTCCGGGAAGTTGGCAAAACTGTAGCAATAACTAAGGTTGAGGATTTTCAATAAAAAAAGAATCTGTCATAAAACAAATTAAGAAATTAGTCTCCACCAATATTAATATTAATCCTAAAAACGAAAAGATGATAGCCAAAAAAAAATTTATTAATAGTAATAAAATTTTAACAAAAATTTGATTCCGTTCTGAATTTGTTGCAACTTAAATATTAGATGAATAATATTTTAGCTAAGAGCTTCTTGGAATTTTGCAGCATTTTATATTCAAAAAAAAATATACATCCCTCATTATCTCCAATCCTTAAGAGTCAAATACCAACTACCTAGGAAGTTTGTTTCAATTAGGGGAATTTGTCCGACCATAGTAATGACTAAGATTATGGATTTTTAATAATCACATTAACTGTCACCAAACAAAGAAAAACAACTTTTAGAAGGCATATGTTAATCCTCAAAAGAAAAAGAAATGAAGGTTATATATATAATTATAATAATATTAAATCATGCAACTTGAGGATTAAATTTCAATTATTTTATAAATATTTCACAAATTCGCTGTTAGTCAATTTCGATATGTTAAACATTTATATAAAGTCCATTTTGTCAAATAAAATTCCAATTAGAAGATACTGATTTTCAAAATTTAATCGAATTCAATTACTCAGTGTTACATCTTAAGATTATACTACAAAGATGACCAATTAATTTTACTTGAAAGCTTCTAAAGATTATTGCTAGATTTGAATCAAGAAAACTAGCCTCCTTAATTCTCCCATCGATCTATGAACTTTAGCCAAATGTATGCAATCCTTATATATCAAAATTTGAAGATTAGAGACTCTAGTGAAGTTTAGGACATGAATGAAGCAAAGGGACTAACTAAGATTGAGAATTCAAGAGACAAAAATAAAGATAACGGTATTCAGATTTCATATTTTAACACTCAAAAGAATAAGCGGATAAAAAGAAAATAAGAAAAAGTAATCGAATCACCTTTAAAAAAAAAGAAAACTAATTAAATCATATATACCTTGGTGTCCCTCCAAACTTGCTTCAAGTTGCTATAGCCTGAGTCAAGTGCCACAAGAGAATCTATAGAAAAATCACGTGGTAGGGATTCGAGAGGGAATCCGTGCCAATGTAACAATCTTAATCCTTTCAGGAAGTTCTAGTACTTTCCCTTGATTTCTACATAATTGAGTTGAAGCAATTTATGATTGCACATTGTTGCAAATGCATCAACTTTCAACTCTTCTTTATCTGAATTTCTTCCATTTATATTTATTAGGAACCAATCTAAGAACCCAAAACAATGGCATTCCAATGAATTGTCACCAAGTTCTTTGAAGTGTTGTCTTTTTATATTTTTAACACAAAAGCTTCGATCGAAATGCTTGTCTTCCTCCATTACGTGTATGTCAAGGAATAGGCCTTTAATTTTTTTCGCTCCCAAATAAGAGAAAACAATTCGGATAAGAAAAATAAAACATATTTGATGCGTAATAAAATGGCAGGTAAAGGAAAACATGTTTCTTACACTTACTTTTTTCAATACATCAAGGGAATGCATATGGTGCCACAATTTGCTGCGTTTACCCAATTCATCATTTGATTCTTGGCAAACAATTTCTCTTTCTATGTCTCGAATTAGTAGATGCACCGTCAATTTGTTATGTTCATCAAAATTTAAGAGAGCTCTTTTCTTGAGAATTTTCATTCCAACTATTGTGTAGTTACCACATGCGTTTAGAATTTTAACTATGAAATCGTTTTCCTTTCCAATAAAGAAATAAGCAATGTGAAGGAATAAATTTTTGACTTTATCATCTGGTAAATTGTCATAACGTATTCTCAACGTTTCCAGGATTTTTGAGTGTTGAATAGTTTCCAATTTCTATAAAAGTGCTTTCCCATTCTTCTTTAGAACTTTCGCTAAGGGAGGAAGCCAAGGCTTCAAGAGCTAAAGGATTCCCTCCACAGTATTCTATAACCCTTTTTGAATGGTTAGTGAAACCTTCAACGGGATGATCTTGTCCAAATGCATGCTAACTGAAAACCTTTAATGATTCATCATCATAAAATCTCCTCACCTCATGCGACTTATAACCTTTATTAGCCTTTAGTAGATCTTGGTGCATGGTGGTTAAAATAATTTTACTTCTCATATGAGAATGATGAAGTGACCCAATTGTTGCTCTAAGCAACTATCTTTTATCAATTTCATCAATAACAAGAACTTTTTTGCATCCAATGACATCTTCAATCCTAGTGATTCCCTCGTCAACACTACCTATTCTTTCTTTTTCCCTTCCTAAAACCTCTGAAAGAAGTTGCCTTTGTAATTTAATTAAACCATTCTGATCTTCTGATGTTACGCTCTTAACTTAATTGTCCGGAATTGATGACATAGGAATATAGAAACTAAATAAATTAAATAAAAACCTATATTAAGGTCAAGTCGTAATATACCAACAATCATCAGAGTAATTAAACACATCCGTCATTCCTATATTAAATAAATAAAAATAACATTAATCATGATAAATCCAATGTCACACCCTGGTGACTCAATCCAAGGCTTATACAGCCAAATAAACAACATCTATAAATAAACTTATAAAAATATTTAGTTTGGAACCCACACCCCAGGTCGCACAAATAAATATACAATCATCCAAATATAAATAAATCACGTGCTAGGTTAATCCATCAGTCTTAACTTAATTCCGGGTGACTATTTCTTGGCCTCACCGAATCACCTAAAATATGGATGGATAAGCAAACTTACCCAGTAGGTGAGACCGTGCAAGCGTGCACGAGTGAACAGTAATCAAGCATATAATATAACTCATAACAATATCAACCAAAATATGACATACTAATGCGCATGTGATGCAATGCAGTGGCCAATGCAATTCTCTAATCTCCATCTACCTCCAACCTTATGTTGGGACAGGTGATGCTTAGCACAGCATGCAGGATCGCCAATCGCACCATTTATGCTCACGGCAAACGTATATCTCCATATATATATATATATATATATATAAACCAAATAAGAAACCGTGTTATACCCCTATTAGTGTAAGACTTAAGGGAACTATGTCACACCCCTTAGTCCTTCTGCTAGGAAACCATATTATACCCCTAGTCAAGCACCTACTTAGCTCAAGCAGGGTCCGATTACAATCCAGTGAAAATCTCATAATCATGTCTCACAATTAACGTCCCAACTCCAAATGACTAAGCTCTAGTTATATATATCAACTGAGGGTCATCCGGTATTTTTAAAATCTCATTTTATCATTTTTCTCAAATCATAGATCATGTCTATATATATAACCGTGCCTCGGCACACCAAAATTCAAATATGACGCTCTCAGCCAATCAATAGTCACAATATAAATCAGATGATGCCACCCCAGTCCTTGCACATGATATACTCAATCATGCAAATAAATATCATCTCAATATAAGATACATTCTTATTAGGCTTGATAATGATTTAGGGCTCATTTCTTCACTAAAATTCATAATAATTTAGTTTGGACGTAAAATATAATTAAAAACCAATTTTTACACTTTCTAAAAATCTGCCATACTAGTGTTCGAACACTCCAAGCTGTGGTCTGAACACCCTAATCGGCCAGTCCAAACACCAAAGTCTATTGTTCGATTCTTGGATTCGTTTTCGACAAAACCCAACTTCAAATCAATCCCAAATCATCATTTCAAGCTTCAATCTCAACAACAACTCACATACAAACACTTAAACACATAAATCATATGTTTCTTTATCATTTAATCAAAGAATAACTCAAATATATACAAGATATTCATATTTATAATGCATATATATATAACCACATTCATATATATATGTATATATGCACGAATCACATAATTTTCAACCAAATCAAGCATATATATATATACACACACCAAAATCATCTTAATAACGTTTAGAACACGAATATAAGTCCCACCTATCTCGAATCTAAAGAGAAAAGAGGAAAAACAAAAAAAATCGGTTGAGCTCGTAACCTTCAAAAACCAACTTCTCCCACCTCGGGCCAAACCACTGAAAATGGACGTCACCACGATGTTCACGATGTCAAATACTACCTCGATCTATCGACCTTCTACTTTAGATCGTACTTTCTCTCTCTACCCTCTCTCTCTTTCTGCTGGGCAACCAAGCAAAACCAAAGGAAAAAAAAAAGGAAAGGAAAAAGAAAACTAGGCCCTTGGTCCGGTTGTCCAACCAATTACTAATTCAGACCACATCCGGCTCAGAAAAAATAAAATAAATCAACTAAATCTCAAAATAAATATTTATTAACCTAAAATAACACATAAATAACTAAAAATAAATACTAAATATTACATTTGACCTTTCTTTGACATTTGCAAGAAAGCTACTAGCTTCAAAATTTTCATAATATAAACTATAAACATATTTGGCAATGGTTATCTTGCCAATTCCACTTATCCCGTAAATCACTAATATGCCAGCGTTAGGAGAATCATCCTCTAACTAGGAAATAATGTTTTTTTACTCGAGATTCCATTCTAATTACGCGTGGAACAATATTTAATAATTTTTTGTTTACATTCTTTGCTATCTCTCTCACAATTTCTTGGATAAATTTTGACTCATCGCTCCTACAAATTAGAAAGAAAATCATAAAGCATGCCATGAATCAAAATAATATTAAACTAAAGAGAGTAACTATAAAGTCAATTTTATGGCAAATTCAAACAATTAACTAAAATTGGAAATAAAGGTTGAATCAGAATTGAACACAAATTCATGTTTCCTAATTGTGTTGAAAGAGAATGAAGAAGTTTTCTAAGTTGAATAGAACTCAAGAATTTCCAAACAATTAAAGATTCACTTGGGAGAATGATAACCAAACTAATAAGGATTCTGAAGAGATTGAAAAACGAAACAAAGTTCTAAAAGAATAGAAGACCAGAGAAAATCTAGAGAGGTTCGCATGGCAGCTGCAGGCAAGCCGACGATTAGACTATAGAAGAATTGAAGTTGAAAAATTGGATAGTGTGCCTCGCAACTAGGGCATAGGGAAGGCGATCTTTCGACCTCCTCGGCAATGCACCCTGCGAAAGTTCGACCTATGAAGATTTTGCAAAGATTTTATTTCTTATTTTTTCATCCTAGGGCAACTATTGTAACTCTATATATATGTACCTGGACTGAATGAACAAAATATGTTTGAGACATATTATAGAGATCTAGAGAGAGAGTTTTTCTTTTTGAGAGGTTTCACAATCTTTCTCTATTCATTGTATTCATTCCTTATTCACTTTCTGTGCGATGTAGAAAGTCCACTTGCAGGGTTAGTTGAGTGAATCGAGCAAGAGTGACGAATAATTTGTGCAAGTGAATAGTAGAGAATTCAAGTAATTCATTGATAGTAGGATTTGAAATAGAAGTTTTTCTCCTTATAAAAGGATTTCCTCAGTGGTTCTTTGAGTTTTTGTGTGTGATTGTTTGATTTGGATATTTCCAGTAACTAACTAAAAGACAACCAAATAGTTGAAATATTAGAAATTATGTACCCACGTTTAGCTAAGACCATCCCTGCTAGACCACTAACTTTTTTAAGCTTTGCCCTCCACCCTTTCAACTTGTTCCTCAAATGCTCCTTTGTCTTTTCATCCATTTCCATCTCAATTTGCTCCTCATGCCTTTGAAATGCCTCTACAAAACTTCCCGTTTGATTCCTCAAATGGGATGGTTCAATGTGGTGAAAGACGGGAAAAATCTTATGCCCTGATGTTATGTTGTGTTGGAGGATCATCACAAGCTCATCGAGGCATCATTCGGAAGAAACATAGTTTTTAGAAAACACAATTATATAACTCCTTGCTTCTTTTAATATTGCCGTCTCTAATTCTAATTTAATATTTTCATTCCTCTCAATGTTATCATCATCTTTAAATGTGCGAAATCCAGCACCAGACAAAACTGTATAAAGGTAGCCTAAGAAGGTATTGGAGGTGTCTGCACCTCTGAAGCTCAAGAACACATCGTAAATGAAAGAAGAAGAAGCCTCTTGAGCTCTAACAAAAGCCATCAACAAATCTTGGTAGATTACTTTGTTTCTGAACCACAAAACCGTGAAGCTAGCAACCCAACTCTATCGGCTGTATTTATTGCAAAACATATCACATCTGCTAGACAAACTTTTCTTCAAAATGCAATAATTAAGTTACCCACTAACCTCTTGTGCAAGTAAAGAAAACAAGAGCATAGTTACTTTAAAAAATAATAATAACAATAATAATAAATAATATTAACATTAAAATAATTATTCTTGATGTTAGAGCATTCATTACATGTAGCAATGTTTATACATTAGTCAGACGTTAATATTAATTACCGCGGTATTATTATTTATGAAACAGTAAAATTTTTAGAAGTTGAATCCACTTCACCAGTGTGATGTGACCTTCCCCTGGTCTTTCGAACTTATTAGCTAGGCAACTTTGTTTCATTTTCAGTTTTCATTCACCCCCTCCCTGGGAGGGGGGTTTGGGTCAGAAATTAACCTCTACTTATATTAATTTTTCTTAAACATGGGTACATGGCATATTAGTCTTACAATTTCAAGCTTCATTCAGTATCTAAGCACAAACATGACATTTTTTTTTGGTAATTACAAACATGACATTAGTCCTCACTTTTCAGTCATGAAATATTGAAGCAGTGTTTGGAAAATAAATTATTTTAAGAAAGTATTTAAGAAATTTTGTTTTCAAACCAAGTTTGAAGTAGAATTTACCAGAACACTTCATTAATTATATATGGTTTTGTGGACCTTTAAATTAAAAGTGCTCAATCCAGATTATACAAGGCACTAGATCCTTCAACAAAATAGGTAATTATTTTTATAGATTTTCCATGGTATTCTAAAGTAATTTTAAAATATTAGATGTCATTTGGTTTATTTTTCTATTTTTTATTTTTATTTTTGTTTTCTATTTTCTGTTTTGAATTTATTTTTTATTTTGTGCTTTTGAAAATAAGGAAAACAGTTTAAAACTCATTTGGTTACTTGTGTTTTCAAAAATTGAAAATGAGTTTATACATGATATTAAAAATGGCAAAAAATTATTATTTTTAACCAAAAAAAAAAAAGGAAAACTCAAAGTAAGGAAAATAGAGTATTTTTTGTTTTTAAAATTTTTAATATACAAAACAAAAAGAGAAAACAAAAAAATAATAATAAACCAAATGCTACCTTAGTATTTTAATAAATTCATAAATATTAAAACTGTTAAATTTGATTTTGAAAATCTACAAGGTAATATTTTAGAAGATTTTTCCTTAGTGGCCGAAGAAACAAGTGCACGGTGAGTAGGAGTTAAATCATGGTTAATTATACATTTACAAGTGGGTGGTTAGTAGGACTTCAGCATGGAATAAAGAGTCAAAGAGGCAATGGAAAAAACAAAAGGACCTAGCCCATTATCATAATCACGCAAACAGCTTTTAGTGAGAGCATTAGAAGAGATGAGTCCTTTTGTCAAAAAGTGAAGCTAACATAAGATGCTTTTGTGGATTTGGTTTCATAGAATTCAATGTATTAGTCTCCACTATTGTAGATAATGAGATGCTTTATGATTTAATAAGAAGAAATAAGCTCTTTAGAATCATGGTCTATATAGAATGTTACATCTCCTAGACCAGTTGTAAACTAACAAGTTGAACAAATGGTTCAACAATAAGATGGAGACGTAGAAATATATTTTACTTCTATAAATTGGATTAGAATAATTAATCCCAATAGATTAAATTCTTTAAAAGCATTTACGACCTATTGTGTATCTTTCTTTCAACAGAAGAAGAATAATAAATTCAAAAATACCTTCACAAGTAAATCATGAAGGATTAGAAAGATAAAAGAATTGTAGCATTTGAATTCAATATAAGAGATTCTTTCCAGCAGCATTATAAATGAGTTTCTATGTTTAATGGATTGTAAGTCTTAGATTGAAAACTCATAAGACGCTAAACAAGGATTTTATGCATTCAAAAAATTAAAATTTAAAAAATATATATATTTTTCTAAATTTAATGAAGAAAAACTTCAAGAATATAAATATAAATATCAGTAATCTCTTCTGACAAAATAGAATAAATGTCCAGAAAAAAGAATGGATTTAGGCACTAAATAAAAGCTATTCATTCTCTGGGGGATGGTTCCTAAAGTGGGGATGGTTTGACACGCTAAAAGACGGGTAAAATCTTATGCCATGATGTCATGTTGTGTTGGAGGATCACGCAAGCTCATCGAGGCCTCATTTGGAAGAAGCGTAGTCTTTGAAAAACACAATATATAATAGAATTCCTTGCTTCTTTTAATATTGTCTTTTCTAATTCTGATTTAATATTTTCATCCCTCTCAATGCCATCATTATCTTTAAATATGCGGAATCGAACACCAAACAGAACTGTATAGAGGTGGCCTAGGAAGACAGTGCAGATGTATTCACCTCTAAACCTCAAGAACATATCATAAATGATAGAAGAAGAAGCCTCTTGGACCCACAAAACCTTGAAGCCAGTAACCCAACTAAAAATCAACACAAGAAAAAATAAATATCAGCAATAGCCTAAGGCCAACATTTTAAAAAATAATTTTATATACACACACACACACACCAAAAGGCACACTAGAAGATATCCAATTCGAATCCGTGCAAGAAGCTCGTTGTAAATATTTGGATTAATGAGCACTTTCAATAATTTTGAAGATCAACAATAATAAACAAAAAAAAAAAAAAAAAGCAAAGGGGAGATTGTTGGTAAAAAGTGATAGACGAAATTGCCTAGCAAACAAAAAAATTTACTGGCTTTGCAGGAAAAGTCTTTGTCCAACAGTTGAACGGACAGCTGAACGGATGCGATGACAAATAAAACCCAATAATTGTACTATTGCTAGGGCCTCTCCGCTTTGGAGAAAAGTATTTGCGTAGGTGGCCTAGGGGATGAACAGAAAAGTCTGCAGGTTGCCAAAGCAATAAATTAAACGGTTACTGGGGAGCTGCAATGTAAAAATACACTACAATGACTGAAGTGTAAAAATGAATAATTTTAATTTAATTACACTTTAATGAAATATAATTTTTCATATTCTGTATTAATTATGTTCTAATTAGATTTTTTTAACTTTACTTTTATTTTAAAATTTGTTTTAACTAAATTAAATTAAAATCATTAGATCAAAATTAAGACCGTGCATTTTTATACTTTCATTTTTATACTTCAACTCCTGCAATGGTATTTGTAGTCCCATTGAAACCCAAAGTAAACCCAATAATTTTATATTATTGTCCAAGACTTCAATGCATGTCCCAGGGCCCCGTTTGCTTAATTCTTTTATGCTATTTTTGTTCAAAATTAGTGAGAAAACAATAAAAAGTGGATAAAGAATTAAAATTTTGAAAAATTGAATCAACTTGATTTTGTAAAACTAGTTTTTTTTTTTTTTAATTTTACAAAAAATTTGATTAACATTACTAATCCATTCAATTTTGTCTGATTCGAAAAAATTAAATTTTTTTGATGAAAAGTATACCTTCTTCAGTGAACTAGTGGGGAAAAGCTTACCAACAAGTACTAGCAAAAGAGGGGAAAACCAGCGGAGGAAACAAAAAAAATCTTCCTTCTTTATTGCTGGATTTATGGAGAAATAAAAGATAAAAGTAATTTATTATTTCTTCACTTGCCTCCTTTTAGAGTTTCAAAAATTTCTAAAAAAATTCAAAAAATTCTAAAAGTTATTAATTTTTTTAATTAAATTTTATTATGTGTCACTTTTGCATCACTTCTATACTAACTTTTGATTTTTTTTTTAAATTTTTTTAAAACTCTAAACATTACCTTTAAGTTCTCATATTTTCCCTCTCTTATTTTCTCCCCCATTTTTTATTTAAAAATTAAACAAAGTCTGTAATTTTCATATTAAGCTATAGGTTACATAATTCGTAAAACGAAGCAGGATTAAGAACGAAAGCACGAGAGCATCAACTTATGAAAACTTTATAACTTTCGTTAAAAAATTTAAATATTTATATTCATAAATATATTATGTGTAAAATATATTTTAAAATTTTTCATCTTGAATGCAACGCGACTATCTTATTATTTAAATAAATTTTTTTAAAATTATTTCATACTTAATTATTATATTCGTCAAAAAATTATCCTAAAATTATATGTAATGATTCACAATATAATTATTATAATATTACATATGTCTACCAAATAGTTAATAATTGATAAAAAGAAAATTAATTCATTTCCTAGCAAATGAATACGAAGGTTTGATTAGAATTCGCATTTAATTTACATATTCAAGAATTAAAATGTAATTTTCACTCTTAAATGGAAGATTATGTAGATTCAGCTTATTGAACAATGTATATATATTGGCTCGTCGTTCAGAATATATTAGGCTCCATTTATTAAAAACTGTCACATTCATCAGCTTATAGACAAAGGAACCGTCTGACAGAGCGCAAAAAAATAATAATAATAATAATAACAATTTTTAAAAATTATCTATTTGACAACAATCAAATTTTAGTAATTTTTAGTGACTTTTTTACACAAAATCGTACTACAAAATTATCAAACAATCAAAAGTTGCAAACGCATAAAAACTTTCATTAAAAAGTTACTAAAAATTGTTAAATTCTATTAACTTTAGTTTAGACAAAGTAAAACACGACTTGAGCAGCATAGACATAGATACAATTCAATACAGATGAGTCAACTTTGTGATTTTAAGAAATTGCAGGAAAGGACATGACATCCCAAGGAGTCATAATAAATATAAAATTTATATGCCTTAAATATCAATATTTAAAATATTTAAAGTCAGTTGCAAGTGGAGTGTTTAAAATATCATGGTTAGGTGTTAGGGATGGCCATTTCGGCTAATTTGTCCGAATCTGATCCGTTATCTGAGCTAAACGAATGTGGAATTTGGATTTTTTTTTAAAGATCGAATCAGATTTAAATTTGATTTTTTTTTTAAAATTGGATATTGGATCAGATATGAGGATGGGATTACCCCTATCCCAATCTACCCCGAATCCGATATCCAATTTGAATTTATCCCAATTTGTCTCGAAAAATATCCGAATAACCCCAAATCATTTGGATTCATGATGACAATATCGTCACCATAACATGACAAACAATATTTACATTTATCATACTCCAGGCTTATTAAATTTCACTATTATTATCATTAAAATAAATATTGATAAATAAATTTAAAGCAAAAATTGTCATCATTTTATATTAATTAGGGTGTGTTTGAGAAAGAAATTATAAATTTAACTTTTTTTTTTTAACTTTTGTGCAAACTAAAGTTTAAAAGTTCAATTTATTTCTTTCATAAACAAAAATTAAAAAAACTTAAAGAAGTAAATTTAAAATTTTATAATGTACATCATTTGGGACTGCACAAAAATAATACAAATCAAGTTATGTATCGAGTTAGGGGCAGATTCAGAGGCGAACAGATAGTTTGAATTTTTCGATATCCGCGGATATATTCGTTCTTCATTTGGAGCCGAAATGAAAGTTCAAAAAAATATCTGTTTGGAGTTCAGAATAAATTTGGATGTAGGTAGAAGATTTGAAGTTCAGATTTAAATATTGATCTATCCACCCCCGATTTACTCCGTTACCATCCCTATTAGATCAATGCAACAACCATTCAAGGAGTTAGGCTTGAACTATTAACTATTAAGCAATATGCAAATCACTAACTTTGTTTATAATTTTCAACTCTTTTGCTGTCTTTCAAACCCACGTTATTTTTAATTTATGATTATTAAAAAGATAATTTTTTTATTAGTTACTAAAAATGAAAAATTTTGGAATCATTGCCAGAAAGTATATAATTTTTGGAAGACTATTTCACAAGTTGTTGGAAGTTTTTGGATTAATTAAAGAATTGATAATTAGGTTCACAGCTTCTATTTATTTATTCATTCTACGTTTAGAACATCAATTCATGATATTTATATATTAATGCCACGTTTAGAACATGAACTCATGAAAAATAAATAAAAATGAAAAAAATTATAAGAAAACAAAATAAGGTGAAAATGTCTATTTCCTTTTCTTAGTTAAGTTACAAAATTGATAACAAAAGAAATAGATATTTGTTAAAAAAATTAATTTTTACTCAATTATGTATGAAAAATAAAGTGATTGAGTAATTTTAATTTTTATTTACTTTTTTCCCATAAATTCAATTTTTATAGTTTAAAATTTTTGTTTTTAATGAACTATGCTATGATAACGATCGTGATTTCATAATTATAGGTGGAGTTTCTGTTACTATATTTGTAAGTAGCAGCGGACATAAGTCGTGTTAGCTCAGACTAAATTAAGGATGGTAACCGGATAAATCGAAGGTAGATATATTAATATCTAAATCTGAACTTTTTGTCCACCTCTGAATTTGTCCCGAACTTTGAACAAATATTTTTTGAACCTCTATCCCCACTCTAAACGAAGAATAGATATATTCACGGATATTCTAAAATTTGAGCTCTCCGTTCGTCTTCGAATCTACCCCTAACTTGACACATTATTTGATTATATATGTAACCTATTACTATCAAATTATTTATCTCCAAAACTAAAATAATACATAAAAATCATCATGATAATAATTTACCAAAATAATACATATGCATCTTCAAAATTAACATTTTATCAAAGTATCATTTCACCAACACATAATAAAGATACATAATTCTAAAGTACTAACATTGTCCTAAAATAACAAATAAATTAATTATTTTTTTAAATTTGTATTTAGATATTTTCCTGAAAATAATTAAGCTAATAAGTCATAATGGAGTGTTTAAAATTATATAAATTAGCATAAATTTACAAAAGTTACAGTTTCGTAATTTGCGTATCGAGTAAAAATTTAAATTTTATAGAGAATTGTATTATTTCGTAGAGTCCCAAATGGTATACTTTATAAAATTTTAAATTTAACGTTTTAAGTTTTTTTTTTTTAATTTTTGTATATGAAAGAAATAAATTTCAATTTGCACAAAAGTCAAAAAAATCAAATTTATAATTTTTCCCAAACACACCCTAATTAGAACAAAATGATGACAATTTTTGTTGTAAATTTATTTATCAATATTTATTTTAATGATAAAATAGTGATACTCAATAAGTTTGAAACATGATGAATATGAATGTTGTTTGTCATGTTACGGTGGTGATATTATCATTATGAATCTAAATGATGATTCAGGTTTGTATAGATACTTTTCGAAACAAATCAGGACAGATCGGGGTAAATTGAGACATATTCGGATTGGATATCGGATTCGGAACAGATCGAGGCGAAGGTAGTCTCATCTTCATATCCGATCTAATATCTGAATTTTTTTTAAACAATAAGTCTAAATTCGATCTGATCTCAAAAAAAATCTGAATCTCACATCCATTCAGTTCAGGTAACAAGTCGGTTTCAGACGGTTAGTTAAGATTGCCATCCGTAGAAGGAATTTAATAATATCTTAATAGCCATTAACCGGAGCCTAAAGTAATTCGGGTAGCTAGTCATTAAGCACAGACCCAAGCAAGGCGACAGATGGAAAAAAACACTCCTTAATTTTGGGATAAAAAAGATCAGAATAGGCCCGAATACTCATTTATTTTTTAAATTATATTTTTTTTAAAATATAAAAATTTATAAAACTAAATAGTTTAGTTCTAAAATAATTATTTTTATAAGAAAATATAAATAAAATTATATATAAATGCATAAAACATTAAAAATAAATATTTTGTAATTAAATCGGCCCGAATGCGAATCAAATTTCGCAATCCCAAGTTTGGTCGACTTAACTAAACGAGTTTTAAATTTAATCCAAACCCCAAAAAACGCAGGGGTTGGGCTTGGGAATTTGGGAATTAAGGCCTTCTAGCCTATGGCTACCCTATTTATGAAGACAATTAAATTGGAACTTTCTTTAATTAAGGCTCGTTCGATAACAACTAAAACTTAAATTTTTTGCTTTAAATTTGGTTTTCTTTTACTAAAAGTTATTAATTTTATCAAACTCATAAAAAATTAACTTTTACAAATTAATAATTCTTGTAAAAAAATCAATTTTTAATAGTTAGCAAGTACACTTTTGCCCCAAAAGTTGTAATTTTTTAAAACCAATTGTGTTTAGTAAAAATTTGTGAAAGGTGAAAAAAAAATTAAAAAAAGTTTAAGAAAGTTAATAAAAATTGATAAATAATAAAAAAATAAAAAAATTTTGTGATAGTCAAACAAATTTATCTTTTACACTGACGTTAAGAAATTATTAAATTGTGATTATTAAATTACAATTTTTGAATAAGATCATAGACAAGGACGAAACAAATGTTAGTTGAAATTGAAAAACATGCCAACCAAATGTGAACTAATTGATTTGAGTCAAGTAATGACTGTCCCAATTACATGCACCAAAATACTAAACTTTATTTGATAGAAACCATGGTGGCTTAATTATGTAACCATGTCATTAATGTATCCAAACAATGATCCTAAAATAAGATAAATAATATAACTGAAAAAGAAAATTAAAGAACATAAAGGGAAAAAAAAAAGAAAAAGAAAACTCAATAGCTTCAGAGAAAGATAGAGAGAGAGACAGAGGGAGAACCTAAATTGAGAGGTGAGAAAGTACGCAGGATAAATGTAAAGCTGATAAATAATGTAGAAAACAAAGCAAGAGTAATGATAATATATATATATATATATATATATATATATATATATATATATATATATATATATATATATATATATGTGGGTGTTATGTAGTATAACGTGGATTACCAGTTCAATTCGCCAGTGATCGGTAGATTGAATGTGGATTGATCAGCATGCTGGGAATAATATGTGGAGAGATGACTCGGCGGGGTAATTCAGCGGATTTACGGTTCCTGTTAAGAGTCGTAAATTCGGACTTGGTGTGTGTTCAAGTCTCGCTGGTTGTAATGTTTACCGAAGCGGGATGTGTGAGAGGGTCGGCGCCCATCCCCTCGGTTTACCTGTTGACTACACAGCCCGTTGAGGACCGTAATAAACCAGCAGGATTCTGGGTTATAAAAAAAAAAAAATTGTGGAGAGAGAGAGAGGACGTGTGTGAAGGAAATTGAAGTAGAATAAAGTAGGTTGACATGGAAGAAACTGCTAGGAAAGTAAATGGGAACGCGCGAAACAGGATGAGGTGCTAGGATAAAATGTTGCTGCCCAAGGGTTTGTTTGGGTTAAAAATTTGAAAAAAAAGTAATTTTTTATTTTTTTTTACATAAATTTAGTGGCTATTTGGAAATCTAATTTTTAGTAACTTTTAATATTTTTTTTTGTAAAAATTTGCTAGTTGAAACTTTTGGTATATTTTCTAAAACAAGTAACAACTTTTAGCAATTTTTGAGGGGTGTGATAAAATTTTTTGAAACTTTTGATAACTTTTTGTATGTTTGGTAAAAATTTTGGTAACTTTTGGATTAAAAAGTTACTATAACTAAGAAGAAAGTGATAAAAATTGGTGTTTTGTCAAGTACCAAAAAAGCAAAAACTGATAGTTTTTTTTTTCAAAATTTGTCCACCAAATGGTGCCTTAATATACATATGCAATTTTAATCAAAAGGAAGACCCCAAAAAATCAAAGACAATTGAAATCCACTTAAAAAAAAATGTAAGGGAAATATTTGAATAAGATAAGGATGAGGGCAAAACAAATGTTAGCTGAAATTGGATGAACATGCCAACCAAATGTGAATGTGACTGCAAGTTCTTTATCACAATTATGATAAGACATGGGCAAGGGCGAAGCAAATGTTAGCTAAAATTGGACGAACATGCCAACCAAATGTGAATGCGACTACAAGTTCTTTATCACAATTATGATAAATTAAAGAATTCATTTTAGTTGGAAATCCAAGGGACTTTGGTTTAATTTAAATTGTAGAAGTCGATATTAACCCCTCACACACATATTATTCAAAGGCAGTTGTCGAAAAGTTTATATCAAAGATAGATGAATATAACAAATCTTCAAAAAGTCAAGTATAAACTGCCAAACAATATACAATCACTCTTTTTTTTTATAATTTCTGACTCTTTTACTCTCTCCACATTAAGAAACTCTTAATTTATGATTTGATAAGGTAGATTTCTAAGTTTAGTCAAAAAAACATGAAAGCCCCTCTATGACATCAGGAAGGAGGGCGAGCTGGCCTTCCGAACTATGGAGGTCAGACAAGTTTCGGCCGAGCTACCTAATCCGGATGATGGACTGACTGAGTGCTAAACCGAGTATAAATGCGTGAATGTAAGACCTTTGTAATTATAATCCTAGAATTCACGCCAAAATCGCAAATTTAGAATCACTCAAAATCAAGTAAAAGAGTTCAAGACTGATACAGATTTCATATTTTCCTTATCCAAATAAGGAAATCTCGGTAAATCCAAGAAGGATTCCAATTCAAGTTTGATTATAATTCTACAATGACGGTCTATAAATAGAGGAGGATTTTCTAGGATCGGTTACGCAATTTTCTACTCTGCCAAATTAATTAGTCAGAATTGTTACTAACTTAAACATCGGATAGTCTTCGGCACGCACCACACTAGTGCTCACAGTGGACAGGTTTTCATTGCTTCAGACGAATTGAGTTTTTAAAGGCCCGAATCGAGGACCACAAAAATTTATCATCATCAGTTAGCGCCGTCTGTGAGAACTCGAAGTTTGTTTTGATTTTCATGGTCTAAACCAAATCCGATATACAAACCCATCAAAGCCAATCAACTTCATCAATGGAGAACCAGAATAAAGGAGACGACAGGATCACCGCAATGGAAAGACAGTTCTCGAGCAGTGCTACAACATTGTAAGCCATCATGGAGCGTGTTGATCGCTTGGCCTCTGTTTCGCCTCTGCTTTCGCCATCGCCGTGGCAGGATCCACGACCCAACGATTCAAGGAATGGTGGAATGCTTCATAATGACGGTGACAGAGAGATTGTGGGAAAGAACGAAAGACGACCTAACCCTTCTTGGAGAAATAGTGTGGCCACGAATGACGAAGCTCACAGCGAAACTGCCCCACGTCGAGTTGCCATAGAACTTGAGAAGACGGAGAATATTAGAACAGTTGACCAGAGATTCAGAGTCATGCAAGCTCAGATAGATAGAGTCATGGCGGCAGTGCGGAACCCCAACACCATGGAAGATATCGTCGACAAGATGGGAACCCCATTCACTTCTGTAATGATGGAGTGCCCCTCACCCTATTAGTTTAAGATGCCTACAGTGAAGCTTTATGATAATTACAAATAAAATAAATATAAATAAATAAATAAATATATATATATATATATATATATATATAAGTGGTCGACAGCAAGTAAACATCGGTGGCTTGTGCAGTAGAGATGGCAACAGCAACAAGCTCTTTCTCCCATGCAAGGTCTCTCTCGCAAGAAAAATAAAATAAAATGATATTTTATTTTAACATAAAAATAAACAAATATATATTTTTTCTCTAATCAATATTGACACGCAAGGCAAAAATTTAATTAGATTTAACAAATTTTATTAATTTTATACTTTATAATCAAAATCGCAAATAGATTGTATGTTAACTTTCAAAAGATAAATGTTATCGTTTGTCAAATTTTACTAGCTAAAGGATAATTACAAATGACTTAAATTTCTTTTTATATGGTCGAACAGGCTACCCCAAATTGAATTTCTTTTTGTTCTACTATTCTAATAGAAAAAAATTAAGAAAATACTATCCAAGAGAAAGTATTTAGAGATATAACATTATGTTATGTTTGGAACATAGATTTGTAAAGAAAAATGAAAAATGAAAAGAAAAGAAAATTTATAATTTTTGTATACTTAGCCAAGTAAACTTAGACTTTATTAATAAATATTCATTTATTTAGTCTTAATTTCTAACTTAATAAAGAAATTAAAGCAAATTTAAATTTTCACTTCATTTTATATTACCGTTTTCCTTCACTTATGCTTTCGCTCCATAAATTTGTGTTCCAAACATAACCTTAGTAAAATATGATGTATGACTCTGTAAGCTCTTTATGAAAGGTTCCCAATAGTAATATGCCAATTGTACTTTACTGTGACAATAGTGCAACAAGAATAGAATCAAAATAAACTAGATACCACAAGAAATAAAAACACATAAAGAGGAAGTATCATTTAGTGAGAGATTTGGTTCAGAAAGGTGAAGTCATAGTATCCAATATTACATCAGCAAAGAATCTAGTGGATCCATTTAACAAGACCTTGGCAGCTAAGAGCTTTAACAAACAAATTTATGATATTAGAGCTTGTCACGTGCATGACATGCTTTAGGACAAGCAAGAGATTGTTAGACTTGTATTACATTTATATACTTAAAAGTATGATTTATAATAATAATTTTATTTTTCTGGTAATAATACATTGTATTTATTCATTTATTTAAGTATACATTATTATCTCTTATTTATGAAGTATGTGATTTAAGTGTTTGGTATAAGATGTCAATGCAAAAAGATATAAATCACAAGTTTTTTATAAATGGAACAATATTCACAATTTTTAATGAAACATGCATTGCATTGCATTTTATTAAAACAGTATATTTTCTACTTTTCTTAATTGGGTAATTTGTTTTAATCACTAAAGTAGAGATTTCGATTAGAAAAACTAATATGTATTTATGATATACATTGAATGGACTATTGTAAATTATAATCTGATTTAATAAATGGCATTACTCATAATCTACTAAAGCTTTAATAAGCTTAAGAGACTCTAATCCTGAGTTTGTAATAGACCTATATTCATGTATTAGCTTTATTTGAAATATTACACAATGAGATCTGTATAAATGATCAAAATTTCGATAGGTTGGATATTTAATTTCATAAATCATAGGAGTATATACTTACAAGATGAAATTCATAATTTTATACTCACTCAACTTATTTATTATATTTGATCATTAAATTTGTCGCCACGGTTTATTCAATAAATTATTTATTGAATAATAGTATTTATTTCTAAATTATTTACAAATATAAAAATATTAAGAATAACCAATTTTCGATAAATAATGACTTAGAGATAAATATGTAATTTTAGAGGTACGACAATTTACATGGGTGTAGCTTAATTATAAGAATGTAATAGATAGTTAACTAAGTGGATATTATTAGTCAAAGACTGATTTTGTTTCCTTAAAATTTTTTTAATTAAATGAAATTTAAATGAGTAACTAGAGTGTAGCCAGAGACTTTTAGTAAAATAGCTCAGGGTTAACTTAAAAGATTGATGGAATGTCATGAGATGATAAGACTCAAATCTTTAAGTTGGAACTAGGAGTTCATGAGCTTTCAATACCTAAGCTAGCTCAAATTTATTCTTGATGGATTCAAGTCCAGTTGGTTTAAAATATCTTCTTTGGTTGCAATGTAATATGCTAATGTTTCAAAAATTAGAGAGTAGTTGAGAGAGTATCCATAATATAGTATCTATTAAGCGACTACACAGATCATCTTAATAGAAAATTGAAGATAGTTTTGAAGAGTAGATTGCTAATTAGAATCATCCCGCTAGGCATATGTAAATTTTAAGCTTGGAGTTATGTACTTTTAGTATTTTTCTCTTCCTTATTCTATAAAAACCAACATATGTAAGAAGAAAGATTAAGAAAATGCACTTCCATAATGTGTTTTTAGACTAAATAAAATAGTATATTATCAAAATATTTTTTTTAGATAGCATTTTCCTTAATTTTTATCTATTCTCACGATAGAACCCCGCCAGAAAAAAAAAACAAAGTAATCAACCAGTAATTTTTCTTTTGTTCTACTATTAAGATGGTAAAAAATATGAGATATAATGTCCAGAACAAAATAATTGGTAAAATACTGTCAGTAAAAATAATTAGTAAAATACTGTCAATAAAAATACACTTTGACAATAAATTTCACTTTGCTTAAAAATGCATTACGAAAGTGTGTTTTCTTTCCGAAAATCTTTACCTACAAATGCATGTTAATATTGCGTTTTCTTCCTTTTTTTTTTATTTCTGTTTATCCTCTTCTTATTTCCTTCTTATTCACTTCTATATTTTTATATATCTAATATTATTCTTACTTTGTTCTTTTCTTTTTATTCTCTTTCTTATCCTTGTTTATGCCTGTGTTATATATTTATTATTAGTCTTATCTTTTTTTTTTTTGTATTCTCTTCTTTCCTTCTTAGCATATATACATGTATATCTATTATTATTTTTATCATCATCTTTTCATCCCATTTTTTTCATTTCCTACGTATCCTCTTATTTATGTAAATCATCTTCAGTATCAAGAAAATTTTTAGTATTTTTAATCTAAAGAGGCTGAAGAAAAATCAATATGTAGAAAAGGATAAGAATGAAAGAAAATATAGCATAAAAGGATAAAAGAAAAGAAAAAAATATAATAGAAGAGGATAAGAAGGAAAGAGGAAAATTAGTTTGAAGTATATTACACATAAAATACATTTTTAGATTAGGTGAAATAAAAAAAAAAAAAACAAAAATGTATTGTCATCATGCGATTTTAGATAAAATAAAAACAGATTATTAAAGCAAATTACATTTTCATTAATTGTATTTTACTAAAAACTTGGTTTTAGACCGTATTTTCTATATACATACATATATATATATATATATATTTACCATTCTAGAAGCCCAAAAAAAAAAAAAAAAAAAACAAATCGGGTAATCAACCCAAACCACAAATGGTCAATTTCAACCTTTTCGACGTGGGTTGAAGATTGGTTTCCATAAATTCCACTGAACGATATTCTCAAACATCTGAAACTAAAACCCCCCAATCGACAACTCCGATTCATCCTCCGTCGAAACCATGGCGTTGAATCCAAACCAACATCTTGGTCTGGGTCTCCTCGTTTTCTCTCTCGTTGCCCTCTCAGTCTCTACAATTTCGACCTCCGATGAAGCCGCCCCGACGGTGTACGAGCTTTTGCCCAAATTCGGGCTCCCCAGCGGTCTCCTCCCCGACTCCGTCACGTCCTACTCTCTCTCCGACGACGGGAGCTTCGTCGTTGAGCTTGACAAGCCCTGCTACATCCAGTTTGACTACTTGGTCTACTACGACACCCAAATAACTGGGAAGCTCAATTACGGGTCGATCACCGACCTCAAGGGCATTCAGGTCAAAAAGCTCTTCTTGTGGTTGAATGTTGATGAAATTAGGGTTGATTTGCCTCCCTCCGATAGTATATACTTCCAGGTCGGCTTCATAAACAAGAAGCTCGATGTGGATCAGTTCAAGACCGTCCATTCTTGCCGCAAAAGTGTCTCATCTCCCTGTACCCAATCATGGAAACGGGGTATTCAGGTACCAGATACAATTAGTTATTATTGATTTTGCATCCGCTCGCGATTTGACTTTTGTATATTTTTCAATTGATTTATTCAGTGGTCAGATTACTTCTCTCTCTTTCTATTTTGATCCTTTTTTGGGTCCGCTTCACATACAAATATAACCTTTATTAAACTATGTATAACTTAATGTCTTTTGATTAATGGTTTTTATTTTTATAGATTAGTTTTACAGTTTTTTTCTTTTTAATTATTATGTTGGGTTGATTTATAAATTTAAATTTGAGCTATTTATACGCCAAATTATATTTATATAACTTTAGGCACGGACAATTACTAATATATATGTATGATTATGTGAGTGTGAATTGTTTTTGAATCTTTTATTTACTGCCATTTTCTATCTGGGTTTATAATAGCATGAAGTTATGAAGTTAGAGGATTAGATGATGACAAAATAAGGCTGTTCTTTTTGTACTTGCATAGTTTGGATGTGACATGGAAATTGAGTCAAGTTCATTCATCATTGTGTTTTGCTTGACGTTTAGTTAAGAACTGTTACTTAATTTTAAACAAATGCACAGAACGTTTTCTCTTGCAATTTTATTGTTTAACCAAGATTTTCTCATGTTTATCTTGACAATAAAAATATGAATTGTAAATAAAAAAATTTACAAATTTGATTAGATGTTTAGGGTAAAATTAAATATAACCTTATGGCATAAACATGTTTAAGGCTTAAAGAAGTCCTTTTGTTAACTCTTATATGGTATTAGTCTATTCTAAAGTGCACGGAGGGAGGGGAAAAAACTGTTTCAGTAGTCTGATATATGCTAATGCCTATAGCTCAAAAGTCCCATTACAGTCTGGTACAGATTGGTATGGGCTGTTATAGACTCTTAAGTTGTTCAGAAGAGAGCAAACATTGTTTGTACTGTTTTTAGCCGGCATGATATGGTATTTATAACTATGGTTAAGCTGTGTGTTAGAGAATACAAGCATCTTTATCTGCTTGAATGTTGCTAAACAACTTTATCTGCATGTATGTTGCTGATATGCTAGCCAATGATGCTTTTTTCATATTTGTTGTTATTAAAAAAATGATATTCCACCAAAAACGTTCTATATGAATGATGTGGCATTGACAATCTTGCAATTATACAACACTTTAATGGATTAGGTATTTTAAAATGATAGGCCCACAACCCGTCCACATCATTGTGGTTGATATCTCTTGTTATTTTTCAGTTAGTATAGCTTTCCCTTTTTATTATTGTTGTCTTTTTTGCCTATCAAACTTCAAAATTCCAATCCAAACTTATGTGATCCCAGGTTTTTGCATAATATTCATTGTTGGAAATGTTGTGAAATGTACTTTCAAATGAGAGGTCTTATGTTGTGGTAATTCCAAATAATTTGTTATTAAATGACCATTTTGCCCTTTTTACTAAAATGTTTACTTATTTGAAATCAAATGAAGACTTATTTTATTAGTTTTGAAAACTCTTTCAAACTCTTTACAAATAGGTAAAAATCAATTATGAAGTTTTGATTATTATTTATTTATTATTATTTTTTTTTGGGCATGAAAAATGAGTGAAATGATCATTTATATTTACTTGCAAATACATGTATTTTATTCATTAGAAATCATATGAGGATCCATTTTCTATGATTTGAAACTAAAAAAGTACAAATATGGATACAGATACGAAAACATTACCAAACCAAGAGGCTGTTTGGCGAACAAAAAAAAATCAAAAGTCACCAAATCTTAACTACTTTTTGTACTTTCTTCCAATTAAATTTTAACACCTATCACCTTTATGTCACATCTTTTCATTTTTATTGTACTTTTTGGCCAAAGTTGGCCAACCAAACAGCCCCCAAACCAAACCAAACCAAACCAAGCCTTTTCCCACTAGGTGGGGTCGGCTATATAGATTTGTCTACGCCAATTAAATCTGTTTAGGGGCATGTCCTCCGATAAATTTAGGTAGGTCAGGTCATGTTTAATGGTTTCTTTCTAGCTTCTCTTGGGTCTTCCTCTACCTCTCTTACTCCTAGCAATCTCCATACTTTCACGCCTTCTAACAGGTGCCTCTGCTGGACGCCTTCTAACATGGCCAAACCATCTTAATCGGTTTTCTCGCAGATACGAAAACATTGATTTTGAAAAATATTTTTATTAGGTATGTATGCAAATATAGCATCCACAAAAAAAAAAAAAAAAAAAAAAAAAAAAAAAAAAAATTTCAATAATTTAACATATAAAATATAAAAAAATATGAAATAGAAGATTTATGATTTGAGGGGCTTTTGTTACTCAAATCTAAACTATCTTAATCATATATTTGAAGCATAAATAATAAAACAATTGGATACGTGACATATTATGCCCGTTACGTATTTTGGTATGTCAGATATGTGATAGATATAGGTACAGCACCCAATTTGAAGTTTCTATGCTTCATAGAATTGAAAGCTCTATAAAAGTCTTACAAATAGGTTAATAGAAATTTTTCAAGTTTTAACCTTCTTTGCACTAAAATTGAAGTTGAAGTGAATTCTTTTGCAGGCACAATTTGGTCAAAATTTTCTCTTTGTATTTTTGGGAACACACAGGCCAAGTCAAGTAGAAGTATATACAAAACTATAACAAGTGGTCCATAATAGATGTTTCATTGAAATGGAGGGAAGTGGAATAGGCTATCTACAATAGCAAAACAAATTTTGAATTCTCTACAACATCATCAACATGGTCGATTGTAGGCGTTTTAAAGGGCTTGATCCAATGGGTTAAACAGACTTGATCCAAGAGGACATCAGTCTTCTAGCCTGTGCGACTTGCCTATGTATTTTAGGGCTTGAGCTTATTTTAAGACTTTTTGGAATGGCCAGATAAAATCTTTAGGTCCAACATGTTACTTAAGGCTTGACGTCAAGACATTAAAATATAATTTTGTTGGGATAAATTTCATTGACCTTTAAGTTTTACTTGAAATCTCACATCAAGATCTAGGTTTTTCTTTTCTTTTCTTTTTTTTTTCTTCTTCTTTTTTTTTTTTTTAACAATTAAAGGATTGAACTTTTAATTAGTTGTGTTAGAAGTTGTTTCATATCGGCCCATCAAAGGAAGTTATTTTTCCCAAATAAGAGATGGACTCCCCTCACCTTAACACCTAGATTTTAAGGTTAAGGCCCTTACTCTTATGTGTTGTTGGACTTCGTTACATGGTATTAGAGCAGATTTTCAACTGGGTCTCATCACAATTCACCTTGTGCCTATGTCCATGCGGGCTAGCGGGTCAGTGTGAGGAAAATGGTTAGAAGTTGTCCCACATCGACTCAACAAAAAAAGTTATTTCTCCCAAATTAGAGATGGACTTCCCTTATCTTAACACTTAATTTTTAAGGTTAAGGCCCCTTCTCTTATGTGTTGTCGAGCTTCTTTACAAGTTGCAATCTTCTTTTTCTGTGACTATTTTGCACCTGCACTCTTAACATTAGCCGTCCAACTTTTAAGGATAAAATGATCATTGAAATGGGACTCATGCAATTAGTCGTTGATTAAAAAAAAACACTTAGGTTTTTAAGTGAGATTAATTGATAAAAATACTTCTTCTATTTTAATAGTAATTAATGTGAACACGTTAATTTGGCTTATTTTGATTTTTTTTCCTGTCTGTATGAATTTTTTTTAACTGAGGTTCTATTTTCTTTTGAAAGGCATGTTATTCACTGAAGCAGCAAAATAAATGTAAGCACAATGTTCCAATTACACGTGGTAAAACAGTCCATGGTTCATGTATTAGTGTAAAGTACAATGTAGAGAATCACAATTAAAAAAATAAATTTAACAATGAAGGAGAAGGTGACCAAGACAACTATAATCTCTCTGCCAATCTGTTCCCTTTTTTACCCAAGTCCAGAATCCTGGTCTTTAGAATAATAACCATCCATGTCAGACACCAAGTGAGCAATTCATGACATCTTAATTCAAAACGCAATCACTTTTTCTTTTTAAATGAATTCACAAAGTTATTATTATCTTGAACTACCATCTATAAATATCAAATTGCTGGATCTTTAGTTACCCTTGGTTCACCAACATCATTCTTAATCCTTAAATAATGATCTTTATCTTATAGAGGCTTGTTTTTACTGGTGCATCTTAGATGGCCAGCTTGGAAACTAATGTGGAAAAGGTTCCATCCTTATATTCCAACATCTGCCATTTGTGTATGTATCTACATCCAATTTTTTCAATAGCAATTAATCCAACTGGAACACTATATTGTTTTGGAACCGAAATGATATATCACAATGAACAAAAACAAAATTACACACAACAGCTTGTCATATACTAACCCAAACAAAATGAACTACATTTCATAAGTTTATATTAGCAAAAATCACCTTTTTTGGCAAGGCAAGCTTACCACACAGCTTAAATTTGGAGAATCAAAGACATTTACTAACAAATAATGCCCATGCTTGGCCAAGCTTCCACTACTAGATCCAAATACTTCAAGCTGATGAATTGACAAAGTTCAACAGATTGTATTATTAATTGCAGACTGTATGCTAAATTACTAAATCTAACGGAACACAATACAGGCAAACCCTGAATCACAAGTACATGGAAGATCACTTGTAGCAACTAGCAACAATGAAACAGTAGATTACCTTTTAAAATAAATAAAACCAATTACTTCAAAAAATAAATAAGAAAACCAAATTCAAAGAATGGGGAAACTCATTATCTAATTCAAACAATAAACCATTATTCAAATTGCAAAGCAAATTACTATCTAATTCAAACGACAAACCCAAATTTAGAGAAAGAAAAGAAATGTAAGAACTCAAACAACAAACCAAAATTTACAGAAAGCAAAGAAATCTAAGAACTCATTGGAGTATACAATCAATTTGGTTCTAATAATTCAATATTTTTGGTTCGGTTCTTGAGTTAGTCGACAAAAGAACCAAACCGAACCCAAACGTAAAATAAATCAACCCGAAAAATATAATATATAACCCAACTCGAACCAACTTGAAACTAACCCAAAACATATAATAGATAACATATATTATATAATATTATAGAACCAAAGTAATGTACTTGAACTTCAAACTTATTGGAATTTTTAAAATTACTTATTTAGATGTCTAGGAACCAAAAGTAACCAAGCTAGTTTAACCCGAAAACTTAACCGACCCAAATTGACATGCCCTAACCCAAAAATCCAACCTGATTTTTGGTTTTGTTCAGTTCCGTTCCATTCCAAGTTGAAATAGGTTTGGTTTTGGGTCCAAATTTTAGGATTCGAAAAAAATTAGTTTAGTTATGGGTTAAGTATGAATCTGAATCGAACTGACCGATACACACCCTTTGTGGCATTGACACCTTCTAAAGAAGTCATTTGTGCTATAAGCAACTTTAGCAGAAAATGTTTCAGGCCTCTGGCAGACAGAAAACATTAGTGATATAAACGCTCAATATCATTTATGGCTTTGCCTCTAGTTTTGCAAGTCTAGTTCGAAATTACATTGGTAAATCATCTTGCCTCTATCCCTATTAAGGTAAAAGATTGGAGGACTGTGTGAAGCTTTATATTCAGATGTTCGTGTTGTTCATGTGAACAAATGGCATTGGTTAACCACCTCCCTTCCACTATCATAGCTTGGTCAAGAGAACTTATCCCCTTTGCATGTGGAATTGTAAATTTTGTATGTGATTTGGCAATTCATGTGGATTTATAGATGACTTTACTTCAACACATGTTTTTCGGGTTTTAATCCGGACTTGGGGTAGAGCTTCTACTGATGCAGTCCCTCGGGCGTTTGGTTTGAGCAATTTGGAGGCCATGTTACCCTCACTGATGTGCTGTTTGATTTGCTATTTGGAGGCCGTGTTACCCTCGCTATGATGTGCTGTTTGTTTTGCTTTTGTGGTACACGTGGCATATGTGTTCTCTCTATGACCTCCAGTTATTTCACCCCACCCTTCAAATTTCTGATATGCAGTTTCCATAAATTGGATTTATGCTTCAAAATGTTCATTTTTTTAAGTTTATGTTGTCAAAGTTGATTTATTTCATTATTTCTCCTGATGCATGTGCAGCTTCCCACTCCTGTTGATGACATTCCAATGCTGATTACAGAGTAGATGGCAGGGGGAGTGCTTCTGTTATATGAGAAAACTATTATATACTAGAAGCAAATACCAGATCACTTTGCATTTGTCTTTGTAACGTAGAATCCCAAGCTGGTGAACTGTAAGATGGGTTATATCAAAAAGAACAAAGAAAAGGTGTAGTAATATGTGTGCGTGGGCGTGTGGTTAAGGGCAAATTATCAAGCTCTGGCTCTTAATGCATGTACTAATTTTGCACTGGAAACTCTTGGGACAATGTCTACTTATAAATAACATACGTATGTAGGGTCCGTTTCATTTGTGCTTTTCGGTTGTGGACTAAACACTTTTTGTCTAGGTGGTGGTTATTCTATTGAGGGTTTGTCATTTATAGTTGATGATGGAAATGCCCTTTTGGAGAAAGATTGTTTTTGCTTGTTCATTGTTGCATTGGATGGTTGGTTGATTAATCTGGACCAGTAAGGCGTGGTTTTTGTCCAGAACCACTTATTTGACTCCTCCAGAGTCAATTGAATAGGCTCCGCTCGACTCGACTCGACTCAACTTGTACTAGTGAATTCAATCCCAGAATTAAGAAATTTCTCGAGTTTAATATTAGTCCCATGGCATTTGTCGTCTCAACTATGGGATTTAATTTAATGGTCTGATGACCAGAAAATTAACCAAGTTTCTTTGGACTGTTTAATTAAATATAACAATCGAGATAGTAGATGTATTATACCCTAATGTATTAACTCGAACAGTTGAGATGGCTGATGTCATATGTGTTGACATAGGGCTGTTGGCCCACTAAGTCTCAGAATTAAACTAGAAAGAGTTCCAAACCAATTTAGGTGGAGTTCATGGTATAGAATTAGACTTTAGGGTGTGTTTGGATCATGAATTTGTTAAGTAAAAAAGAAATGGATAGAAATTTAAAATTACTTCTCATATTTAGTTTGTGATAAAATGACAGGAAAAATACATAAGATTTGAGAAATTAAAAATTTAATTAATTGGTGAATAATCTTATTGTATTATACTTTTAAATTTGCTCACATAAGAATATATATTTGAAATTTTATATTTCTTATTTTTTCCAAACTTTTTCTTTCCTCTTTTCCTGTCTTTATTTTTTTATTTTTCATTTTTTTCTCACTAAATTCTCATTCCAAACATATCTCAGCATCACATCGTTAGAACTTGAGAGTCCACAGGTGTAGTTAGCAGGGTGAGTTCGTCTACATGACTCAAGCCCAATAAAGGCATCGACCAATCAGTTCGTCTGGGTCAATATGCAAACATAGAAAATGCATAATCGTATTATTTTAAGTACTTGAAGTTAATTTTTGCACGGTTTATACATCACTAATACATTGTAAATTTTAAAAAATTTATCACTATAACTCTTGTATTTTAGATTAATATAAAAATATTACAAAAATCATCAACAATAACGATTTTTTTACTGTTAATAATTTTTAAAAATTTATTTATGATCTATATATTTCACATTTTTTATACTAACACTCCTTGATTATATTTGACTTTTAATAAGTATTTTTGTCTTTTTATTTGAAAATTTAATACTGTTTATGCTATACAAAATTATATAGGATTGAATATAGTATGGGATTAATTTTTTATATGAATTATTTTTTTTTAGTGTTTGGTTGATGGGATATAAAGTAGAATAAAAGATATGATTTGATGTAAGATGTGATAAAAAATAATTTTAAACCTTTAGATTTTGACAAGAAACAAATATTGGGGTGAGGTATAAACACCCCTGATTTTTTTAATTTACTGATTTACTTGAAGTACAATCCATTTAGGATTTCATGTCCGATTAAATAATTGCAAATTAAACACTTCGTTTGTGGGGCCCATGGATAACATGTCATTATCTCGTGTTCAACTCCAGCAAACAAACACGGCCACAGAGTATAAAGATTAGTTTTTCAAGTTTATGAGGGGTTAATCATTTTTATCTCTAATATAAGGGAATAAAAATAATTAATTAATTTTTCTATCCTTTATTTCTTGTCTACCCACCCCAAAAGGTACGATTATTAGGTTTCATTACATTGAATTTAATTTTTTAAAAGTGGTTAAATCTCTTTAAATTTCGTATTATGTATAAAAGAATTACAAAAATAGATATAATTTTATCAAGGATTTCTAATTTTAAGAGTCAATAGCCTTACTTTAAATGCAAAAAGCAATTCTTAATAATAATAAGAAAAATGAATTTATTCTTTATATACTCCAAATGTAAAATTTAAAGGCTTAGCATTGTCAAAATGTTATATTCATCGTGCATGGTTAAAATTATTATTTGTATTATTATTTATACAATTGCAAAATAGTTAATATTTTACGTGATGAATAGTTCCACATATATACACGAAAATGTTAAATAATTATTATTACATATAATATAAATAATTGATGTAATAAATATTTTGACAAAAATAAAACCTACGTTAGTATTATAATTTCGTATTTATACACAGTAAAAGATTGATATTATCTCCACATGATTCATATAGAACAATTTTACGTCCTAAATAGAAAAATTACTTTTAAAAACTTTGAGTTAGAAATGATATGCTTTCACTTTTTTTTTTTTTAAATAAAAGAAGTCCTACTTTTCAAGCACAAACCTTTATTTTTTTTTTTTATTAATTTGAGATTTTACTCATAAAAATTTAATATTTCTAACTTGATTTGAAAACAACAATGCAAGATTTTGCAAAACCTATCCTGCTTTCCAAATGAAATCCCAAACGTCGCATGCCTTCAAACCAAAATACCCCACGTATCTTCAAGCCTACTCCTAGCAGATTAATGCACAGGAACCCTAATTGTGATGGAAGCTTCATTTGTAGATAAAAATAGTAAATCAAGTAACTTTAATTAGAGAAAACAAACCATTGAAGAAGTGAGAAATTATTCTAAATGATCGTCGCAAAATGTGACGACCTTCATTATTTTAGCATTACATAGGATAAAGATGGTGTCACTTTATTTATGCACAGTGCAGCAAGGAGAAAATTCCCTAATCCTAGCTCAAGTTTTCAAGATTCAAAGTTAAAATACACAGTATAAGACTCATCCCTTAAGCTAAGCAATGGCATGAGAAGGAAATTCCTCTTCACCCCTTTTGCCACGAAACTGATGGGGTGATAGTTGCTAATTCCATCTTTCAGTATGAAGCTGGTGGCTTGTACAAATTCACCATCAGATGATAATGATCCAGACTTGCAGCTGAGCTTGACCATTGAACCTCCACCACCACTGTACACAAAGCAACCCTCCAGACTTTCCGACTCCAACGAAACCGTCTCGGCCTTCCCATCCAATCCAGCAACCAAACGGAATCCAGAACCCTTGCTGCTGTCAGCAGAATCTGCAACTGCAAGGCTTTTGTCTATCCCTTGATGTGTCACTACCATACCGGGAAAATCTAACGGTTCGAGCATCACCGATTTCCCAATAAAGTCTTTCGCTTCTGAAAACTCTGAGGAACTCGAGTCCTTTAAGATGAGTCTAAAAGTGGCATGCACAGAAGAATCGGTGCCGGGCTCAGGAAATTTCTCCATTGTGATGGAGTTGCTAGAGTTTGTGAGGACAAATGCTGAGCTTTCAGATTCTTGGGAAAGAGAAATCAGTTGAGAATTGTAAGCACCAGGAATTGGAGTTATCCAGTCTGAAAGGGAGGCGGACCCTGCTTTGATGTCCCAGTCTCCACTTGTCAGACCAGCGAGTAGGTAGGGGCCATAAAGAATTGCATGAATTGAAGTATACTCAGGTCGGTCATCTGAAATTTTATAAAAAGAATTCCAATAGTTATTTCCTACTACAGGAGATGGTAGGCAATGTTAAATATATACACAAACAGAGTTATTTCCTAATACAGATTTTAATTTTTATTTATTTTATTTTTATTTTTATTTTTTCGCGAAGTGTATTTCCTAATACAGAATATTAGAACGCTACAATACCTTTAATGGCCTCAGTTCTTAGACTTATTGGCAGTTCAAGGCTCATGTTGTCACCAGTGCTCCATTTTCGAGTGACTGATAAGAAATTGCCTGCATCAGGGGAGGGAAAATAAGGATTTCTTTACTATGCTTCAAAGTTTCAATCATGGAAGTTAAATTGAAAACTGTCTGCCGTTAGCTGAAGATTTATATGTGGCATAATTGCCATGAGAAGAAATGAGAGATACATGATCTATGAGCGAGAGAGAGAGAGAGAGAGAGAGAGAGAGAGATCACTATGGAGGTGGGAGAGAGATCAAATTTTGCACCTGGAGTTGGCAGTGGCAAATCCTGACCATTCAGCACCGCCTTTGCACCATTTGAGTATGTCCAGATTGGTAAACGAAAATACAAAGTAGATGGCAGACATGCCCCCTCCTGCATAAACCGTATGGGCAGCTTCATTGAGCAAGCAATTGAGCCAATAAAATAATATTAAATAAAAAAATGTGCCCTTGATGATGCTCTATTTGGTTCTAGAAACTAGAGGTTTTGAATCATATGACCACCCCGTCTCACGAGAATGCAAGATTCTGATTCCTACTTTTTATCTCCCCTTTCCTTTTCACACTGTTTAGAGAACGTTCTATTGTATTTATTGCTATTCAAACTACATTTTAGAAGCACCTTATCAATTTCCTTATTTCCAATTGATTTACCCTGAAGAGTTTTCATTGATGTAAAATTCTTCTCTTCCGAAGTAGCTGCTACAGAAAAGTAGCTACGACCACCCAACCACAAGTCACCTCAGTGAGTCAACATTTGATTTTACTACCAGCTCCATTTAGAGCTCTGAAAATCACTAAAAAACACTGCAAATCTTTAAAAGTTATTCACTTTTTATCTCACTACACGAATTACAAACCCACGATTTTTATCAAATTTCATAACTTTTTGTTACTCCTAATGCCCTTCAAATGAAATATAAGACTTTCACAGATGCACTTCAGATCGTGCTTGTAAAAAATGATGACTCGTATAAGTTTACCCAAAACTCACTTGCCCTTCCTTTGTTTTAATATTATGCAAAATTATAGATTAACATTATAAAACAAAGACAGCAAAGAAGAAAATAAAAATATTAACTTCTGTGCGATTTAACATGTATACGTTAAATATATATATGTATGCATAGTTGCTAAAATTACCTCTAAAGACGAAATTGTAAATGTCACTTGAAGAAGAGGATTCCATGCAACAGCAGGCTCTACTTTCTGCTTTAGCAAAATCTGTCCCAATCTCCAATTAAGTGAACTCGATATGTACTGAATGATGTAAAGCCCTGGAATTTTTCCATCTTCTTCAAAGTATTTCGAATCTCCCAACTTTGAGAATGACTCAATCCCTAAAATGAAGTAGGTAAAACGAACCATTACACACTCACAGAACACCAAGGAGGAAAAAAGACAATAACCTTCAAGTAAATATTAGAACAGCTGGCTAACTTGAAGCATCAAAACTACAGCTAGAAAGAAAAAGAAAATGATTTGTTACACACTAAAATGGAATAGCAGGCTAATCAGATTTCTCAATTAATTAGAAAGCATATCATCCATTACGGATACATTTCCATGGTGACAAGTGGCTTACTAAATTCACTTGATCAAAATGCCAAGGGGAGAAAGAAGTTCAAAGAGGCTTTTTTGAAGAATGTGAAATATCTTATTAAACAACTAGAGAAATCAGAAATGAAAAACTTCTAAATATTTCTGCAGAATTTGGATTTTCTTGTGAAACAATCGCTTTTTCATTTAGTTTTGTATTTGTTTTTTTTTTTTTTTGGGGGGGGGGGGGTGTGGGTGGTAATTAAAATGGGAAAAAATAAAAGATATTAAAAATATATATTTAGGTTTCAAGCACAGACCAGTCCCATAGCAGCACCAAAAATCATTGAACTTTGACCCCCATCCATGGTAGCTTCTGGCCTTGGAAACTCCACGGCCTAGTGGGAGCATGTAGATCATTACTCCTGGTTCCCTTCCTCTTTGGATGCTCAACACACCATTTGTCAAGGCCCTCTCATAGTAATCTGCATATGCCGTTGCTTTGGTCCATCTAAACAAGTGGCGGGAAACCTACAATAGAGGACCTCAATGCATGCTTGAATAACAAAACACTGAAACTTACATAAAAATAAGGAAAATTTAGAGTTGATGACCCCCAACAATGCGGTGCCACTTGAAAAAAAAAAAAAAAAAAAAAAAAAAAAAAAAAGATAGTGCTAGTTGCTTTGGTCCATCTAAACAAGTGGCGGGAAACCTACAATAGAGCACCTCAATGCATGGTTGAATACAAAAACACTGAAACTTATACAAAAATAAGGAAAATTTGGAGTCAATGACCCCCAGCAATGCAATTCCATTTACCCCCAAACAAAAGATGATGGTGCAAGTCGGATAGTGATTGGTACGAAATCTGTGTGTGTCTAAATCTAGAAAGTCTCCAACCAGCACGCTAAATTATCACAATATCTAGATACATGAAAACAAAATAACACAAATTACCTCGATTTGATGATAATATAATATTGCAATTCATAGAATAAACTGAAATCTTGTTCCAACTTCTCCCCCAGCGGTAAAAGTAATCAATATACCTTTAGCATATTATAAGTAGTACAGGATTCTTCATTCTCAGTTTGTAAAGTGCTTGCTAGTCGCTTTGGGTCTGACCTGCAAATAGGTTAAGAAAAGAGAACAAAACAACTCAGTATTAAATATAGACACTTAAGGGAAACAACAATCAAGTGGCCATTAAAACAAAATCACTAGTTATATGCATATTGTCAGCAGATGGCAAATTGAGATCAGGGAATGGAACATAATTATGGTTAAGGTATATGTACATTCAAAATGCCCAGCATTCATACCAGAACTCACTGACTGATGTCCCTCCTGTTGCATAGCTGTGGGAAGAGTTAACAATGTCCATGAAGAAAGTCCCTATTTCCTGGCAATGATGATGATCCTTCAGCACATTTATAAACTTCAGGAAGAAAACTACTGCATAAATGTACCCTCCAAAGGAATTAGATTGAATTTAATTTGCAATATTCCCCAATTGGGACCCAGTTTAATTAAAAAATGAGGTCATTTTTAGTAGCATTGAAGAGGAATTTCAGATCTGTTCAACATCATTTTCATAACTGTTATCTGGTGCATATAAAATAATAATAAATAATAGACAAAGCTCCTTCAGCAATGTTACATGAAATTGGGTATGAATATTGAGTGCAAGTATGAGATTACTGGGGCCTAAGTTGGTCTCAACTTCAAGACCCAAAAGTTGCAAATTCAACCATTGGATGCATGTAAAGGTTCATCCAATGGTTAAAATGCAAATTATGTTTTTAATCTTGACCATTTGATGAACCTTCACACGCATCCAATGGTTGAACTTGCAACTTTAGGTTCCTAAAGTTGAAACCAACTTTAGGCCCCATAAATTCACAGCTGTGTCTGGATGTCAAATCTCTCAAAATTTTAAATTTAAGATATTGGGATATGTATCCAAAAGCTGGGTATGCATAGGTGGATGCATCATAGATATTTAAATATATTGAATAGTAAATTGAGATCAGGTATACCTTCATTTTAAGAATGTACTTGAAATTAAAAGAAACTTGAAGAAAAAAAATGAGTTTCTTATCTTTCCATCTATGTGAAAAGTTAGATATTTTTCACTATTATCAAATGGAAGCTGCTAGTTTTTCAAATATTATTAAAACCTAGAGTATCCAAGTGCCTAATGAAGTACAAGAGTTGGACACATATTCACATACCCTTACCCCAATCATTTTTGTAGATAGGTACAATGCAGAAATAGAAGTCATGCAACACAATCCTTCAACAGGAATGTTTTCAAAAAACTTTTTTGGACATTTTTGATAAATTTCCTGAAAATAGGCATGAAAAAGTTCTTAAAAACCTCTTCTTTTTAATTAAAAAATTTTCTAAAAATAAAAACTTTCCTATTCAAAAAACTATTTTAAGATATTTTTTTGGATTGATGTTCACAGGAAGTGACTGTATTTTAATATTTCAAGGGTAGAAATCATATGCAAATTAAAACTGCCAACTTAAATTCCGCCCAATTATGGTTTCTAGGAAGTTGAACCTACCAAATTAAGGCACCATAATTTATATTTTCTTTTATGGTGCTTATCAAAAATTAATTGAGGAAAGAGAGATCAAAACACGTGTAGTAGTTGCTAGGGCCTAACATTTTGGGAACAAAAATTAAAAGCCATTGATAATCATAGTTTTTTTCGATTTGAACTTTTTTCGATTTAAACTAATTTTTTTCAAAGTGCCGTAGGCACGAGTTATTGCTAGTAAATAAATAAACATAAGATATGGAAGATGATAAATTGTAGGCCTTGCTGCCTTGCTGTCAAAGCAGAAATTTTGGTTCTTTGAAACATCTTATGCAGTAGCATTGGGTTTGCATCATTTTCTAAAAAACGATGAGGTGGAGTGGGTAGAGACTAAATCTTGGCTCTTACTCAGACCACTTAGACATATTTTGGATCTTCCTTCTGTTAATGAAGATATTTTGGATTCCCGGATTTCCCAATTAGCAGGAAGATATTTTATACAGATGCCACAAAACTGTTAAGGATTGGAGAATCATATTTATATCATTTCCTACCCACTAGTTGCATCATTTCTACTTGTAGAGGGCTTTTTCTCCCTTTGTACCCATTCATAACCCTAAAAAATATTGTTTCCTATTTCTTGTTATATCCATGCTAATAGAAATAAAATAAAAAGAGAAAGACAGAAGAAAGGAAAGAAAATTAAGCAAAAGAAAAAAAAAATGATCCTTGCAATTACGTGGCTCAAGGAGATTAGACAAATTACCAACTAAAGATCAGACTCATTTCTTTGTGACAACAAAGAAGAAACTATAAAACTATTTTACCATAAGTGAACTCCGCTCAGCAACATCCTTTGCTAATTATTGCAGCTCAGATGATCTGAAGATTGATATTGAAACAAATTACAGCTCTTTACCTTATAAAGTGAATCACCAGTAATTTCATATCGCATTTGAGATCCAACTACAATTGGAATATGAGTATTGGCATGAAACCCAGAAATATCATCAGCCTACAAAGGCAAAATTATACAATGTCATATTTCAAGTACATTCTAAAAATATTGGCATGAAACCCAGAAATATCATGAAACATAATTATGGCTTTTGTAATAAGAATTGTGATAGTGACTTCATTCCAGAAATAATCAATATGAAATATCACATAGGAAGCGCAAACACTCCAAAGTGGTGCTAATAGAGTGTCTGACATATATTGGATACACGTATTGGTCGGACATTGCCACATGGTTTGTCCCATTTGTATACTTGTATAGATATAATATTTTTGTTGGATGTGGACAGTCTGAAATGTAACTTTATTTACTATATCTCATACTATTTTTCTATCTTATCTTCTAGCTCAATTTTTTTTTTATTTCATATATTAAATAATATTTGACCTACGGAGTGAAAAGGTGAATTAGTGTTATTATTTCAACCTTTGTATTTTTTTTTTTTTTTTTTTTTTTTTGTGGCTTATGGATGTTATATTCATACATAAAATAAAAATGCCTTTTTATTTCCATTTACTGCCATGTTCATATTCATATTTTTTTCAAAATTAGTGTTTCACACCCGTATCCTTTGTTTTTTCACAGAGGTGACTTTCGAACCTCTCATCTCTTAGAAAGAGTCCACATGCTCTGGCCAACTGGGCTAAGCCTAGTTAATTCTCGCATCCAGAACTAGATTCCATATTGTGCCCATGCTTGTGCTTCTTAGAGTATGAAATGTTCAACGTTCTCTTTGATGAAAAGTTTAGGTCAATAAATTGGAACAGAAAATGGCCAGTTTTGTTATTCAATATTTAATCAGATAATTAACAATCTTACATGCGACAACAGTACTTCTATTTTGAAGTTAAGAAGTTACAGTGCACTGTGCAAGCAGACAAACACATTTATAATCAGTATAATATTACTGTCAACTAAAATAATTGAGCTTAAGAACTGATCCAACAACCTCAAGGGACAGACAACACAAATGAATGCAAGACCATGTTAGTTGTTTACACATAATCAACCACCTACTATCAGGAATAATTCCATGATAAATTCTTTAGTGATGTACCAACATTAAGAAGCATGGTTCAAAATCTTAATGGAATCTTGGGCAGCCCTATGGGCTCAACCATTCACCAATCTCTATCTCATTGCCACGTTGAGGCACTTGCCCCTGGTTCGGGGAAAATTGCTACAAGGTTCCAGGGAATGCTGCTTCATCCCAGATCACCCAATTTCAACAGCAAACAGTTGGAGTCAGTGATATATCTTTCATTGCAGGAGAAACATTTAATGGAATAATGCCTTTGCAGAAGAAACATTTAGTGGAATAGTGCCTTGTCTCTTTGAAGGAAACCAAAATCATTCGACATGGCATTGTGAAGAAGGAACATGCACGAAAACATTGATAGAAACTGTCAAGAAACAAGGTTTGAATGAATGCTTGACACCCTTATGTTTGCCTTATATTCGTATACATAGATAAATGTAGAAAATAGGTAACAAGCAATAATATTGCTAATCAAATAAGATGATATGGAAGCACCAAATTGCTGATTGGGTATTTTTTTTTTATGGACACCGCTTTGGATATTTGGAATGCAGTTACTCGAACTTATTCCAAAGTTGGAAATGATACTCAGGCGTAGGAGATTTGTAAGAAAATTCATGAGTTTAAGCAAAGGAATCTTACTATTGCTCAATATTTTGCAGTTCAAAATAGCATGTGGCAGGAACTTGATTACGATCATGTGTGTCAAGCCGTATGCCCCATGAATGCAACCAATTTAAAAAAAAAAAAAAAAAGAAAAGAAATGATAGATAGAGAGCATATGTTTGATTTTGATCTTGGTTTGAATGTGGAATATGATCAGATTTGGATTCAAATACTGGGGAAGATCCTGTTCCTTCATTGAGACAAGCATTTTCCTACTTGCAATAGGAAGAAAGTCATAGCAGTGTTATGCTTAATATCTCAACCAATGAATGGTCGGCTTTGGTGGTGGCTACAAAATTTGGTTCTAATGAAGGGAAGGTGGACACTACAAAGCCAGCTCCTAGTCCCAAGGATCATTTAGTATGTGATTATTGTGGTCGACCGAAGCACACTAGAGAAACATGTTGGAAGCTTCATGGTCATCCCTCTAAGGGAAGAGGAGGTAAGAGGATCCTCGCGCTTACAAGCGCATCTATCTGAAATTACTAGTTCCTCTCCAAATGCCTCTCGATCAGGTGATTCTCTCTCAACAAAAGAACTAAAAATGTTCTAGCAAATGATAGCTAGAATGGGGAGTTCCTCCAACCCTGGGACTACAGCTACTATTCCTCCAATTTTGTCCAGTCAGGTTTTTCCTCTATTACTTCTCATGCCTTGAATGTGGTTGCCTCTAGTCCTTAGATCAATGATTCGGGGGTCTCTAACCATATGATTGGTAATTCTGCCTATTTCTAATCTTATAAACCATGTTCATGTTGAGATAAGGGTCGAGTTGCTGATGGTTCCTTGTCCTCTATCTCTGGGAAAGAAACTATCCAGTGTACTCCTTCACTTACATTACATTATGTCATTCATGTTCCTCATTTCTCCAGTAGTTTAATGTCAATTAGTGCTATCACTAAAGACTTGAACGGTAAAGTGACTTTTTTTTCCTTCGTGTTGTGTTTTTCAAGTAATGAACACAGGGAGAACGATTTGTTCTGGTAGATTGCATGGTGGTCTGTTCTACTGAGTGTTGTGCTTCTGCTCAAATTACCAAGTCTGAGGAAATTTTGCACTAAAAGAGACATTTAGGTCAATTGTCCTTTGATGTTTCGAAAAGATGCTTTCCCGGTTATTTGATACTTGGGATATGTTAAAATTGAAGGGTGATGCTCGTGAATTTGCCAAACACACACGAATTTCTAATCCTCTTTCTAATAATCACAGTATTACACCTTTTATGGTTATTCATTCTGATGTATAGGGTCCTAGTCATGTTGGATCTTTGAATGGTTATTAGCGGTATGTTACCTTTATTGATTGCTATGACCAAACAAACTGGGTGTATTTACTGCATGCCAAGAGTGTTGTTTTTCCATGTTTCAAACAGTTTCACAAGATGATTTGTACACAGTTTGGCTCTCAGATTAAGGTATTGCATAGTGATAATGGCAGAGAGTATGTGAATGCTTCACTTAAAAATTACTTAATTGATCAACGTATTATTCACCAAATTAATTGTGTCCACTCCTGCTCAAAATAGAGTTGCAGAGTGGAAAACTCATCTCCTTGAGGTGGCGCAGTCTCTCTTATTTGCAATACATGGTCCTAAGGCATTCTGGGGTGATATTGTTATGTTAGCAATCTAATTGATAAACCGAATGCCACTATGAATACTCCAGTTCCAGACTCCTTTGCAACTTCTCTTCAAATTTTCCAGTCATTTGAATGACCCTCCTCCTGGTACTCTACATATGTGGTTTCTCCTAAAATATTCGGTTGTACTTGTTTTCTTCATGATCATCAATATAACCTTGGGAAACTTGACACTCGGGCTATTAAATGTATTTTTATTGAGAATTCTGCCACTCAAAAAGGTAAGTGTTATCATCCACCCTCTCAAAAGGTATTTGTCACTATGTGATTTTTCGTCAGGAGGAACCATATTTCTCCAGGCAACCTCCACAGGGGGAGATTTCTAGAATGGAGGTTGATCCTAAATTGTTGAGTACTACCAATTCTAGAGTTGATTCCTTGTGGATCTATACTTTGGAGGCTCAAAAGGAGGAAACTGAGGGAAATGGGCAGAATAGAAATGGACAGTTAGAGGATATGGCTCTTAGAGGTAAGTATGAGACCCCAAGGTTGCTGGCAAGAGACAACTTATTACAGTATAGTCGAAATAAGCCTACCTTGCACTCTCTACCTCCCAAAAGCAACTTTCCTGTCTCAATTCCTGATACCACCTCTCTTTCACCAAATTAGTCCCAATGTAAGTCTCTTAATTCTCTTGTGGATAGTAATATTCATATAGCTATCTACTCGAAAGGGCGTTAGAACTTGCACTCAACACCCTACCTCCCAGTTTGTCTCTTATAATGCATTGTCTACTTCCTACATAGCTTTTGTGCCGTCCTTATCTTCTATTAATATTCCACAAGATTGGAAGGAAGCATTGACTGATTTTGGATGGTAGACAACTATGATGGAAGAAATGCAAGCCTTGAAAAAAAAAATAATACGTGGGAACTCACCTCCCTACCTCTAGGAAATAGAGTTGTGGAATGTAAGTGGGTGTAAACCATCAAACAAGAAGCTAATGGCATTGTAGAGAGACTCGATGAAGAAGACTTCATCAAGAGGATTTAGACTTCGTCAAAGGGAGAGGAATTCGTCGCATAGCTCATAGTATCATCCAAGACAGCCGATATCTCGATGTCTCGAATCCCTATCCAGGAAGACGACACTTAGATTTTAGACAGCATCGAAGAAAATCGTTGAGTGTATTCAACTCATCTTGTCTTGGTCAAGACTAGCTGATATCTCAGGAACATACCGAGATATAGTGACATAACAGCGAGATATCAATGAGAAGGGCAATATCTCAACGAAACAAAAATAAAAGTGAAAAACAGGCATCTAGCATTCATTATTTCAAGTCTGCACTTCACAATTGCAAACTCAAGCCTCTTAAGAGTTGTAACCAGTGTGGTTTGTCTTCACAGTCACACATCAATATTCGCAAATTGCAATCATAGTTCCTCTTTGCAGTTCGCATTGTTGCCGCAGCCTTGTCGCCGTCAAACCGTCGATGTTGTTGCAGCTTCGTTGCCATCACCATCATGACATTATTGTCACTACACTGCAGGCTCCCTCCCTCAAACTTTGAAGTTTCAAACTCCTCCCTAGCCTAGCAAGGCTAACTGAACATGTCTCTCTCTCTCTCTTTTTTTTTTGGGGTAAATGGCGTTATGAGATTTCATTTTCAGTTTTTTAAATTGATGAATATACATTAAAAAAATTATGAAAATATTATTATTTCTTATGGAACAAAGTATGAAAATATAGTTTTGTAATATTTATTATTAAATAGTTTTCTAATACTTTTCTAATACTTTTTACGAAGCATATTCTTAAAATTTAGTAAGGTTTTTTTATAAGTAGTTTATCTAAGGTTTAATAAAATAGTTAATATATATTTGGTCATGTAATACATTAATTTTAACTCATAATTTTTACAATTTTCCATGATTTTTTTGAATTTTTTACGTTAAAAAAAAAAAAGTTGAGTATCACCTGATACCATGACTACATTAAAAATTCTCGAGGCCATACAACGGCCGTGAATGCAACTTAGGACCATGCCCCATCATCTTCGTTAGGGGAAGAGGGGACTGACATTGGTGGTGTGCGACTGATTAACATCATGATGGTAGACGACTGAACTTTTGGTGGCCGGCAACTAATTTCGATCTTCTTCATCATCGTCATCAAAACTAAGCTTTGATCATTGTCATAGTTGATAAGGAGCAAACCCTTCATTGGTTGTCCAAACTTTAATCATCAAGGTAATGCTAATTAATGAAGTTGTGTTGATGATAGGACAATGATGATCAAAGTGCTAATGTCAGTGATGATGTTGTCGACGAACAGTGGCTGCTAAAATAATAACTGATTTAGGGTTTGGGATTCCTGATAAAGATACAAGAACAAGAACAATTAGGATTTCTTTTTTTTTTTTTTGTGACGTGGAACCCCACCGATTTATTGCAACCCTCAATGAACTGCGTAGTCGATGAGTAAACCGGGGACTCGCACA
Source organism: Vitellaria paradoxa (assembly GCA_019916065.1). Classification (NCBI taxonomy): domain Eukaryota; kingdom Viridiplantae; phylum Streptophyta; class Magnoliopsida; order Ericales; family Sapotaceae; genus Vitellaria; species Vitellaria paradoxa. The sequence continues at coordinate 24,548,763 of CM034243.1, forward strand.
ATACCCCACAAACCACGCGAGCCGGTTAAGTCCAAGGTTTACACCTTATGTGGGTACCTCCAAAGCTTGTTGGGCCTTGGAGTCGATCTCCTGACCTCCCTTAGGGAAGCAAAGAGCTCTGACCAACTGCCATAGAGTTTCTTGATACAGACAAAAGAACCTTAAGTGGAGAAAAAGACAGAGAGATTTAGGATCTATTTCTGTTCTGATACCATGTTAAGAAACAAGGTTTGAATGAAGGCTTGACACCCTTAGGGTTGTCGAAGCATATGCTTATATATGTAGAGCAATGTACAAATTACGTAAAAAAAAATAATCGTCCTAATCAAATCCCTAAGCAAATCAAACCTCCTAATAATACCTCCTATACTAGGAATCCTATACTAGGAAAGAGAATCAATGCATATTTACATTCTTTTAACAAAGACCAATAGTAAATAAGACAAAAGGACTAAAATAACATTTACCTTTACTGCAAGGAGTCCCAGAAAGCAGGGTTTATCAAAAAGGTGAGCCAATAATAAATGCTTTGAATCTCCCTACAGACAGTTACAAATAAACAGCTGTATCAAAAGTCAAAAAATATCCAAAGCATTTGCAGATATAGAAAACCAATATAATTTTACGCCAAAAATGTTAAATTACTACTCCGACAATAATATTAAAAACTCATGATATGCATTCTCATTTATCAATCTGGGTTCTTATACACAAAATGACATTATTTTGATCAGTGCGGATTAGATTGCTATTATAAGCATTATCATATTATACATATTCAAAGCAAAAGTTGACTGGAGGAAACTCCTTTTGCACATTGCAAAATGCTAAAATGAACCCACAATATGGGACAAATTTTCCAGAAATAGCATATGCAGTGGAGTTATAAAAAATTGCCTAACAAACCCAGTCAGTAGGGCTGATATTGGATAAAAAAATTCTAAATGGTAACTAGATTTCTGTAACACAGATAAGAACCAAGGAGAAGAGCTAAGGAGATTTGGAGATGAGATTTTCGTACCGTTATCGTGTACAACCTGTAAAGTACATCATTCATGCCACCAGTTTCTTGGTTTAATGATTGCCAGTGTCGTTTAATGCTGTAATTTGCTATCACATTCTGCACACGGTTATAAAAATAATCAACCATCCATGTCACCATCTTTAAAGCTTGAGCATTACCCGCCAATATATATTGATCCAAAAGACCTGCCATTATCTGTAAATGCAGAAAAATGTTAAGACAGTTATAAAAAAAATAACAGAAATGAGTTAATAAATAAAAACAAAATCCCATAAATATAATATACTAAAAATAAAATCCTAATATAGGGAACAAAATAAAATCAATCTTAAGAATTAAATAAAATCTAATCCTAATGATATGGAATAAAGTAAAATCCTAATAATATAAAATAAATAATTTTTTATTATTTTGATTCCATTTTGCATCAACGTTACAAAAATAATAATAATAACATAATCAAGTTAAAATATGGAAGGCTTTACAGTTTTACCTTGTGAATGGTGTAATATGGTGCCCAAACAGATTTTATTGCTTCAAAACGGTCAAATAGCTCCAAAGGGAATGCAGAAAGATATCCAGTACCCATTTTTTCTTGACAGGCTGATAAAGCAAAAACAACTGCAGACATTTTCTCTTTGAGACTATCATTATGAGTGCTAGCCCACATCTGTGCTGAGGAACTCATGTAATGCCCTTCAACATGGAAAAGGTTAATTCATTGTTAAAATTCGCATGAGCCACAATTCTAGTGACCAGTACGCAAGTCACATATTGAAGATGTTCAACTCTATGAAGTTGGAACCAAGAGGTTAGAAAATAAGACTTAAAACCACTAGCCCATTCCAGGTGGTACTAATCAATTGATAAGAAATCCATTCCAAATATGTGATATGAGGGTCTCATACAAGCAAAATTGGAGGAAGTCTTCTCTGTTTTCTTAAAAGTAAATTTGACGAAATGAATCAAAACGAAAAGCAAAGATTGATCAAGAGCGATCTTAGAAATTCCAAGAAAATCCCATTCATGGAACTGAAAACTAAGTTGGCAACATAAATCATGTATGGCCCAAAGTAACTGATTTGTGAATCAGAAGTTGAAGCAAGTGCATCATTTATGAAAACAAACTATGCGCAGAAGTGTCTTGAGACCACATATATACATATATATATAGGTGCATAAAAATATTGTTGCGAGAAAACAAGTCTATGTAAATAATGAAGTTGTCCTTTTTCCCTAAGAGCTTAAACTTTTGGGTGATATAGTGGCTAACGGTCAAACATGTTTTCAGAGCAAGCAAAGAATCTGAGTTCAAACCCCACCACCCAATTAAAAAATCAATAGTCTCACGTGTTTTGCCTCTTCAAAAAAGTCAGTTCAACTACAAGTAAAGATACGTGTTGAGAGAAAATAAATCTACAAATAATAGAGTTGCTTCACTCCCTAATAGCTTAAGCATTTAGGTGAGATGATGGGTACAATCTAACAAATATAAAAATATATATTTGCACAATAAATTAAATAAAATTTTATTTACTTTAAATTAATTATCTTGTAATCAACCCAATTGACATGAATGAAGAAATTCAAATACATTTATATATTGTATGGTTGCAATAAATAATAAAAAAAAAATTACTAAACAGATCTCTTTAATCCATTTATTTGAGCCAAATTCACATTTCAATCAGTGGATTTGACCAATTGAATCTAAAAATTTGCCTGGATTTCACAGCTAATTTGCAGATTCACAAACTGGCACATGATCTGCCACTCTCATTGGGCGAATTAGGCTGCCTAGGTAAAGTCATATCAAACAACAAACAGTTATAGCAAAGCAACATAAACAGATCATTTCACTGAAGTTCATTCATGCACTTACATAAATTTCTAAGCAATTCTTTATGCATTCTAGAACAGTATTAAATTTTAAACAAAATATAACAAATACTAGAACCAATCAACCAATCCTTAAAACTGAAGAGGATTATACCTTGCAAGTTGAACAGCAAAGTTAAATCCCAAGTTCATGCAAAATACAAGCAACATTTCATCCACTATGATGATCTATGTAAGTCAATTAAAAGAATTTTTCAAAAAAAAAATGATTTATTTGCATAATCTATAAGAACGACGATAGGAATACATATCGAGAACTAGCAAGAACAAAGATAAAAATAAACCAGAAAAGAGATGTAAACCAACCTACAAAATGACCCCTAAGTTCACAGGTTGGATCCTCCCAGCCTCCATATGCTTTGCCAGGAGTTGGCAAACCAGCAGTTTTCCTAAAGCTCCAAACCAAACTATCGACATCCAACATCAACAGATACTCCAAATTTGCCTGCTGAGCCTGCCCATGCTTCGACTCCGGGTCCAATCTCACGTCATGGAGGGAGACCTCCTTGAGGAAATCCCCCTGCACATTAAAGCCATCCGAGTTCTTGATTTTCCTATACATCATCACCCAACTGAATTCATCCCCCTCCCTCAAAATCTTTCTTGGAACCAAACTAGACCAAGCAGCGTCATCAGTGGGAATCAAATGGTTATGTGAAGTCGAAGTGAATTCTTTTGCAGGCGCAGTTTGGTCAAAATTTTCTCTTTGTACTTTTGACAAGTGACAACACACAGGCCAAGTCAAGTAAAAGTATACGTAAAACTATAACCAGTGGTCCATAATAGATGTCTCCTGGGGTCGGGGAGAAGTGCGCAGTCACTACTTATGAGTACGTATTGGGTGAAATTTGTCCCGTGGTTCTAACTGATAAAGAACCACGAGGAGATAAACCAGCCTAGGTAAGTCCTGACTGACCGATTCAATTAAAAAGGCTGTTAGATGACCCTCCATAATTAGAGGAAAGACTGTCTCTGGAAAATAGTCGAACTCGGGACCTATTGGTCTCAGGCCCTTCAACCTGCCATCCAAACCAACTCAACTACTCCTTACATAGCCATAATAGATGTCTCATTGAAATGGAAGTGAAATAGGCCATCTACAATTGCAAAACAAATTTCGAACTCTCTACAGCATCGTCAACATGGTCGATTGTTGGCATCTCAATGGGCTTAATCCAATGGGTTAGACAGACTTGGTCCAAGGAGACATCGATCTGCTAGCCTGTGCGACTTGCCTATATATTTTAGGGTTTGAGCTTATTTTAGGGCTTTTTGGAATGGCTGGAAAAAATCTTTAGGTCCAACATATTACTTAAGGCTTGACGTTAAGACATTAAAATATAATTTTATTGAGATAAATTTCATGGACCTTTAAGTTTTACTTGAAATCTCACATCAAGATCTAGGTTTTTCTTTTCTCTCTTTTTTTTTTTTTTTGGGTAACAATTAAAGAACTGAACTTTTAATTAGTTGTGTAATAAATTAATAATACATTGTAAATTTTAAAAAATTTATCACTATAACTCTTGTATTTTAGATTAAAACAAAAGTATTAAAAAAATCATCAACAATAATGATTTTTTTACTCTTAATAACTTTTAAAAATTTATTTATGATCTATATATTTCACATTTTTTTATACTTAACTCCTTGATTATATTTGATTTTTAATAAGCATTTTTGACTTTTTATTTGAAAATTTAATATCGTTTATACCATGAAGTAATATATATGATTGGATATAATATAGGATTAATTTTTTATATGAGATTATTTTTTTAGTATTTAGTTGATGAGATATAAAGTGAGATAAAAAATATGATTTGACGTGAGATATGATAAAAAAATAATTTTAAACTTTTAGATTTTGACGGGAAGCAAATATGGGGGTGGGGTATAAACACCCCTTAGGTTTTTTAATCTGCCGATTTCCCTGAAGTACAATCCATTCAGGATTCAATATTTGGTTAAATAATTACAAATCAAACATTTCTTTTGTGAGGCCCATGGATAACATATCATTATTCTGTGTTCAAGTCCAGTAAACAAACGTGGTCATAGAGTATAAAGATTAATTTTTCAAGTTCAAGAGGGGTTAATAATTCTTATCTTTAGTATAAGGGTATAAAAATAATTAATTAATTAATTAATTTTTTTATCCTTTATTTCTTGTCTACCCACCCAAAAGGTAGGATTATTAGGTTTCATTAGTTTTAATTTAATTTTTTAAAAGTGGTTAAATCTCTTTAAATTTCATATTATGTATAAAAGAATTACAAAAGTAGATATAATTTTATCAAGGATTTCTAATTTTAAGAGTCAATAGCCTTATTTTAAAATACGAAAAGCAATTCTTAATAATAAGAAGAAAAATGAATTTACTCTTTATATAATCCAAATGTAAAATTTAAAGTCTTAGCATAGTCAAAATGTTATATACATCATGCATGGTTAAAGTTATTATTTGTATTATTATTTATACAATTGCAAAGTAGTTAATATTTTACATGATGAACAGTCCCACACATATATACACAAAAACTAGCAGTAATCCGTGCGATGTTCAAATGATGCAAATTTTTTCAATTATTAACATTAAAAAAATAAAAATATTTTCAAAACAATCAAAATAGACACTTATATTTATAAATGTTAATAATCATAAATCCACATATCAAAATAGATTGATATATATGTAAAAAAAAAAAAACTAAATATGATCATCCACTTTTCTAATTATTAACCCAAGTTTCCAAATATGGTCATCCATCTACAGATTTAATGCTAATTTAAATGTGATTTTTTTTTCAACAATTGGAACGCACAAGTTTTCTCTATTTAGATTAATGATTTTTATTTTTTTATTTTTAATCATTGCAGCTTGGTCCCAAGGAAGAGGATGTCACAAAGCCCATTGTCAATCCATTTGTATTGTTTTTGCACTTCATTCTGGGCACAATGCTAGCAACATACTTTGTGTTGGTTCCCATTTACATGTGGCTCAAAGATCAAATTGTTCCCAAAGATAAACCAATTTGAGAGAGAGAGAGAGACAGTTTGCTGTTTGACCCCAAATAATTTCCTGTGTCAATATATAATCTTGACAAATTTACAATATGCAACCCTATAAGATTAATCTCCGACCAACCAACTGTTTCCACACCCATCTCATCCCAATTAATTAGTCTTTCAGTCCAGTCTATTATTACAATAAGAGACGAAAGTAGATCCTAGACACTAATATACGCGCTATAATATATATATATATATATATATGAATAGTAATATATCTGTAAATCTGTGGAAAAAATTGAACATACTTATAAGAAGAATTGAAGAAGCTTACACAAAAGAGAAGAATCCAAAAGTTTCAGGTGATGGGTTGATATGCATAGAGAGAGAAAGGTAATTGGAAAAGAAACTCAAAAGTTTTTTGGTGATGGCGAAGGATTATAAAGAAAGAGAGAAGAATTTTGAAAGAAAAGTGACCTTTGAGTTTCAAATTTTCATTTTTGTTTTTCTTTTTCTAACTATCCTTTAATGAATTTTTTATTATAAGAGTACTATGCAGAGAGAGAAAAACTCTTTTAATAAAACATTTATTATTATTCATTTCATGTGAAGAGAGAAATTTTGTTTTAAAAATAAAATCAAAATTCTGTAAAAAAAGAAAAAGAAAAATGAAGAGTAAATAGTTATGTCACATGGGATGAGAATGAAGGAGGTGAGGAGAGAGAAATACATAGTTTTAGTATTATAGTATAGATGTTAAACAATTATTATTACATATAATATAAATAATTGATGTAATAAATACTTTCGAAAAAAATAAAGTCTACTTTGGTATTATAATTCCCTATTTATACACAGTAAAAGATTGATATTATCTCGGCTTACTTACCAAAAAAAAAAATATTATCTCGGCTTAATTCATCAAGAACAATTTTAGATCCTAAATATAAAAAGCACGTTTACAAACTTTGAGTTGAAAATGATATGCTTTCACTTTTTTTTGGAAATAAAAGAAGTCTTACTTTTCAAGCACAAACTTTCTTTTCTTTTTCTTTTTTTTTATTAATTTGAGATTTTACTCATTAAGGTGATATTTGGCTTATTTTTCTATTTTCTATATTCAATTTTTAATTTTATGTGTTTTATGTTCTACAAATCCCAAAATAAGGAAACGAAAAAACTCTATTTTTGTTTTGAAATTTTCCTTATTTTTGATTGAAAATATTCAAAACAACTTTTTACTATTTTGTATTTAATATATAAACCTATTTTCTATTTTTTTTGAAACAGATTTTGAAAAAACAAGTGACCAAATGTATGTTTGAGTTATTTTCCTTATTTTAAAAAATACAAAATGATAAATAAACTCAAAATAGAAAACATAAAATAAAAACAAAAAAACAAAAATTAGAAAAACAAACCAAAAACTTAATATTTCTAACTTGATTTGAAAACAAAAATGCAAGATTTCAACCCCCCTTGCAAAACCTATCCTGCTTTCCAAATGAAATCCCAAACGTCGCATGTCTTCAAACCAAAATACCCCACATATCTTCAAGCCAACTCCTAGCAGATTAATGCACAAGTACCCTAATTGTGATGGAAGCTTCATTTGTAGATAAAAATGGTAAATAAAATACCTTTGACTAGAGAAAACATACCATCGAAGAAGTGAGAAATTATTCTAAATAATCGTCGCAAAATGTGACGACCTCCATTATTTTAGCATTAAATAGGATAAAGATGGTGTTACTTCATTTATACACAGTGCAGCAAGGTGGAAGAAGAAAATTCCCTAATCCTACCTCAAGTTTTCAAGATTCAAAATTAAAATACACAGTATAAGACTCATCCCTTAAGCTAAGCAATGGCATGAGAAGGAAATTCCTTTTCACCCCTTTTGCCACGAAACTGATGGGGTGGTAGTTGCTAATTCCATCTTTCAGTATGAAGCTGGTGGCTTGTACAAATTCACCATCAGATGATAATAATAATGATCCAGACTTGCAGCTGAGCTTGACCGTTGAACCTCCACCACCACTGTACACAAAGCAACCCTCCAGACTTTCCGACTCCAACGAAACCGTCTCGGGCTTCCCATTCAATCCAGCAACCAAACGGAATCCAGAACCCTTGCTGCTGTCAGCAGAATCTGCAATTGCAAGACTTTTGTCTATCCCTTGATGTGTCACTACCATACCAGGAAAATCTAATGGTTCGAGCATCACTGATTTCCCAATAAAGTCTTTCGCTTCTGAAAACTCTGAGGAACTCGAGTCCTTTAAGATGAGTCTAAAAGTGGCATGCACAGAAGAATCGGTGCCGGGCTCAGGAAATTTCTCCATTGTGATTGAGTTGTTAGAGTTTGTGAGGACAATTGTTGAATTTCCAGATTCTTGGGAAAGAGAAATCAGTTGAGAATTGTAAGCACCAGGAATTGGAGTTATCCAGTCTGAAAGGGAAGCCGACCCTGTTTTGATGTCCCAGTCTCCACTTGTCAGACCAGCGAGTAGGTAGGGGCCGTAAAGAATTGCATGAATTGAAGCATACTCAGGTCTGTCATCTGAAATTTTATAAAAAGAATTCAATAGTTATTTCCTACTACAGGAGATGGTAGGAAATGTTATATATGCACACAAACAGAGTTATTTCCTAATACAGATTTTTATTTTATTTTTATTTTTTTTCCTTTTTTTTTTTTTTTTTTGAAGTGTATTTCTTAATGCAGACTATTAGAACACTGCAATACCTTTAATGGCCTCAGTTCTTAGACTTATTGGCAGTTCAAGGCTCATGTTGTCACCAGTACTCCATTTTCGAGTGACTGACAAGAAATTGCCTGCATCAGGGGAGGGAAAATAAGGATTTCTATACTATGCTTCAAAGTTTCAATCATGGAAGTTAAATTGAAAACTGTCTGCCGTTAGCTGAAGATTTATATGTGGCATAATTGCCATGAGAAATGAGAGATACATGATCTATGAGAGAGAGAGAGAAAAACAATCACTATGGAGGTGGGAGAGAGATCAAATTTTGCACCTGGAGTTGGTAGTGACAAATCCTGACCATTCAACGCCGCCTTCGCACCATTTGAGTATGTCCAGATTGGTAAACGAAAATACAAAGTAGATACCAGACCTGCCCCTTCCTATATAAACCATACGGGTAGCTTCGTTGAGCAAGCAATTGAGCCAATAAAATAATATTAAATAAAAATGTGCACTTGATGGTGCTCCTTTTGGTTCTAGAAACTAGAGGGTTTGAATCATATGACCACCCGTGTCATGAGAATGCAAGCTTCTGGTACTTACTTTTTATCTCCTCTTTCCTTTTCACACAGTTTAGAGAACATCCTATATAGAAATCGCATTAACAGAGTTTCTCTTATTCGTATTAACAGCTACTCTAGGAGGAATGTTTTTATGTGGTGCTAACAATTTAATAACTATCTTTGTAGCTCCAGAATGTTTCAGTTTGTATTTATTGCTATTCAAGCTATATTTTAGAAGCACCTTATCAATTTCCTTATTTCCAAGTTATTTACCCTGATGAGTTTCCATTGATATTAAATTCTTCTGTTCCGAAGTAGCTGCTACAGAAAAGTAGCTACAACCACCCAACCACAAGTTACCTCAGTGAGTCAACATTTGATTTTACTATGGGCTCTGTTTGGAGTTCTGAAAATTGTTAAAAAACACTAAAAATCTTTAAAAGTTATTCACCTTTTATCTCACTGTACAAATTACGAATCCACAATTTTTATCAAATTTTATAACTTTTTGTTGCTCCAAACGCCCCTCAAATGAAATATAAGACTTTCACAGATGCACTTTAAATCATGCTTGTAAAAAATGACGACTCGTGTAAGTTTACCCAAAACTCACTTGCCCTTCCTTTGTTTTAATATTATGCAAAGTTATAGATTTAACATTATAAAACAAAGACAGCAAAGAAGAAAATAAAAATATTAACTTCTGTGCGATTTAACATGTATACGTTAAATATATATATGTATGCATAGTTGCTAAAATTACCTCTAAAGACGAAATTGTAAATGTCACTTGAAGAAGAGGATTCCATGCAACAGCAGGCTCTACTTTCTGCTTTAGCAAAATCTGTCCCAATCTCCAATTAAGTGAACTCGATATGTACTGGATGATGTAAAGCCCTAGAATTTTTCCATCTTCTTCAAAGTATATTGAATCTCCCAACTTTGAGAATGACTCAATCCCTAAAATGAAGCAGGTAAAACAAACCATTACATGCTCACAGAACACCAAGGAGGAAAAAAGACAATAATCTTCAAGTAAATATTAGCAAAGGTAGAACAGCTGGCTAACCTGAAGAATCAAAACTACAGCTAGAAAGAAAAAGAAAATGATTTGTTACACACTAAAATGGAATAGCAGGCTATTCAGATTTCTCAATTAATTAGAATGCATATCATCCATTACAGATACATCTCCATGGTGACAAGTGGCTTACTAAATTCACTTGATCAAAATGCCAAGGGGAGAAAGAAGTTCAAAGAGGCTTTTTTGAAGAATGCAAAATATCTTATTAAACAACTAGAGACTTTAGAAATGAAAATTTTCCAAATATTTCTGCAGAATTTGGATTTTCTTGTGAAACAATCGCTTTTTCATTTAGTTTTGTATTTTTTTTTCTTGGGGGGGGGGGTTGTGGGGTGGTAATTAAAATGGGAAAAAGTAAAAGATATTAAAAATATATATTTAGGTTTCAAGCCCAGACCTGTCCCATAGCAGCACCAAAAATCATTGAACTTTGATCCCCATCCATGGTAGCTTCTGGCCTTGGAAACTCCACGGCCTAGTGGAAGCATGTAGATCATTACTCCTGGTTCCCTTCCTCTTTGGATGCTCAACACACCATTTGTCAAGGCCCTCTCATAGTAATCTGCATATGCCGTTGCTTTGGTCCATCTAAACAAGTGGCGGGAAACCTACAATAGAGCACCTCAATACATGCTTGAATAACAAAACACTGAAACTTATATAAAAATAAGGAAAGATGACCCCCAGCAATGCGGTGCCATTTAAAATTAAAAAAAAAAAAAAAGAGAGTGCTAGTTGCTTTGGTCCATCTAAACAAGTGGTGGGAAACCTACAATAGAACACCTCAATGCATGGTTGAATACAAAAACACTGAAAATTATATAAAAATAAGGAAAATTTAGAGTCGATGACACCCAGCAATGCGGTGCCATTTACCCTAAAAAAAAATGATATTGCAAGTTGGATAGTGATTGGTACGAAATCTGTGTCTAGATCTAGAAAGTCTCCAACCAGCACGCTAAATTATCACAATATCTAGATATATGAAAACAAAATAACACAAATTCCCTCGATTTGGTGATAATATAATATTGCAATTCATAGAATAAACTGAAATCTTGTTCCAACTTCTCCCCTGGCAGTAAAAGTAATCAATATACCTTTAGCATATTATAAGTAGTACAGGATTCTTCATTCTCAGTTTTTAAAGTGCTTGCCAGTCGCTTTGGGTCTGACCTGCAAATAGGTTAAGAAAAGAGAACAAAATAACTCAGTATTAAATCTAGACAATTAAGGGAAATAACAATCAAGTGGCCATTAAAACAAAATCACTAGTTATATGCATATTGTCAGCAGATGGCAAATTGAGATCAGGGAATGGAACATAATTATAAGTAAGGTATATGTACATCCAAAATGCCCAGCATTCATACCAGAACTCACTGACTGATGTCCCTCCAGTTGCATAGCTGTGGGAAGAGTTAACAATGTCCATGAAGAAAGTCCCTATTTCCTGGCAATGATGATGATCCTTCAGCACATTTATAAACTTCAGGAAGAAAACTACTGCAAAAATGTACTCTCCAAAGGAATTAGATTGAATTTAATTTGCAAGATTCCCCAATTGGGACCCAGTTTAATTAAAAAATGAAGTCATTTTAGTAGCATTGAAGAGGAAGTTCAGATCTGTTCAACATCATTTTCAAAACTGTTATCTGGTGCATATAAAATAATAATAAATAATAGACAAAGCTCCTTCGGCAATGTTACATGGACTTGGGTATGAATATCGAGTGCAAGTATGAGATTACTGGGGCCTAAGTTGGTTTCAACTTCAAGACCCTAAAGTTGCAAATTCAACCATTGGATGCATGTAAAGGCTCATCCAATGGTTAAAATGTAAATTATGTTTTTAATCTTGACCATTTGATGAACCTTCACACACATCCAATGGTTGAACTTGCAACTTTAGGCCCCATAAATTCACAGCTGTGTTCGGATGTCAAATCTCTCAAAATTTTAAATTTAAGATATTGGGATATGCATCCAAAAGCTGGGTATGCATAGGTGGATGCATCATAGATATTTAAACATACTGAATAGTAAATTGAGATCAGGTATCCCATTATTTTAAGCATGTACTTGAAATTAAAAGAAACTTAAAGGAAAAAAAGAGTTTCTTATCTTTGCATCTATGTGAAAAGTTGGATATTTTTCACTATTATCAAATGTAAGCTGCTAGTTTTTCAAATATTATTAAAACCTAAAGCATCCAAGTGCCTAATGAAGTACACGAGTTGGACACATATCCACATACCCTTACCCTAATCATTTTCGTAGACATAGGTACAATGCAGAAATAGAAGTCATGCAACACAATCCTTCCATGAGAATGTTTTCAAAAAACCTTTTTGGACTTTTTTGATAAACTTCCTGAAAATGGGCATGAAAATGTTCTCAAAAAGCTCTGTTTTTTAATCAAAAAATTTTCTAAAAATAAAAATTGTCCTATTCAAGAAACTATTTTAAGATATTTTTGGATCGACGTTCATAGGTAGTGACTGTATTTTAATATTTCAAGGGTAGAAATCATATACAAATCAAAACTACTAACTTAAATTCCGCCTAGTTATGTTTTCTATGAAGTTGAACCTTCTAAATTAAAGTACCATAATTTGTATTTGCTTTTATGGTACTTATCAAAAATTAATTGGAGAAAGAAAGATCAAAACAGATGTAGTAACTGCTAGAGCCTAAAGTTTTGGGGGGGAAAAAATTAAAAGCCATAGATGATCATAATTTTTTCGATTTGAACTTTTTGTCTGAAAGTTTCAGCTATATAAGAACTTAATACTAATTTTTTTTCAAAGTGCCGTAGGCACAAGCTAGTGAATAAATAAATCTAAGATATGGAAGATGATAACCTGTAGGCCTTGCTGCCTTGCTGTCAAAGCAGAAATTTTGGTTCTTTGAAACATCTTATGCAGTAGCATTGGGTTTGCATCATTTTCTGAGAAACGATGAGGCGGAGTGGGTAGTGACTAAATCTTGGCTCTTACTCAGACCATTTAGACATATTTTGGATTTTCCTTCTGTTAATAAAGATATTTTGGATTCCTGGATTTCCCAATTAGCAGGAAGGTATTTTAGACAGATGTCACAAAACCGTTAAGGATCGGAGAATCATATTTATATCATTTCCTATCCGCTAATTGTATCATTTCTACTTGTAGAGGGCTTTTCTACCTTTTCGCCCGTTCATAACCCTAAAAAATATTGTTTCCTATTTCTTGTTATATCCATACTAATAGAAATAAAATAAAAAGAGAAAGACAGAAGAAAGGAAAGAAAATTAAGCAAAAGAAAAAAAAAAATGATCCTTGCAATTACTTGGCTCAAGGAGATTAGACAAATTACCAACTAAAGATCAGACTCATTTCTTTGTGACAACAAAGAAGAAACTACAAAACTATTTTACCATAAGTGAACTCCACCCTCAGCAACATCCTTTGCTAATACTGCAGCTCAGATGATCTGAAGATTGATATTGAAACAAATTACAGCTCTTTACCTTATAAAGTGAATCACCAGTAATTTCATATCGCATTTGAGATCCAATTACAATTGGAATATGAGTATTGGCATGAAATCCAGAAATATCATCAGCCTACAAAGGCAAAATTATACAATGTCATATTTCAAATAAGAACAATATGGAATATATTAATGAAAAAGGGCGGTAACCGCACAATTACTATAGTGTTGCAAAATTAAGAAAGATTATACAAGCACTTGTGTACTTTTTCTATCACCGATTGTTACAAAAGCTTAGGCTTTTAGGAAATGGACCAAGTTATTTGATCACTACACCTCAGGCAACCCCGACTTGCCCATTGAGAGAGAGAAACAAACTAAATCAAATAAGGTTAACCAGCACAAACAAATGAAGTGCACAAGAAATAATGGAAAATAAACATTGATAACGAAATTTGAACCCAAGGCTTCCTAGAACTAGAGCTCCAATGCCATGTTAAGTCACCAATCGTTCCAAAAGTTTAAGCTTTTAGGAAATGGAGATAGAAACAAGTAGTAAACAGATAAGATGATATGGAAGCACCAAATTGCAGTTTCATTTTCAGTCACGCTAAACAAGATACTGGTATAACATTTGTTTATTACGGTTCACTAAAATGCCTTGCAACTGCCAGCAATGATTTCCAGTGTATCTATTCAGCAATATCAAAACTTAAGTCCACAGCTTCTTGTTCTTAACCCATTACCCTAGCACCCAAAACCTATAGTTTCTTGTCCATTTATTTCAGAATTCTATCGCAACAAGTTAGCAATTGAACTGAACTATAAAAAAAAATTCCATTTGTTAAGCATCATTCTCTACATTATCAACTATTAAATGTTCACCATCTGAATAAAGGACAACTATTCTGCCAAACAACCTTTCCTGCAATATAGATTTCCATGATCTTTAAGTCTTCAGAAGCCCCTTGTATGCAACTGTTTCTAATCAATAAGCATCCAATGATTTTGTAGATACAAATAACAATGAGAACCTACTTTTGTTTTATTGAACTCAATTAAGAAACCATATTTAATAAGCACTCAAAATTCTCAGAAGCAGGTTAATTTGGAGAAATCCAACTTCCGGAGTTGCTTTTGTAATAAGAATTGTGATAGTGACTTCATTCCAGAAATAATCAATATGCAATATCACATAGGAAGCACAAACACTCCATAGTGGTGCTAATTGAGTGTTTGACATATATCAGATACACATACTGATCAAACATTGCTGCATGGTTTGTCCAATTTGTATACATAAACCAAACCAAACCAAACCAAGCCTTTTCCCACTAGGTGGAGTCGGCTATATGGATTTGTCGACGCCAATTTGATCTTTTTAGGGGCATGTCCTCCGATAAATCTAGGTAGGTTAGGTCATGTTTTAATGGTTTCTTTTCAGCTCCTCTTGGGTCTTCCTCTACCTCTCCTACTCCTGACAATCTCCATACTTTCACACCTTCTAACAGGTGCCTCTACTGGACGCCTTCTAACATGGCCAAACCATCTTAATCGGTTTTCTCTCATTTTATCTTCAATCGGTGCTATTCCTACTTTGCCCCTAATCTCCTCGTTCCTAATCCTATCTTTCCTTGTAATCCCGCACATCCACCTTAGCATCCTCATCTCCGCAACTACCATCTTCTGACCATGATTATACTTTACTGTCCAACACTCTGATCCATATAGCAGCGCTGGTCTAACCGCTACCTTATAATACTTTCCTTTCACCTTGAGGGGGATTTTTCGTTCGCACAAAACCCCCGAAGCACTCCTCCATTTGGTCCATCCAGCTTGAATCCTGTGACTTACATCAGTATTAATCCCTCCATCTTGTTGTACCATAAATCCAAGGTACCTAAATTTATCTTTCTCTACAATCTTTTGTGTGCCTAAACTTACTTCTATACTACTCGTTATCCTACTTTGACTAAACTTACATTCCATATATTCCGTCTTGCATCGGCTTAGCCTAAACCCTTTTGTCTCTAACGTATCCCGCCACAATTCTAGCTTAGCATTCACTCATTCTCTCGTCTCATCTACTAAAACAATATCATCTGCAAATAGCATACACCACGGCACCTCATCCTGAATATGTCTTGTAATCTCATCCATAACTAAAGCAAACAAGTACGGACTTAACGCTGAGCCTTGATGTAAACCAATCGTGATAGGAAACTCATTAGTCTCTCCACCAGTCGTCCGTATAGATGTCATGGCTCTATCATACATGTCCTTTATCGCCTCAATATATGCGACACACGCTCTTTTCTTTTCCAATACTCTCCATAGAATCTCCCTAGGAACCCGATCATATGCCTTCTCTAAATCGATGAATACCATATGTAAATCTTTTTGACCTTCTCTATACTGTTCCATTAACCTCCTCAAGAGAAAGATAGCCTCCATGGTTGATCTTCCAGGCATGAAACCAAATTGGTTCTCTGAAACGTTTGTTGTCCTTCTTAGTCTTCTCTCAATAATTCTCTCCCATAATTTCATCGTATGGCCCATCAATTTAATCCCGCGATAGTTCGCACAGTTCTGAATATCTCCTTTGTTCTTGTATATGGGTATAAGGATACTTTTCCTCCATGCATCAGGCATCTTCTTACTCTTTAGCACTACATTAAAAAGTTTTGTCAACCAACTTATGCCATCCTCTCCTAAGCACCTCCAAATCTCAATAGGGATACCATCCAATTTGTATACATGTATAGATATAATATTTTTGTTGGATGTGAAGAGTCTGAAATGTAACTTTATTTATTATATCTCCTACTGTTTTTTTATCTTATCTTCTAGCTCAACTTTTCTTTGCTTTCATATATTAAATAATATTTGACTTATGGAGTGAAAGTTGAATTAGTGTTATTATTTCAACCTTTGTTTATTTATTTATTTATTTATTTATTTTTGTGGCTTATGGATGTTATATTCGTACATATAAATTAAAATGTCTTTTCATTTCCATATCCTTCCATGTTCATATCCACATTTTTTTCAAAATTAATGTTTTATATCCGTATCCTTTGTTTTTTTCACAGGGGTGACTTTCGAACCTGTCATCTCTTAGAAAAAGTCCACATGCTCTAGCCAACTGGGCTAAGCCTAGTTATTTCTCCTATCCAGAACTAGATTCCACACTCTGTCCATGCTTGTGCTTCTTAGAATAAGAAATGTTCAATATTTTCTTTGATGAAAAGTTTAGGTCAATAAATTGGAACAGAAAATGGCCAGTTTTGTTATTCAATATTTAATCAGATACTTAACAATCTTATATGCAACAACAGTACTTCTATTTTTAAGTTAAGAGGTTACAGTGCACTGTGCAAGCAACCAAACACATTTATAGTCAGTATAATATTACTGTCAACTAAAATAATTGAGCTTAAGAACTGATCCAACAACCTCAAGGGACAAATAACACAAATGAATGCAAGACCACGTTAGTTGTTTACACATAATCCACCACCGACTATCAGGAACAATTCCATGATAAATTTTTTAGTGATGTACCACCATTAAGAAGCATAGTTCAAGAATCTTAATGGAATCTTGGGCAGCCTTATGGGCTCAACCATTCACCAATTTCTGTCTCATTGCTACTTTGAGGCAATTGCCCCTTGTTCGGGGAAAATTGCTACAAGGTTCCAGGGTAAGCTGCTTCATCCCAGATCACCAAATTTCAGTAGCAAACAGTTAGAGTCAGTGATATACCTTTTCATTGCAGGAGAAACATTTAATGGAATAATGCCTTTGCAGAAGAAACATTTAGTGGAATAGTGCCTTGTCTCTGGGAAGGAAACTAAAATCCTTCGACACGGCATTGTAAAAAAGGAACATGCACAAAAACATTGATAGAGACTGTCAAGAAACAAGGTTTGAACGAATGCTTGACACCCTTAGGTTTGTCTAAGCTTTTATTTATATACATAGATAAATGTAGAAAATAGGTAACAACCAATAATATTCCTAATCAAATAAGATGATATGGAAGCACCAAATTGCTGATGGGTTTTTTTTCCTTTTTTTTTTTTAATGGACACCGCTTTGGATATTTGGGATGCAGTTACTCAAACTTATTCTAAAGTTGGAAATGATACTCAGGCGTAGGAGATTTGTAAGAAAATTCATGAGTACAAGCAAAGGAATCTTACTATTGCTCAATATTTGGCAGTTCAAAATAGCATGTGGCAGGAACTTGATTACTATCATGTGTTTCAAGCCATATGTCCCATGAATGCAACCAATTTAAAAAAAAAAAATGATAGACAGAGAGCATATGTTTGATTTTGTTGCTGGTTTGAATGTGGAGTATGATCAGATTTGGTTTCAAATACTGGGGAAGGATCCTATTCCTTCACTGAGACAAGCATTTTCCTACTTGCAATAGGAAGAAAGTCGTAGGAGTGTTATGCTTAATATCTTAACCAATGAACGGCCGGCTTTGGTAGTGGCTACAAAATTAGGTTCTAATGAAGGGAAGATGGACACTGCAAAGCCAGGTCCTGGTCCCAAAGATCATTTAGTATGTGATTATTGTGGTCAACCGAAGCACACTAGAGAAACATGTTGGAAGCTTCATGGTCATCCCTCTAGGGGAAGAGGAGCCAAGAGGATCCTCACGCTTACGAGCCCATCTATTTGAGGTTACTAGTTCCTCTCCAGATACCTCTCAATCAGGTGATTCTCTCTCAAAAAAAGAACTGAAAATGTTCTAGCAAATGATGGCTAGAATGGAGAGTTCCTCTAACCCTGGGACCACAGCTACTATTCCTCCAATTTTGTCCAGTCAGGTTCTTCCTCTATTACTTCTCATGCCTTGAATGTGGTTGCCCCTAGTCCTTGGTTCATTGATTCGGGGATCATTGATTCGGGGGCCTCTGACCATATGATTGGTAATCCTGCCTATTTCTAATCTTATAAACCATGTTCATGTTGAGATAAAGGTCAAGTTGCTGATGGTTCCTTGTCCTCTCTCTCTGGGAAAGAAACTATCCAGTGTGCTTCTTCACTTACGTACATTATGTCATTCATGTTCCTCATTTCTTCTGTAGTTTAATGTCAACTAGTGCTATCACTAAATACTTGAACTGTAAAGTGACTTTTTTTTTTCCCTTCGTGTTGTGTTTTTCAAGTAATGAACATAGGGAGAACGATTGGTTCTGGTAGACTACATAGTGGTTTGTTCTACTGAGTGTTGTGCTTCTGCTCAACTTACCAAGTCTGAGGAAGTTTTGCACTAAAAGAGACATTTAGGTCAATTGTCTTTTGATGTTTCGACAAGATGCTTCCTCGGTTATTTGATACTTGGGATATGTTATGATTGAAGGGTGATGCTTGAAAATTTGCCCAACATACACGAATTTCTAATCCTCTTTCTAATAATCACAGTATTACACCTTTTATGGTTATTCATTCTGATGTATGGGGTCCTAGTCATGTGGTATCCTTGAATGGTTATCAATGGCATGTTCCCTTTATTGATTGCTAGGACCGAACAAACTGGGTGTATTTACTACATGCCAAGAGTGATGTTTTCCCATGTTTCAAACAGTTTCACAAGATGATTTGTACACAGTTTGGCTCTCAGATTAAGGTATTGCATAGTGATAATGGCAGAGAGTATGTGAATGCTTCACTTGAAAATTACTTAATTGATCAACGTATTATTCACCAAATTAGTTGTGTGTCAACTCCTGCTGAAAATAGAGTTGTAGAGTGGAAAAATCATCTCCTTGAGGTGGCGCAGCCTCTCTTATTTGCAATACATGGTCCTAAGGCATTCTGGAGTGATGTTGTTCTGTTAGCAATCTACTTGATTAACCGAATGCCACTGTGAATACTCCAGTTCCAGACTCCTTTGCAACTTCTCTTCAAATTTCCCAATCATTTGAATGGCCGCCCTCCTGGTACTCTACACTATGTGGTTTCTCCTAAAGTATTTGGTTGTACTTGTTTTGTTCATGATCATCGATATAACCTTGGGAAACTTGACACTCGGGCTATTAAATGTATTTTTATTGAGTGTTCTGCTACTTATAAAGGTAAGTGTTATCATCCACCCTCTCGAAAGGTATTTGTCACTATGTGACTTTTTGTGAGGAGGAACCATATTTCTCCAAGCAACCACAAGGGGAGATTCCTAGAATGGAGGTTAATCCTGAATTGTTGAGTATTATCAATTCTAGAGTTAATTCCTTGTGGATCTATACTCTGGAGGCTCAGGAGAAGGAAATTGAGGGAAATGGACAAAATAGAAATGGAAAGTTAGAGGATATGGCCCTTAGAGGTGAGTATGAGATCCCAAGGTTGCTGGCAAGAGATAACTTACTACAGTATAGTCGAAGTGCACTCTCTACCTCCCAAAAGCTGATACCACCTTTCTTTCACCAAATTAGTCCCAATGTAAGTCTCTTGATTCTCTTGTGGATAGTACTATTCATATAGCTATCTACTCAAAAGGGTGTTAGAACTTGCACTCAACACCCTATCTCTCAGTTTGTCTCTTATAATGCATTGTCTACTTCCTACATAGCTTTTGTGTCGTCCTTGTCTTCTATTAATATTCCACAAGATTAGAAGGAAGCATTGACTGACTCTAGATGGCAGACAACAACGATGGAAGAAATGCCAGCCTTGTAATACGTGGGAACTCACCTCCTTATCCCTAGGAAAGAGAGTTGTGGAATGTAAGTGGGATTAAACCATCAAACAAGAAGCTAATGGCACTGAGAGAGACTCGATGAAGAAGATTTCATCAAGAGGATTTAGACTTTGTCAAAGGGAGAGGACTTCATCGCATAGCTCAAAGTATCGTCCAAGATAGCCGATATCTCAATGTCTTGGATCCCTATCAAGGAAGACAACACCAAGATTTCTGACAGCATCAAAGAAAATCTTCGAGCGTATTCAACTCATCTTGTCTTGGTCAAGACTAGCCGATATCTCGAGAACATATCGAGATATAGTGACATAGCGGCGAGATATCAATGAGAAGGGCAATATCTCAACGAAACAAAAAAAAAAAAGTGAAAAATAGGCATCTAGCATTCATTATTTCAAGACTGGACTTCACAATTGCAAACTCAAGCCTCTTCAGATTTGTAACCGGTGTGGTTTGTCTTCACAATCATAGATCAACATTTGCAAATCCCAATCGTCGTTCCTCTACGCAGTTCGCATTGCTGTCACAGCATTGTCGCCGTCAAACTATCGATGTTACTGCAGCTTTGTTGCCATCGCCATCATGACATTATTATCACAACACTGCGGGCTCCCTCCCTCAAACTTCGAAGTTTCAAACTCCCCCCGGCCTATCAAGGCTAACCGAACATCTCTCTCTGTCCCTCTTCTTTCTTTCTTTTTTTTTTTTTTTTTTTTTTGGGTAAATGGCGTTATGAGATTTCATTTTCAGTTTTTTAAATTGATGAATATACATTAAAACAATTATGAAAATATTATTATTTTTATGGAACAAAGTATGAAAATATAGTTTTGTAATATTTATTATTAAACAGCTTTCTAATACTTTCTAATACTTTTTACAAATCATATTCTTAAAATGCAGTAAGGTTTTGTATAAGTAGTTTATCTAAAGTTTAATAAAATAGTTGATGTATTTTTGGTCATGTAATACATTAATTTTATTACTCATAATTTTTACAATTTTCCATATTTTTTTTTAATCTTTTAAGCTAAAAAATAAGAAAAGTTGAGTATCACTTGATACCATGACTACATTAAAAATTCTCAAGGCAATACTACCACTATGACTGCAACTTAAGACCATGCCTCGTCATCTTCGTTAGGGGAAGAGGGGACTGACGTTGGTGTTGTGCGACTGATTGACATCATGATCGATGACGATTGAACTTTTGGTGGTCGCCAACTGAACTTTTGGTTGTCGGTGACTAACTTCGATCTTCTTCATCATAGTCTTCAAAACTAAGCTTTGATCATCGTCATAGTTGATGAGGAGTAAACCCTTCATTGCTTGTCTGAACTTCAATCATCAAGGTAGTGCTAATTAACGAAATTGTGTTGATGATAGGACAACGATGATCTAAGTGCTGATGTCAGTGATGATGTTGTCGATGAACAATGGCTAAAGCAATAATTGATGTAGGGTTTGGGATTTTTGATAAAGATACAAGAGCAAGAGCAAGAACAAGAACAACTAGGATTTCTTAATATAGACACGAGAATCTTAAGTGGAGAAAAAGACAGAGAGCTTTACGATCTATTTCTGTTCTGATATCATGTCACGAAACAAGATTTGAGTGAAGGCTTGACAACCTTAGGGTTGTTGAAGCAAATACTTATATACGTAGAGCAATGTAAAAATTACATAACAAAAAATAATCTTCCTAATCAAAACCCTAAAGAAATCAAACCTCCTAATAATACCCCCCATACTACGAAAGAGAATAAATACATATTTACATTCTTTTAACAAACACCAATAATAAATTAGACAAAAAAACTAAAATAATATTTACCTTTACCGCAAGCAGTCCTAGAAAGCAGGGTTTATCAAAAAGGTGAGCCAATAATAAATGCTTTGAATCTCCCTACAGACAGTTACAAATAAACAGCTGTATCAAAAGTCAAAATATCCAGAGCATTTGCAGATATAGAAAACCAATATAATTTTAAGCTAAAAAAGTTAAATTATTACTCCGACGATAATATTAAAAACTCATGATATGCATTCTCATTTTTCAATCTGGGTTCTTATACACAAAATGACATTATTTTGATCAGTGCGGATTAGATTGCTATTATAACCATTATCTTATTATACATATTCAAAGCAAAAGTTGATTGGAGAAAACTCCTTTTGCACATTGCAAAATGCTAAAAATGAACCCACAATATGAGACAAATTTTCCAGCAATAGCATATGCAGTGGAGTTATAAAAATTGCCTAACAAACCCAGTCAGTAGGGCTGATATTGGATACAAAAAATCTAAATGGCAACTCGATTTCTGTAACACGGAGAAGAACCAAGGAGAAAAGCTAAGGAGATTTGTAGATGAGATTTTCGTACCGTTATGGTGTACAACCCGTAAAGTACATCATTCATGCCACCAGTTTCTTCGTTTAATGATTGCCAGTGTCGTTCAACACTGTAGTTTGCTATCACATTCTGAACACGGTTATAAAAATAATCAACCATCCATGTCACCATCTTTAAAGCTTGAGCATTATCCGCCAATATATATTGATCCAAAAGACCTGCCATTATCTGTAAATGCAGAAAAATGTTAAGACCGTTATAATTAAAAAAAAAAAAAGAATTAAGTTCATAAATAAAAACAAAATCCCATAAATATAATACACTAAAAATAAAATCCTAATATAGAGAACAAAATAAAATAAAATCTAATCCTAATGATACGGAATAAAATAAAATCCTAATAATATAAAATAAAATAAATAAAATAATTCTTTATCATTTTGATTCCATTTTGCATCATCGTTATAAAAATAATAATAATAATAACAACATAATCAAGTTAATATACAGAAGGCTTTACAGTTTTACCTTGTGAATGGTGTAATATGGTGCCCAAACAGGTTTTATTGCTTCAAAACGGTCAAATAGCTCAGAAGGGAATGCAGAAAGATATCCAGTGCCCATTTTATCTTGACAGGCTGATAACGCAGAAACAACTGCAGACATTTTCTCTTTCAGACTATCATTATGAGTGCTAGCCCACATCTTTGCTGAGGAACTCATGTAATGCCCTTCAATATGGAAAAGGTTAATTCATTGTTAAAATTCACATGAGCCACAATTCTAGTGACCAATATGCAAGTCACATATTGAAGATGTTCAACTGCTATGAAGTTGGAACCAAGAGGTTAGAAAATAAGACTTGATGATAATCAGTAAGAAACCACTAGCCCGTTCCAGGTGGTACTAATCAATTGTTAAGAAATCCATTCCAAATGTGTGATTTTAGGGACTCATACAAGCAAAATTGAAGGAAGTCATCTCTATTTTCCGAAAAGTAAATTTGAGGAATCAATCAAAACGAAAAGCAAAGACTGATCAACAGTGATCTTAGAAATTCCAAGAAAATCCCATTCATGGAACTGAAAACTAAGTTGTGAACATAAATCATGTATGGCTCAAAGTAACTGATTTGTGAAGCAGAAGTGGAAGCAAGTGCATCATTTATGAAAACAAAATATGCACAGGAGTGTCCTGAGACCATATATATATAGGTGCATAAAAATATTGTTGAGAAAAAACAAAGTCTATATAAATAATGAAGTTGTCCTTTTCCCTAAGAGTTAAGCTTTTAGGTGATATAGTAGCTAACAGTCAAACAAGTTTCTAGAGCAGGAAAAGAATTTGAGTTCAAACCCCACCATCCAATAAAAAAATCAATAGTCTCACGTGTTTTGCCTCTTCAAAAAAGTCAATTCAACCACAAGTGAAGATATGTGTTGAGAGAAAACAAATCTACAACCAATAAAATTGCTTCACTCCCTAATAGCTTAAGCATCGAGGTGAGATGATGGCTACAATCTAACCAAACCAAACCAAACTAAGCCTTTTTCCACTAGGTAGGGTCGGCTATATGGATTTGATAACGCCAATCAAATCTGTTTAGGGTTATATCCTTCGTTAAATCCAGGTAGGCAAGATCATGTCTAATAGTTTCTTTCCAACTTCTCTTGGGTCTTCCTCTTCTCTTCCTCTCCTACTCCTAGCAATCTCCATGCTTTCACACCTTCTAACAGGTATTTCCGTTGGACGCCTTCTAACATGGCCGAACCATCTTAATCAATTTTCTCTCATTTTATCTTCAATCGGTAATATTCCTACTTTGTCCCTAATCTCCTCGTTCCTAATCCTATCTCCCCTTGTAATCCCGCACATCCATCTTAGCATTCTTATCTCCGCAACTGCCATCTTCTGAACATGATTATACTTTACTGCCCAACACTCTGATCCATATAGCAACGCTGGTCTGATGGCTACAATCTAACAAATATAAAAAAAAAAATATATGCACAATAAATTAAATAAAATTTAATTTACTTTAAATTAATTATCTTGTAATCAACCCAATTGACATGAATGAAGAAATTTAAATACATTTATGTACTGTTTGATTGCAATAAATAATAAAAAAATATTTACTAAACAGATCTCTTTAATCCATTTATTTAAGCCAAATTCACATTTCAATCAGCGGCTTTGACCAATTGAATCTAAAAATTTGCCTGGATTTCACACCTAATTTACAGATTCACAAACTGGTGCATGATCTGCCACTCTCATTGGGCAAATTAGGCTACCTAGGTAAATTCGAATCAAAGAACATACAGTTACAGCAAAGCAACATAAACAGATCATTTCACTGAAGTTCATTCATGCACTTACCTAAATTTCTAAGCAATTCTTTATGCATTCTAGAACAGTATCAAATTTTAAACAAAATATAACAAATAATAGAACCAATCAACCAATCCTTAAAACTGAAGCGGATTATACCTTGCGAGTTGAACAGCAAAGTTAAATCCCAAGTTCATGCACAATACAAGTAACATTTCATCCACAATGATGATCTATGTAAGTCAATTAAAAGAATTTAAAAAAAAAAATGATTTATTTGCATAATCTATAAGAACGAGGATAGGAATACATATCGAGAACTAGCAAGAACAAAGATATAAATAAACCAGAAAAGAGATGTAAACCAACCTACAAAATGACCCCTAAGTTCGCAAGTTGGATCCTCCCAGCCTCCATATGCTTTGCCAGGAGTTGGCAAACCAGCAGTTTTCCTAAAGCTCCAAACCAAACTATCAACATCCAACATCAACAGATACTCCAAATTTGTCTGCTGAGCCTGCCCATGCTTCGACTCCGGGTCCAATCTCACATCATGGAGGGAGACCTCCTTGAGGAAATCCTCCTGCACATTAAAGCCATCCAAATTCTTGATTTTCCTATACATCATCACCCAACTGAATTCATCCCCCTCCCTCAAAATCTTTCTTGGAACCAAACTAGACCAAGCAGAGTCATCAGTGGGAATCAAATGGTCATGTGAAAGCATCTCCTCTTTCCACGTCTCATTATTAGAAGACAATAGCCCATAGCGAAAAGTATGTGAAGACAATGTAGTAGGAGAGTTAGTACACTCCTTGCCCATAACACACAGACTTAACAGGGATCCAATAACAAATAAAGCAGACAACTCATTGAGAAACATGAAACCCTTCATTTTTTTTTTCAAACCCAATGTTCTAGGGGAAAAAAAATAATCAAATCAAACAAGAACAAAAATCAACAAAAGCAAAAATACACATTTTGGTCTCACACTACCAATACACACACAAAGAAAAACACAAAAATCTCTTCCAAGTCCGATAGCACAGCCAAGCTGTTTATATGCAGCAATCAAACAGTCACGTTAAAGGTAAGAATGGTTTCTTAAGAAACAAAATTCCGCCACCATGTGTAGATGCGTAGATGCGTAGAAACACAGAGAAAAATCATCCCTAAAATTCTTTACAGCAAAAGCAAATGGACATTTGTGCAGTGATATGCATCCATGTGTAGATGCGTAGAAACACAGAGAAAAATTATCCCTAAAATTCTTTACAGCAAAAGCAAATAGACATTTGTGCAGTGATCTGCATCCATGTGTATATGCGTAGAAACACAGAAAAATTATCCCTAAAATTCAGTGAAGTGTAGCGAAGCAAGCATTTTCATCTCAATTTTAACCGAGAAGAAACAGAATAAACTGCAACTACAAGTGACAGGACCTACATATATGTCTGAATAGATAGATACAGAAGCAACAATCAATCAACAACTTGGGTAGTTCAATTCTGAAAAAAAGAATGTCGTACAAGGTAAGAATTGATTTCGTGCAAATATAAATAATATACACACATAACACAAATGGGATGTTTTGATGAATGTGGAAATGAGTGCGTGGAGAAAGAGAGAGAGTGTGAAAAATGGGCGGAGAAGAATCACGGATGGGCGTCGGAGATATTTGAAGTGGGTTGACTGAGACTATGAGTGAGAGAGAGAGAGAGAGAGGGAAGAGGGGGAGAGTATTCAACGAGCTGCTGTTGAGAGCGTGTTAATAAGAGAGAGAGTGTGTGTAAGAAAGACAGTGAGAAGAGAAAATAAAGAAATTTTTTTTTCTTACCGGTTAAAAAAGCAAATTAAAATGGCAAAATCATAGTGCGGTTGTCAGCCAAAATGTAGTTCGGAGGCTTGAGAAAAAATAAGGTAAATTGAAATAAAATATAATTTAAAGTTAATTTTAATACTTTTTTTTAAATAACAAATTGTGAGAACGGAGAGAAATCTGTTCCTACAGATTCAAAAAAATTCACAAAAAAATAACGACAATGGTACTCATTTGAAAGTTTCTGACATGAAAAATATGATTATATAAAAAATTTATATGTTCAGTTAACCTACTTTTAAATTTTTTTATTTTTTTAGTAAAATATTAAAATTTTTTGAAATTAATAATAACGAAAAAATTAGAGGTAAATGAGTTGTTAGAGATTTATAGAGTTTTATAGAGGAAGCTAGTATGACAAATGAAGCCTTAAGATACCTTATATGCTCTTATTATTTTTACATCATTGACTATTTTTTAAATATAAATTTATCTAACCTTTTTTTTTACGGTAAATTATATGCAAAGGTAAGCGTATATAAATTTGATTTAAGATTAAAAAAATCTAATCAATTTAATTACATACAAAAAATTATATACAAGATGAGTTAAACTATTTACCAGATGATAACTTATCTAAACTATTTATCAGATGATAAATTTAAACGTATAATTTCTAAATATAACATATTACTTGATAAAAATATTAATTAAGTAAACCTTGTGTGTGTGTGTGTATATATATATATATATATGTCGTAAAAGAGTTATTTAATTAAAAAAAAAACTAATCAATTCAATGGGTAACTTATTACTTTAAAATAATAAGTTTAAAATTGTTAAAAATAATTATGAAAATCTTCTCCTTATTAACACAAAGGATGGTTTGGTTTTAAAAAAGTTATCTAGCTTTTTTTATAGTTTTTTTTCGTCTTATATGAATTTTTTCACAAAAACTTAATTTTGTTTTTATAACATATAACTTTTAGGCATATTAATTACATTTGTAAAAAAAAAAAAAAGAAATTAAAAAATTCTCGTCTATCTAAGCAAAAACTATCCATTTGTTTAAAAAAATATCGAAAAAGTTAGTATTTTTTTCTTCTAGTTTTTAGTCAAATGGATGTGAATTTTTTAGTTTTTTTTATGAATATAATTAACACGCTTAAAAGGTATAACTTTTAAAAAGAAAATTAAATTTTGATTTAAAAAAAAAAGAAAAAGTCATATAAGACAACAAAAAATCACCAAAAAAGATAGAAGTTATTTCAAATCCAAACGAAGCCAAAATTAGTCTTTTTCCTTATTGGTGCTGATTCCATTGCATTGTGGGATAGATTTTGACTTAATTTATCGGATTATTCTTCTTTCTCAGAATAGGTTTTGACTTATTTTATTATGGAATTCTTCCTTATTATGATAGATTTCGATTGATCTCTAAGGCAACTTTTAGGACGATTAAGGGGTTTTGCTCAAGTGCATTGCCAAACATATAATTTCACAAATCAAGAAAATAAGAGTAGTGGATTTGTGTTCCAACAAATTTTAAATATTTATTTTTGTAATTTCTAATTTCTTTGTGCTACTATTAATTTTAAATATTTATTTTCTTATGTTTTTATTTGTTACTATATAATTTTATATTATATGAAATTTAAGATGATTGTTTTAGATAAAAAGTGTAAAAAAATAAAAAATAAAATAAAGTCTAGTAAAAACAAGATATAGAGCTCAAAATTTGTTCTGAATTAAAAAAATATATTTCAAACAAGAACATTTTTTAGTTTAAAAATGTTGTATGACAAATTAAATTGATTAATTTTTTTATCAAGTGATATATCTTGCTCTATATTAGATTTAATTAATTAGTATTTTTATCAAGTGATGTGGTATATCTCAATTAATTAGTATTTTTATAAGTTTACATTTAGATGATTTAATGTGAAAAAAGAAAAAAAAAACACTATTAGATAAGTTTATATTTAAAGAATAATCGATTACGTAAAAATGATAAAATAATAATAGTACCTCAGGTAGAAATCGCAGAATGATAATGCGATTTTAGATTGGGATAAAAATAGTGTTATGATTTCGTGATTTCATTAATAGTATTTTTACAATTAATCTTGTTTTGAACAGTATTTGAATAATTTATTTTGTCATTAATAGCAAAGCAAAAAAAAAAAAAATCAAAAGTTAAGGGATTCAGGGGCTTACATCATTTTTAATGTCAACTCAAGGACAAAGCACGTCAAGTCATTAGATTAAAATCCCAACGGTCCAAATACATTCATATATTTTTGGACTATTAAATTTTAATCTAATGAAAGTGCATTCTCCTCAAACTTTTTGATGTCAGCCTCTCCTTTTTAAATAAAGCCCACAAGCAACCTGAACAAATTTTTTTCTTTTTTTCTTTTTTTTTTTTTTTTGGTTTGGTTTTGAGTAATAAAGGAGATCATCCTTCGGTATAAAAAACTGAGAAAAAAAAAGTCGAGTAGCGTTAGCCAAAGCTACCAGATTAACTAAATAATTCTTTTTTCTTTTTTTTTTTTATCTGAAAGAGATTGAATTAGTAAAATGTTAGGGGGCACAAAAATCCCTACTGATAATAAGGGATAGCTCAAGGGGGAGATTTACAGAGGATAAGAAGGAGGGAAGGGAGCCTTTCAAACATTTGGTAGCAAGTAAATAAACGACACCATTAACTTGTCTTCTGCACCAAGAGAATAACCATTGCTTGGAAAGTTTCCATTTGAAAATATCCTCAAGGACAGATGAAATCTCCCATGGGGCTTTGGGGGGGTTGGCTTGAAGATAAGAGATAATAGTTGAAGAATCACTACAAAACAATCGCATCAATGAGACCCCATTGAGATGCCACAGTGCAGGGCACCCTTATGGACCAAGGTTCCACAATGAGTGCTGAGAGGACTCTAAGAAGACCATAATTGATGTCCTAAATAGCACTAAGGTTGTCCCGACAACGATGGCGAACGCTGCTAAGTTGGAGGTTAGGCGAAAAATGCCATCGCAATTGAACTTAATTTTGCTTCTAGTTCAGGGTATCCAGGAGGTCGGATATTGAGTAAATGGAGAATGGTGGACTACCTGATCTTTAGTGAGAATGGCTGCTAGAAAATCATGTGTAGCACATGAAGCTATGGAGATAGTATCATAAGGGGAAAGTAGGATGCCATTGAAGATGCAAGAGTTTTTGGATTTTCAAATTTTCCAGCATAAGAATGCAATGGATGAGAGGGCTTTACCTACAAAGGGGTTATCAATTAGGTCATCCAAGGTTGATTCAAGCCATTTAACAAAGTTTATAATGGCGCTAGGTTCAACTTTATAGTTAAGGCTACTCCCAAACCATACGCTGTGAGTCCATTTACGGTTGAAAAAAAAATCGAGTAGGTAGAAGGTTATTAAGAGCTTTCCAATGGAAATGCCTAATCTTGGATAGGGACTTAATATTCCACAGTGCATTCCAAAGCTTGGAAGAAGGGACTTTAAAGAGGCTCGGGTCTGAGAGGTGTTTCTTTTTTTTAGAGATGGCAGTATGGTAACCAGCTAATATTGAAGGTAGATTTGTCTTTTCTTACATTCGCTTCAAAGCCATCATCAATGTTAAAGAACTTCTTAAGAAGGTTTTTGTGCCTAAAAGACCAAACAAAGACAATTTGTGGATAAAGCTCAAATATGAAAGACTTTTCTGACTATTGTTACAACAGTGGTGTTATAGGCCATAGCCATCCCAAATGCACTAGCTCTCCCAAACAAGGTGATTCCCTTTGGTCTTACAGCTGTAAGCTTCAAGTTCAAAACACTAGAAGTTATTAGCCTACCAATCATAACCATACCAAGCAAAAAAACCTCTATTCACTAGGGTCGCACGAAGGAGTACTTCTTACACGCATATCTAGGAGGCGCGTGAACATGACCTCGGCAAGCACTCGTGACCAACAATTAAGACAAAGGCACCTAACAGATAGTTAGAGATGCAGATAGCTGGATGGACACCTATCTCATATCTAGAAATGCCACATAATCCCTCCAGTAATCACGTTATTGGGGGTACTAAGCATTATAGGAGCATATTAGCACAATTCTCGACTAGAAAAGGTATGACAGTTGGCACCCTTCTTCTTAAAGTCAGGGATGATAATGCTATGTCAACCATAGCTAACCTGGACCCACCTAATATCTATTCTTCTACATACTACGTCACTGAACTTGACAGCTCTAATAATTCAAACCTTAGCCTATGTTTCTTTGGACCTACAACTCCTACAAGCCTAATCCCCAATAATGAGCCCAACTCAAATCTCCACCACCTAGATACACCCCACTCCAACCCAAATATTGTAGGAAACCCATCAAGCCTGCCCAAACCACATTCGCTAAAATCAGCCCATCCAGAAGTTAAACTAGACATTGTTTTTAGCAGAATGCTCATCTTCAAACGAAAGGCCTCTCTAGATCTAGAGCAAAACACCAGTTACATTAAATGGTTGAATGAAAAAAAAAATTGAATTTAATTCTTTGAGAGAACTCTCATGAAAAGGTAAAGAACCTCCAAACTCTAGTCGTGCAAATTCAAACATAGAAAGCCTATGTCCATTCTCAAATCGTAGAACAATTGCTCCCATTAAAAGAAGAAACAGAAAAGTTTGCTCCAAGAATAATCATGCTCACAACCAAGATGTCCTGTATGATACCAACTCAATTAGGCCGCTATTGCCTAAGCATGTCAAAGAGGCATCCCCCATCTATAACAAAGATTATATCCTTGTCCTCTTTCCTAACGTTACTGATAATTCAAGTGCTAAAAAGGTGGTGGTGGCTAACCCTACATAGCCACAGGCACTAAGTTAATCCTCTCATGGTCAAGAAGTTGGGCGGCCCTTGATAGTTCTAGCTTTGAGGGACATCATTAGGACCTATTGTCCTTCCATCATCTTTCTGATAGAGACCAAAAATAAATCCAATAAAGTTGACAAGCTTAGAAGGATTTAAAATGGGTAAATTACACTTACATTCTCTCAATATTTGGATAATTACATTTACCACAATTCAATATTTAAAAATTATACTTATATCCCTTTATTTTGAAATGTTATTAACAGTGACTATAAAGACCCGTAATTTGGTATTTAATTCATTTTGAATTTATTTCATTTAAATTTAGATTTTTTACCTTAATATTTTTTATTATTTATTATTTGGAAATGGAATTTTATTTTGAATTAATTAAGTATCACATGCCTAAATTGTATTTTATGTATGTGTGCTAGCTTTGGTGTGTATATACACATGTTTAGTACTGAGTATGCTTTTCATTGGTCAAGAAATGAGGTGAGTTCCTGTTGGTGGAAAGAGAAGACGCATGTATTTTTATAAGGTGAGGAGAGATGGGTTCTTTATTGGTTGAGTAGGTGATAAGGTGTAATATGCTGTGGGAAAAATAAAAGGTTGGTTGTGTGAGAAGATTGGTAAAGAGTTTATGTAAACCCCTCTCAATATAACCATCAACTTTTTTTTTCCTTCAAACATTTGACCTAGAAAAAAAGAGAAAAAGAGAGCTTTTGTGTTGTTCTTGCAAGATCGTGTGAGGAAGAAGTGAGAAGATCCTCCTACATTGGAAGATTACTAGAGCATATTCGCATCAAAATCGTGTGTAGCTCGGAGTGAGGTCACCGGAGAGTTTCTAAGAAAGACTAACTTGAGTTGGTGACGATTTTGGAGTTTTATACATCACTCTTCTACATGTATATTGAGGTAGGTTGGGTTATGCCTATAAAGATTATTTTTCTTAATTTTGTGGGTATGATCATATATTTTTTTCATCTAAACATAATGGGTGGCTAAGAAATCTGCCAAAAAGGTTGACCCCGTTTTAAGTATTGGGGTTGACCCCTTTCATATTTTGAGTTATGGATAGCGTTTTGTTGAAAAGGTTTGACTCCTTTAAGTGTCGAGGTTGACCCCTTACATGTTCTGCTACATTGGAAAGTATTCTACCGAAAAAGGTTGACATCTTCAAGTGTTGAGATCGACCCCTTTCATGTTTTGCTGAATTAGAATGTATTCTACCAAAAAATGTAGACCCCTTTAAGTGTTAGGGTTGACACCCTTCATATCCCAAGTAACAAAATTGTTTGTTGCCAAAAAGGGTTGACCCCTTTTTCTGGCAGGGTTGACCCTATCTTATAACTTTATACAGATATATATAAAACCACGTTTTCGGCTATGATTTTACAAAACTTATGTTTTTTATTAGGATTGTCATGAAATTAAATTTTAATTATGATAATAAAGATAACATAATTTTATATTAATGTCTAGTTAAATTTGCCATGAAATCTGATTGACAAATTGTTGTTTTATATAAAATTTTTCAAGAAAATTTGTATTTTGATCTAAAATTGTGAATCATTTCTAATTCTCTTTTATGAGTTATATTTGGTTTGGTTTCCTAAGGTGATAAATTCATATACGTTATGATTTGTTAAGCTTGACTGAAGTCTTAAACTTGGTTAATTCTAATTAATGTTACATGTATAAATTGCATTATTATTTACCTCATTAAATACTAGCATGTAATGGGCAACATGAAACTTAGGCCTAAAAGAATCTTAGTTTATAAAACTTATAAATTAAAGGATGAACATGAGAATCTAAATTGGGGAGAACTCTTATGTATATTGTGTTATTAATTAAAAGAATTGATTGAGATTTGATTTTTGGGCTATAGGGTCATTAAGGGTACTGAAAAGAGTAGGTTCTAGAGCCTAAAGGTCAAAAACCTCGAAATCTGCAAAGGGTGGTTAACATTTCCAGTAGGTTAGTAACTTACAAAGCGCATGTATGGCTCATTTTAGCATACATTGTATCGGGACTGTGGGACCGAATACCTATTAAGGGAAACTTGTGATGGACTGAGATTGCGGGACCAGGGCCATAAGTGGTATGATGAGTACATCTCAGACTATGGGAGTAGTTATACCCCATGGCTAAAGCCTAGGGATTTAAATTAGGTTTAGT
This sequence comes from Vitellaria paradoxa, assembly GCA_019916065.1. Taxonomy (NCBI): domain Eukaryota; kingdom Viridiplantae; phylum Streptophyta; class Magnoliopsida; order Ericales; family Sapotaceae; genus Vitellaria; species Vitellaria paradoxa. The sequence goes on from CM034243.1 coordinate 24,582,798, forward strand.
TCTATGGCCACAGACTAATCTTGCGGAGTAACTGACCCATAGTATGATATTGATGTGTATGATTGTAATTAGGTAGATTTAGCATGAGACAGCGGGATTGTGAATAAGTAACTATTAAATTAGAATGGTATAACTTGATATGGAAACTTGGATTTATTATAAAGATGATAAGTTTTTAACTGAAATAAAATCGGTTAAGTGTAAATATCCTTGCATGATTAAGAAAAATGTCTTATATGCATACTTTTGAGCACATGTGATTTAATACTCACCCCCTTATAGTTGATGTTGTAGGAGCTAATGTTCGTGATAGACCTATGGGCTAGCTTGCAGATTTTGGATTAGTCGTAGTTAGATTTTGTTTACTTTATTTTTTTTACATATTGTATTATAATTTTGTGATATACTTGGTTTTGGGCCCATATTTGTGGCATTTAGAATTGTTGCCTTGATGGTTTTTATCTTCTGTCTAATAACAGAATTCAGAATTTGAATTCTTTGTATGTTAAGGGAATCTTGCATACTTGCTTGCTATTTCTAATCTCTGTGACTTCAAACAGCTCTTGTTTTACAATTATTTTATGATTTTGCTATTTGGCTTTAACAATTTAAATTTCTAATCCTCCGAGTAAATATATTTAATTACCTGAAATAGTGCATGACTTAAGAAAAATAACCGTACGGCCATACCACTATGTTCTCTAATTATTAAAATTTCTACTGCTGTTTTCCAAGCATGTTCATATTTAGATAATTTCATATATATCAGAGAATTCGTGCATCGTACATTGCACTTGCCATATCACTAGTCTATATAATAAGAAAGTTCAATAATTTGAATTTGGGATATTTTCCAACGTTTAATTTGTTCAATGGTTATGATTACTTTTTTTCAAACTCACGTTCTCACTCTTTTCATATATTTTTTTAGTACATTTTTATAGAAGTTTTTAAGTTAATATTTTTAAAATGTGATAATATTTGTAATAACTAATAAAATTTTACACAATTATTAAACACTGTATAGATACCTATTATAGAAAGTCAATTAAGATTTTTTATTTTTAAAAAATTGATGTTTAGACTTTAATTTTCTTTAAAAATGTCTTAAAAAATAAACATTTAAATTTAAAATTCAATTTTAATGTACATTAATCTTAAAAATTTTGAATACATACTTTTGATACTTTTTGTGTCATGTATATAAAAGGTACAGACAATTCCTAGTGGAGCTTTAAAGCCAAGCTTAGTTATATATATCAACTTAAAAACTTGAAAGATTATTGTTAAAATGCATAGATAGCAAGTATTATGTTAAGGCTAATAGGAGAGTTGTACAACTTTGAAAATAATGTATGAAAATGATATAAAATAACAACACATTTAAGAAGATGCTCATGTGATTGCTTTTCAATAGCATTCAACACAAAAAACAAAATGATTGCTTTTATTTTTCATACATGCAAAACTTTAGAAGAACAATACCTCGCAAATGTATGAGTGTCAATCAAGTATATAAACCTAGTGAGAAGCCGAAGTCGAACTTAGGGAGGTGATAGATTAGACAAAGATTCTTAAAGAATTCTATTGTGGAAAATTCAAGTAAACAAGAAGATAGTTGATTTCTTTGAAAATTAGTATGAGAGTTTAAAATTTTGAATTAACAATTAAAAAATGCAACCTTTCCAATACAATTCATGTTTAAGCTAAGAATAATTCTAACTTTTCTAATTTTATCACTCAACCTATAAACAACTTGGTGCAAATGGGTTAGAAGATTTTTCAATTGAAAATATTAAAAATCAAGATCTTAATCCTCAATTTTTGTTTGTTCAACATTCGATTAGATAAGTCATGCCATTGGACCGAGCATTTCGTGTACGAGGCTAAAAAATCGGATCTCTGAAAGGAGGATCATAATTATGAATTTCTGTGTTGGGGTTACTAAAGAGAGCCAAAAACATAAACAAAGAACAACATAATAATTTTTGGGTGAAGTACAAAAATTACTCCTATAGTTTACCCTCAGTATCACTTTAGTCCCTCACGTTTCAATTGTAACAGTCAAATCCCTGTACCTTTAATCAAGCAGTAATCTGGTCCCTCCATCAGCAATCCATTATATACAATTGTTAGGCTAAGGGTTACCTAGTAATTTTGCATTCCATCTTCTCCAAAACCCATTATATAGATCAATTTTTGCCCTAATCTAGGTACCACAATCGTTGCTCCAATATTGATCAAAGTTTGTTGGGTTGTTTGTGAAATTTGTCAACAAATCTAACATTGTTTTCACTTACGAAGTTGAAATAGAAGATTTCCATGATGAAACTTTGAATCATTGAAAGCCGAACTAGAGCACAGGTCTATGACTGCAAGAAACTTAGCAAGATGAAGACTTTGTGGACTAATATAAATCCAAGAAGAAGATTCTTTGGCTGCTAACAAGATGGAGTATTTTCATGAAGTTTGATATAAATATATATATTTGAATATATTTAGTTCTTTTTTGTGTGTGTTTTTGTATGCGTTATCAAATTGGTGATTTTTTTTCTTCCTGGATTCATATTAGTCCACGAAGTCCCTGCTAGGTTTGCCCATAGTCACAGACTCATGCTTCGGTTTGGTTTGAGTTCAATAATTCAGAAGTTTCATTACAAAAATATTCTATTTCAACTTAACAAGTGAGAACGATGTTAGGTTTGTTGACAAATTTCACAAACAACCCAATAAATTTTGATCAATGTTGGAGCAATGATTTTGGAACCCAAATTAAGGTAGAATTCAGTCTGTATAATGGGTTTGGGAAAATGGAATGCATAGTTATAAATTTACCCTCAACCTAATTGTTATGAATAAGGGATTGCTGACAGATGAACTAGATTGTTGCTTGACTAAAAATGTAGAGATTTGATTGTTATAATTGAAACGTGAGAGATTAAATTGACACCGAAGGTAAACTATGGGGATAATATTTACATTTTACTCGTAATTTTTACGTGGTTCGGCAATACCTACATCCACATGAGAGCTTTAGTATTTTTAATGAAAAATACAAAAGAATACAAAACCTCTCTCCCTCTCCTAAACCTCTTCATTTCTTTTACTAATCAACTACACACGAAACCTATAAACCTGCCACCTATTTATACTATTTTTTTGGACAAAATTGCTGCAGAGGTATAACAGAAAAACAATAAAAAAAAGATTTTTCTAAATTTTTCAATGGTGGTGGTTTGTTTCTCTGTTGTCAAAACTTTCATCCACCTTGTGTGGGTAGACTACAAACAAGTCAACAATCACCCCTCCATCTAACGTAAGTGGGTTCATCATGTTCTACTGAATAGAACATCTTCTAGTGATCTTAGTGCACCCCCCGAATGAGGCTTCTGCACTCTCTAATTCGAGTGCCAATAACATCAGCTTTATATAGCCAAATTTCCTTTCTGCAATGCCTTTATCTAACAATGCTTTACCCTTGCTTTTGGCAAATGCACCTTTTCACCGAAGTGCCCTTACACCCTTTTACTCGGTGTGCCATACAAAGTTCACTGTAGTAATTTCTCGCTTAAGTTCATGCCTGCCAAGCTCCTGTAGAGCTTAAAATTTTCTCTGTGAACCACATTTGTCATCATATCTGACAGATTCTTATCTATATGAACTTTGTCCAACTGTAAAAGTTTCTAATCCAGGATATCACGAATCTAGTGATATTTCACATCAATTTGCTTTGACCTAGAGTGGAAGGTCCGATCCTTGCATAGATGGATTACACTTTTATTGTCACAATAAAGGACGTATCTTTTTGTGGCAATCCCATCTCTCCTAGGAATTTTTTTAACCATAGCATTTCCTTACAGGGTTTTGTCACTGCTATGTACTCTACTTCTATAGTAGATAGAGCTACATATTTTTGTAGTCTTGATTGCCAAGACACTACTCCTCTTGCATAGGTCATTAACTATTTAGCACTCATTTGTTAGTGCCAAAGCACAAACATACTTTTGAAGTACCTCTAAGATACATAAGAATCCATTTTACTACTTCCCAGTGTTCCTTTCCAAGATTATAAAGAAATCTACTGGTATTCCCAAACATATAAGCAATATTAAGCCTTGTGCACACCAGTGCATATATTAGGCTTCCAACAGTGGATTGATAAGACATTTTATTCGTTTCTACCTTCTTTTTGTCAATCGTGGGACTCTGATCTATGCTTAACTTAAAATGACTTGCGAGTGGAGATGATATAACCTTTGTTTTGTTCATGTTGAATCTCTCTAGCACCTTTTCAATGTACTTTTTTTGAGACAGTCATAGCTTTTTTCTTTGTTTATTTCTGGTGATCTTCATTCCAAGTATTTGTTTTGCTAGTCCCAAATCTTTCATGGCAAATGACTTGCCAAGTTTCTTTTTTAATTGATTAATTTTGGCAATATCATGGCCAACAATTAACATGTCATCAACATATAGTAGTAGGATAATGAAATCACTGTTAAGAATTTTCTTGAAGTAAACACAGTGATCAGATGTGGTCCTACCATATCCATAATTCATCATGAATGAATCAAATCTCTTATCCGACTACCGTGAAGCTTACTTTAATCTGTACAAGCTTTCTTTAATCGGCATACAAGATTCTCCTTTCCTTTAACTTTGAACACTTCTGGCTGCCCCATATATTCTCCTCCTCTAAATCATCATGAAGGAATATAATTTTGTCATCTAACTGCTCAATCGTCAGATTCAAACTAGCAGCTAATCCAAGTATAACTCGAATTGAGTTTATTTTCACAATTGGTGAAAATATTTCGTCAAAGTCAATACTTTTTCTTTGACCAAAGGCCTTTACCACCAATCGGCCTTTGTACCTTGGCTAATTTCCTTCTTTATTCTTTAACCTAAACACCCATTGTTCTTGAGAGCTTTTCTTCCTTGAGAAAGTTTCACCAAGTCAAAGTATGGTTTTTATGCGAGGATTTCATCTCTTCCTGCATACATTTTTGGTTTACCCCGGTCAGTCAACATTACATACTCGTTGGCAGGGTATCTAGTAGATGGTCAGTGTTCTCTAGTGGATCTTTTAAAATGAGGCTTTTCTGGTGGAGCTTGTTCAGTTTCTCCGTTTGATATATTTTGTTCATCATTTATGGGAAATTCATCAACTTGTTCATCTTCCCCTAGTTATTTAGTCTCTATTGGTGAAATGAAAAGGTCCATTTTGACTGGAACATCAGTTAAGGCTCTAGGCTTTACTGGTTGCATAATTTCTTGAATTGTCTGATCTTCAAAAAACACATCTCTACTTCTAATAAGTTTCTTCCTAATGGGGTCCTACAATCTGTACCTGTATTTTTTCATGTCCATATCCTAAAAATATGCACTGTCTTACCTTGTCAAGATTAGACCTTGCACTGTATTTTTGAAGCTTAAACCTTTCATCTCTTGGAATATGAACAAAAGCTCTGCAACCAAATACTTTTAGATGACTGTAGGAAACATCTTTTATCTTTTCCACTTTAAACTCTTTTTGGGATATCATGGTCATGAGGAACCGAAGGAGATAGATTGATGAGATCGACTATAGTTCTTATTGCTTCAACCCAAAATGGCTTAGGGAGGTTTGCATGAGAGAGTATACACTTTATCTATTCACAGATACTTCTATTCATTTTCTCTGCTACATCGTTATGCCAAGGAGTCTTTGGCTCAAACTTCCGTAGTTTGATCCTATGAGTTCTATAATACTCTTCAAATGGGCCTCTGATTCATCTCCATTATTAGCACCAATACATCTCAGCTTTTTCCCTATTTTCCTTTTTACCTGGGCATGAAAAATCTTAAACACATCCAATACTTTATCCTTTTGTCTTTAATACAAATGTCTACACCTTTCTGGAATGATCGTCAATGAAAATGACAAAATACAGATAGCCACCCATAGTTTTGTCTTTCATGTAGCAAACATTTGTGTGAACAAGTCAATTGGTCTTAACCTTTTGGATGGCGGACATGTTCGGAGTGCAACTTTGTGATATTTTTCCACCAGATAATGTGTACAAGTCTTCAATTGTAGATCCTCGACATCTGCAACAAATGCTTCCTTGTCAATATTTGAAGTCCCTTCTCATCTAATCAGGGATGCTTACATCACATAAAGGCAGTTAATCTTTCTCCTTTGGGTTATTATTAAGGAACCCTTAGTTAGTTTCCACTTTCTATCACTGAAATAATTGTTGTAACCTTCATTATCAAGTTTGCCTGCTGAGATTAAATTGAGGCGTATGTCTAGAACATGTCGAATATCCTTCAGTATCAATTTGCAACAATGCTGGTTATTAGGAAAATATCTCCCTTACCAGAAATCTTGGACATTCCATTATTTCCTATCCTAATGTGGCCAAATTCACCACAAGTGTAGGGTGGGAAGTAGTCTCCATTTGATGTCACATGAAATGAGATACCTGAGTCAGTAAACCAGTTGCTACTGTCTTGGCTTATGAGCCTATATAATCATTATTGCAAACAATGACTATATCTCTTTCTACTACGATCGTGAACCTGTCTTTATTGCTTATACCTTTACCTTTTTCTGGGTTTCTTTTGAAGGCTTTGTAGTATTTCTTAATTCGACCATTCTTTTCATGGTAGTAGCATTCAATGTCTTTTCTGTCTTGAGATCTTACTCTGAATTATCCCTATTGCTGCAACAGTTCTAGCCTCTACCACGTCTTTCTTGTTTTCTGATAACAAGAATTTCTGGTTGTGTGTGAAAGCCTTACTCATCTCTTCAGGTTTCTTCATTGAGTAGGCTATCCTTTACCACCCCCAACGTCACCGTCCTATTAGGGGTTGAATTATTGAGTGACACCACTAGTGTGTAACAACTGTTTGGCAATGAACTTAGCAATAACAATGCTTGTAGTTCATCTTCTAGCACCATCTTTAGTGTATTTAACTGATTTACTACACCTTGAAAGTCACTAAGGTGCTCTGATACGGTGCGTCCATTCTTGTACTTCATATTGGCAAGTTTTTTCACTAGGTAAGCTTTGTTTAATGCTGTCTATCTCTCATACATCGATCCTAACTTATTCGACAAGACATCAGTTGCAGTTTCTTATGAAATATGGTGGAATACACTTTGATCGACCCATTATCGAATGACAGCAATGCACTTTCAATGCAAGATTTTTCAAGTATCATTTGTTGTTATGCTTGGTTTAGTAGCATTTCCCTAGATGTGGGCGTACAAATCCCTATAATAAAGGATATTCTCCATTCTGAGCTTCTAAATGGAGTAATTACCTAAGTTCAACTTAATCATGCCACTTGTTTCCTCCATTAAGTTACTTTGGAAGTAAAATCTTTAGATTCTGATCCCACGGACGAATCCGAAACGTCGAATAACTCTGAGAAGGGCATAACTAAAAACATCCAACAATATCAGGGTTAAACAGTGATTTCCTAAAATTTCAGAGGTAAATTGTAATTAACTTTTTGAAATATTCCAAGATTATTCCCTTAAGGTGACGTGGCAATCAATATTGAGGTGCCAAACTAATGGCTAACTGGACTGTCTTAACATGGGGTGATGTGACGTGGCTACTTAAAATAAATACTCATTGAATAAATACGTTAACAAAATGTTGAAGTATTGTAACTAAGAATCAAACTCTTGCATCCAAAAAGGCAAATAAACAACTGAACCAATTGGACAAGCAAATTTAGTTTGCTTGTGCTTGTAAATTTATTATATATACTATTCTTATGAAAAAGACCTACTACCTTCTCTTCTCAGCATTGGTCGCACATCTCTATATTTTACAGGGAATAAAAAATTCGGTAACAATGTATAAGCAACTCCAAACTTCGTTTTTGACACGGTTTGAATTGTTGGTTTCGTCTTGTCGAGACGATCAATCCGGTATACCCAAAAATGAATTTTGAGCAACTAAAAAAAATTAGGCAGAGGTAAACTTGAACTGTTTTTTGGCTCAGGTCTCTCGATATGGCTTTGATACCAATTATTAGGGATATTAAAGGAAGCTAAAAACATAAACAAAGAACAACACAATAATTTTTATGTGGTTCGGCAATACCTACATCCATGGGAGAGCTTTAGTATTTTTAATAAAAAATAGAAAAGAAAAGAAAACCTCTTTGCGTTACCTCTCTTCCTCTCTTAAACCTCTCTGTTTCTTTTACAAATCAGCTGCACACGAAAACCTATAAACCTACCACCTATTTATACTATTTTTTCAAACAAAAATAGCTATAGAGGTATAACAAAAAAACAATAAAAAAAGAGATTTTTCTAAAATTTTCAATGGTGGTGGTTTTTTTCTCTATTGTCAAAACTTTCATCCACCCATGCGTGTGGACTACAAGTAGGTCAACATTATGATTTCAAAGTTATAAAATTAAAGAGAAAAATTCTCTACTTAGTTTACAAAGAATATGGAACTTAAGCATGTAATTAGGAAAGTTTTGAATCAATTAACAACTTTAAACACTTCATGAAATGAAATAAAGATAAAAATTTAGCTACTTATAATAAAATAATAAAAGCTTACTGTGCTTGAAAGACAACTTGAAATTTAATCTTGAAATGGAAATGAACATATATTGAAATTGGCAAAATATAAAATGTACTTCATTACAAAGCTCAAAGTAACTAAACTAAGAATAAGAAACAAAGTTGAATTGTAAAACTATCAAACTATCTCACTATCATAGCTTCTCTAACTTCTAACTTATCTAACATAAGAAATTGAAAAGGGCTGGGGTTTATATAGGGTAGGATATAACTCTCTCACTTACATTCATAACAACCCCTTAAAAAGTTCATAATAAGCCTCCAAAACTGTCTACTGATTGCTAAATTAAATGTATCATTTGATGTGTAGCCAGGTGTATTACAGTTTCTAGAATTTAAAGAGCTATTCGCATGGCTTTGCCTTTGGAGGTCCGTTCGGAGGGTAATCTAACACTTAACCATTTCTATTTTTATTTATGAATGTAAAGTCTCTGTCGATCAAATTTGGGCTCACACGACTAACTATCCAAATAAGCGTTTAGATGATTCTCCAACACTTGGTAACATTTTTCATCTTTTTCTAGCTTCAACTTTCTATCGTGTGGAGGCTTGTACGCACAATGGCCTATCCAAACTTGAGTGGCCACGAGAGATCAACACTTGATGGATTTTTCAATAATTTAAGGAACTAAGTTTTCTATCATGTGGAGGCTCATCCAAACAATAATATGCCCAAAACAGGGTTTGAACGGATTTGGCATCCTTTTTTTGACCTTTTGCATTCTATTTTGATCATTTAAGTTCAATTATGGCTTTGCTTACTTGAATTGGGGAAAATAATTATAAGTTAGTAAGCCCACATTTTGTAACATTTTTATTTTCTATTTTTCTATTTACATTTTTAAAATTTTGTAAACTGGTAACAAAAACATATTTGTTAAATCTATTTATATTTTTTTATTTTCAAAAATTAAAAATTTTTTACAAAAATGAAATTTAATATAATAATTAATTAAATTAAATTAAATTTAATAATTAATATAATTTAATTAATATAAAATATACTTTATTAAATTATTTTGAATAAATATCATAACTAAATTAAATTAATTCATTTAATTTATATGAAATGTATTTTATTAAATTATTCTTAATAAATATTAATACTAAATTAATTGATTTAAATTTAAATAATTTAAATAATTTATTTATTATGAAATATATTTTATTAAATTATTTTTAATAAACATCATAATTAAATTATTTAAATTATTATGAAAAATATTTTATTCAATTTTTAATAAATAATATAATTAAATTATAATTAATACGTTTTACATTTACTGAATTAAATGATATAATAATTATATTTTATTCAATTTTTTTAGTAAATAATATAATTAAATTATAATTTAATATATTTTATATTTATTAATTAAATAATTTTTAATAAAATATATTTTATTAAATTCAATTAATTTTTTAAAAACTAATAAAATCACGCCTTTTATGAAAATAAAAAATTAATAATTGTAAATAAAATTGTATTTCCAAATGTAGTTTTAGTTTTCATTTAAAAAAAAAAGGCAACAGAAAACAAGAAGCAGAAAATATAAATAGAAAAATGATAGCGTTACCAAACGGCCCGAAATAACTAATTATGTCAATAATAGTTGTATAATTGATCACAATTATGGTATTTAAAGTGTCAATTTTTGCGGTTAACCGCAAAACATCATTTTTTTAGATAGTAACAGTCGAAACTGGGTAATTGGTAAGTATTGATATTATTTGCAAACAACAAATCTCATTTACATATAACAATAACGGTTTAAAATAAAAAAATAAAATCAATAATTAGGGATTCTTATCCAAAGGGAAAAATCATCACACATCTTATAAGCATAAAACTAAACCATTTATGGCCCACATTTTTGTACTCTAAAGACGTACTGCTGCTAATCTTATGCATATCAATAAACTACCCAAAAATGGTGCAATCATATAAACAATTAGATCAAACGTAATGATTTGACTTAAGTTACTTATGCCACCAACAAAAATAAATAAATGACAAATAAATGGGAGAATTTAAAATCTCAAATAACTCTGATGTTCCACTAAGAGATTGAGTTTCTCTATTGAATCATTCTACCATTATAGCTTCAGCCAATGGCGTAATTTAACATGCAATGTTGTGAGAGTGGCGATAGGTTTCAATGGATGATGAATGGTGCATGCTGGTGGGTCGATGCAGAAGACAAAAGAGGGGAAAGAGGTCACCAGAGAAGATAGAGGGAGGGAGGGAAAGGAACTGGAGACTAGTAAGGAAAGTGTTATTTCGCAGGGGGAGGGGAGGGAATTGAGTAAGGGAAGTTATTTCAGCTTTTCGCTTCTGGCTATTAAAGCTATAGCCAAAACACTAAAGCCAAAAAGCCTATTAGTTATCACAAAATCAAAGCTGTAACCAAATGGAGGAGCCATATAACTTTTTTTTATTGCTTGAATATTAATGGCTATTGCTAAATACTTGACTCTGTATTTGGTTAGGACTTTTGTTGGACAGTGACTAATGATATTTAACTTCGATTATAGGCCATAACAAAAAATCTTAGTAGCTAAAAGGCCTTTTTTTAGTAGTGAATATACCTTCTATTTATAGTACCTCTATACTCAAAATCCAAAAATCAATACTCAACATTATATATATATGTATATATATCATTGCTATGATGTACTTAACAATTTCATAATTGCAGTGATGTATATCAACTAGTAATGAATTCATGTTCATTTAACACCATGTCCATCATATGAATAATTAACAAATGCTAAATCCACAAGTACAATATGCATTGATATCCATTTTAACTCAACTATACTTTATAATCAATTTGTGGCAAAACATGACAAGTGTATGGGAGGTGTGCACCTGTGCGCGCATGATAAGAGACACAAGCATGCACTCGAAACAATGGTCTAACTAGTTATGGGCACGAGGTGAACTCCAAGCGCATAAGACAGCAAGACTAGATGGTGTGCACGCGAGACCTAGAGGACAAAGTTCCTCCTGGAGTGTGCATGAGTCTCAATGTGAACGTACACATAGAAGGGAGAAAGTTTGTAGGTGTGCATACGAGATCAAAACTCGCGTGCGCACAATGCAGTTCCTGTAACACTAATTCGCCAAACTTTGTTTTTGGGTTTCCAAATCATTTCAAGTCCAACTTTAATAATACTCAAATTTCAATACTCAAATTTCTTATGAAATCCAATGTAATAATACGCAAACAATGGCCCTAAACAAATTTTAGGGTTTAATTTACAATATAGAACATGATTTGATAAAATGGGTTCGATCACTAGATTCTCTTACTACATATGCATATATATATACATACATTCATCATTTTAATGCCAACACCAAACATAGTATGTCAAGCTCTAGATTTCGCAACCCAGAGCAGACCAGGGTTGGTTGATCCATTCGATAACTTAGGCAATCATTTAAGGCCCCGTTTAATAAGAATGCCCCAAATTCAAAAAATATATCCTATAAATACATAAATTTGTACTCTCCTTAACTTCAATGTTCATCGTTTATCTTAATCTCAAATAATTTTAGAACTTATCTTAATTTAAGCACAAGAAGGCCCTAAATTTAAAAAATATATATAGATATATTTAATTATTTTAATTTAATTATTTCTTTAATTTTAATATTCATCTTAGTCTTAAAAATTTTTAGAATTTATCTTAATTAACATTTGAATAATTACACTTAACACACACAATATTTAAAAGTTAAACTTATCTATCTTATTTTGAAATATTATTAACAGTGACCCTATTTTGATAAAATTAACTATTAAAACTTTGGCAGAAAATGTTAAAATAACTTAAATTTTAAGTACTTTTTCTATTTATCTCCCATTCTTTCACATTTTCGTCAATTTTCTTTACAACAATCTCCAAAAAATAAGTAAAACAATAAGTAAAAATAAAAAAAATTTGAGAATTTTTGTAAGGAAAACTAACGAGATATAAGAGAGGGATGGGTAAAATAAGAAAAATACCTAAAATTTTGATTAATTTGACATTTTATATTAAATTTTAATGACTAATTTTATCAAAATGAGGTCAATATTAATAACATTTTAATACAAGGAATCAATTGTAACTTTTAAATGTTATGAGTGCTAAGATGTACTTATCTAAATGTTAAGGCGAGATAAATGTAATTTTTCTAAATTAAAATAACAAAAGGAATAAAAAAATTAGATTTTCTATTTAATTAAATTATAAAATAAGATAAAAAAATATATTTATACAATTGTTAAAAATATAAATATAAAAAAATTTATTTTAGTCGTTAAAAATATTATTTTATTATTTGTGGGTCAAAGATTTTTGTTAAAATTTGTAAATATTTTCTTTGTGAAAGGCAATTTTGTCATTCTAAATTATACATAAGAATAAATAATCTAAAATTTCACTTCATGAAAAATAAAATAAAATAGAGTGTAAGAAGTTATTTATAAAGTACAAATAAATTCATTTTTTTTAATTTTTGTTTTTTTTTTTCACAGCAGAAAAATAAAGAGAAATCTAGACAAACGGCCCCCACAATGCTTTTGGCCTCAGACAGCGGTACAGTGGGGAGGTTTGACTCCGAGCGAAACATATTCAGAGCTATATATATAAACACAGAGTTGCGATCGCTTCTTCGCATTTCTTTGTCCGATAGCCAGACTGCCAGAGACATCGCAGACCGACCGTAGAGGGACAATCAAATATAAATGGGGAAAGGAACATAGATTTCAAAATTCTCTCTCTGACTCCACGCTTCTCTCCTGCTTGATTCAATCAAATATGTATGTTACTCCTCTGTATCTCCCTTTTCGTCAATTCCAACATTTTTTTTTTTCTGTGGAAGTCTTGAATCACCCTTGTCCTGACTTAGGGTTTGTATTTTCGTCTATGCGTGTCACGCATGGACGCGTGTGTTTGCATGTATCCGCTTAATCAATTGGAAGGGTGAATTGGTAGCTGTAAGGTCAACTGAAGAGAGAGAGAGAGAGAGAGAGAGTAGTTTACTGATCTCAAGGATTTTTTGTGCAGGTTGTTTATCCTTGTAAGAGGGTTGATTTGTCTTGACTAATTGATGACTCGAGTTTGCTCATGAACATGTTGATTGATGAAGTATAGATTCGACAGATGGGCTGTGTTCTTGGTCGAGAGGTTTCGTCGGGCATAGTTTCTGAGTCTAAGGAAGAAAAGAGGGAGGCCGAGACTGAGCGGAGGATTAACAATTTGAGTGTTGAATCTCGGGCTGGGGAGACCAGGATCGATAACGGCAAGGGTGGGGTTAATAATGTTGTGACCCGGAACCGGAAGGAGGAGAAGGATGCTGCTGATCGGCCGTCACAGGGTGAGAGGAGGAGATCAAGGCTGAATCCAAGGTTGGGCAATCCTCCAAAGCATAAACATGGGGAACAAGTAGCAGCTGGATGGCCTTCTTGGCTTTCTGCACACGTTGGTGAGGCAATTGATGGGTGGCTTCCACGCCGTGCCGACACTTTTGAGAAGATTGACAAGGTGGTTCACTGGTTTTCAGAATTTATTTATTATTGTTTTCGAGTTAAGTGTGTTCCTTAACACACGTAGTTATTTATTTGTTTATTTTTTATGTATATTAGATTGGCTCAGGTACATATAGCAATGTCTACAAAGCAAGAGATACAATAACAGGGAAAATTGTTGCATTAAAGAAGGTGCGCTTTGATAATTTGGAACCAGAAAGTGTGAGATTTATGTCTAGAGAGATTATTATTTTGCGGCGACTTAATCATCCCAATGTTATAAAATTGTTGGGTTTGGTCACTTCAAGAATGTCATGTAGTTTGTATTTGGTGTTTGAGTACATGGAGCACGATTTGGCTGGACTTGCTGCTAGCCCAGAAATTAAGTTTACAGAAGCACAGGTTAGACTTAGTTTTCTACAATCTGTGGAGTACAATTGTGTCTACAGTAGACGTTTATTTCTTTGTCACCAAAGCCGACTAAGTACACTCCTTTGATTCACTATTTGTTAGTACTGCAGGTTAAGTGTTATATGCATCAATTATTATCTGGGCTTGAGCACTGTCACAGCCGTAATGTACTCCACCGAGATATTAAAGGGTCAAATCTTCTTATTGACAATGGAGGAATGCTTAAGATAGCTGATTTTGGGTTGGCTACTATTATCGATCCTAGCCACAAACACCCTTTGACTAGTCGGGTGGTTACACTATGGTATCGAGCTCCTGAGCTTCTTCTTGGGGCTACTGAATACAGTGTGGGCATAGATCTGTGGAGTGCAGGTTGCATTTTAGCTGAATTATTGGCTGGGAAGCCTATCATGCCTGGTCGTACAGAGGTATAAACTCACTTATATATTTCTAACATGAAAATTTTATTTTGTCACTCTAAACTTTCTCTCTCTATTTTTTCCTGTTTTCTTAGCATCTTCCTTATGTTTGTGGCTAGTAAAATTTAATTTCACAAAGTCTAAAAGATTATAGTTTTGTTTATGATGTTGTGGGATTGATCGGGGTTATCAGTGATATTAATGGATTGAGGATAATTTTGCTTTGTCAATGTTCATAAAAGGGCTCACCTGGTGCGCAAGCGCTCCCTGGCTAGTGTGGGGGTAGGGGGGGTGTGCGCATTTGTACGCAGCTTACCTTTGCATTTTGCAAAGAGGTTGTTTTTACGCCTCGAACCCGTGACCTACAGGTCACCAGTGGAGCAACTTACCGTTGCGGCAAGGCTCGCCCTCAACTTACCGTTGCGGCAAGGCTCGCCCTCAACTTACCGTTGCTTTGTCAATGTTCATATTTTTCAAAAAAAGAAAAGCAGGAAAACATATTTTCAATTTCTATCTGTTATAAAATTAAAACAAAAAAGCATGGGCAAATGTTTTCATTTTAGCGTTGATGACTTCTACTGACCGTCCTGCTAGTTTCCAAATCAAGTTAATCATATTTGTGTTTCCACTTTCCAGAAATTCAATTAATTTTGGAATCAGTTTTTGGAATAAAAGAGGAAACCCATTTAGCAAACATTTTGTTTCCGTTTGGGTTGTCTATGTTACTTCCCAACATAGATTGTCAATTTGGCCTCAAACCTTGCAATTCTGCTCCTTGTGGCCTCCTGCTACTGGCAGTACACCATTTAACCTAACAGCTGGTAGTAAATGGGTCTTAATGCCTTTTTACATGAAGAATTCAGTTTATTGTGTTGTACAGCTGTTGAGAATTTGAAAACAACTTAAGCATGAAATTGATAAACAAGCACAACCATTCAATATCCTTTTCCTTTACAGTGGTAATAAAACCATAGAATTAACTCTCCCTGGCAACCCTTATTGAGGTGACGTTACTTTTCTGCAATTAATTAATGTGGAGTACTTATCGAAAAATTAAATAAAAATGATCACTATCAGTGTGAAGAGTACGGAAATAATAAAAAGCAATGGAGGGGAGTGGGCACGAGTTGAACACAATACTTGCCCCTTATCTACGAAGTGAACACTTCAAAATGGTGTTGTATTTGAGTACAACATACATTGGACATTGTCAAACATACAATACATCTCAGACATGATGTCCTGTGCCTACTTTTTTATTATACATATGCATATAAAATTTTCTTCAATTCAGCTAAGACATGAATAGTTGGGGTAGTATTACAGTTTATGAAATTATTTTCCACACCAATAGTGGAAGTGTTGAACTTTTTGAGGTGAAATTGAAAATATTAGCACTCAGGTTTGTATTTGAATTATGGATTTAATTTATCCATGTATATATTTGAGTTATGGATTGAAAATTTGAATTAGTGTTATCTTTCTTCAATATTTTTTATGTTTTGTGGATATCATGTTCACATATTTGGCTGATAAATATAAGAAAATATTTGTTTTTGCTTCATCCTTGATTTGTTCATACCAAGTGTTTTTGGGGTTACTGAATACAATCAAAGCTTTAGTTTTAAATTTGTGTTATAAGTTTATGATAGCCTTGTTTCCTTGGATTTTTTTTCAGTATTTGTAGGCTGTTATTTCTGACTTAAGCATGTCATATATGAGGAGAATACCTTCTTAAAGTCCAATTATTTCCCAATGCCCTTTTTTGTCATTGCCTAAGCTTATTTAATGTTTTTTTTACACAAGATTGCCATCTTGCGCATAAATTTAGAGGTTAGACGTGGCCAGAATGTTTAACAACTCTCCCTTAACTTGCTCTTATGCAATATTAGGGTCACATGTGCTTAGGTGCTTAGGAAATTCAGCATCATCAGTTGTCAATGTGGCTCAGAGGTTGGTATCTCGCTATATTAATTGAGGACAAACATTGGATAGAGGTTGCTTCAAGTTGGTGATTTGCCTAAATTCACATGAAGTTCAAATTAGATATGTAGTCTTGGCAGGGACATTTTATAACTTGTAAAATGCCTGTTGATGAAGTCCACATATCACCAATGCGTGTTACAATCATGGCACTCATGTGGCATATATGGGTAACAATTGAAAATAATGTGCAATGTGTTACTAATATTTCTCTGCATTTGAGAACAAACTGGGTGTATTCTTATTGGATAATGGTATGATTAGATGCTTTAGTCAGGCTAGGGTACTGTATAACCAAAAAAAAAAAAAAAAAAAAAAAAGAAAAAAAATCCGGAAATCTAGGAAGTTCGTAAGTTGCTTCTTTGTAAAGAGAGGGTTTGGGTTGTATGTGACTCCTAATTGCATGGCCAATACTAAACACTTTACTTGAATAAGTAACTTTTGTCTTTTGTTGTCTCCTTCATAAATTCAAATTCCTTTCCATCGCCAATAAACGAGATACGTGATATTAGGAGTTACTGTTGAATTCTTTTATCGGTGCACAGTCTAATTTGTATGATTTTACTCCTAATTTTTTTTATCAATTTGTCTTTTCCCCAATATTACAAGTTCATTGAATCGGTTTATTTTTGGTTAGTAATCCTCCTAAAGCAGGTTTCTATTTGATGTATCCATGTTTATTGCAGATACGAATGTGGACCATATGAATTGAACTATATTAATTAGAACCAGATAAAATAAACTCAACATATCAAGCTAGACATTGACTATAAGCCTTGTAGACAATGTGGAAGGTGTATTAGGGTTATTGAGAATCTGGAAAAACATGTCACATGTCAAATCACCAAGGACAGTGAGGATGATTGGATGAAGGACAAAAGGAATCCAATTAGAGGTAGGTAGAGAGGCTAATTGAGAGCTCAAACCTCTCTTGATTGGAATAAGCATTCCAATTTATGGGGATCCACCTGTGGTGAAATTGTTGTCCTTAATTAAACCAAGCAATAAGGATAAATCTTATCAAGTTATCACTTGTCAGTCGTCTAAAGACAACTACTCACATGCATGGGTTGGCCCACCGTGGGTGCTGCTGATTCTGCTTACAACCCAACCCAAAATCCAACACTTACCAACACTTCTGCACTAACTCCCTCTTTGTTGCCTTGTTCTTACTTGCTGCCCATGGGTGGCTCACTGAGTCAAAGAGAGTGACTGTCCATTTCCCATACTACGCAATCACCATTAATACTACCGTGAGTACCCTTCCACCACACACAAAGTGTTCTCCATCAGCACTACTGCGAGTACCTCCATAACCTTATACATATTTTAAATTCCGTTTCTTGTTCTTTATCCATACTCCAAGGATCTGTTGTGTCATACTTCGTTGTGTTCCTTTTTTTCCACTATCCAATGGTATGCAAGCTTTCATATAAATTGATAGGAACTAGAACTTAAGATCAGTAGTTTCTTGAACCTGCTTGGCATTAAATTCAAATAAAAATTTTATTTTTGCTAATTAAATTGTGAATCACTGCAATGTTGTGATTAAAGAAATTTAGATGGATTATGGCCTTTTTACTGGAAAAATGCTGTTGGCCTTATGATGTTATTGTTTCAAGCAAGATTGATAACATGGGTAAGAGGTTGCCACACTCGAGGAAAATGTTTTTGCCTTCTATTACAAGTGCAAGTTAGGGTGCAAATGAACCTAGTTGTCCCGACATTTACTTTGTTCAAATTCAGTTCATTTATTAAACAAACTTAAATTTTATTTACAAGCTCAACTCATTTACTAAGTGAATAAGCCTCATTGAGCCTAAGCTTTTTGGCAGTATGAGTCCGAACATTTCCTGAACAACAAGGTTAGTTTGTAGTCCTACTTGAAAGAGAGACTCTTTTGTACCTCCAACCTGATATGGGATAAATACATATCGTTTACTACTGCATTATTCGTGCTACTTTAACACTGTAGCATGCCATATTGCGATTAATTTTAAATCTATTAAATTTAATGGTGTGATAATTGTATTATAAATTTTTGTTGTGTTTATACTAGTTCAATTACATTTAAGCTTGGACAAAAGGGAATTTGAGATGTCAGTAGAAAAATGATAATAAAAGATACATAAATCAATCATGATGTCCAAGGAAAAATAAAGGATAAAAGCACATGGTACCTAAACAAGCCGAGCTGAGCCGAGCTGAGCTTAACAAGTCAAACCTGGTTTTATTCAAGGTAAATGAGCCTAATATTTTTATTCAGACTTGGTTCATTTACAAATTGAATGGACATAAACAAGCTTTTAGGCAAACTGTGTCTGAGCTAATTACCAAAAAAAAAAAAAAAACTGTGTCTGAGCTGTTCATGAGGAACTTGGTCCATTTGCAGCCCTAAATGCTAGTAATAAATTTACGTTAGGATTATGAGCCCTAAATCTTATTGTAGCTTGACATTGAAATAAATTGGATTTTGTTGGCACCTTGGAATTCATGAGAAATGCTTGAGCCACTGGGTCCTGTTTTGGTTTTATTTGTTAAGTTTTGGATTTGCATGCTAGTGCACAATTTCAAATTGTTTAGGTTTGCAACGGTGAGCACATTTCTTTTTCACAGTGTGTTTATGCTCCCATGAAGTGAACTTTACAATTTATTGCTTGATTGTCTGTCAGCAAAATGATCATTGTAAGGGTTGTGGAGACAATGAAACATCAGAATGCTTTAGTATCTGATTCCTCATGTGTTATAGATAGATTGGAGAGTATGAGTGCCCATTTATTTGTATTATTCGTCGTGTATAAACTCTGGAGATTAATGTAACTGGTTTGAAATGGTAGGTGACATTGCTGATATGTAGCTATTTTGCATCTCTTTAAGTTTTGAGGTTATGTTTGTATGGGTGATATTTGTAGCATCTGCATCACGCTTTAATGGAGTTAGGCTATCCATTTTTGAATTGGATATTATCTGCTTGTATTTTTTATTTTATTTTTTATATACATCAATATTATCTTCACGTCACCATTTGCTTTCTTCACAAATTTTAATTTGTAACCAGAAATGCTTGAATTTTTAGAATATGGATTGAGAGCTTATATTGCAGAATGCTTGGCATTTTATGTGGATCACTACTTTTAGCCTTCTAAAATACTGTCATAAACAGGGAATTGTTTTTTGTTTTTTGCCTTTTTTTTTTTCAATGCTATTGACAATTGTCTTTTTCTGTCACCAAGGTAGAACAATTGCATAAGATCTACAAGCTATGTGGCTCTCCTTCTGATGAATATTGGAAAAAATCAAAGTTGCCGAATGCAACCTTATTCAAGCCCCGAGAGCCTTACAAACGATGTGTTTCAGAGACATTCAAACATTTCCCTCAATCGTCACTGCCTTTAATTGAAACTCTTCTTGCTATTGATCCAGCTGAGCGTAAAACTGCAACAGATGCATTAAGGAGTGAAGTCAGTCTCCACGTACCCTCTTATCTATCTGTTTCATGATTGACATGGTTTTTCTTGGCTGCTATTGATGTCTTTACTTGAAAATACTTTCATTGCTTATTTTGATACAATTTTCTAACTTATTGCTTATTTTTCTTGATGTTAATATGATTTTTCAAACTTCTTTCTGGTTGCTGACATGGTTTGAAATTCTTGAAAATGCTTACCACATTTTGAGAAATGCAGTTGATTACATGTGCTTGGTAGACAACCTTCTTGCAAAGAATTGAGAATCAAGATGTACAGTGGCATTTTGGAAGCACTATGCTAAAGACTCAAAAATTAAATTTTAAAATGAAGAGCGCAACTTAAAGTTATATGCATTTTCTGTGATTTGAAAAATGTCCGTTCACATTGAAAAATTGAATTTCTATATAAACAGAGTTTACATATGCACATGGAGTTCATATACATTTCCATGTAGCCAACCCCATTATTTTGGAAAAGGCTGAGTTGACTTGCACATGCATCTATGGTGATGCAAACACACAAGGAAAAAGGTGTGACGATATCAGACTTGGAAGTTTTATCCAAAGGGGACCACTGAACTATTGAAAGTTTACACAAACAAAAATTGATGGGGAGCATGGGCTTATTTAAAGTGTGGTGGAATTATTTGTTTATTTATTTCCTTAGGCCTTGACAAATTTGGCTTTAGGATGATAATAAATTAAGAATATTATAGTATTTTATATGAAAAACAACTCAGTGAATAACAATATATCAATGCCAGCTTTGGCCACAAGAACAATATATATATATATATATATATATTAAAAAATATGCATGGTTTTCTAGAAAATTGATTATACTAATTCCATTTAAAATTCTGTCAAACCATTTCTTAAAAAAAAAAAAAAAATCAATTGTTTTTGAGCTCGGTAGTTGCTTTCTTAACAACTGATTAACTAATTTTGCTAATTAGGGTAAGGTTGTGCTTATTTGCATTTTCACATCCTCCGCAATGTGGGAGCCTCATTCATTGAGTTGCCCTTGATAAGAAATAAAAAAATACTTAATGACTTTAACAATTTATCCTCACAATTTCTTCATTTCATGAAATGCCTAAAAAATTAACTAAATGCTTGTTGTTTTACATTTTTAATAAGAACCGAAAACTAATTTATATGCTAAATTGCTAATAATTTTGAAGGCGTTAAAAAACAATTAAAAAAACTAAGTGTACTTGGTTAAACTTTGATTTTATTATTCATTAGTAAAAGAAATTAATGAAAACCACATAATAAAAAATTGTTTTCAGTTTTAATTAAAAACAACTTTATAAAAAGGCTCAATATTAGTTCTACATTGAAGCATTGGCATATTGATGGATAAAAGAGAGGTAGACGATTGGAAGACTGTTAGATGAGAGAATTTATAACCCTAGTGGGCATTTTTTTGGGATAAATGAAACCCTAGTGTGCACTTATAAGATATATTGTCGGACTGATTAAAACATGGCCCCTTAAAAAATTATTATGGGCGGCTTCAGTAATGTAGAAATTGGAATAGATATTCAGTATTATTAGTTTTCTTAGGTCATCAACATTTTTAGCCACTCTTGAGTTAATTTTGGAGGGGTCATAATATCAATTATACAATTTGATTTGGCATCAAACATTTAAAGGCATCCAAAATTTAGTGGGATTATGGTCCCTCCCTGACTCCTAATGGTTATGCCATTGATGGAGAGAAGTAAGCAGCAACTTGAACTTAGAAACCGTGATAAAGATGTATAGAATGAAAAGAATCATATAAAAGATCCAGAACATGTGCATAGAAACATGCTTATCATTTGGCAAGTGGAACTTTCCTACCTATGTTGCTCCGGCACAGATTGTTTGAGAAAGTTCTGAGGAACATTGTAGTGTTATGCTGTTAAATGTTAATTTTCTGTGGACAGTTCAACTTTGATCACTTTAAATGGGCCTTATGTAGCCTTCCAATTTAGCTTTTTTTTTTTTTTTTTTTTTTTGGTGCACAAACAGTTTTGTTAGTATTACCTTTAATATCAAATTTTCTTTCACTTATAATTTGTACCTTATAGGTGAGGTACAAGATCATTGGAGATCAATCCTTGGATAGCATCTCTTGAGAAATGACTATCCGATGCCTCACTAATCTTGCTCTTTCTAGTGATGCTTCATTATTTCCTAAGCAAAAGTTATGCCAAATTTGGATGGCATATTGGTTCAAACTGATATTTCTAATTGCTTGTACACGTTTTCTGTTCTTAACTGCAATAAATAAACAATTGGACAATGATGTAGGGTCATTCTGCCAGCTAATAGACTGAATGCATTAGTTTACAACTACAGAAACTGTAAAT
This sequence comes from Vitellaria paradoxa, assembly GCA_019916065.1. Classification (NCBI taxonomy): domain Eukaryota; kingdom Viridiplantae; phylum Streptophyta; class Magnoliopsida; order Ericales; family Sapotaceae; genus Vitellaria; species Vitellaria paradoxa. The sequence goes on from CM034243.1 coordinate 24,605,561, forward strand.
CTTTACCAACTTTTTTAATGAAGCTTTATCTAGCTGACAAGTAGTTTTTATTTTTAATTTGTATCCCTTCAAATAATGTCCTTACATCTTTTTTCCTTTCTGCTTTCTTTTTTATTTGTGTGTTCTGTGTAGTTTTTTACTACAGAACCATATGCTTGCGATCCTTCTAGTCTTCCACAATACCCTCCAACCAAAGAGATCGATGCAAAACGACGTGATGATGAGGCTCGCAGGTAAGGATTATCATTTAACTTTGGGACGTTGGAAGTTTTGAAATCTGGCAGTTCCTAATACCCAAGTTTCAATTTCTTTTACCACTTTAGGTGTGTGTGTACTAAATTTTATATATTTGGGACCATGATGGTTTACCTGCCTTTTTAGTCATCTGGACAACTCATCTGCTTTGTGTAAAGTTAATCATCTACCAATTGTTTGAGTTATGATGAAAACAGTAGGCTTTATTTGCAGTTAATTTAATTACTCCTTGCCTTCTTCCTACTCTCCTTCGATTATTCATCAATATAGTCCTGAATTCATTTTCTTGCAACAATGAATACATTATCCTTTATGAATTCAAACTTAAAATATCAATTTCAGAGTAGAGGTGATTATCTTAGATAAACTTGTCCTGCCCCCGTTGCAGGGGGCAGTTAGTGGTGGATGTGAGAAATTTTGTTTGGGGAACACCTATGACCTCAAACTTGTAATCATAGTTTGACTTGAAACTGTGTAGATTACTGATTGCATTTGTTGAGTTTTACATCAATTTAACTTTTAATTTTTTCAATTTTTTGTTTTTTTCATTTTATGTTAAGAGAGTAAAAACAACTTTTTTCAGGGGTAGTTGCTTTTATGTCCTGCCCCTGTTGCAGGGGGCAGTTAATGTTGGATGTACGAAATTTTGTTTGGAGAACACCTACAACACCAAACTTCTAATCATAGCTTGACTTGATGTGTAGATTACTGATTGCATTTGTTGAGTTTTACATCAACTGAACTTTTAACGTGTTCAATTTCTTATTTTTGTCATTTTAGGTCGAGAATAAAAACAACTTTTTTTAGGGGTAGTTTCTTTTTTACTCCCATGTATTAAGGGCAAAAATCATTGATTCCCCCAGAACTTCAAAACATTACCTTTATATCTTACACACAAGACTAAAGTCAAGTCTTGAACAGTTTAAAGTTTCTACGTAAACAAAAATGCGAATTGAAATTCAAGCAGAGTTGGGGGGGTATCAGTACACGACTGTCAAGGAGTGGGAAGCAGCATGGGGGTTGTAAAGGTAGTTTTCTAGAGTTGCCAAATTCTTATCTTTGACGGTTTTTCTAACTTTTTCACTTTAGTTTTAAATACAAACTCTGTATAGGTCTTTTTTCTCTCTCTCTCTCTTTTTTTTTTTTTTTTAAGTTCATGGGATATTAGTGATTTTCTTCTTTTTTTATAAAAGCAATTATCTCTTTTACTAAATAATCAAATCTTAAACATTTGAAATGTTAGAAAATCAAATTTCAAATTTAAGTTGTGAGAACTCGTTTACTTCTAAATTTCTAATTATAGATTATGCAAAATTGAAATGAAAAATGTTAATCCAGTTGGTGGAAATAACATACAAGAGGGGAAAGTTGTGGACTTGTTCATAGGTACGGGGACAAATTGTATTCACTGTTGCAATTCATTAGGAGAACTCTTGTAATTAGGCAAGAAGAGTTAATGTTTTACTTAGGTGGCAAACCAGGCAAACCAATGAATCTGAAAATGTTTTTTATGAATTTTTTTTTTTTTTTTGTTGGGATAATTGCACCTATACCCCTATATTTATGGTGAAAATCATTAATACCTCCTAGATTCCAAAAAGCTATACATACACCCGTCTTTAAGATTAAAGTGAAATTGTTATAAGATCCTTCAAACATATTAGATGGTGGTGTGCATACGCTAAAAAAAGCTTATGGCTGTCATCTGGTGTGATTTCCCTTTTATATATATATATATATAAAGCGCTTGTGAATTCACTAAAACACTATTGCTTACTGAAAAAGTGAATTTCTTACTAATCACTTCGTTGCACAAAGTCTCTTCAATATTTTTGTTGCACTTTGATGATAAAGATTACCCACGCAACTAACATCCTTCACTGGATCTTCCACTTCCTCCTCTTTCTGTACTTTCCTTCTTTGGTTCCTCCTCCACCCTCTTTGATCTCTTTGCCTTCGTCGTCGTCGGGTTGGGGTACTGTTGGGTTGTGATTCAAGGGCTTGGTTTTTGATGTTTTATGGCTGATCCATGGGCAAAACTTCTTTGTGTTAAACTAAAACTTCTTTGTTGTAGTGGAAGTTGTTTACTGTGTAACGCTTTTAAACCAAACTAGCCAAAATTGTTTACCATGTAAATGCTTTTAATAATTCAACTTTAAGTTTAATAAAGGCGTTTGTTCCGCAAACGACTTGGTCCTACATCCATAAAAAAGTTCAAATAAGTACTAATTGTTATATACTACCAGATTTTGCCCATTGAGGTCAAAAACTCGTATATTGCTGAGTTCTTGATCATATTTAATGCATGTGTATAGGTATACATTCAACTTCCATTTTTTATTACTAGTGAATCTATTAATAATTATATTTTTTTCATTTGTTTTATTTTTTTATTTTTTGTGTTCCTTCTTTGAGTGCCTGGTATTTATACATCCATTAATTTTGACAATAATTGAATACCTAACTATGCAGGGTAAGAGCTGCTAATAAAGCTCAGGGTGATGGTGCTAAGAAAACACGCACACGTGATCGGGCTTTTCGAGCAATGCCTGCACCAGAAGCCAATGCTGAACTTCAGTCTAACCTTGATGTATGTCAATGCAGCACTTTGTTCAACTGGTTGCTCTTCTATATAGTAATACTAGACCATTATGTTGCAAACTTAGTGGGATTAATCACGTGGTAGCCAGATTATAAAAATATATGATAGTTTAACATCATGTAGCTGGTAAATGGTGACATACTGTCTTTTTATGCATTGGTCACGTGCTGGTTCAAGTTTTCTCTCGAGGCAATATGATTCTTGGAACCTATAGGCCATAACTATTAAATGACTGTCAAGAAATATTTAGAAACTAAACACGATGTTTTCCGGTTTATCCATTGATCAAATGTAGTACAATTCTCAGGGACATTATCTGCATTGTTGTGCTATGGTACCCAAGTACTATGAAAGATTGATAATACCAATACTATAAACTGTAACTTTTAGTTATTGGGTTGCTAATAAGGTGTAAATTGGATAAAGAACTTATGGGGAAATGGACTCTGTTCAACAGAACCAAAAATAAAATCAATTTCCTACCTAAAGTAAGAATCCTGGTGACATCAAAATGTGTTCCTGTGACCGTAAATATTAATCAGTTCGGTTCTTTTTGGTAAGAAAGTCAAATTTTATACTTTTTTGTGGTTCTTCTAGGAGACCCAGTAAACTGCATATCCAAGCTATTGTAGGGCTCTTAATCAAGGGGGAAGGTAAATATCCAAAATCCATGTTCCCAAACTGATGACTTCATAAAGTCATGACTCATGCAAGTAATTTTTGTGTGTTATTTTTTTGGGTAATGATTGTGAATGATGTACAAATTCCTGATTGTGTCCCAATTAATCCAAACCATACTTACTTACCCCTCTCCCCCCCCCCCCCCCCAAAAAAAAAAAAAAAAAAAAATCCTGATTGTGAGTTTTTCCAATTTCGGTCTCTGGAGAAGCTGGCAATTATTACAGTCAGGAAACTAAAGCTAAAATATTTGACCTAGTAACTTTAAAAACTATATCTATAAATATTTGATGTTAAAGGCAACATAGGAATTAGGGAACACGACCCTGACGGTGAGGTTTTCCAGTTTGGTGGTATGTTGAGACTGGCGAAGGTATTAACTCCTTGTGAAACTAAAGCTGAAAGTTTGACCTACACGGAAGTATGGGGTATCATAACTATATCTTGTCGAGTTTTGAATGAGCTTAAGTACACTTTTTGCCATTTTACGGTGATTGATTTTCCGGCCAATGAGTATAATCTCATTCATTATGATTTAATGAGCATTTGCTTAAGCGTACTTCGAATGTTTACAAGATTATTATACTCTTCACATTTTCACAATTTAAATGTGCTTGTGACTGATTTTATTTTACTTTTTGGGATGGTTTTATTTGGACTTCTATTTATTTTGTTGATTTGTCTCTGAAGCAGCGACGGCGCCTAATCACGCATGCAAATGCAAAAAGCAAGAGTGAGAAGTTTCCTCCACCTCACCAGGATGGAGCTCTTGGTGTCCCTTTGGGTGCTTCACATCACATTGACCCTGCCTTTGTTCCGCCTGATATCCCTTTTACCTCCACCTCATTCACATACTCAAAAGAACCAATTCAAAATTGGTCAGGTCCTTTGGTTGATCCCGTGGCTGTTGTGGGTTCAAAATTGGTAAAGAAGCATGCGATGGGCGGTGCTCAAGAAGCAACAAAATCTTTTACGGGCAAAAAGGACAGAAGTGGCAACCCTCGGACAAAAGGTTAGGAAAGGTGTGGCTTGAAGTTTTGTTACATAATTGAGAATTACATACAGAGTGCTGGCCTGTGTTGACACCATGGCAGGAAAACGGCAGAACATTGGATTTTTTTTTTTTACTATTTTTTTCTCTCACATATAAAGAAATTTCTTTTCTTGCTGTGTCTTTTGTGATGATGAGAGGCTTCGCTTATTCTGTATATTTTAATTCCTCTCCCCCCCCCCCCCCGGGGGGGGGGGGTGTCTCTTGGATCCTTGTGTTGGAATGGAAGGAACTCTAGTGCTGTTTTGGTTAGAGAATTTTTATTAAAGTTTGATAGCCGAATTCTGGTGTCACACTTGTTATTGTTGCAGCACTATAATTTGATGAATCTTTTTTTTTTGGGTTGGATGGTGGTTCTTTCTGTTTCTGCATTAGGGTTCAGATCTAATAATAATACACATTTGTCATCATCGCAGTACTGCTAATGTTTTCATGCAACTTTGGAAGAAGAGGGAGAGGGGGCGGGGGGGCTCACGAGATCATAAGAATGAGTGTGTCAAAAACGTGGGACTGTCTGTCGAAAAAATGGATAATTCAGGATGTTGAGATGGTTGTCTTGTCTCACTGTCGATGACTTTAGTTTAGTAGCTTAGAATAGAGGAGGAACGACAGCTCTATATATGTATATATATAACAAAAGATGCCATTGAACTAAAAATTTACCTGGAAGTGAAGTCAGAATCATGTGGTGGTGGTAGAGTTGCTATTGAACTAGAATGGTGTGTTTCTTGTTTGCAAGTGGTAGATCAACAGAGTGTTTTACATTATCTTATTATTATAATTTTTTTAAATAGATTGTTCTAATTACCTAGCATTCATTATTTGTATATCATATATCCTATTCATGAAGCAGCAGAAGGTTATTGTTGGGAGATTGACAGGTAGCTCGCTCAATGAGATAGCTCAGAATTACAGCTACCCCCCTGCTCTTGGTTAAGTTTGATGCTCCCTCATCTTCTTCGGGAGTTCCCCTCTCAATGATGCAACAAGATCAAGTCTGTACGTGGGATTTGAAGTTGAGGGCTTTGAAGGTAATCATGTAGGGAGAATTTTTCAAACATGACTGAGGTAATTTGAATAGAGATTTAATAATAGGTTTGAGTAATTTAAATTAATGAACTATAATGATTTTAAAATCATTAAAAAAAGAATTAGCTGTTTGAAATCCATTTTAGGGAGTAGTAGTACTATTATTTTGATAGTAATTATTAAATATCTATTATTACATGACTTTTTTTTTATATGTATTTATTTAAATACAACTTATTCTCAAATTCATTGATTTGAAATTCTTAAATATTTAAGCATAACCTAAATTCATATCCTAATTTTAGCTAATTGATACTTGTATTTAGGAGGTATCTATATATTCGTTGCTATACTGATTTTCTTCCTTCCAAACCCTTACTAAAGCTGTGCTCGGAGTAAGGATTTGTGAAATGATAAGATAAAAGAGCAAAATAAAAAGGAAAAATGTTAAAATTATTTACTTATTTTTTTTTAAAATGAGGAAAAATGAGAAGAAAATGAAGAATTATTTGTAAAAATAAATAAATAAATAAATAAATAATTATTTATTTACTTAATCGCAAAAAAAAAAAAAAAAAATGTAACTACTCCATTTCCTTTTGGTTTTCTTTTCCTTCCACAAATGGATAGTCCAAACACATCATAAGGGGCAGAAGATTAAAATAAATCATAACAGGAAGTAGAAAATAAATAAATAAATTCAACAGTCTAGAAGATTGAAATATAATTATTTTTCACCTTATCTTTTTCTGAACTAACATTGAAAGTAATGTCAGCCTCTTCTCTTATGAATATATCTAAACCGTTAGATTTTAATCTAACGGCTCTCGAATTCTATTTGTAAACTATGTTTCTGGCCATGGAGAAGTCGGGTTTCAACAATTCAATGCAAGGGGAGTAAGAACCTAAAGTATTAAAGAGTGTATATTTGTTCTAAATGCCAACTAGAATATCTAGAAGTTATATTTTTTCATTTCTTATATGTAGTCCCATCTCACTTATAATTTCAAGTTATATGGAATACGTGTTATGGCATGCAATATGATAATATTCATCCGTTTCATCAAAAAATAAATAAATAAATAAAATAAAATAAAATAAAAAAATGAATATATAAATTCATCCTAATTTTGGATGAGATTGAGTTTCCGTTTAGTTAAAAAAAAATGTATTTTTACCAAAATTTTATCATAATTTGTAATTTTTTTTGGATTATATTATTTTTTTCACAAAAATCTAATTTTCATTTAGAAGTTATAGTTTTTAGGCATATTACGAGCATGGGTTAAAAAAAAAGAAAAAAAATTCAAAATATTCACACCCGTTTAAGTAAAAGTTAAAAAAATAAAAAATAAAAAAATTAACTTTTTTTGGTTACTTTTTTACCCAAATTAATAGCTTTTACCAAAAAGTATTTGAATTTTTTAATTTTTTAACTTTTTTCTTTTTTTTTTTTACTTTAACACAAATGAGATTATCATCCCTAAAAATTACAACTTTTAAAAAGAAAAATCAAAATTTGGTGAAATAAAAAAATCATATAAGACCAAAAAAAAAAAAAAAAAAAGCAATGCAAAAAAACCAAAATCCAATTTTTCCTAACCAAACCAACCCCGAGGATTACCCTTGAGGATGACATTACTAAAAACGCAATTATCATTACGTCAGAGAGGCGCGTTTATCCATGTGAATGTGAAGAAACTTGCGCGGCTAGAACACCCTCTATTTTCCAAACCTTTTCTTTCCAATTAAAAAAAAAAAAAGAAAAAAAAGGAAAAAATTCATTCCAATATCCTATCTAATTTTCATTACATGGATCCAAAAACTAACTTCATGGTGTTAACAGGGTGCTGTAGGTGTATTTCCTCTGGCTCAGTTGAGTCAATTCTTCTGAATCCAATTCCTAGGGAAGCATTTAAAAGCTTCAGTAAGTGTAGTTACAGCTTCAAAATAACAGTTTTGGAATACATTTTGGTCACTAAAATCTCTCTGACCCCAACTTTGAGTCCCACACTTCAAATTTCTCTGTGTCCCCTAATTCCAAATGATTCACCTAAATTTGAATCCAGCACGATAACTGAGAAGTTCCCTTTTCTTTTTCCCCTTCCATTTTTTTTTTCCCAAACAAACAAATATAAAATGACAAATTCTTCAGAAATGTGCTTTCTTTGAGACTCAACCTGGAGGTGTCAATGGCCCGGCACGGCCCTCTTAATTACCAGTCAATTGTGTCGGGCCAACACAACTCTTTCGGTTAATGAATCTTGCTATCCCATAACTCATTTGGCTTGTCTGGCACATAAGCGGCCCTCTTGCCCGGGTTGTGCCAAAATCCCAGATACAACCTGGGTAGTATTAGTATAAAATTGTGCCTAGCACAACATTATTGTCACGTGTTAAATTCTAACTCTTTCAGAATGGTATCTCATTGATGGTTTGGACTCCTTATTGACCCCTCTATCTCAACCTCATACCACATCAAAATAACAGATGAATTGGCTGCATGTACCCAAAAAAAAAAAAAAAAAAAAGGTCCAATAAATCAACAATAATTGATGCCTTTAAGAACAAAAACTTATATTAGCTGAATCTTCCAGAAGAAAGCGTTTATATTAAAATTTCCATCAAACAACTAGGTTGACAAATTGATAATTGTATAATTACCAAGCTTCTGGCATCATACCTATGCTAAAACTCCCCTTAGGAGGCTCCATACTTCCCATCAACTCTCCCTCGCCTTTGGAGGCAAAAACTGTCTGTCGGCACTTCTCGCAAGCTTGGTCGATGATAACATAGCAACGTGTTGCAATGCTTGCAAGTTGGCCAGCATAGCTCAAAATTCCGCCACCAATTGTTCAATTAGGAAACTGCTATCCATGATTCTTGGCAAGATTCTGGAATGCTGCAGAACCCCGCAACTGATTGGCTATCCAGATTTACAAGGAAGCCATAAATAAATCTGATCAACGCTTCAAGTCCAGCTTCTATATACAAGCACAGGATCTCATTAACATAGGACCTGTGCTCACCCTACAACCATAAAAACAAAACAAAGAAATTGCTCAAAAATACAGTAGGTAATTCAGAGCACAGCACTATTAGTCCCCCTATTGGAATTTCTGTTCTAAATAAACTTTAATGACTGGCCAAGCCAACTTGACCATACAATACTAAGCATATCTCACTGCTTGAATTTTTGGCTTAAGAATAGGAATCCAACAGTGTTAAAAACTGTGCACACAATCTCTTGGATCACACAACGCACAAAACAAAGTATAGAAAAGAGAAAACAATAGACAGCAAGATTTATGTGGTTCGACTGTAAAGTCTACGTCTACGTCCACGTCCACGTCCACGTCCACATCCATGGGCAAGACACAGGAGAAGTTTCACTATAATGAAAATAAAGAAGTTACAACACCAGCCAGCTTTCCTCTTGATCACTCTTAAATAGATCCATACCCGTGCCCTCCGCAACCACCACAGACCTCCAAAAAATATCCAAACGGGTCACACCGCGAGACTTTCGGATCAAGTTATAATTCCGGGCCCAAAAAATGAAAAAATACAAGCCACAACAACAAATCTTTCCCTTGGCTTGAATTTTCTCTATCATCAACAAAAGAAATCATCTTAATACTCTGTCTTGCCAGAAGCCCTCTAAAGGGCATTACTGAGCACCACAAAACGCCAACCAAGTCTAGGCAATGCCTAAACTTGTTAATAAGGACTGTCTTGGTTATTATATCTACAGGATTATCATGTGTAGAGACATTCTGTACACTAACTGAACCCTGTGATACAATATCCTGAATGAAATGATACCTGACGTCAATATGTTTAGTTCTTTCATGATGTATCTGGTTCTTAGTGAGATGAATCACACTCTGATTGTCACAAAACATTACTGGTTTGTTTTGTATCAACCCAAGATCACTCACCAAAACCTATAACCACAAAGCTTCCTTTACTGCTTCTGCTAAAGCCATATACTAAGCCTCTGTGGTAAACAAAGCAACTGTAGCTTGTAATGTTGCTTTCCAACTAATAGCACTACCAGAAAGAGTAAACAAATAATCTGTCAGAGATCTTCTCCTATCCATATTCCCTGCAAAATCTGAATCCACATAGCCAACAATTGAATTACTCATCTTGGCCTTATCAAATGTCAGACCAACATTTGTAGTACCCTTCAGATACTTTAGAATCCATTTCACTGCATGCCAGTGTTCTCTCCCAGGACACGCCATGTATTTACTCACAACACTAACCGCATGTGAAATATCAGGTCGAGTGCAAACCATAGCATACATGATACGACCCACGGCACTCGAATAAGGAACACTTGACTTGTGCTCCATCTCCTCATTTGTCTTTGGTGACATGTTTGCAGATAACTTGAAATGGGCAGTAAATGGGACAGTTATCGGCTTCGCATTATCCATGTTGAAACGCTGAAGCACTTTCTCAACATAATTCCGCTGAGACAAGAAAACCTTTCCAACACTTCTATCCCTGGTAATCCCCATTCCCAATATCTTCTTTGCAGGCCCCAAATCCTTCATCTCGAACTCATCACTCAACTGTCTTTTCAGTCTCTTAATATCAACCATGCTTTTAGCAACAATAAGCATGTCATCCACGTATAGTAGCAACTAGACATAAGAATCATCTAGAAGCTTTCTATGATACACACAGCTATCATATAAGCTACGGGTATAACCATTATGAACCATGAATGTATCAAATCTCTTATACCATTGCTTAGGCGATTGCTTCAAACCATATAAAGATTTCTTAAGTAAGCAAACATGGTCTTCTATACCTGGAATGGCAAATCCCTCTGGCTGACTCGTATAAATTTGGTCCTCCAACTCCCTGTGCAAGAAAGCTGTCTTCACATCTAACTGCTCAAGTTCTAGGTCATGGAGAGCAACCATAGCCAATAAGAGTCTAATGGAACTGTGCTTCACAACTGAAGAAAATACTTCATTGAAGTCAACCCCTTCTCTTTAAGTAAAGCCTTTAGCCACTAAACATGCCTTATACCGAGGTGCTTCTACCCCTGAAGTGCCTTCTTTTTTCTTGAAAACCCATTTGCAGCCTATCACTTTTTGTCCTTTTGGCAATGTCACAAGCTTCCAAGTTTGATTCTTGTAAAGAGATTCAATTTCTTCACCCATAGCACCAACCCACTGATTTGCATCTGAACAAGAAATAGCTTCTCTATAATTATTCGGGTCATGCACATCAATTGTTTCAGCAACTGACAAAGTATACGCAACTAAATCTGCTTTTGCATATCTCTGCGGGCGTCTGATCTGCCTTCTCTCCCTACTGGCTACAATGCTATATGGCTCATGCCGCTGTTGCTCAGATGCATCCTTTTCTTGATCAAGATCTTGCACCTCTTGCTGTCTAGCTTCTATTTCAGCCCTAGACTCCATTGGATCACTAAACTGAACTGCTAAAGTATTAACCTCAAGCTCCACCTGTTCTCTGACACCATGATCTCATTCTGCTATTGACTTCTCCCTCTAGCTATCTAATAAAGCAGACTCATTAAATGTCACATCCCTGCTGATAATTAATCCTAGAGACTTTGAATCATTGCACCATAACCTGTAGCCTTTCACTCCAGATGCATACCCTTGAAATATGCATTTTCTTGCCCTCGGTTCAAGTTTGCCATCCCTCACATGAACATACGCAAGACAACCAAACACTCTCAATTGAGCATAATCAGCAGGTGAATTGGACTAGACCTCAAAAGGAGTTTTGCACTCAACAGCTATAGATGGAGATCGATTAACCAAGAAACAGGCTGTATTAATTGCTTCAGCCCAGAAATCCTTTCCCAACCCTGAATGTGAGAGCATGCTTCGTGCTTTATCACAAAGCGTTCTATTCATGCGTTCTGCAATGCCATTCTGTTGTGGTGTCCCTGTACAAGTGTGGTGTTGCAATATTCCTTCATTATTGCAGAATGCATCAAACTCACGATTGCAGAATTCTAACCCATTATCGGTTTGAAGATGCTTGACTTTCTTTTTTGTCTGTTTCTCAATCATGGTCTTCCACTTCACAAAAGTTGAGAAAGCCTCATATTTTGTCTTAAGAAAATACACCCAAACCATCCAAGGGTAATCATCAATCAAAGTCATAAAATACCTAGCGCCATTCTTTGAAGGAATTCAGTTAGGACCCTATAAGTCTGAATGGATATAATCCAATGTACCTCTGGTCCTATGCGCTGCCTTCTTATTGAGCTTTACCCTGGTCTATTTGCCAAACACACAATGCTCGCAGAAAGCCAATGATTCTGTTTTCTGTCCGTTTAACAGACCCTGTTTGCTCAACATAGATAATCCTCTCTCGCTTATGTGACCAAGACGCCAATGCCATAGCTGAGTATGATTCTGATGATTGCTTCCAGATGCTATTGCAGCTTCCCTTGAAACTGTATTGCCCTGAAAAATATACAATCCTAAAACCAAACTGCCCTTCATGAGTACCATAGAGCCCTTGCACACTTTGAGAACTTCATTTTCTACATAGTATTTGTATCCATGAGAATCAAGTGTCCCAAAGGAGATTATATTCTTCTTCAGTCCTGGAACATGCCAACAGTCTATTGTTCTTATAACTCCATCAAACATCCTCAATCTGATATTACTTATACTATCCACAGGTAATGCACGATCATTCCCTAGAAAAATTTTACCACTCATCTGTTTGTAAGTGATAAACCAATTTCTATGTGGACAAATGTGAAAATAGCACCAGTATCAAGGACCCAGGAATTTTGTCCATGGTTTGAACTCACGGATAAAATTTCCTCAGCGCTGTCACTGTCATCAGTATTGTTCTCTCTGGCAACAACATTTGCAGAACTTTCTGCTTTTGCTCCCCTTTTATTCTTCAACTTGGGACAGTCCCTCCTGTAGTGACTTTGTTCCCTACACTCAAAACAGTTGGCCCTTTTCATTCTTGACTTTGATCTTGCCTTGGATTTCTTCCTGTTTGAAGGATTTTCCCTTGACTGTGTTCTTCCCGTGCTCACTAAACCTTCCCCCTCAGACTTATATCTGTTATCTTGAAAATTATTTTTCAACTCCTTTGATTTCAGAGAGTTACTAACATCATCAAGTGAAATACTGTCTTTCCCATATAACAGAGTACCAACAAAAGTCTCATAGGAAGACGGTAACGAACATAACACAATCAAGGCCTGATCCTCACTATTAATATCAATATCTATATTCTTCATATCTATAATAATTGAATTAAATATATCAAGATGTTCTTTAATGGGTGTACCTTCTTTCATCTTCAGATTATACAATCTCTTCTTAAGGTAGAAGCAGTTTGTCAGTGATTTTACTGAATACAGTTCCTCTAATTTCTTCCATGCCGTAGATGCCATCTTTTCACCAGCAATCTCTCGCAGAACATTATCAGTGATGCTCATAAAAATTGCACTCAAAGCCCTCTTCTTCAGTTCATCCGTATCCGCGTCCTTAATGTCTTCTGGAAGTTTATCCTCGATGGCCTTCCATAAACCTTACAGAATCAGTGAAGACCTTATTCTAATCTTCCACAAACTGAAACTCGATTTTCCATTAAACTTCTCCACCTCATACTTTGTTGAAGACGACGCCATCAGTAACCCTAGATTGACCGCACACCTTGCTCTGATACCAGTTTGTTAAAAAATATGCACACAATCTCTTGGATCACACAACGCACAAAACAAAGTATAAAAAAGAGAAAACAATAGACAGCAAGATTTACGTGGTTCGACTGTAAAGTCTACGTCCACGGGCAAGATATAGGAGAAATTTCACTATAATGAAAAGAAAGAAGTTATAACGCCAGCCGGCTTTCCTTTTGATCACTCTTAAAAAGAAAATCTCAAAACCCTAATATTTAAATAAGTCTATACTCGTGCCCTCCGCAACCATCACAAACCTCCAAAAAATATCCAAACGGGTCACACCGCGAGACTTTCGGATCAGGTTATAATTCCGGGCCCAAAAAAATAAAAAAATACAAGCCACAACAACAAACAATTCAAATCTTAAGTAGATAAGACTAACAGAATAGACGGCATGGAAACCTCAAGCCAAGACCCAAGAGTGGTATTTATATTTGCATAACTCTAAATACAAATAAAATAACCCTACAAGTTTGACATCATTCTTCGAAGTACAAACAAGTCAAAATGTTACGCCACCATTCTTTTTTTTTTTCGTGTGCGCGCGCGCATGTCTGTGTGTGATATATCCTATTGTTTTACTGTCATGATGGAATGGATGCTTGCAATTGTCCATTCATTCAAAAAACACATTTGCAAGAAAATGATTAAGTATTATATTTTTCGATGCAATAGCAACACTAAGAATAGTGAGGAGAAATTCAAGACTGAATGCTCGGAAATGCACATGCAAGGTCAACTGAAGTAAACATAAGGGCCACATAATTTAAAATTGTTTAGAATATAAAACCAAAAAATGGAAGTACTCACTGAGTCACCATGAAAGTAAGACTGTTGTCCATAGTGTCACATGGCCTGCACCACTCGGTAGTTGAGGACAAGGTCCTCTGGTTTCTTCCATGTATAGGCCCGGACTATTGCTAGGCTCATATCAGGGCACAAAACCTGGAAAAAGAATTAGAAGTCAATTTATCCGCACGGTAACAAAATTTGAACTCATGAAAGCAATGAAATGGACCAGACACTTCACAAAACATACGAAGTGAATGAAGCTGAAAGCATGAAAGAAAAGGGAAAAGTTAAAAAAATGGGACTGACAAGGATACTAATATATGTCAAATAACACGAGCAAGAGGAATTAATGCCATGCCATTGTCTTCTTTCTTACATTCTCAACAATCCAATGTCCAACAAAATAAGAAGCCAAAATTATTACAAAATTCATTGTTGTTCACCTTGCAGGTGTAAAATTTTTCAGGCAAAAGAATAATAATGATAAACATACAAGAACAACTTAGAGAAAGATAGCACCTTGATGTTCTCAATCTTCCTGTAATGTTCAAGAATGATACCTTGCAGTGCAATGTATGATGTGCGTAGACCGTACAGGAAGAATTTGTAAAGTGGATGTATCAGACGTCAGTTTTAAAATTGCAAGAATCAAACTACTTAGTCACCAGATGTTATTCATCATACTTGGCATATTATCATGCTTATACTCATCATATATATCATGTCATCATACCATCATCATGTTATTTAATTAAACAACTAACCTCAACCTATCATTATTGGAAGAATTGCTTGGACACGTGGCATACATCCAGAAAGGGGACACTTGGCAAGCATCCAGGCAGGCCACATTTTTCACTACATTTTGCAAAGGTAACGTACGAGCAGTAGAGCTCGTCCATCACTTAGGACCCCAATGGTTTGGCTACTTCATTACCTATTATTCCCGCGATATGGTCCTAGTTGTCCTACACCACAAGTATACACATGCCTAGAAAGCTATAAATATGAGAAGGTTGAGGAATTGAGCAAAACACATTTTTTCTTTACTGAAACTTTGCTATTTTCTCTCCTAACCTCACCCTTTTTATACACTAGTGCTAATTTGATCGTCGGAGGGCATTTGGCCAAACCCCTATCATTCATTTCAACTTTATTTCACAAAATACTTCTAAAATCTATCTATATACACATGCTTATACATATACACACACATATATTTATATCATCATCTTCAAATAGATTCATCACATTTCATTTTCTTTTAACCAACACACATATTTGCACCGCAACCATGCAGTATAACTTAAACATAATCCCAGCCTCAACAACAAAGAAGGATGAGTTGGAGAAGAAGAAGGAACCAAGGATGGAAGAAGAAGAAAAAATAGCAACAATAGAGGACCAAGTCACCACCACCACCACCTCCAGCTACACCCACAGCCACCACACCTCACACCTTAGTTCATCATTAAGCCTACAGTTTCCTCCCTCAACTTCCTGCTCCATCTTAGTAGCTCTCTTACTCTATCACAGCTCCGATACCACAAAATAAAGATCCATAATTTTTTTGAAAAAGAAAAAGAAAAAGGAAGTCAGATGATAGGAGAGGGAAAAGATGGTTCCCTCTAGAGACCGTCAAGTCAAACACACACTACATACACATATACACCCACATATATATTATATGTAGATAAGGCAAACATAGAGTAGGTATAGCAAGAGAACTCAATTGACATAGGTGTCATGTGTACAAGGAAGAAGGTGTCATGCACACAAGACTCCCAAACCTAGGCCATGCGCATGAGAAGGCAAGTTCCATGTGCACGTTCAACTAGAACACACCCTATGAACACAAAGAAACACCATGCAAGCATATGCCACCCATCACTCAACCCCGTGCACAGGGGACTCTATTTTGTTGGCATACGCTAACCCCAAACTCTAAAAAATTCGAGTGTTGAGCTCAAACTCAACCACTGTTAAAATCTAACCTAACCACAATCAAAACTAACCAACCACCAACCTAGCTAACTAAACATGACCCAAAATAGCTTGCAAACAACACACAACCCAAGGAATACGATATAGAAATGCATATTAAAAAAAAATCAATACAAGTTTGGCTTTCGAATATCTAATAGTATTTAATATTGAACAATTGCACTTGGCTTTCAATCATGTATTATGAATTGACTTGGATTTAGGAATAGTGTTATAATTAGTAGACTTATTTACCCTATTTTGTTCACCCTCGAGTTCAATAAAATTCAGGGTGTGACAGAGATTGTCACAAAAGTGACACCCTTTGGGGCCTCCATCTAAAAGTGATGATCTTGGTGTTTTTTGGCCTTTGCAGCTCACTTTGGTTAGCTTGAAGTTGGTTTGTGTGGTTTCAGGTCAAATCAAGAAGATTCTGGTGTTTTGGGAAAGTTTTTATTCCTGCATGAGTGTTTTCAGGTGTAATTAGGTCTTCTTAGGGGTCCTTTTTGTTATATGTTTTGTTATTGGATAAAATTAGGATTCTCCAGGTTTCCTTAGTCAAAATATGGTCAAACATTGTTCCTAGAGATTAAGTTATGGCCTTCAAAAAATTATTGTGCAAAATTAGACCAAACCGGTGAGGGATCTTATGATTTCTTCAATTATTACTTTGGTTGGACATCAAATGAATTGAATCATTCTCTTGGCATGCAAGAAATATAGTGGTGCTATCATATTGATTTTCAAAATCATCTCTCGTTAACATACTGGTATGGGTAGTTGCGGGGACTGCATATCAAAGTCCTACTTAAACATCAAATTAGTTCGCTGTTTTTAGACCATCATCTTTGTAGTTGTGCATGGTCATACTTATGAGGTTGTAGGTCACTTTGAGATGAAATAATGGACTCGTTCCCCTTACATTGCCTTCCTTTTTTTTTTTTTTTAATAGGGGCTATTTTTGGGTTGCAAAACGGGGCGTTCCTTAACATTGGAAATTGGCCATCTACCTTATTGGATCTTGCAAGGTTTTATGCCTTTTTGAGTTGAAATGGAGGTCCCTCCATTCATTCGATTTTTCTTGGCAAATTGGCCATTTTTTGTCTGAGGCTTGATTTTACTGATTTCTTGGAATCAAGACTTCGGAATTTCTAACTATGATGGATGTGGCTCTCCCAAGTCGGATACGGGATTGTTCAATGTTCATTATATTGTTAGTGTAGGGCTTCGAGCATTGTGTTGGCACTGGCCATTCCAGGGCCACTGATCAAACTGAGATTTGAAATGTTGAATACGGTGACTTGAGATGAATGGCTTGGGTTATATGATTGTCTTAAGGGGTATTGTGAGGTTCTAGAGCCATTTGTGCTAGGAAAATGATCATTGGTTTGAAATTATGATGTTTGTATCGGAGGGGCAACATTAAGGTATCAATATATGAGTACGCGATTGGTTTGATGAATCCAACGTCAAACTTCTGGATGACCTCTTCTTTTGAACTAGCGTGTGAGGTGTGATGGGTTAGATTGTGGATGCAAAGTGGGCCATGCCTTGATATATGTGTGATTGGTTTGCAAATGTGGTTTTCTTTTGATATTTGACTATGTTTGTTTTGAGGGATTGAATAATGAGGTATAAGTAATAACATGAGATAATATATGGGATTGAATAAAATATGAAATTAATTTTTTATGTAAGATTTTTCTTTTGGTGTTTGGTTGGTGGGATATAAAGTGGGATAAAAGATGTGATTTAACATGAGATGTGACAAAAAATAATTTTGTACCTTTAAATTTTGGTGGGAAACAAATCCGGATATGAGGGATAAATAATACCATATCTCCCATAGCATTATTTATCCCCCATTTTGAGAGATGGATATAAAATCAAATCCGGAGTTGTAATACTGCAAACCAAACACAGAACTAAAGTTTAACTTGGTAAAAAATGGTGGCTACTTATCCAATCTCCGGTTTTTATCTCCCAAACAAACATTGCCTTTGGGGTTAGAGTAGACGGGTTATGAAGCCACCATCCAACATTTTTAAAATGAGTATGTCATGAAATCCAAAAAAGATTTCTTCATTTAAAACTTAGGCTCCGTTTATTTTGTTATACAATATTTTATGTTGAAGAATATTTTTTATACATAAAAAAAAATTTGCAAAAAATTTGTTTCTATTTCTTTATTTTTGGTGTTTGGTTTGAAACATGCTTTAAAAATTTTTCTCATAAGAAGAATACAAAGGGGATGCTAAAGAAAGAGATGAAGTGCCTTTTTTTCCCCCTAAAAATAACTTACAGATTTAAAGAAAGGAAGTCAATTTTAAACATTTGATGAAAATATTTTATGTAAAGAAGTTTTACCAAACAACTAAAAATGAGTAAAATATTTTTTGAAGAAAATTTTTTACATCATAATAAAAAGAGCTTTAAGTTTTATGATTTTTCGTGAAAATATGATGCATAAACTTTGTTTTAAGTGACTCCTTATTGATCATGCACGATTAATGATTCAAGGCTCAAGGCTCGGAGTTTCGTTATGAGAAGGTGTTAGGCAAGCTACTTGTCTAGACACCTCAATGCTTAGAGTTCAAGCTACTTGTAGGTTTCATGGCCTAGTAACCAAACTTGGATGATATACCCGAGTTGTCTAAGTGTCTCTTGCGTGAATCAAGTCCACCACTTATCAAAAAAATAAAAATAAAAAAAGAATCAAGTCAAGCTAATTCATACCTAAGGGTTTGAAATGAATGCTAGTGAACGATATGATGCTGAATTACAATGCTAGAAATCTATATGCATTTGCTGCTAGGTTTCCATTTTGGGATGACAGCTCTAGAGAGGTATGGATAGAACCAAATCAATCATAAGTTGTGAGATTGGATTTGGAATTGTGAAAATAAATTCTAGACATCCTGGGCTATCTAAACGAGTAGCATGCCTAATACTTTTTTTTACACGTAACCGAATCCCCAAACTCAAAACTTTTGATTGTGCAAAATCAATAATGAGACACTTAAAAACATGGGTTATTTGCAAAATTTTCATGAAAAATCATAAAACATGAGTTTTAATGAAGAAAATCATTTTTGGATTTCTCAATATGCTCATTTAAAAAATATTGGGTGAAGACTTTGTACTTTATTTATTTTAGTCCAAAAGTTGATAGAAATCTCATTTTTCAAAATCATTCATACCCATTGGGGCATGAGACCATGTCACATTAATGATCTGATTTGCTTTACGCTCTCGCATGCAAGTTTGTCATAACACAATGGTTTAATTGATAAATAAAAGGTGCTGTATCTATTCATAAATTTTATTATTTTTTTTGTTTAAAATTTTAGTATATTATTCTCTAACTATAAAAATTAGAACACTAGCTTAGCTGAATACTAGGACCGATCTTACTAGTTGACCATTAAAATAAATGCCTTAAACTCCATAATTCTGATAAGATCTTATATATATATATATATATATATATACATATATAGTAATATATTATTAAAATTTTAAAATTCTCATGATATTTGCAACAGCTCTATCAAATTCAAATTTTAGTCTAGATGTTTCATTATTTAAATTGATTTTCTTCATTTGAATTAACTTTCTCAATAGTTTTAGATTTACAGCAGTGATGAGCTCCCCCACGAGACTAGGCAGCTTGCGAAGATTGATAGTTTATATATAAAATAGATTTTATCACATTGTGAGAATCGCAATGCATGCTATCTCTATGTGCGCGCGCAATCCACATATCTTCATATATATAATGTATATTGTGTCAATCACATCATTTCTCTCTCTCTCTCTCTCTCTCTCTCTCTCTCCATATATATATATATATATATAATATAAATATAAAATATATTTTCTCAATCGCATACGCACTCTCCCTGTGCAATTTACATATCTCTGCGCAAGTCTGATAATTTATTTAATATATAAAATATATTTTGTCAATCACCCCCTCCCCTCTCTCTGTGTCTCTTTTCTTTTGTGACTCTTTCTCAACTGTCTCTGTTCAATTTTTTTTTTTTTTTAATTTTTTCAGGCTACAATCTCCAGATTTGAGTATTTGGAACAGGGATTATATGAGTGTTTGGAACAGAGATTAGATCAACTTTTTTTTCCCCCTCCTACTTCAATCATTGTGCCTTAGCCCCCAAATTTTTTTAGCTCCAACCCTGCTGAACACACCATAGGGAAATACCTTGTCAGTACATATCCTTTTTAAGTAAAACCACAGATCACCAAAGGACCGAAGAAAAGCCCTCAAACAGATAGTGGGGAGGAAAAAGGACTAGATCAATTTATCATAATTTTTTTTTCTTTTTTTTTTTTTTTTTAAAACACCTCACAGTAGAATATTACACAGCACTAGCTTGCTCCAGAAGGATTACAAATTACCCACAGCCAAGCCAACTTATATGGTTGCCTCTTCCTGCAAAGTTTATTCTACTAACACCAGAACATGCACACCCAACAACAATACTACTTGTTTATATCATATATATATATATATATATATATATAATGGAGGACAACCCAGTAAACCATGCATATGTGTTATTCATGCCCTTAAACTTCGCTTGCAGCCTCTCTTTATATATTTACTGTCTCAGTCAACTCTCCCTTTCAAAACTGACCCCTTGTCCGGAACGGCCTGGAGGAGAGATTGAAGTTGCCATACCTCCTCGCGGCATCGCTGTTGTGGATGGTATCCACGTAATTACTAGTACCTCTTTTGGGAGCTAGCGTTGAAGCAGCAGCACTATCCCTAAGAATCTCCATAGCCTTGCCAATGTCGCTGGTCGGTTCAGAAAGCGGAGATGGCGACGGACCATAACTAGCTCGTCCATCATTTCGACCATTACGGTAATTATGGTCTCTTGATATCTCGTCGTCTCGATTGACATGACTAGGCGGCGGCAGCTGCTGCTGCTGCCTATTCCAGTTATTGTTAACATTGTAGCCTTCACCAAATTCGTAATCATTGCCAGTGCTTGCGCCTGGATAATTAGACGGGTTGCTGCGACTGACATAACCAGTACCAGGCGGCAGCTGCTGCTGCCTATTCCAGTTCGTGTTGTCGCCTTGGCCAAATTCGTAATCATAGCCCATGCTTGCGCCTGGATAAGTAGACGGGTTGCTGCGCCAATTTGTGGCACTCGGCAGGAAACTAGGCCTCGTTGGTTGGACGGCTACGACTCGGACTTTGGCAGTGAACTCCTCGCCCGTCTGAGGAAAATTGCGATGAGGATCGCGCCATTGCTGCTGATTGGTGGCAACTCCGTAATCCCTGACTGCTGGCTCCGGGACAATTGATGGAGGAGAGCTATACCTGTATTCAGTGACGTTATTGTACCCCCCTGAGTAAGGATTGTTGCTGGGACTAGTTTGGGGAATGATTGGCCTTCTCCAATATTCATCTGGGTAGCCTCTGTTCGTGTAACCATACCCAGCTGCCATTGTTGCTGAATAGTGTATATATATGTGTGTGTGTGCGGGTGAACTACTTGTTTTCTATTAGTGGAACTCCTCTAGACTTCCTTCTCAGTTGTCGTGGAGGTTGCAACTTCACCTTGTATATTTATATACATGGACGGGCCAAACAAAACTCAGCCAAGATAATTGTCTACTGATTTTAAAATATTACACTAAAATTCTATTAATTTGGTTTTTTTTTTTATAAATTATATTTTCTTTTCATATATTACTTTTATATTTTTTTACTTTTCTTTATCTTAAAAATATAATTTTATCTTCGTTGATTATAAATTTTAATTTGCTCCACACACACACACACACACACACATATATATATATATATGCTCTCTTCCAACTCATTAGTTGCATTAATGTTAGAGGATCGGATGCTTTTCTTTGCAATTGCGAGCTGTGATTCTCTACTTTTTTGTACAGGAATTTTTTTTCTAGAAAGCTGTCAATAGCGTTTGAAATTCCAAAAAAAAAAAAAAAAAAAGAAAACAACGTTAGAAAAAAATTCAAAATTAGTGTAAAATATTATGTGACAAAATTTAATTAAAAAAATTGTGAACTTTTGAATTTTTTTTTTAAACTCTAAATATGATATAAACAAAAATATTGTTAAATTAGAAAAATATAACAAAAAAAAGTATAAATAGAAGTATGTAATGGTGAAATAGTTGTAATTAAAATAGATTTTTGTGTGTTTATTACTTTGAAATAATATACACACAATTTGAAAAATAAGCATATTTTTATTAAGCGTGACCGATCAACAAAAGATTTAGGTCATTTTGCTAGCTCTACATGTTCATTATGGTCCGTCAAATGGAAAGTAGTTGAAAGAATCTAATTCTGGGTAATTAGTTCTTTAAGAGGATTGGCTACATCCACAATAACAGAATAAGTAAAAGCAAACAATGCAAGGTTGGGAACGTACAACTGTTGCAACTCAGCAAGTATGTGTGTGTGTGTGTGTGTGTGAGAGAGAGAGAGAGAGAGAGAGAGGGTGTGTGAGGGTGAAAGCATCTCTATCTCCACTTTCAAAGTGATCCACCGTGGACCCTGCGGTCTAGCCCAGTGTGTGAGGATAAATGCGGGCGGCGGAAGTTCGAATCTCGCTGGGTGTACTATCGCGACTGAACTAGGAGACGCTTTGGGTTGGGTCGCTCTCTCCCCAGCTTGGCAAGTTGGGGTGGGTCAACAACAGATTTGCCCGACCCAGGTTCCAGGTCATAAAAAAAAAAAAAAAAAAAGTGATCCACCGTCCAAGTGTGTGTGTGTGTGAACGTGATAGAGGCCTTGAGTGAAAGCATCTCTATCTCCACCTTCAGAGTGACATTATCCACCGCTTGGACGGAATCTAGTAGATTAGCGTAACGATTGAGAAACATTACGTGGCAAATTAAAAATTTCTTAAAATTTTTTAAAATTTATTTTTTTTTTATTTCACTCACGAATCATGAATTCACAACCTATCTCATTTTATCTTATTTTTTTTTTATCATTTCAAACACATCCTTAATTATCTTAATTTTTACGTTTTGCAACATCCATATTTTCTTATTACTAGACTATGGCGGAGTTGAGTACATCATAATAGGGACAATTATCTTCACTCATTTAAAAAAATAATAATTGTAAATATTTTTTAATTTTTGATTCATTGCTCTAATTTATTTTTATTTGCCCCGCCAATATCTAAATGGTTAGAGAATATCAATTTATCATTAAAATTTTAAAAAATAAACCCTTGAATTTTTTTTTTTATCACTTAACATTTCAACTCCATTTTTTTTTTTTTTTGGGATAAGCCTTGTTACTTTTTTAGCTAATCTTTTTTTATTATTTATTATTTATTTAATTTCAACTTTTCTTAGATAGAATTAATCAATTTGTGAGATAACTCTTATTAAATATTTCGCCTTCTCTACCAAAACTTTTAGATCTGACTCTATTCCCACTCATTACCTCCAATCCTCGTCACTTGTCCCACCCATTAACTCCAATCTCCGCCACTAGTCTGCACCGGTAAACATTAAGGGAGCGTTTGTTTGAGGGATAAATATGTGGGTTGGATGAGTAATCCGTGGGTTCCATAGATTGAAAGAGTAATGAAGTGTTTGTCTGATATCCGTGAACCCCACAGATTAAATGAATAAAGAAGGAATTTGTGGGATAAATTATCCCATGGAGGGTGTGGGATGAGTTAGCCCCCCTCTCCAGATTACTTCTCTCCAAAATCTAAAGGTCCAAAATTATTTCTTATCACATAACATATCAAATCACATTTTTTATCCTACTTTATATTCCACCAACCAAACACCAAAAAAATAATCCCACATAAAAAAATTAATCCCATCTTTTATCCAATCTCATCAGTAGGTCTCACAATATTACTTATTCCCATCATCCATTCTCTCGAACAAACGCAGCCTAAAAGTCTTCCATCAACCACTATTAAACAATAACAATTCAAAGTAGACTTCCATCGACCACTATTGTTGCTCTCCATTGATGTCACCGCTGTCAGAGAGAGAGAGAGGGGCGAGCCCCCCATCAGAGTAGTAAATGTGTTTGAAGAGAAGACGAACAATTTTCGGTTAATCATATACATTTTAGTTAATCATTATTTACTTTTTTAAATTCTTGGGGTTTCCTCCATTTTAAAAATAGCATGCACATGGATTTTTTTAAATTTGTTTTGCTCTAATAATCTTGTTTGTTTTAAATATCACCTTTGTTTATAATTTTGATAGAGCTATTTTGCCATAAAATGACGATCTTGCAAAATTGACACGTCGCTCGGTGATATCTGCAGTGATAGGTAGCACTTCTCTAAATTAATCATTTTTGACGTCAAGAAAGAATATCGATTTTAATACAGTTAGTGTAGTTTGGCACCGCTTGAAAGCGAATTTTTTAATCATTTTTGATAATTTTTAACAAAAATTGTTAGGTGTGTATTTGGTAAAAATTTAAAATTTTCATTAATTTTTAATAATTTTTGATTGTTTAATAAAAAGTTACAGAAATTTTCAGAAATTTTTAAAACTTTTGGTTGTTTGGTAAAGAATTAAGAAAAAATTTTGACAAAATTTAATGGTGTTGTTAACCAGAAAAGTTTTTTTCCCTTTAAATACTTAAGGTATTCGGGTGACATTAATTTTTGAAATTTTAGAGTTAACGGCTAATGAGACATTTAGTACGACGAAAAATAATAAAATAACAAAAATTGTGGTCTGAGTAATTTTTTTGGTGTTTATCCCGTAACTACTAAATTACATTTTTCAGATATGAATAATGAAATTTTTTAATTTTTGTGTTAGCTCTTTGAAGAGAAAAACTGTTTAAACGATTTCTTTTGTCCGTCGGAACAAATTTATGTTAGAATTTACTGAGAAATATGCAAAGTTTTTGGGATTTGTAGAAAAGTTATTAGATTTGTGGAATATTATTGGGGTTTGTAAAAACATTATTGAGATATGTAAAAATTGTTGGCATATGCAGATATATAAAACTTTATAGTTGTTTTACGAAGTACAAAAAGTACAAAATGTATTAGAAAATTTTAAAAATTTTTAAAATTTTTCAGTAATTTTTATTGCACTAAACGGGTCTTGAGTAAACTTTTTAGTGATACTAAAAATACTCAAACTAATAAATATTGAGAAATAAATCTAAAATTTTAAATTTGCATTGAAAACTTCTCTATCAGATATTCAGTTTTTTTTTTTTTTTGGAGACCCATCTTCAATCCAGCACGCTGAATTGAATAGAACAACGAAAGTGAACGATTCTCATTTGGTGCCCACTAAATTAACACCACTTACAAGGAATATTCAGGGACAGCACCCTCATTGTTTTGCATTTTTCTTTTCTTTCTTTCTTTTTATTATTATTTTTTCTTTTTCTTTTTTTTTCATTATTAAATCCGTTCCAATGGTTGATATTTTTAACGAAAATACAAACATGGGGGGTTTAGTATGGCATTAAAAATTAGAAAAAAAATTCACTTTATTCCGCAATTCAACCATTAAGCAAATTACCGCTGCGACTGACATTTGACGGCATAACCCCCTTCGCGTTCCAATCTATCCGTCACTTGAATGGGAAGTGTTAAGTCGTTAGGATGAACAACCTCAAATTTACGAGGGTATTTAGAGTGAAAAAAGTTACGTACAAATTTATAAAAATTACAGTTTTTTAATTCGTATAATGTAAATAAATTTTAAATTTTTTAAAGAGTTGTAGAGATTTATTTATTTTTTGTAGAACTCTAAACACATCTTTAACGTTGATGATACA
Organism: Vitellaria paradoxa; assembly: GCA_019916065.1. Taxonomy (NCBI): domain Eukaryota; kingdom Viridiplantae; phylum Streptophyta; class Magnoliopsida; order Ericales; family Sapotaceae; genus Vitellaria; species Vitellaria paradoxa. Next base: position 24,631,472 of record CM034243.1, read on the forward strand.
ACATGCACCTCAAAACAATAGAGGGAATAACATTCGGGAGGTCGGTGACAATTTAATATGTATTGTTGAGTTAAAAGTTAATGATGCAAACATCTTCATAAATTTTTTTATTAAAAAAATATATGAATATATTTGAACCGTTGGATTAAAATTTAACTATTCAAATCGAGTTACTACTAGATGATATCAAATTTAATCTTAACCCCCAGGTTCAAGAATAACTCTCGCCAAATAAGTCAAATCTAGGTTGTGTTTGATTACGCAAAAAATATGTAACTTTTAAGAATTTTTAATAATTGGAACTTTTGCTGCATGTGGTAAAAATTAAAAATTTTTAAGAATTTTTTAGTGACTTTTGATTATTTGGTAAAATATGAAAAAAATTTAGAGAAACTTTTAAAAATTTTTAATAACTCTTGATTGTTTATTATAAAGTTAGAGAAATTTTTAATCATTTTTGGTGATGTTGCCAAACGCCAAAGAAGAGAACTGAATTAGATCCACCCATTATCTTTGGAAGGAAACCAACGAAAGTGAATGGATTTGTTGTGTCTGTTTTAGATTTGTAAAATCGTTCGATATTTCAAATTGGTTAATTCACCACCTTGCTCCCGAGCTCGTTAATTAGTCATTAAATTGTCAAAAAATGTAAAAGAAAAAAGATATTTGAAGCTCGTCCACGGAGTTAAATAAAGAACATGTACATACAAGGAATAGTCGAGCATTAAAAAATAAAAAAAAATTATAATTGGAGGGGAATTTCCGATCATAAGGGAAGTCTAATCATGTCATAAAATTTATTTATATTCTATTTAGACTAATAAATTTAATGGGATTCGATTCTATTCGATAAGAATTTTTGTCAATCTTTATATTTAGAATTAAATTAAAATTTTATGAGTTAGATTTGATTTGATTTCATAATCTAAATTTTGAGATTTCTATATCATTTGAAATCCAATTAAAACAATAGAATTTGATAAGAATTCGTTATTTTCTTAAACTATTTAAGTAAATGGATAAATTTATTCTCATATATCATATTTATAATATTTTCTACTTCTTATTAACATGGTCAAACTTGATATTTCTCTTAAATTATCTAAGTAAATAGATAAATTTATCCTCATATATCATATTTATAATATTTTCTATTTCCTATTAACGTGGTCAAACTTGATATTTCTCTTAAACCAAATTGATTTAATTCTTAAATTCAAAATGTATTCTAAATAAAAAATTTTATTAACCAAATCAAATCAAATCAATTACTTATTTTTAAATCAAATCAATTTTAAGAGAAGAATATTTCCAAACGGAATATAAACTCATATTATGGAGCTACCATCATCAAAGTTCAAAATTTGATGTTGGATGGCGTTAGTTCTATTTGGTGGAAAGAATTTCTTTAAGAACTTCACTACAACTCATCTTATGTACAAATGGAATTTGGTTACAAAAAACTCAAATCATCGAGCTGCCTTGTCCTTGAGTGAGAATCAGAAAAGTTTGAGAAAGCCAAGATCTATGGGACACCCTTGATCTTTTACTGTCACACATATATTCTGAAAACGAGTCAAATGATTGTACAGAATTTCAAAATCCATGCCATGAAAGGTAGGTAGCAATTGGATCATGGCGGGCTTAAAATTAAAAGCCCGTTGTGTTTCTGGGCAAATAATACAGGACTTAGGTGTGTGCTAATCTTGTTGTAAATAATCCCTCATTGACCTTACAGGAGGTGCCTGAGGTCTTCCATCATTAACACCATGAATTTGGTCATCAGCTTCGTTACTAAAGCCTGCCATTTCGATGGTCAAAGAGAAAGAGATTTGAAGATCGGCGTAAAGGTTTGAAGGTTCAAAGAGAGGGTTGAAGAATTCAGAACGCTATAATCTCCCTGATTCACCTCATTCCCAAATGCTTATAACTAGTGAAAAAATACTCACGGCAGTACAGCATCTCGACAACAGAATAGTGTCTCGACACTAAAGGATTTTTTTATTTCTTATCTTTTGAAAAATAGTAGATGATAAAACCTAAATTATTCTAGAAAAAAAATTTTCGGCTCCCTGGTAATGGCACCAAAAATTTGATTGCTTCAAAATAATACAGTTAAAATATTTCTCAAGTGCAAGAGGGCGTGGTAGTGTCCTGATGCTGTAAATAAAATTTTGATTCATTCTAAATTTTGGCTAAGTGTTAGGAACTAGCACTCTCGAGTTTTCTGGCGTCCTAGTATCCTGACGCTGTAACTCTTTTACTTTTTTTGTTCCACTTTGTTCCATGCCTTGTCTTTTTGCCCCTATCTTGCTAACTTTTCCATTATAATTCCTATACAAAAGAACATGACACTATAAGTATATAAATTAAATTTAAATAAAAAAAATGAAATGAAATTTACTAGAAATAACAATGCAAATTAGAGTTTATTATTACACTTTTTAAGTCTAATCACAAAGCTCCCTTTTCCTCATACCTATCTCGCTTCCTCACTTTCCCATTCTTAGCAAAAACTTAGTTTTCAAGCAAACATTCAAAAACTTAGTTCCAAAACCTGATTCAAATGCAGACTCATAACTTGATGCTTATCTCCTACTAAGTGATTTTCTCACCCCCCCTCTCTCTCTCTCTCTCTCTCTCTCTATATATATATATGTATATATATCTTATATTTAGTTTTTATATGTTGTATTTGATTAATTTGGATTACAATTGATAGATAAAGGTGATTTAGAGCATGGGGGCAAGGATTTGGAAAAAGTACAGCAGCTGTCCAAGTTTACTTCTAGGTTAATATCACGAGAAGTTGGAAACTACCTCTGTTAAGTTAATACTAATCAAGATGATGACAAAAGTTGTTGCCATGTTGATGATGGCTCATATGATTTGGTGGTGGCTCATATGATTTAACTAGAGAGTTTAGGTGGAGAATGAGGGCATACAAGGGAGAAAAGGTTGGGTTTCCTAGTTTTGATCGATGTTGAGTTCTTTTTTAATGGATTAATCATTATGCCTTAGGGTGGGGTAAAAAAAGTCACGTGACTCGCATATGACAATTTTTTCATTAACTTCAATGGATAGAGTTAGTGTTTGGACCAAATTGAACGGAATTGGATAGTTTGAGGATGTAATAAATGCATTTGATAGTTTGAGGATGAAATAGAAAATAGAGATAGTCTGAGGATATATTCCTAAAAACTCTTTAAAAAATAAAAAATGAACTAAAAAATAAAGTTAAACTAAGCTATCCAAATTACAATTCAAAATGGCCCATTCCTTGATCCAACCCTGGTGGAGACTTAGTTAGCTAGCCATCCTTTATAAAATACACACACACACACACATATATAAATAGAAAGTATTAAATACATTTTACTTTTAATTTCTCATACTTAGAAAAAAACATTATTCATCGGGATAGATGATGGAATCTAAAATATATATATAAATTTGGTATTTTTTAATTAAAAAATATACATATTGAAGCATTAATATAGTAAGAGGGAGGTAGGCATAATCTCTTTGGGGTAGGCTGGTAGAAAGCAAGTTGCCTAGTGCGGGATAGTCACGACCCATCCAAATAACTGTGAGACTATGACATAAAGGGGGTAATGTCATTAAACGTAAACCAAATGAGTAATTTAGTTTATGATTAAACTAAATGGGAGTAAAGTGAATTCTCTCCTAAACATTAAGGATGTATTTGGTATTAGGTTAAAATTAAGATTTTATTTGGCATGACGTTAAAAGAGAGTAAATATTACATTGTAATTTTTAATTTCTCTTTTAATCACATTTGGTACGCACTATACAAATTTTAAAAATTAAAATCCTTACTCCTAATAAAGGGTTAAATACCAACTTTTTGGAGTCTAAAGTAAATAAAAATTTGTTATATCTCGAATTATGAGAATGATAAAAGGGTTAATTATAGGTAATAATAATTTTTAAACCAAAAATAATTTTGTCTGGATGATGTTGAAGTCAACGATAATTTGTAGGTATAACTATATAATATTGAAATCTCAAAGCTATTTCTAAATAAATTAATGTCTCAAAATAAAATAATATCGTATCATCATCCTAAATATACCTTTGAAGTACAATTTAGATCATTTAAAAGGCATAATGATAGAAAACAAGTTGTCATAATAAATACCCACAGTATGAGAATGATAGAGGTCTGCTGCTTGGTCCAATTAATCAATCTCATGAGGTACGTCTGTTGTCGTGGGAGGAAACTTTGAAATGTTGGTTGGGTGAGCTATTAAGTTCAGTGGTCAAATCTCGTAGAATACTTTTGTGTTATGGACATACTATATTGTGTTGGATGGCCCAATACAGTGATTGTAACTAGGTGGCATGGCATTGATGCGACAAAATATTATAAGAACAATTAATCAATTAAATTAGTAAATGCTATAAACATAAAACAATAGTAAATCATGAATTAATAATTAGCAGATCAGAGGTATAGCTATCTTTTTTTATTATAATAGAATATAGTATCAATTATGCAATTATTATTTTAAGATCCATTACCTAATCTCCTTTTCAACTACCCAACTTTTGGAACTAGTACATTCTAGTGTCCATGGATTTAATGGTATACGAGTCCAGTACACTCCATAACCAATCACACTCATGACATATTTTCAAGAATAATAAAATATGTTTGGGTTCTACCTCCCAAGTGCAAGAAGACAGTCGTAGTTTTAACTCGGTGAGTCCGAGGTCAAATTCACAGGGAGCCTATGTTATTTAGTTTCCAGGTTATAAAGGAAATTCAAAATTTAATTGCAAGCAAAGTCTGAAGTTCAGTTTAAACTAAATCCTAGGGTTTTGCAAAATTAAAATTCAAATTAAAGCAATTAAACTGACACTACTTAACGGATTCAGCAATTCAAAGTTTTGTTTTAGGTTCTAAACGAATTAAATATAAATTAAAGGAATTCAACTAAGTTTTAGAATGCTACTCTAAATTTCAAAGCAAATTACTTATAGCAAAAATTAAATTAAATTGCGAACTTAATATTAAAGAGGTTCTTGATTCAACTTTCAAGTCCGAGTAGTTCACTACTTCACTATGAGATGTTTAGGTTCAAATCTGAATTAGGATTTGTTCGAAAAGTATTGAGAATGTTTTAATCAAAAATCAGTACCAGTGATTCCAACGAATTTGGTTAAACACTTTTGTTTTTGAAAGTTTTTCAAACAAACGAAATCATAAGTGAACTCAAATGCTCTTTTTAATTTGTCCAAAAATATTTAAATGATTGTAATCGAAAACCCATACCAGTGATTTCAGCAAATACGGTTAAAGATTTTCGTTTTTGAAACAAGTTAAAATAAGTAAAAAAATATAGTAGGTTCCTACGTATAAGCTTTCGCAACTCATGCGAAGGGCCTACGAACATCCCATAGTGTTTTCGTGAACTACCCTTCCTTGATTCGTTGAATCAAGAACTAGGGTTTTACGCTAGCATTATTTTAAACGAAACAAAAGCAATAAACATGTGCACAATCAATCGATCTACCAATTGAAACACACAAAACATACTATTAAAAAATGAAACAAAATCAACTTACAATGTGACGTGTTCTAAAAGAAAGTAATGAATGGTCACAGCAACGATAAAAAGCCCAACTCCAAATGTCTCCATGAACAATGAAAGAAAGTAAAAACACTCTAAAAACACTCTCAAAACTATTCTAAAGCTCTTAAAGTATATGGAAAAAATATCCAGAAGTTTTTTTTTTTTTTTTTTTTTTTTTCCTGCGGTTGTAAACAAAGCTTTATATAAAGATTGAAAAGAAACCCTAAATGTGGAAGTCAAGCCCATGCCTCCTCGGACATTGTGGTCTAGACCGTCTGAGAGGTGGTCCGAGCCACAGAATGGTCATCTCCCCAAATTCTGGCTGAACAAGCTCACTGTGGTCTGGACCATTGGGTAGGGGGTCCGGACGTAGGGGGTCCGGACGTAGGTAGTCCGGACCACAGAATGGCAATTACTCTGCTTCTCTTCTTCCTTCATGCTGGGTCTTTGGGCTGGTCTGGGTCATCCAAGGTAAAGTCTAAACCACAACTTCCCTTTCGTCCTCTAAGCCATTCTCATAGCCGTAAACTTCGATCTCCTTGCCCTTTTCCTTACAATTATGAAAGTAAGAGTATAAGTAACAAAATAGCGTCAAGACTTCAAATTTAATTATTCAAATGCATTAATAAGTGTAAAAATAGGGAGTTTGTAATTACACTTTTCTAGTGTAATCATCTTGCACCTTAGGTTGTGAAGTTCTTGGATTCGCAACTCCTTTGCTTTTAATATCCCTTTTCTTTTTATTGTTAGATGCATTCCTTGAGAAACAGTTGCTAAGTGAGCACTTTCTATCATGTCTTGTTTTAATCTCCTTTTTTCTTGCACACACTGAGCGATGAGCTCATCAAGAGTCCATTTCTCCTTTTGAATATTATAACTTATCTTAAAAGGACTTAATTGTGTAGGAAGAGAGATTAAGACCAAGTGCACAAGGATGTCATCAAACGGTTCTAATTTAATGCCCTCCATCTTGTAACAAGATTAGACATTTTCATAATGTACTCCCTTATATTCCCATTGCCTTTTTACCGCATTGAAACAAGCTTGCTAAGACGGGTGCTAGTTTTTATCTTTTTTGATCCAACGAATTGGGCTACTATTTGGCTTAAGAATTTCTTAGCATTTTTGTCCTCAAGTATTGTGCCTCTAATGGAATTAGGAATAGAGTATTTCATTATCATGAGACTCGTGTGATTCGAACGCTCTCATTTTTCATAATTAGCCATTTGTTCAGCTATACTTTCATTAGTAAGGATGGGATGTTGGTCAACCCAAATTGCATAGTCTAAATCTATACACCCAAGGACAATGGTGATATGCTCTTTTCATTTCATGAAGTTAGTACCATTAAGCACTAGAACAAAATAAACTCATAACTAACAATAATTTTATCCATTTAATATATAGATAATTAAAAATAACTTGAAATATTATCGTGTAAAAATTTAATAAAGTGGGCCCTCATGAGATACCTAGCACACTATTGAAATTTAGTTTTTGGACAGAAATAGCAATTGTAAATAGTAATCTCAAAATTGAGAAAAATAAATATTAATAATAAAAATCTTGCCAAAACAATGTCTTCCTTTGGGTCAACTTATTGCATGCATGGTAAACACCAAATTATTACCTATTTATTATCTCACATGTCTAAAATTTGGCCAAAAAAATAATCTTCCTTTGGGCTGATTATTATTTGCATAGATTTAGATACAATTTATGCAATTATTTACCTAAAAAATAGATACATCAAAATAAATCTTCACAACGGGGATCACTTTAGTGGTATGTTATTCTAATTCATCTTGAAATATGAGATAAGAAAAAAAAAATAATTTTATCCCAATACATTATTTTATTGACAAAATAATGCCTAGTGGGTTAACAGGGTTTAAAAAAAATAATGCCAGGCGAGGTCAACTGGATCAACCTGTAACCACCCCAAAAAAATTGATTTCTAAAAAAAAAAAAAAAACTTTCTGTTTTCCAAAAAAAAATTTTTTTAATCTTTCTATTTCTGCCAGCAATGGCACCCACCCAAAAACACCAAAGGCCAAACCAAAAACCTTTCAATAGTTTCTATTAGTGAAATAAAAAGCAACGAAATCTTTTTTTTCTCTTGCAGATTTTCCGTGGCCACTGCCAATAAAAAAAAATATATACATATATATAAATTAGTCGCAGAAACGTAAGATGATAAATATAAATATATCTAACAATAATATATATATACCTATTGAACTTGATTTGATTTGAAGTTGCAAATACAGTGCATATTTAATCAATTTCTGCAATGATTTGACAAAACTACTCTGATACTACTTATAAGATAAAAAACATTAATAGGTGAATATAAAAAATCATCAGTCTAAAATCATATATGTCAAACTATTAAAGAATATAAACATGCTTGTAGTCCTTGCAGACTGGTATACGTGATAGATTCCCTTTTGCGGTTTATTGTCTTCCTTATCTATAATCTAGATGTAGAAAAAAAATTTGAACTTTTAACGCAAAGGAAGGGATGTCAGTTAAAATTAGAGTTTAGAGTGGGGATCTCAACCTATCTATATTGGATTGTATTTTATTTTATTTCACCTTATCACAAGATAATAAAATAAAATACCCAGTCCCTGCACATTACAAAGTCCATACCAACTTATGTGCAAATGAAATGCATCTTAAACTCAGTTCACTTAATTATTTAATTTGATCACCAAGTCTAACGGGTTTTACAGACATTACTCAATATACAATTGGCGCATTTGGAGTGACAAAAATGAGATAGAATGAGATAAAATGAGATAAGTTATGAGTTCGTAATTTTTGTAATGTGATAAAAAGTAAATAATTTTTAAAACTTTTCAATATTTTTCATCACTCTTTAAAATTTTTTGTCGCTGGAAATGTAGCCATTATAGGATAATATTAATGCGTTGGTCCACCATGAAAAATTTATAAAATTTCTAACACGAATAAACCTATCGACGGGACTTGGGATTATTAGTGGTGGCGTGCCGGAGAATGAAAATTTCACTGTGCGGATTAGACCGACAAATCCACTATCTAGCCAGATTTGGGGACAAATTGGCGCAGTGGCTTGGCATGATAAAACAGGGGCAGGTTTTCCCTTGCTTGTAATCGTTGGGCAAGTGGCAAAGGATCGATGAAAATGGTCCACAATGAACACCTAGCGGAGGGACCTACCATCCTTGGCCTTGGGGCAAGAAAACTCAAAGAATCTGTGGGCAAAAACCTCTCTCACTGGTCACCTGCTCTCCTTTCCATCACATTATTGAAACCTTGAAGCTTCCAAGACAATCTATTTTCAATTCCAAGCCTTTCTAATGAACCAAACAGAGCTCTTCCACTGAAGCTCGTAAGCAACATTTTTATTTTAATTTCCTCAAGGAAATTAAAATAATCAAAATTAACCAATAAATTGAAAACTTTTCTAAATTAACTACACCCAATATGTGGCGAGTTTCACTTACTAAAGCCCATTTGGTTATCATAAATTTTTACATAATCTTCACTAATTATAAACTTACATTAATTTTTTTCAACTTTTTCTACTAAAATTTATTAAACACATTTTTAATTTTTACCAAGTTTTTCTATTTTTTCTAACTTTTATCAACTTTTACTCACTTAGACTGAGTTTAGGAAGAAAAAAAGTCAAGTTTTTTTTTTTTTTAATAATTGGCTACTATTTATCTACTAAAAAGTTAGTTCTTTTTTTTTTTGGAAGGGGGAAGGGAAAAATTTAAAATTTTTAATAATTAGTTTTTTGACTTTTTGTTAATTTGACATTTTTATTCTTCAAGATTTAAAAAAAATTAAAATATAATAGAGTAAATTTTTTTATTTTGGAAAAAAGCCAAACGACATAATTATTTTTGTCAAACGAACACTTATACTAAGGCTTAGTTTGGGAAGGAAAGTAGTTGACTTATTTTTAGTTATTATTTTTAACTAACTAGTTAAAAATAAGCTAGATATTTTTGTATTTGGGAAGGAAAAAAATGTGACTTTTTTTGGTAGATTTTTAATTTTGGTTAATTTGACATTTTTGCTCTTGAAAGTTTAAAAGAATGCTAAAATGTAAGAGGATAAATTTTGTAGTTTCAAGTAATAAATTTACCAAGTGTATTGTTATATAATATATGAAAAAAATAATAAAAAATATTAATGAAAATGATGTAAAAAGATTTTGAACTTATATATTTAAAATATTTAAATTATCAAAATATTTTATAATTTTAAAATTGTCTAAACTAAAACTAACGTGACAGTTTTAATTTCGTCAACTTATTGATTCAAAAACCTATTCAAGCAAATTCCAAAATTAAAAACTAGTACATAAAAATATATTTATTAAATTCATTTTTATTTTTTCAAAAAATGACAATTTACACGGAAAAAAGTTAAAAAAATTAAAAATGTTTTTATTGTTATTTTTTCTATTATAATTTTTTTTTAATTTTATCATCTTATCCATTTTTGCTATATCATATTAAAACAATTTATTTTATTTAACTATTTTATTAAAATAAAATTATTTGTAATAAATGTATAACTAAATTATTAATTATTAACTAAATTATAATATGTTAAATAAAATTAATTAATAATTAATAATATATATTATTTAATAACTAATAATTTAATTAATTTTATAATTTAATAGAATATATTTATTTAATTAATTAATAATTAATAATCTAATTAAGTTAATTAATAATAAAATTAATTAACTAAATTAATATAAAATTTATTTTATTAAATTGTTTATAATATAAAATATAATTAAATTAATATGAAATATATTTTATTAGATTATTTGGGTTAAATAATATAATTAGGCTAATTATAGGAACTTTTTCAAAACTTTAGGCTAGTTACAAGAACTTCTCTCAACTATTTGATTACTAAGATATTTATGTTATTTTACGGTAACACACTAATGGCGCTAGGGAAAAAATTAGTGGAGGGATCTAAATGCAACAAATATTAGGGAATAAGATTCAAATGATTGAAAGATGCCCCTATAATTAAACTATTGCGCAGGAGTTTAGGTGTAATTTATTTATTTATTTATTTTTTAACCAAACGCACCTTAGGAATAGATAATGGAGAAGAGAGGGCTAGGTGGGCGCAGCCTCATTCATACGACTTTGAAGGGTAGGTTTTCGAAAAAGACGTGTGGGTTTTGGCTTTTAACTTACCAGTCAAACGAGAAGAAGATTCAGGAAGATTGCTTATCCATTTACAACACGGCTTTATATATATATATACACACTATGTAGAACCAGAGCATCAATAAACACGCCATTGGCTCAGTGTCTTCAACTTCATTCACTACATTGCATTTCTAATATATAGAAAGAGAAAGTGAGATAGAGAGAGATGCCTCCTCCGGGTTGGGGACCGCCGCCGGGAGGGCCGCCTCCTTGTGGTTGCTGTGATTTTCTATTTGGTGGTATATGCCGGGCCATATCTTCATGGTGAGCTCTCTCTCTCTCTCTCTCCCCACCTAGAGACTAATTGTATATATTTCATATAGATCAACTCATTTTAGAGGATTGTTGATCTGATAAATAAGCTAATTAATTCTAGAATTTTAAGGACACCCAACCTTATCCTATATCAACAAATTGTTCTAACATCTGAAAATTAGGGAAATAAAAGTTTACAAGACCATATGTAGAAATTTCATTTTAACATTTTAATTTTTTGATAAAATGATTTTATTTCGAAAATTAAAAATGTGACCATATAAGTTGAAGAAAAATATTTTCTTACAAGTTTTTTTTTTCACTAAATAAATGTACTCAAATATTAAAAAATAAAAATAGAAAGAATAACAATGGAATTTTGTAATTGTTATCTTAGTTTAGATAGGGATTAATCTCCAATTAGAATATTGTTAAGCTTAGTTGGGAAGAAGACAAAGTTAAATTTTTTTATAATTAGCGGATAAAACATTAGTTTTTTTTTTTGAAAAGTAAAAAAATCAATTTTTAATAATTAATTTTTTAACCTTTCATTGATTTGATATTTTTACCCTTTATAATTTAAAAGAAGTTTAACATGTAAATGGATAATTTTGATCATTTTATAAAAACAAAAAACAAAAAAAATTGAATAGTCAAAAGTTAATTTTAGTTATGAGTTAAGGCCCTGTTTGGTACACCAAGAAGTACCAAAAAAATGAAAAAAGTGTAATGCGTCAGATACTTTTCGGTGTTTGGTGGCACCACCAAAATTTAGCAAAATTTGTGTTGGAACATTTGCTAAGGAAACGTTCTAACGGTTATCATGTGAAAAGACTGAAATTCTGTCAGTGACGTTGCAGTAAAAGTTGCCAGGCAAAAAAAGAAAACCGTTGGAACAGGCATTCTAGCACCTGTTCCAACGGATTTCAAAAAAAAAATCTTGGCCTTCTTCGTTGGAACAGGCATTCTAGCACCCGTTCCAATGGATTTCAAAAAAAAATCCTGACCTTTCTGTGCACAGGTCATTCGCGCATGAATCACGGGATTGGTGAAGTTTGAAAAAGTTTAGTAACTTTTGGTATCTTTTGGTCACTTTTGGTAGATTTATGTTGTACCAAACAGGGACTAAGTTAGTTTTTAGTTATGAGTTACCAAACTAAGCCTTAATTTAATAAATTAGATAATTTTAGAATTTTAAATTTTTAGTTCATAAAAATAGTATTTTGAGTTTAAAATTTTATTTTATTTTTTACAAAATTTCTCATCATATATTAGTAGGGTATTTAAATTATTGCTTGGCCTAAAAACACATAAGTTCCTCTAGTTTAAAAGTCCACATTTTTCTCTCATGATTTTAGTTAAAAGTGCTAAATTAATAAAATTTAATAAATCTATTTAGATTTGTGAATTATGAGTCAAAATTGATTGGAGAAATATGATTTCTTCAAAATTAAATAGATAGATAGAAATATATTTTTTATCTTTTATATTAAAATTAAATATTTATTTTATTTTTTTAACAAACTAAATACAAATTTCATTGATAAATTTCTCTATAATTTTCTCAGTAATATTTTTGGCACAATCATATGTAACCCTCAATGATAGCTGATGTACAAAAATAATTAAATTTAAAAATTTTGTTATGTTTTCACTTTAATTCAAATTATAAGAGGAATACGTATTGACTTGAAAATTAAGATAAGATCATTTATTCTTAGGCCAAACTTTAAGAGGTAAAATGTAAGTATTATTGTATTAGTTTTACAAGCAATTATATTTTTAATTTTTTTAGATTTGGTGGCCCCCTATTTTCTTTTTTTTTTCTTTTCCTTATTTTTAACTCTTTTTTTGGGGGGGGGGGTATGATGATTATTATTGCTTTACCTTCGAAATATGAACATGATGGGGGTGTTTTTTTGGGTTGAGCAGTTTTTACGTATTGTGCTGCTGCTGCATCTTTGAGAGCTGCTGCGGACCAATGTTCGGTGGACCTCCTGGACCTTTTGGTGGACCTCCTCCTGGCCCGCCTGGTGGCCCTCCTCGTCCATTTTAATTTTTATTTATAAACTCATCTGTTCCCTTTTGAGTAGTTATAAATTTTGAGCATTTGTCCTTTAGTTCTAGTTATTAGGAGTTAAATGTTGTATTGTATTTAAATGTGTGTGTGTATATAATAAAGTTGAAGAAAAAAATAACATTAAGCACAAGGGTAAAATATAATTACTGATAATATGAATCAATTTGGCAATTAATAGTAAGTTTGAAGGACCCTGACTTTATTTATGTGATTGCTCCATTTTGTGCGGATCATATCAAGCTAAGACTGTGACTCCATCGATAATATTTGACTACTAAAATTACTAGTTATATTGTCATGCTCTTAATTTAACTGTTCGGGACGGACGATATGAAAATATGAAAATTAATTAAAATTTAGATCAAGTTAAGTGAATATCATAAACATTAATTAAAATATTAATAAATGTTCCTCATTCTCAGAGAAAAGAATATTAAAGAATATCACTAATAATTGAATAATGATATAATCCAGTTCAACGTCATTTTGAGGATAGCCCCCAGGAGCTTCTCAACTAGAATATATATTATAATCATATTTATATCTTTCAAAATTATGATACCATGAATGTAAATATCAAACTCATAATTAGGGTCACACAATATATAATATTAATAGTTCAGCTCTCAATTAAGAAAAATAGACACAATTATTATTATTCATAGTTAAGATTGAACTTGGGCAACTCAAACTTAAGCTACCTACGTATCCTACCTTGGAAATCAGGCCACCATAATTCCTATTTTATTATTCAATGCTCACAACCCAACATATTATCAATAAATCAAACATTAACCATCATTATAGTTAACAACCTCAACATCTCAACACATATAATAATTTATGCAATCTCATGCAACAGGGTAATGACGCAATGCAATGCCAATACATATTCTTTAATCTCCATCTACCCTCAACCTTATTATGAAATAGGTGATGCTTAGCAAAACACGCAGGGTTGCCAATCGCACCATTTAACACTCACGGCAAACGATAATCTTAATACATAATTATAGATGGGGAACTGTATTATACTCCTGGGCCTTCTACTAGTGAACCATGTTACATTTCTAGTCAAGCATCGGTTTATCTCAAGTAGGGTTCGGTTGCAATCTGAAAAAAATCTCATAATTATATCTTATAATTAATATCCCAACTCCAAATGACTAAACTCTAGTCATATATATTGACTAAGGATCATCCGGTATTTTAAAAAAAAAAACTCATTTTATCATTTTTCTCAAAATCGTGGATGTCATCCATATACATGACTCGTGCCTTGGCATGTCAACAATATTTAGATAGCACAGCAGAAGTATGGTAGGCCCATAACCCACAGGTCCCAGGATGGGATGCGTAGGTAGTTTAGGCTTGAGTTGCCTAAGTCCGATCTTAACTATAGATAATAATAATTTTGTCTATTTTTCTTAATTAAGAGCTGAACCATTAATATTATAAATTGTGTGACCCTGAGTATAAGTCTAATGTTTACATTCATGGTATCGTAATTTTGAAAGATATAAACATGATTATAATATATGTTCTAGTTGAGAATGTCTTGGAGGTTGTCCTCGTGATGATGTTGAACTGAATTACATTATTGTTCAATTATTGGTGATATTCTTTAATATTCTTTTTATATGAGAATGATGGACATTTGTTAATATTTTAGTTAATGTTTATGATATTAACTTAACTTGGCTTAGATTTCAATTGGTTTTAATTAGTTCCCATATTCTCCTGCCATCTATCCTGGACAGTTAAGTTAAGAGTGTGACATATATATTGAATCCTATCAACAACTACATCCCATATGTTGGATAATTTATTTGTACTTGTAATAGTAGATTTGATAGGAGTTGATTTCATTTAGTAAGAATTTTTATCCATTAATTCTTATGTTTGGAATCGAAATAAATTTTTATGAGTTCGATCTAATTTTATTTTATAGTTTAAATTTTAGAATTTTTATGCCATTCAAAGTTCAACCTAAAACAATATGATTTGATAATATTTTATTATTTTCTTAAACTATCTAAACAAGCAGACAATTTATCCTCACGTGCCAAATTTATTATATTTTTTCTTTTCCACTAATATAGTCAAATTTAATATTCCTAGTAAATCAATTCAATTTAATTTTTAAATTTATACGTGTGATCTAAATACAAAATTTTATTTATTAAATTAAATCAAATCAAATCAAAATAGCTTTTTATTTTAAAATCAAATCAATTTTATGATAGCAATATTTTCAAACTAAGTGTTAAGATTTTTGATCCATCATATGCGTAACTTGAATAGATCCGTCAGGGCTAATTCAAGTAATTTAGGCAATTGTCTAATATTCTCATTCAATAAGAAGACTCTAAATTTATATATATATATATATATATATATATATATATATATATAGTTATTTTAAATTTATATTATCCTTAATTTTAATATTTATCTTAATCTTGAATAGTTTTTGAACTTATCTTAATTCATAAAAATAATAAGTATCTATAATATAGATTTTGTTGGTACAAAAATAATGGGGGACACGTGGCACGCTGTTGAGCACAATAAAAATGTGCGCAGCGCTCGTTAGACAATCGAAAAGTCATTGTATTTGGGTCCTACCACTTTGTGAAGTAAAGTTAGTACAATTCTAACCATAAAGGCGAAATGATAATAAATGAATTGAATTTATTAAATAAAAGTTAACTTACTTAGTTTATTTTCTTTACAAATGACAGACAGATGTGACAATTGCACATTCTGAAAGGAGACATTTTGTCTATTCAGACATCTTCTCTACCACGCACATTAGATGCATGGTAAGAAGCGTTAAATACAGAATGAAAGTCATGTAAGGCAGAGTAAACTATAGTGGGCTTTGACATATACATAAGTAATACGAAATAATTACAATTCCATTATTTACTCATTAATTTATTCACTCTATTTTGCTATAAAAAAAAACAACACTTGGCTCCAAAATCTAGGTGTTCACACAAATTTCGTGTTTGGAAGATAAACACAGAAATTGTAGTAACAAATCGAATTTTTATTGATTTGAAGAAAAAAATGGATTACAATCTCTGAACTTCTAATCAAAGAAATAAAATCCTCTTATTATTCTTTTCAAAAAGTTGATGCGAGGGCTTACAACTTGATCTCGAATCAACACATGTATCTTCTTATTGCTTGAGAGTCTGTATAGCTTTGGCAGCTTGATCTAGTAGAGTCTCTTTGTATGCAAAAGAATATCCCTTTGTGCTTAGTAGTGACCCCTATTTATAGATGTGGAGGAAAGAGTCACAGTAAAACTAAGTTCTTCAAGATAATTATCTCATTATTTTATTTATTAAATAAGAGATAATATTAAAGAGTTAAGATAGTATTATACTTCTTAAATAATTATCTCTTTATTATTTTTTAAGAGATAAAAATTAAGAAATAATAACTATCTTTAAAGTAGGCCCTGCTGATAAGTGGCTCAATATGATTAGTTAAGTTTTGTCATCTTTTGGCTGAATCACTTTTACACGTGGTGACTTGTTATTCATTCACATGTACAATTTTGTTGAAATCCTCCACGAGACACGTGGCAAGATTTGATTTATCAATTTAATTAGATTTTTATCTGACACTTGGTAATTTTTGATTGGCCAAAATTTGTATGTCTACAAATGCCCTCTCAAAACTTGATCATGTACATGTCGCAGTAGTGTTGAAAGTGATCGGGTCTTGAACTTTGAGAATTTGGCACCATTGACTTAGAACATTTTGAATTCTTGTACAATGTCAAATTTTGAAATTTGATGCAAGTCATACTTCAAATATTTTAATTTCCACACATAGAAATTAAAATAATGAATTTAAATTTATTTTGAATTCTAAATTTGGGTTGGAATAAAATTTTATTTTTTTATAAAAGAAATTAAATTTATTTTTAATTCCAAATTTAAGTTGGAATGAAATATATATATATATATATATATACATTTTCTAGATTATAATTCCAAACTTAAGTGGAAATTGTAATTTTGATAAAATTTGAGTCCTTAAATTAAAATGGAATTAATACCTATCTTTTAGAATCAATTCCCAGCTAAACACTTGGTCATGTGACCACTTAATTTAGATAACGACCCAAATTAAATTCAACAAAGCATGATGTTGGCACTTTGGTTGCCAATAGACTCCATGCTGGTGAAGAACTTAAACAGTTTGGAAGTCCAATGATTCCAATCCCAAATGTAATGAAATGAGTTCCTGTCAAATCATCTCAATAACCTTGGTGCAAAAAGGGTTGCTTTCTATTTCCCTAACTCATGGGAACTCTAAACATAAGGGAACTTAGAATTTACTTCTCCAAATATGATTAGGATTTGACCACTCAACTTCTCTATTTAAAGGATCTCAATCTGTTAACTTCGTATCACTTAAAAATAATTCTTCAATAGCAGTAGAGACTTGGAGTAATTTGTCTGTCTTCTTTATTTTCTGGTGCACTGGTATAGTTTTTTTTTTTTAACGTCATCCTATGATGCAACCTTGAGAGCTGTAGAGAGGTGAGTCTACTACTTCATCTGATAATCAGCATGAATCTTCCATCATGGCTGTGCGTGTGCTTGTTTAGTACATGAAAAACACATGGCAAACAAAACAAAAGTTGCACTCACTGTTACTAGAATTCTTTTTTTTTTTTTTCAATTGACAGTATGCTTGCCGAGTCATTTTTTTTCTATAACTGAATGCTTTTTTTTTCTTCATTCCTATCTGCACTTTTTTTTTTCGACACTTTCTTTTTCCTTCCTTTTTTTTTTTAACCTGAGGCCTACCTTCTCTCTCTCTCTTTTTTTTTAAACTTCAGTTTTCTTTTCCAAAGTAATAGCATTATAAGAACCTTAAATGAGCATCAAATGATCAACTTGCGCTCCAATATGCTCCTGCTTCTTTTGACGAGCACAATTTCTCTCTCTCTCTCTCTCTCTCTCTCTCTCTCTCTCTCTCTCTTTTTGATGAGTAAGATGCCTATTTTTTTTACTACACTATTGGTTCAAACAAGTGTTCGAACCAATTTCTTGATTTCCTCCATTCTGGTCCAACTTCTGTTATTTTCGTCCCAAACACCTGTAATTCACAAGAAATTCTTATTAATGCATTAAAAATCATTTTCTCATCTTTTTAAAATATAAATTTACCTAACAACCCACAATTTAAGCTTTATGATTGTACTTTCACCCCCCAACTTAAACATTGTTAGTCCCTAACAATGCTCACAATAAGCACAAGGGAAAAAAGTAATAAGCAAAACAGGATCACAAAGAATGAGGGTAATCTGAGAGATTATTAAATTAGGAAAAGAAACAAATAAAGCAAATTTACTTTCATAGGAAATTACGGCTATACTTAGCATCTATAGCAAGCCTTTTAAACCCTTAGGTTCCCCCTAGTGGACGAGTGAAGTCTCGTGAGGGTTTGCAGTAATGCTACCCACAAACATCTAGATTGATCTCATGAATGATAAAATCTAATCAAGTAACTCATGGTTCAATTTCAATATCAAACAAGTTACACAATCCAAGAATTGCATATATCATCCCAACGTATGTTAAACAAATCCAAATCAACCACGAGAACTAAAGTATGCCAATTCTTATTATTCATTCAATTTAATCATCAAGCATGCCTCATGATGCGGCCTTGACTTCAAATCTCACCAAGTCATCCACTCACAAATGAAGTCACTCAAGAAGGGTTTTCTCTCATGGTTCTTGCAAGAATGCAAAGACAAAGAAGTGCAATGAACCCAATCGAGACATGAATGAAAGAATTGAAACATAATGAGTGGCATAGCTCCATGAATGGATATCTCAATGCATTATTAAATGAAAACACTACCATAACCCACATAAAATGGATTAATGCATCCATAAGTGTCACTTCCCTAAGGTTCATTAGGTCTTTACTAGGTTGCAGCTTGACCTTTGTGAATTGGTTAGACAATAACGGATAGGAAATTTCAAAGTGCACGTTTAGAGATATTATGAAAGTGCAATAAAGTCAATTCATTGCAACTCCTCCTTTCATACCTTGAATGCCAAACATGAAGTTTTATTGAATTGTAACTCTTTTATTCTCCCTCTTTTTTTTTTCATCGGACTAAAAACAAATGATACTCAAGAAATACTATGTCCCATACTTTTTTTTTATTTTTTCTTTTTTTCTTTTTTTTTTGTGTTTCTTCCTCTTCTTCTTCTTTTATATTTTTTAATAATGAATTCCTCTTCATTCCTAGCACATTTCTTCCCAATTCCAATCATCATCCTTATAACACCCATCTATATTAGACCATGATGCACTTAACATCTCATGACATGCAAAGGTTGGCTAAAACATATAAATGGGGCTAAAGGGTAATAGATGTGGCTAGAAATTCAAAGAAAATCTCTCTGTTTTTTTTTTTTAAATGGCTTCAACATGACTCCAAAGGTAATTTAATCAAAGAAAGGACTAAGGCTCCAAAGATTTGAAAGATGGCCTAACATCACTCCTTAAGATCACAACTACTCATAAGATGCATTAATACAATCATACAAGTCAATGTAGTGCCTTGTGTGCATTGAGAACAAAACAAGTAAGTGTGATGAAGCTATTTAAGGACTAATAAGATGAATAAATGATAGAGCATTAAATATATAACCCTCAGAAACAAAGATAAGGCTCAAAAGCTCACACAAAAGGTTCAAGTCTCCACCTATGTCATATCATTCTCAAGTAATTAAATCTTTTGAACGACAATTCTTAACACACTCTCATCCAGTGATCTCAAAGGACATGTTCTTAAGGCATTGGGAAATTATATACTCAACTTGAATCATGAACCTTATGCAGTATTGAAACTAAATCATTAATTACTCTTATGGAAAAATATCAACATGAAACCAATCAAGAGAGATGTGCAAGGTCTAACTCATGCTAAGTCAAGTCAATTAAGCTAAAAAATGCTCAAATTTTGAATAATTTTGACAATTTTTGCAATAAAAGCACAAATCTTATCATACGAACCCTACCCCTCAACCTAAATTGTACATTGTCCTCAATGTAACAATCATGAAGCAAATATGGGTCGACAGTGTGAAAGTGAGCATGATGAAAAGCATATAACCATAACCATTGAAGGCACAATTTAATCAACTAACCATAAGTAGAAGTCAAGCATGCACCCATTATTTAAACTACTTACGGCATCACCTAATCCACCCCCCAACCTAGATTCTACAACACTCCCAACAACAAGCATATATAATCATTAAGTATCAAAATGGAAGTGCGAGATCAAGGAAAAGACAAAGGAAAGATATTACCTCAAGAGCTTTCTTATTTGAAGGAAAGAAGAACTACAAAAAGAAATTGTTAGATATAAAAGAAAAGAAAAATAAAGGAAAACAAAACAAGAAAAATTTAGTAAGTAAAAGAAAATAAAAATAAAATAAAATAAGTAAAGAAGTAAAATTCTAAATGAACAAGAAATAAGAAATAAGAAAAATAAAAATAAAAATCTACCTACTATGTACAAGGAAATGCAAGATAAAGGGTCATCCAACACCTACCCTATCCCAAGCCTTACCAAATGGCTTTATTGACAAAATATTCTCTTCGAACCCATGAGAGATCAAAAATGAGTGAGCTCGAGGTACACGTGACACTGGAGACAATGTGGCCAAGTGGGGTCCATAACACCCTAGATAAGGCCCACCATGAAGGTCAAATGTGAACATGGGATGCTCTAATAGACACTTAACACCAAGAAAGCCGATATAAACTACCTCATCAGGATAATCCACCTCCTCTACCCAAGTATGGTCAGTCTCAGACAAGTCACTCACTAAACCCCAAATAAGACTCTTAGGTGGGACTAAATCAAGACATGAGAGGTGTGTATTGCTCTCACTCTCAAGTACATAAGTGAGTGATATGGGTGAGACTAACTCCATGAAAAACTCTTCAGTCCAAGTGACATTTTTGCTCTCAAAATGAGTTTTAAGACTGAAGAACAAGCTTCAGGGTAAGATGAGCATCATGCTCGGGGGTGGTGATAGGTGAAGAACATGCATTAGTGATAGACTCCACACACACTGGACTAATGTCTTTCGGACTGAGACTCTCAGTGTGAGCGAAGGAAGGTACATGATCAAGAAAGTTTGAAACAATTGGAGTCGTGGACTCCACCTTCACACCATCCCCTAAATCAGTGGTCTCCAAAGGTGTATCATTATCATCAAACAAAGGCCAATCAACCTTGGATGTGAGTGAGGTGGGGCTAGGTTCACTAGTGTAAGTGTATGTGGGCTCCAATGTGGTAACCTTAGGCAATGCTTCCTCAACAACCTCACTATTTCCCTCAAGACCCGTAATAGGAATGTTACTCGATGAATGCTCAAGGTCACGGGGACAAGTTTCTAGAAAAACCTTAAGAAGTGTGTCTAAGTCAAAACAATACTCTATGGTAGACTCTAAAGGTGAGGCATCTGTAAGTAAAGTCTCCATGAGTGGTGTGAGATGCGAGCATGTAAAGTCAGCATGTGGTATGGTGTCACAAGTGGTGGATGTAATAGTATGCTTAAAATCTCCCCTAAGTATCATGTTCTCATAAAAGGACTCAAGATAGTACCATGCCATATCTGGTGTAAGATCCAAAATTTCATTTAGAGTGTGGCGCATGTCTGGACACAAACCATGAAAGAAGCAACTCAAAATGCACACCAACTATAAATGATGGCTTGGGTATGATTGTAAAATATTGTTGAACCTTCCCCAACATTCATAGAACATCCCATCCTCTTTTTGATAAAAAGATTTTAATTGAAATTGGAGAATGTATGTCCAATGGATGGTGGAAAAGTGAAAGTAAAATGCATTCGACAAATCCTTCCAAGACCGAATAGGTGAATTAATAGCATAGTACCAATCCAAAGCAATCTCATGCAAAGACATGGGGAAAAAATCAAACATAAAAGCATAATCCAAGCAACCATCAGTTCTATGCATGCAAGCCAACTCAAAATTTTCAAGATGGATGCGAGGGTCCTCATGCTTATGCCCAAAATATGAAGGTAGCATATGTGTGGTTTCTATAACAAAGTATGTGCCATAAATTTCTTCTAGATAACCAACATGTGGGTGGGTGGTTTTGGGTGAACCATATATGCATGCATTGAAATCCATGTTCATCTTTAAAATGTAAAAATTAAAGAAAATGAATAAAAATAGAAAAACTAAGCTAAATATGCAAACTAAACTAAATGCAATGCAAACTAACTAAATGGCAAGCAAATGCAATATGCTATAATGCAAAAATAAAGAAAAACTGCTAACTAAGAGAATAGAGATAGGAAAGAATATTCTCAATTTCTTGAGACGATTCAATCCTGGCTTCGAATTGTGTGCAAACAATTGCTCTCCCTAGCAACGACGCCAAAATTGCTTGTCATTTCATAATGTGGATTTACACCCTAAGTGCAAGGTGGTCCAATGTAGCAATTTAAATTTAAACGGTGAAGTATCGGTTGAACCCACAAGGAGAGGTATAGTAAACTCACAATTCTTCTTCTCTTGATTAGTAGGTGTCACACAAGAAAAATTCAAGAAAATTGGTTTGAGTTTGAAAATGAACCCTACCTAGGCATTTTGCTAAACACCTAGGAAGTGGCATTAAATCTAATTTGAAATTATCAAAGAAAATTTGATTAAACTAAAACAACTATAAAAATGAATTGGATAAAACCAATTCAAGTAGTGATTTCTATGGATTTTCGAGGAGAACAATGACTAATTAATTTGGTTAAACATCAAGTTCACTTGGTTGTTGTTCTAGATCAAACACTTAGAGTGGAATAATCCATATGGATTACATGAGAGTTCTAGGTGGCAATCCACATACAAAATCCTTAAGATCAAGCATGAAAATTCCACCAAGCCACTCACTTATAATGAACATAAAATATACAATCAAGAGTTAATCTAGTAACATCAACTAGTGGTTTCAAAGAATCCAAACAAACTAATCGTCATTCAATAAATCCAATTGAAATTGAAAATTAAAGCATAATTAAGAACAATGATTAAAAGATTTGATAACAACACTTAGTTCATGTAATTGAAAACCTAAATCAAACACTTAGAATGCATAACCAATAAAGAGTACATATAAGTTCTATATTAGCAATCCACATACAATTCTCAAAAAAGTGTGTGAGAATTCTAATTAGCAACTCACATATAATCTATATAAGCTATACAAACAAGGCTAGATCTAGAGTTAACAACTAACAATTTCGATAGATTCAAACATTTCAACCAACATTCATAAAGAATTTCAAGAAGATTTAAACATTGAAAAGCAAAATACCTTGAAAATCCACATACATCATCTACTATCCTTGATTTGGATCCAAGTAAGAGAGATACTCACACATAATGAAAGTGGAAAAACATGAAAATGAAACAATTCTATTCATAAGCTCAAAATTTTGATACAAAAATTCAAAGGAAACAAAGCTTGATCCACTTTCTCTCTCTAAAACTCTCTCTCTACAAAAGAAAATCTGAACAACTGAAATCTACGTAATTGTCTCCCCCTCCAGACAACCTCACTCGTATATATAGAATACAAAATAAGAAAGTACATATTTGCCCCTTTTCCAAAAGCTAAATTGCAGAATTCTCGCATCACAAGTTGGTTCGAACAAAGGTTCAAACAAGCTGATGGTTGGTTCGAATAAAGGTTCGAACCAATTTTCAGGACTTAGTCATTTTTTGCTCCAGTTGGACCTTGCATGGCTTCTGTTGATCGAATAAAGGTTCAAACCATCTATGGTTCGAACAACTTCTCCTTAGTCAATTTTTTCACTTTTTGGTCTGCACCTGCTTCTGTTGTTCTAACCATGGTTTGAATAACCAGTGGTTCGAACAAGGTTCGAACCACTTTCTCCACACTTAGCCAAATTTGTTATTATTTCCTCTGCCATGCCTTCTGTGGTTAGAACAAGAGTTTGAACAAACTGTGGTTCAAACAAGCGTTCCAAACACTTCTGTTATTTTCATCCATTCTGGTCCAACTTCTGTTATTTTCGTCCCAAACACTTTCAATTCACAAGAAATTCTTATTAATGCATTAAAACTCATTTTCTCATCTTTTTAAAATATAAATTTACCTAACAACCCACAATTTAAGCTTTATGATTGTACTTTTCATAGTATAATCAACTATTTTTTAATTGCTAACTCTTTTTTTTTTTAGTATATATCTTTCCCTTTTTTGAAAGAACACAGCAGTATCTGTTTTTTTTTTTTTTTTGGCTAACTTTTTTTTTTGACATCTCAAACGTCAGGTTAAAGTTTTCGTGCTAGCATCTGTTCGCGCCTACATCAATCAGAGCCTTTGAATTCAGCTTCGGCAAGAATTTAGGGCGAAAAGTTGTTCGTGGCAGCAATGTTCGCGTCTGCATCAGCCTAAAGCCTTTGAATTCGGCTTCGGCAAGAATTAAGGGCTGAAATATTTCTCGTGGCAGCACCGTTTGCATCTGCATTAGCCAGAGCCTTTGAATTTGGCTTTGGCAAGAATTCAGGACTGAAAGTCATTCGTGCCAACACCGTTCGTGTCTACATCAGCAGAGCCTTTGAATTCGGCTTCGGCAAGAATTTAAGGCTGAAAGTTGTTCGTGCCAATACTGTTCGCTTCTACATTAGCCAAAGCCTTTGCATTCAACTTTGACGAGAATTTAGGACTGAAAGTTTGTTTGTGCTAGCAATGTTCGCGTCTACATCAGCCAGCGTCTTTGAATTCGGCTTTGACAAGAATTCGGGGCTAAAAGTCGTTCGTGCCAACACCATTCGCATCTACATCATCTAGAACTTTTGAATTTAGCTTTGGCAAGAATTCGGGGTTGAAAGTTGTTCGTGATAGCAGCATTCACGCCTACATCAGCCAAAGCCTTTGAATTTAGCTTCGGTAAGAATTCTAGGCTGAAAGTCGTTTGTGCTAACACCGTTCACGTCTACATTAGTCGGAGCCTTCGAATTCGATTTTGGCAAGAGTTCGGGGCTGAAAGTCATTCGTGGCACCAGAACTTTTAGAGCTGACTTGGGAACTGCATTGAAGGCCTTTAGGATCTCTGTATCAGATTCATATGGTGTTGAGATTGCTTTCTTTCAGATCATGGTTACTTTTAATGATTGTTCACGTCATGACCAGAAGATAGTCTTTATTATTAATGAAGATGGTGATCCCACGATGGTCTTGGACTTATCAGTGTTTGATCCAATCATTGGCTACTTTTCTCTCAGTTGGTCCCCTTTTATTGATTTGCCTCACCTGCGCGATGGTATATTACTTTAAGGAGTGATTTATTTGACCATAGTAATGTAACCCCTATTTCTTTAGAAGCATTGTTCTTGTAATCCTCTCTTTATTCGAAAGATTATGATGCTGATCATTTTACGCTATTGGGTGATCGTACCGACAAAGGAGAAACTTCCTTGGACACTTCTCTTTCTGACTTCGGAGAATTCTCCTATATTCCCAAATATATTTAGTCGTCATAAAAGAATCTTGACAAAAGCAAGTATATACGATGCTGTTTACGCTTTTCTATTCACCTATGACCGTAGTGAGAATCTTATTCGATCACTTTGTGAATCTTAGTGTTCTTCAATGAATACTTTTCATACTCCAATGGGAGAGCTGTCCATCTCTATATGGGATTTGCGCAATATTGGTGGCTTATCAATTCATGTTATATTTTATGATGAAGTCATCCCATCTAGAAAAGAATTGTTGGGTTTCAACAAGAAGAAAACATTATTTCTTCCCCTGAGCTGCAAATACTTATTCTTAGCATATAATAAGCTTTATCACGAGAGTACAAATAGTGATGTTAAAACCCATGATTAGGTCAAATTTTGGTTTAGAGGACCTAAAGGTATGCAACACCTCCTAGAAGAGTAAACAAAAAGAGATTTAACAAGCCAAGGACTCGTTATAATCCTACGTTCCAGGGAAGAAGAAGGAGTCTTTGATGATTTAACCATCAAGGCAGCTGTCAGAGAATAAGCTTATCTAGCTACCTTTTTATCTTATTGGTTGTGTAGATTTGTCTTTCCTACTATTAAAATTGACAACATTCATCCTGGTGTTTTCAAAGTAGCAAGTATGATGGCTCGTGGTGAGAAGTTGTCTTTAGCAGTGCCGGTCTTTGCAAGTATCTATCGTGGTTTAGGAGAAATTTCGATATCTCTTTTTCCCAGTAAGTGTAATGTGACATTCCAAATCCATTATGTTTATGGATGGCTTGGTTATTATTTTGACTGCTATTTTGCATTGTCTCGTCCACAAAGTGGCGCTTGAATGGTGAAATTTTCTAGTGAGAAAATGGCCAAGCATTTTGATAATACAGAGGCTCGAATCCTTCTTGGAAATTCTAATATTTCCAACTATTCCTCTTTATTTTTGGGTAAGAAGAAAGATATGTCTTTAGTCGATACCAGAAATCAACCAACTCTATGGGATGACTACATTATTAGTATTCGTTATAGCTATTTGACTTTACGTCAAGGGGATCGGCTTGTTATGGAGTCTTATAGTCCCATAAGTTTTGCCAGGCAATTTAATTTCTATTAAAGCATTCCTAGGAAGCTAAATAATGATCTTGGGTTTGGAACTTTAGCAGAAATAGCTCAATTTCGGCAATCTTGTATTCAATTGCACACCAATGCCAAATTTATAATTCCAGCATATTCTTCCAAAAGTCTTGCTACAAAACACTACGTTAGGTGGTGGGCAAAGCGTTTAAGTAATTATTGTAGGAAAAATTCCAGCCTCATTATAAAACTTCCAAAACTTAACCGTTCCATTGTAATCTTGAAGAAGAGTAAGAGGAAAGTTGTTGAACATACCCCAGTCTCTAAAGAAAAACAAGTTGATGCTAGAGATGTACTTGAAGGGACGATGAAGAGAAATGCAAAAATCTCGAATAGAGAATCATTAGTTAAGAAAAGGCAAAATTGCTTGCCATCTGATGATGAACAAAGCTCTAGTGGAGGTGCTCGCCATTGGAAATGCCATATAAAGAAAACCACAACTTTTGAATTGGAAGATATTGATCTTGATTTGGACGACATATTCCCTAATACCTCAAACCGCTCTTTGCCTCTAGAAGAATTCAGGAATGAAATAAGTATTTTTTTTCTTTTAGGTAAAATTTATTTTGAAATATATTCTTCATAACCTTTTTATTAATCTAAGCCTTTACTTGTAGTTGGGAAACAACAATGAGCTTGCTGAGGTGGATGACATGATTTTGCAAGAGAGTGAAAAATCTATTGATGGGTCAAATTCATTCGATATATTAGCTCCTCAACCTAAAGTTTCCAAGGTTGCAGATAATATGACTTCTCATCCTGTTGTTGAAGATCATTCTATAGAAGTGATTTGACAACCTTGTGTGAGGCCCACGGATCCTACTCTTTCAACTATGTCCATATTCAAAGTAGATGACCTAATTTTTGATTGTCAATGTACCTATCTTACATTGTTATGGAATGCGCTATCTCAAAAAATAGGTAAATCTAGCTTGATTCATCTTCACACAACTGAAGAAGAAGCTGAAAAAGTGTTAAAGGAAATGGAAAAAGTTAATGTCTCGAATTTGTCTTCTTTAATGAATTTACTGATGGGACTTTTTGTGATCTCCAACTCTACAATTCTAGCCGATCTTCTTCGGAAGAGAAAATGTCTCAAAAATCACATGATGAGCAGTTGACAAAGACTAAGATGAACTCTCTCATATTGAAGCTAGAGAAGGTGTACAGACTAAAGACTTGCAATCTCTCGAGACTACGGTTATGGCATTCAAACTTGAAAAAGAGTAGCTAGAAGAAAAGTTGAATACTCTCATCACTCAGATTGAAGAATTAGAACTACAAATTCCTGAGAAGAAATCAAAGTTATCCAGGTTACAAGCTACTGCGTCAAGTCTTAAGGAAGAGATCTCTACTACTAAAAGCAAGCCCATTTTAAGCGATGAGGACATCAGGGGCTTAGCAAACGAGGAGAAAATGCTAGAAGCAATGCGTAATGAATTGAGAGATTTCGAGCTTTTCCCTTAGTTCATTTTTTTTATTTTGTTTTGTTTTTTTTTTTTTTTCTAATGTAATGTAGAGACTTTGTTTTGGAATAAATTATTTATTTTGACAAGAATCTTGCACCTTATTCTTTTTTTTTTTGAATGGATGAATGATTGAGCTTGAAAATAGAATTCCAAACTACTTATGTACCCAATTGGGATCAAGCCAAACGTAGTTCGTAGCAGTAAGGAATGACTGAACTTGGGATAAACTCCAAGTTGCCTATGTACCTGAGATGTGATCAATCCAAGCGTCGTTCCTTATAATAAAGAATGAATGGATTGTTTTTTTTTTAGGTGGATGACTGAACTTGGAATAGACTCTAAGTCGCCTACATACCCAAGATGAGATCAAGCCAAGTGTAGTTCAATTTTTTTTTTCTGGTGCCTTTCACAGTTTATACTTATGTGGGCCAGGAGTAGTACATAGATTTAAGGATAGTAGTGCTTCAAGAATTTGCCATTTATAGGGCCAATTCTCAAGCCATCTTCAACAACTATCTTGTATGCTCCATTTGAATAGACTTCTTGCACGACATATGGGCCATCCCACTTGGAATTGAATTTGTTGCTGATATGGTGAATGGTAATGATGGGTCTTCTCACAGCGAATACCAAGTCTCATTTCTGGAATGATCGAGGGCGAACTCTTTCGTTAAATGCTCTAGAAAGACAAGCTTGGTAACATTCTAAACGTTGTTGTACCTTAAGTTTCTTCTCATCAAGTGCTTACAATTCTTCTAGTCACAGGCGAGCATTTTCCTCCTGAGTGAGACCTTCTTGAAATGTAATCTGTAATGATGGGATTTAATGCTTAAGGGGGAGAACAGCTTCTACACCATACACCAAAGCATAAGGAGTAGCTTGTGTAAATGTTCGATATGTTGCTCAATAAGCCCAAAAAGCTTATCCAATTCTCTCGTGTCAATTTCGCTTTGATTTTGTAACCACTTTCTTCAATAGATTTCCAAGAGTTTTGTTGAATGCTTCAGCGAGACCATTTGCAGAAACTTGTTCATTAAACTGTTGTAGAAAGGCTACCCATTATTAGTGATGATGTATCGTGGCACGCTATATCTGAAGATGATATTAGTGCGAATGAAGTCCACGATATTTTCTTTTTTAACTTCTCTTAATGGTGTAGCTTCAACCCACTCAGAGAAGTAGTCAGTTGCTACTAAAATGTACAAATGATCAACAGAAAACTTAGGCAATGGCCTTACTACGTCCAGTCCCTATGCATCAAATGGACAAGAAGCGACAGTTGGATGGAGCAGTTCTAGCGGTTGATGTATGAAATTTTCATGGAATTGAAAAACTTGGCATACTCCATAGAGTCTTTTACTACCGTAGGCCAATAGTACCTCATTCTTTTGATTCGAAAGTGTAGTTTTTGACTAGATTGATAAGCGCCACATACACTAGAGTGAGCTTCTTCTAAAACTTGCATAGCTTCAACCTCTCCTAGGTAACGGAGGAATAATCGTTCGAATGAGCGATGGTAAAGTGTATCATTGTAGTAAAAAAACCTTGAAACTTGACATTTTATGTCAATTCTTCTGCGTGGATCTTCTGGTAACTTTTGATGGAGCAAATAATCAATAAGTGGTTGACGCCAATCATTTTCTTTGATTTCAAAAACTGATATTGCATTTGCGTCTCTTTCATCGTTGTCTTCATCATCAAAGAGTAGAGGAATGACCCATTTTTGATAAATTGGGATTCGTGTTTCTTTATCAGGTAATGCAAGTGTTAAAGTAAGCTTAGCAAGAAAATCTGCTTGTATGTTATCTTTTCTTAAGACATACTCCAAGGTGACACCGCCAAGCCATACTATCAATTGAGTTGCGTAGTTGTAGTAAGGAACAAGTTCAGGTTTCCTTACTTTATAAATGTTTAGCAGCTGATTGATTTCATTACTTTATGTCCCACTAGGCGTGCCAAAAATTTATTCACACAAATTTCGTGTTTGGAAAATAAACATAGAAATTGCAGTAACAAATCGAATTTTTATTGATTTGAAGAAAAAAATGGATTACAATCTCTGAACTTCTAATCAAAAAAAT
The DNA here is from genome assembly GCA_019916065.1 of Vitellaria paradoxa. Taxonomy (NCBI): domain Eukaryota; kingdom Viridiplantae; phylum Streptophyta; class Magnoliopsida; order Ericales; family Sapotaceae; genus Vitellaria; species Vitellaria paradoxa. Next base: position 24,661,898 of record CM034243.1, read on the forward strand.
AAAATCCTCTAATCCTTCTCTTCAAAAAGTTGGTGCAAGCTTGATCTCGAATCAACACGTGTATCTTCTTTTTGCTTGAGAGTCTATAGGGCTTTGACAGCTTAATCCAGCAGAGTCTCTTTGTATGCAAAAAATGTCCCCTTGTGCTTGGTAGTGACCCCTGCATTTTTCAATCCAAACGGCATTACTTTATAACAATAAATGCCTTTGCGTGTACAAAAAGCTATCAACTCTTTGTCTTGCAGTGCCATACGGATTTGATTGTAACTAGATGAGCCATCCATAAAAGACAAGGCTTCGTGACCAGTGGTAGCATCCACCATGAGTTCTGCCAGTATGAGCGGAAAGTCATCTTTTGGCAAAGTTGATTGAAGTCTCGAAAGTCAACATATACTCGAATTTGTCCATTTTTCTTTTTGATAGAGACAATACTCAAAATCTAAGTTGGATACTTGACTTCTCAGATAAATCCAGCTTCAATGAGTTTATTAACTTCGGCTTCAATCTTGGGAATCAACTCCGATCGAAATCGAAGCTAAGCTTGTTTAATTGGTTGGACATTTCGCTTTACTGCTAAATAATGGACAGTAACTTTAGGATCTAATCCAGGCATTTCTTTGTAACTCCAAGCGAATACATCCTTAAACTCTGTAAGAAGCTTAACATAAGCCTTTTTCTTCCTTAAGACTTAGAAGAGCACTTACGTAAATAGGTCGAGGGTCTTCTTGTGTACAAAGATTGATCTCTTTCAAATCATCAACAGTGGACTTAACACCTTCTTTAAGTTTTGGTGAAGCATCTTCAGCTTCTTCTTCCACTTGAATTTCTCTGTCACTTGTCACTGATATGGAATGAGTATTCAGTGTTTTCTTCCTCAGAGGAGGTTCTTGATGTCTCAGTAGAAAATTTCGTGACTACTACTATTTGTCACTTCACCTTCAATTCTTCTTCAGCCATTACTACTGGAGTAGTATAACGCTTCATGTGAGATGGTATTTTACTTTTGAGATCTTTGGGGTATTCTAAGATGACATTGATCTTTTTTATTTTTTTTCTGTTCAATGGTCTTCTTAGGGATTCCTAATCTACTCTTGACAGATCTTTTATGTGCAAGGGATGTAATATCTTCATTTAATGTCAAATTTTCTACCCCTAGTCAATCAAGGACTGAGCATTTTGACTTTGTCTTCCCTAAGTAGTCAAATACTGATACTCTTGGATTTGCTCATTCTAAACAATCAATAGTTGACGTTTGTGGGTTTGCTTCTTCCAGACGCTCGAAGACTGAAGACTTGACTAGAATTCGAGATTCATCTTCTTCGGCAGTAATGTAGTTGACTGATTTTTTTATGATGATATGCGCTAGAGCAGATAGAGTGAAACTAAGGCTTACACGAGAATTCTGCACAGCGTATCCCTTTTGTCTTAACATCTTTTGAGTCAAATGCAACCCATGTGCATCTTGTCTATTAGATTTTAGTGGTAGTTTTCCTAAGGTGTAAGACTCCTTTGGATTATATCCAGCCATTGCAAGAAACTTGTATGCATTTGGATTGAAGCCCTTGTTTATGCGTGTTGAAGGCAAATCACCATGCTCTACTTTGGGACTTTGTATTGGCCAAACAAATCTTGGGATTGATGTAGTCATCTTTAATTGATTGATGTTGGTGATAAGGAGAGTTAGTCTATCCGAGGCTTGATCATCAACTCTTTGAGTTTTTGGCGAGTGATGTAGTACTAGAGTGGCTTTTTTAAAGGCTTCTACGTTGCACTTTTTATCGCCACTTTTGATCGTTTTCCTGATTTCCTTTTTTCGCTCAACAATTTTGCCACTCTTGTCATTTTGGGATTGTCACTTCATTATAACTTGTACATTGATAAAGTACTAATTGGATATAGCTCTTCCACCACAATGTGTGCTAAGTAGAACTTAGCATCAGCAAAGTGTGATTCAGCTTCAGTGAACGGCTTCTTATTAGCTACAATCTTTCTAACTTCATTATCATGGTAGTACTTGAGATACTAATGGAGAGTAGAAGGAACCACACCATTCTCATGGATCTAAGGCTTCCAACAGCAGATTATATGAAGTTCTGGCATTGATCACGTGGAACAATGCGGTTGATGTCATGTCGTCAATCAGCAAGTTGAGACAGATTACTCCAATCGCTCTCTGCCCCCATTGATTAAAGCATTGAATCATTAAGCGACTGCGTAACAACTCATCCATACCAATGCGTAATTCCTTTGTAACAGGAAGAGGTAGAATGTTGACTGCTGATCTACCATCAAGAAGCATTCTGTTCAATCCTTATTCGCGCATATAGCCAGAGATGAAAAGAGAGCGATTGTGTGGTGTTGAGCCAAGCAGAAGGTCTTCGTCTGAGACAGTAAGATTCTTCATAGCAGCAACAAATGTATCGCCACAAGCTTCGAAGCTAAGTTCCTCTAGTGTTTGCACGAGTGTTGAAGATGACTCAACTCTTTCCCCAATCGGTCCTTCCACGTTCACAACATAGCATTCAACAATCTCAGGATCAGATTGATGAGCATTCTACTAAGATTTTGGAAAGAACTCCTATAAAGTGATGGGAGTACGTTGGGGTTGGATGAAAGTCTCAACTGCTACAGTTGATATTGCTTGTTGAATTCTTTTTTTTCTTCCACTGCTTCTTTTTGTTAGATTTAATGAACTTCTGTTTGTAGCAAATGATTTCGTGGCAATGAGACTTTAACTTGCTCTTTCTTTTACGAGTAACGAGTGTCCACCCTTCCTCGGCTAAATCAACTAAGTCTATTATTTTTTTAGTATTGTTTTTACACTTCAACAACGATGTATCAAAAATTTGCAGATGGTCTTGAATTATTTCAACAAGATCCAAAGATCCAAATTGAAGCTCGAACCTTGGTAGATTAGGAATTAAACTTTTAGACATGGAAACAATGGCTTCGATCGTAGCAGTAGTTTGGTTGGTGGTTGCTACCTCTTTTTCTTCTTCTACAAGGATCTTTCCTTGACTTGCCGATTATATAATCATTTCTTTGAGAATAAAGCATCGCCGAGTAGAATGGCCAATTAGCCAATGATACTTGCAATAATTCGGATTATTAACTTTATCGACTTCTTATGGGCATTTCATCTCTGGAAGCTCAATGAACTTTAGTTTTAACAAATCCTCAAGCATTCTTGGAACTTTAGAATCAGCAAACAGATATTCCTTTGCTTGCATTTCTTTAAGCGTAGGTTTTTCAATCCTCTTCCTTGGTTAAATTCAACATTCTCTATCATTTTCTTCTTAGATTTATTTGAAGTTTTGGCCAATGTAAAAATCTTCACTGGTGTAGTAGAAATAGACATAGATTCTTTACTGGTTGATTTAGAGAAAGTCTTGCCCCATTTGTGGTTGCTTTCTGGCTTGCTTCATCCCTTGTGAGATTCTTGAATCGGCAGCCCTTGATTACTACTTGCAGCGGTGCTGAGCTCCACTTCACGAGCACGAGTAGCCAATTCTTCAAAAGTTTTAGGCTTGATACCTTGAAGAATATAACGAAGCCCCCAGGGTATGCCTTGAATGTACATCTCGATTGTTGAAGCTTCAGACAGCCTATCTTTGCAGTTGAGGCTCATATTTCTCCATTTGTTAATGAAGTCAATGACAGGTTCTTCTTTCCACTGGCAAGCATTAGTTAGTTCAACATACTTATAGTACGACAGATACTATAGAATCTATTGAGAAATTCTTGCTCTACTTGCTTCCAGTTGTTAATGGTGCCAGGCTCTGAATCGCAATACCAGTCAAATGTAATACCCTTGAGAGTTCGAATGAACTCCTTGACCAAAAGAGCCAATTCTTAGAAGAGCCATTCAATGGTTTCACAAGTTGCCACCAGCAAGTGTAAGTTGTTGAAGGCAACTAACAGAAGAATTTGTGGCTAGGTTTTTAGCTAATGCAAAGTAGCTAAAAATTGCCGATGTACTCCTCAATATGAAGAGGTAGAACAATGAAAGCCTGAGGGATTACTCTCGAAAGTACATGGAATTATACAATGAGGTGGGTGGCCTTCCGAGAAATTAGTGGTTACGTTTTTCAAGCTCAGATTGTAGAAAGGTGACAAGCTCTGACTTTCCCCAATGAATAAACTAGCCACAAATATGTCCGACCTTATGTGCAGAATCAAAAAGTACATAAAAGTCAAGGACGAGACAAAGCCTGTCAACAAGAAGGAAGCGAGGTTTCCTAAGTCAAAGGGGGGAACCCGAGAGAGGGAAAGAGAGAATTCATCGACGACAGGAAGTCTGTCTTTGAAGCTGTTAACACAATGTTTAAAGAGCTAATTTTTAGAATTCTCTCTCATATCAAAGACAAGCTGTACTTTAGGTGGCTGAAGAAACTGCCTGATTTTCCAGGCAAGGAGAATCATAGGGATTATTACTTTTACCATCAAGATTGGGGACATCGAATGGGGGAATGCCACTCTTTACAATATCACTTGGAAGATCTGGTAAAAGAATGTCACTTAAAAGAATACATCAACGAGGCAAAGACAAGGATAGTGGATAGTCGACTGCGAGTATGAGAGCAGATGAGTGCAACAACCACACAATAATGCACTGGTAATTACCTTGAAGATACTGGAGACAGACGTAAAGAGGATCCTAGTGGACTCAGGAAGTTTTACAGAGGTCATGTTTCTTAGTTTGTTTAAGAAACTTGGCTTAACCAAAGAAGACCTGGAGCTAGCTGAATGCTCGTTGATAAGATTCAACTCTGCCCTAGTATGGCCTTTGAGGAGAGTTATAATCCTCATCCAAGCAGGTCCAGAGCAGTATGAGGTTGAGTTTACAGTGGTAGATGCTCCATCTTCATATAATGCTATTGTTGGAAGATCAAGAATCAATATTTTGAAAGCTATCCCCACAACTTATCACCAAGCTCTTAAATTCCCTTATGGCGATGATGTAATAGAGATTAAGGGGGGCTAGGATACATTCCGAAAATGCTTCACTGCTGGCCTGAAGCCTAAACCACTACCTGAGCAATTCCAACTCATAAAAATGCCTAAGGACACTCCCAAAATTGATGACGTTGGAGGCAATCCTGAAAAAAAGGGCAGTTGAGAAGCTTGAGAAGTTCTGGGTCAGCCTTACTAAGCATGGCAAGTTTTTCTTAATTGGGTCAAACTTGGGAACCAAGGAAAAGCTAGAACTAACAGAGATTTTGTTAAAGAACATCGGGACCTTCACCTGGACTCCACAAGAAATGCCAAGTATTTCCTCTAAAGTTATAAATCATAAATTAAATGTTAACCAGTGGGTGAAACCTATCGTTCAAAAGGTAAGGAGGTCTGCTCTCAGCACGCTGGAAGGCTACTTGAGGCTGAAGCCATCAGGGAAGTTTCATATCCTAAATGATTGACTAATACAGTAGTCGTCAAAAAGAAGAATGGAAAATGGAGGACTTGTGTTGATTATACAGACCTAAGCAAAGTTTGTCCCAAAGATCTCTTTTCTCTTCCAAAGATTGATTAGTTGGTGGACTCGATAGTTGGGAGGTCAAGAATGTTCTTTCTAGACGTGTACAGAAGGTACCACCAGATCCCAATATAAGGCATTGATAAGGAAAAGACTTCATTCGTAACCCTGAGGGGAGTTTATTGTTACAGGGTTATGCTATCTGGTCTGAGGATCAGACCATCGTAAATTTCCTTCTTTGTCTTTCTTAGTATGTTGGAGTAGCCAAACTTCATCTGGTGGTGCTTTATCTCCAATGAGTGGATCTTTCTTCAAAAAAAAAAGAAATTAATCATATAAGTAGTAAGCATTATCAAGTTCATGTAATAATACATAATTAAAAATTCTAACTATATTTAATAAATTCATAGGAAATGAAGATAAAAAAAATTACCATTGAGTACTCCTCAACTTCAGCAAAAGACCTTGTACCACAAGTATGCATGGTCACTAGCTTAGATCTATTTGCTATGTTGCTTTTGCTCACTTTCTGTATTGTAAATATTTAAATGTCATGCATACCTTATCAAATTGTCTAATTTTAATTTAATGATAAGACAATATTAAATTTCAGTTGCTTTTCATTAAGACCTGAAATTTGTCTGATCCAAAGTGTTGAATTAAGAGCCCCCAATCTTCAAATTTTACATCTGCAGGAATATTAGCCAACCTCTTCTCATCTGTTTCGAACTTCTTATATATCTGATGCAATTGACACTTCCATCATCAATATAGGCGTTGCAAAGTACTTAATACAAACCTATGGAATCTGTTTTCTTGCCCAGACAGAACATTAAATTTTTCCTAACATAGGAGAACCCAAAATTATTAAAAAAAATTTAAAGCCAAAGTAAAATAATAAATAATCAATTCTATTTTAAATTTTAAAGGTCCCTGAATTTATTACCTTCACTTGGATCCACATTTGTTCTCCCGTAGCGTTTACAATATCACTCCAACTTGCATAAACTCTTACAATTTCTTTCACACTATTTTCCTTTTGAACAAATAATGGAGCAACATTTCGAACAATGTAGCCACAGTAATTGACAATGTCTCTTGCATTGTCTCTTACAGCCCTTAATATGTCATCAGGAATGTATATTTCTAACTTTTCATTTCTAGTCTTCATATCAATCTTCATACATTTGTATTTCCCTCTGAGATGTTTCTCTGGTTTAGTACAAAAAGTTATAAAAATAAATGTTATAACACATTTTCATGTTATACAAAAAATTCCCATTCACAGAAGTGAATTTGCTTTCTTATACGTGGAAAAATAAAAAAAAATGTTGTCTTTATATCTTAATAGAGGAAAGTCTAGCAAACTACAAAAACAAGGTTATATCACCTAGATTTACCTAAACTGCTATGATGACCAGATTGTTAGGGTTGTGTCTGTAAATGTGGCTCTATTGTTTGAAATGGAGTCCCTACATTTCTCCTCTGTTGTGGTTGTGATCTTGTCTGCATTTTTTACATTTCCCCTTCCGTGTGATTGGGGTTGTACGATCGTATATTATGTACGAGTGAGATTACCTCATGTGTAAACATTTTCTTGCCATTTCCTCATCTACTCTGCGTCCGCCAATTTTGTCAGGCACAACTATATTCTGTTATAAAAAGTACAAAAAATCAACAGAGAATAAAAAAACAAACTACATAGAAATATGATAGAAATCTACTCGAAATTAAAAAAAAAAAAACTGCACAAAAATACTGTAAAAAAATTGCACAATATAACCATCAAAAAAATTGCACAGTATAAAAAAAATTGCACATAATAAAAAAAAAACAATTGTAAAGTAGCAAAAGAAAAAAAGTGTACATTATAAAAAAAATTGCACAAAAAACTATGCAGTATAATAAAACTGCACAAATAGAGCACCCCTAGATAAAATTGCACAATATCAAAAAAAAAAAAAACATGCACACAAAAAAACAGCACATAAAAAACAACCATGTATGTGTGCTAAAGTAAAGCATGTTTGAGGACAACTTGTCACTAATTCTCATTTGTAGGAGAGATACATATCCCAATTCTTCACCAGTGGTTGCATGTTAAAATTTAGTATAGCCCTTACACTTTTATATGCTTTTTATAGCTACCTCTCAGTTTTTTTATATTTCTTTGTCAAGGATCTCCCAATTTATTTATGTATTTTTTGAAGTTATTCGTTTATCCACTTTTTTTTGTTTGTCTCAAACAGGCATCCATTCTTTTACACTAACAGCTTTTATTATTCATGCAGCTATTATTCAAAGTTTAGATAATGCTATTTATACCTTTTTTTTGTCACATTTCAACTTCATCAATTTTCATCCAAAAATAGTAAAAAGTATATCTTTCGTGTTGCAGCCAAGTTAGCAAAACACATATGCAAATATTGAAGTAGTGTACAAGTGTCTTGAAGAGAGTTGTGGTGCTAAGCAGGAGAATATCATCCCTTATTGTCAATCTATTGGAAGTGGCCCTCCTTTGGATCTAGCAGCTTGTCTGCCTAGATTGAGAGCAGTTGCTCTCCATAGTCCTATACTTTCAGGCTTAAGAGTCATATATCCCATGAAGCGTACTTATTGGTTTGACATATATAAGGTAACCTTTAACTCGTCTTCAGACCGTCCGTGTAAAGTTATTTTTGTGTTGAAAATTGATAAATCGTGCATATGTTGCCTCATTAAAACTGCATTTATGTTTATTGGGTGTAGAACATTAACAAAATCCAATCAGTTACTTATCATGTTCTGATCATTCATATAAGTATTCAGTCTTCAAGATTTTGCATTTCAGGAAGATTTTGCATTTCAAGATTACTATGGTCTTCTTTGAAGAATCACAACAATTTTAATATTTCATATTTTAGGATTAATGTAGTATTTGAATGTATATACGTGTGCTCATTTGGGAATGTTTTTGTTGCAAATATCTTTTAGATACAAATGTTCATATTTTGTCCCATTTATATTTATTAAAACCATATTTGTGTTTATTGGGTGTCGAACATTGACAAAATCCAATCAGTTACTTGTCCTATTATGATCATTTATGTAAGCATTCAGTCTTCAAGATTCAAGATTTTACATTTCAGGATTAATATGGTATTTTTTAAAGAATCACAATAATTTCAATATTTCATATTTTAGGATTAATATAGTATTTGAATGTACATACGTGTGCTCATTTAGGAATGTTCTTGTTGCAAATATCTTTTAGATACAAATGTTCATATTTTGTTTTCCCTTTTAACCATTGCACAAGGAACTTCAGATGAGGTGGTCGATTGCTCTCATGGTAAGCAACTCTGGGAATTGTCTAACAAGAAGTATGAGCCACTTTGGCTTAAAAGAGGGAATCACTGTGATTTGGAGCTATATCCAGAGTATATTAAGTATCTAAAGAAGTTTGTATCAACTGTGGAGGAATCATCTTCCCAAATAACTACTTCTAGGAAAAGTACGGACTAGTTTGAGCATCCTAGGGGGAGTATAGATGTCTTTGAGGCTTCGAGGAAGAGCACTGACCAGAGAGAAAAGCCAAGGAAACTATTCGTCACTGTTAGAAAGTAAAAAACTATCATTTTCACTCTTTTTGGATGAAAATTGATGGAGTTGAAATGTGACAAATAAAAGAATTGAAAATTCAAGTTAAGATGAAAACCCAGAAGATCTAAAAATTCGTGTTGGAAAGGAGGCGTCCCCACGAGTGCATTATAATGCTGTTATTCCTATGTTGTTATAATCTAGTGTCTAAGCAAAGATGATAAAGAGAAATGTGAGCTATGCCTATGATGCTTTTCACACACCAATGTTCTATATGTGACCATGCTGCAAAGGAGTACTTATAATCGTCTAGTGTACCTAATACCTATGATTTGAAGTAATCTTGTAAATTATGCTAATCTAAGCAACTTAAGGCTATTACAGGAGAATCTGACTACGATGAATAAAGGTGAGGGAATAAAAGGCAAAGGCCAGCACCAAATTATACAATCAACCTACTTACATCTAACACAGTTGATGGTAAATCTCACAATAACAAGATAAAATAATTTAGAAATACTCATTTTACACACACAACACACACATAAAATAGATAAAATGATCTAATCACTTTGAAAAAAAAAAGTAACTACCAAACCCTCACATTCTCATCACTTGTTGAATGTATGATAATGACAATTTCAACAGATAGAATGAATGCATGAATAAATAAATAATTAATTAAATAGATAATTATTCAACAGACCACAAGGGGCCAAAAATAAAAGAATATATAACTAAATAGTTAGTTAAACATTAGAAATCTACTTCATCTTGTATTGTACTCATCATTTGTATAGCTATCAGATGAAGGTTCATGTTCGTTGACCTCATCTACTTTATCATCATCATTAATAAAATTTACAAATGTTGCATTTCTTGTCACATTCACTACAGTGGTAGGAAGAAAGTCAAGCTCAATATCATCTCAGGTGAGCATGATTGTGATGTCATCATTCTCTAAAAACGGAGTTGTAGAAAATGCTCTTTCAACCTTTCTTCTTGATAAGCATCATCTCTAGCTACTAAAGAATCTACATCACTCTCGTCGACGTTTTGTTTATCGTCTAATGGCATATTATAAAGATCGCGAGGATTTGTTTTAACCATGACAAGCCAATCATTATTTGCAAGATCTTTTACATAAAATACTTGGAGTGCTTAAGATGCCAATACAAATGGTTCGTTACTACTAAAACTTCCATGAACATTCACACTCATGTACTCGTAATTATCAATCTTGTATCCCCTTCCCTCTCAAGCCATGTCCTACCATTGACACTTGAAAATAGGGACCTTATTACCTCCTACATATGACAACTCAAAAATGGATTCCAAGACACCATAGTATTCCTTTTCGAGAGATGCATCATCTCCTTTTACAAGAACACCACTGTTTTGAGTTTTCTTTCCAATTGAGCAGTCTTTTGTATGGAACCTAAAACCATTCATGATATATGTTGAATATTGATGAGCGACTCTTATAGACTAATTGATAAATTTAAAAGGTCCTTGCTTGTATGTCCTTTTGCCTGTAGTTTTGAAACCTACACACTCTTGTGTTCCCTATAAACACTAGGGAAATTACCTTTACACCCTTTGTATTTAACCCTTCAGTCAATTGCACCCCTTATACTTAACAAATGTGCACTAATACTCCTGTACTGTTCCGAAAAATGATAAACCCAACGGAATTAAGGAATTTAATAGAGCCTATATTTCACACGCGAGAGAAGTGCAACTGGTCAATAGGAACCCAAAACAAGTATATGAACTGACAGAAATACCCTCACTCCAGTTCTTTGCTATTCTACTTCTTTTGCTTCAATTTTAACAATTAAATTAAATTAAACTAAGTAAATAAAAATAATTTAATTTAAATAAATAACAAAATTAATTAATCAATTTAATGATTAAGATAATTAGTATGAAATATATTTGATTAAATTATTTTTACTAAATAATAAAATAAAATTAATTAAATTAATTTGCTTACTATGAAATATATTTTATTAAATTATTTTTAATAATAAATTTAATTTTATTTAATAATTTACTTATTTTAATTTATTCATTTAATATAAAATATATTTTATTAAATTATTTTTAATAAGTATCATAATTAAATTATTTAATTTATTATAAAATATATTTTATTCAATTGTTTTCAATAAATAATATAATTAAATTATAATTAATATATTTTATATTAACTAAAATACATGATACATTAATTATATTTTATTCAATTTCTTTTAACAAGTAATATAAATAAATTATTACTTAATATATTTTATATTTATTAAATTAAATTATTTTTAATAAAGTATTTAATAGATTAATTTAATTTAATTAATCTAATTAATTAAGTTGAAATGAAGTATAAATTTTGTTAAATTCAATTACTTTTTTAAAAAGTAATAGAATTAAATATTTTATGAAAGTAAAAAATTAATAATTATAAACAAAATTGCAGAAGTTGTTATTTAGAGAGAAAAAAAAAAGATGATGGGGACTATTTGCCAAAAAATGGTGTAATAGACATGCCAAGGGTAATACTATTGGAAGATCAACTAGCAAAGAGAGGAAGTTTGAGGAGATGAAAAGAAATCAGTGCATATTAAGGTTTAGTCTAGGAAGGAAAAAAGCTAATTTTTTTATAGTTGGCTATTAGCGAGCTACTAAAAAATTAGCTTTTTTGTATTTAGAAAGGGAAAAAAGCTAACTTTTTAATAGCTAATCTTTTAACTTTTTGTTAATTTAACATTTTTTCCCTTCAACGTTTGAAAAAAGTTTAAAATGTAAGAGAGTAAATTTGATTATTGTAGAAAAAGCCAATAGTAGCTGGTAGTTGAGTTATGTCACTTGCACCCCCTGTACTTAAGAAATATGCACTTAAGTCATGAAACTGTTGCCAAAGTAAAAGCGGAGGTTGATAAGCTCTCAAAAGGCATTTTTGGCATTTTATCACAATATCATGGCGTTGGGTTTGTCATTTTTCGGAGTAGTACAAGGGGTATTAGCGCACATTTCTTAAGTGTAGGGGGTAAAGTGACTGAGGGCCTAAGTACAGGGGTGTAAAGGTAATTTCCCCTAAACATTATTAGTTTGATATTATTAATATAGAAAAAAATTCCATAAAAACTAGTTTTGTGTTACTCAATAAGTGGCCAGACTATTTCACAATTTTGAAGTACATATGCACGTGCTTGATTAAATTGCTCATTGCTAAGATGATATGGCTTGAAAAGCACTTTGTGAAAAATAAGCAGCTCGTTTTGGCTAGCTATTTCATCATCATTCCTCGGTGCTTAATTGAATTTAGTTTGATCTCCATGTAAGTATCTTGAACAAAATGTCAAGCGTTCATTGGCAATGAAACCTTCTGCAATGGATCCTTCTGGATGAGCTTTATTGCAGCATAGGACTTAAGTGTCTGTAGGTGCCTAGTTGAAAATACTAATATTAAGGGACATGGCCATGACTCTCAATTAGGTAACTATTAAAGGATCAAATCATACCTCTCAATTAGATACATCCAACAATATTGAACTGGTCCAACAATCTTAGCTTCTCTTGGCAAGTGAATTGGTAAATAAAGCATAATGTCAAAGAAAACTGGTGGAAAAATTGTCTTGAGCTTACATAGTGTGATCACAATTTGTGATTCAAGTATATCTAAGTCATCACTTAGTAGCGTCTTTAAGCACGAGCTTTTAAAACATTTGCTCATTTCAATTATTGGCTCATATACATTCTTAGGCAATAGTCCATGTATTGCAAGTGGAAGTATTAGTTGTAAAAAAAATATGGTGGTCATGACACTTTAAACCTGATACTGTTTTTCCACTAATATTTACACACCAAGATATATTTGACGAGAAACCATCAGGAACTTTCAAGTTCACCAAAAATTTACAAACGATCTCCTTCTCAGTTGAGGATCAAGCATAGCAAATAGCTAGAATCAATACTTTATTACCAACAACCTGAGGATGGGGATTTTGTCTAATTTTCATGTCCACTAGATCATAGCGACTCTTCAAAGTGTCTTTAGTCTATCCTTTCATATTCATATTGTGTTCAATATATTATCAGACACATTTCTTTTAATATGCATAACATCGAGATTATGCCGCAATAAAAGAGTTTTTCAATAAGGCAATTCAAAGAATATGCTTCTCTTTGTCCAATTGTAGACAATATTTAACTCATTTCTCTCTCTCTTTCTAGCCTTCCCAAATGTAACGTTATTAAAAGAATGTAATTGATCAAAAATTTCAACCTGTTAACAAACTTGGTGAAAGTTGATCCTCAACTTTTCCGTTAAATGACCGCTCATTTTTCCTCCAAGCATGATTTATTGGTGAGAAGCGGTGATGGTCCATATAACATAATTTGTTTCGTAAAGAGGTAGAACAAGTATGTTTATGGCAACAAGGACAAGCTAACTTCTCTTTCGTTGACCATCTTGATGAGTTGCCATATACCGAAAAATCATTAATTGTCTATAAAACTACAGCATGTAAGTTGAAATTTTATTTTATGTATGCGTCATATGAGATTATTTCATCTTCCTATAACTTTTTTAACTCTTCTATCAGTGGCTGCAAATATACGTCAATATTATTTTCAGGTGATTTAGGTCATGGAATAAGAAATGTCATCATGAAGTAAAGATGCTTCATGCATAACAAAAGTGATAAATTATACAGAACTAGAACCACCAGCCATATACTATGTGATGTGCTTATATTACCAAAAGGATTGAACCCGTAACTGGTTATACCTAACCTTACATGTCTTGGATCTGCAACAAATAATTTGTGTTGCTCATCAAATGATTTCCAAGCCATCGAGTCTATGGGATGTCTCATTTTACCATTATCCACCCGTTTCTCCTTATGCCACCTCATTTCTTTAGCAACATCTTTTGATAGAAACAACCGTTGGAGTCTTGGTTTTAAGGAGAAATGACATAAAAACTTACAGGGAATTTTATTGCATTTGTTCTCATCTTTTCAACGAGAGAGCCCACATACGGGACATGATTGTGCATGTTCATGCTTTCTCCAATACAAAATGCAATCGTTGTTGTAAGCATGTATTTTTACATAATCAAGACTTAGATCCTGAATAGTCTTCCTTGCATGATAATATGAATCTGGGATCAATGCATTTTCTGGAACAGACTCTTTATGTAAATTCAACATATCATTCATTGTTGTGTCACTAAGGTTATTATGACATTTCATGTGTAGCAACTTGACCACAAAAGAAAGCTTAGACAACTTGGAGTTGGGGTATAAATCAACATTAACATCTTCAAGCAACCTATAGAACTTTTTTGCTTCTTCATTTGGCTCTTTTTTAGCATTTCTTTCAACTTCTTGAACACCTCTATCTACAAAACCAAATGTGTTATGAACCATTCCGATCATATCATTGTGATGCAAATTTTCCATATTATCATTGTGAACAATATTGGATGTATTTGAACTTTCCCCAAACTTTTCCAGTGAAACATCAATGTTTTACAACTTCTAACAAATCCATTTTTGAACAAATGAAATCTCACATCACGTCAATGCTTATAAGCGGTATTCCTACAATTGTTACATGGACAATGAATTTCATCGCTATCCCCAACTTGACCAAATGTAAAATCAAGAAATTGATAAACTCCATCAATATACACTATACTCATTCTATTTTCAATTTCAATCCATTTCTAGTCTAACATCTTTAATTTCCTACAAATATAGCATAAAAGGAGAAAATGAATAATGAATAATAGTATGCATAATGTTTGTTTATTTATTTATTAAGAATGAATGTTCGCATTGTAGAAGTTTAACACTCACATAATTTACAATGCAACTCGGAATTCCATAGATAATCAAAACCAAAGCTATTTTTTCTAATAATATTTTTGGTTGGAAGAGAGTTGCGTCTAAACAAAGTAAAATCCAAGCAAGTGTGGGTGTGTGGTTGAGAAAGAGAGAAATAGAAAAGGGCAGAGAGGGGGGCAAACTAGTAGTGGCAATGCATTGAGGTAGAAACCAATCTAGCAGTTACCTAGGTTTATTATTTTGTCCAGCTGTGTACTATAAACACAATGCTTTAAAAAAACCATATAAACACAATATCTAATTCCCAAAGTTTCAACTCCATGAAATAAGAAATTAAATTGATAATTAATTAGTTAGTTGTCTATATCAAAGTATTCAAAATTAAAAACTAAAAATCTTTACCTATTAAGGGGTCGTTTGGAGCCCTAAAGTTTTCCAAAAAATTCCAAAAAAACCTCAAAAGTTTTTAAATTTCTCTAATCAAATTTTCGCCATGTGTCACTTTTGCAGCACATCAATACCAACTTTTGGTTTTTTTGATTCTTTTGACACTCTAAACACCCCCTTAAAGTACCCTAGAGCAAAAACTATGAGTTGACTCTCGCTAAAACCCATAGACCAAACTGAAGTTTGTGCCATATAGGAAAGAATTATAAAAATAACTGTAAGTCATAAACCCTAATAAAGCCTAAAATGAACCGGTACTAGTGGTATACAAGACAATAATTAGCATTGTAAGGCTCAAATTAATCGAAGGTGCAACTCTAAGTGGATTACCACACTAGCCACTTTTCTTGTTATGGTGCTCTATACCATACACTCTCTTTCAAGCAAATGAGAGATGCAAAAGAATTTGTACTTTGTAGCTTGATAGCAAGTGTCCAGTTAATTTGCAAAAGGTGATTACACATGGATATTTGAGTTGACATCAAGAAGTTAGTCAATCCTCTTCTAGACATCCATAACAATAATTGTGTATTGTCAATCTTTATATATTTAGCCATCATATGCCTGCTTCTAAGTGCCAACACCACCCCTTCAAAAAAAAAAAACTCATAAGGGTTGAAACTAGACACATGTGACACAACATGTTCCACAACCACAAAAGTAATAATAATAATAACTAAATGGAAACAGGGCAGATTCAGGGTGGGTTTTACTTAATGATACCCAAATCTAAGAGGAAAACAACTTCAAAAGTCGTTTTTACTAAAAACAATTGTGAAGTTGTTTTTTTTTTTTTTTTTTTAAGACTACTTTAAAGACATTCCATAAAATGATTTTGATCTACTTTACGTGCTAAAGATGCCATTTGTAAAAAGATTCTCTGTTAAGGAAAATAAATTTCAGCTGCACGGATTAGAGAATTTTGTTTGAATGTTTAATAAATTCAGCCAATGCCTTAGGTTTCAATGGCTAAACCTAACCTCACCCCTTTGGTTTCCTCATATTTTCCTATGTGTCCTATTAAAGGCTGGGCAGCATTCCATTTTTATAGTCAATTTGCCATCCTTAAAAACAATAGGTATACATAGACTATATGCAATGAGGGGAAAACTATAACCATTACTACAGATTTCACAAACACAAATTGTGAATGAAATAATTGTGAAATAATTGTGAAGAAAAAACAAACAATTCATACAGATTATGAACGAAAAGCAAGCACCATCAAGTTTAATGTACTCTTTGTTCTTCTCAACATCAAACATTGGGATTCTACAATTAACCTAAAAAATTAAAGAGCTGGATAAGAAACTTCCAAATTAAAATAAAAATAAACATATATACAAACAATCAAACCCTAGGGCCTTATATGTGTATAAACAAACACACAAAGGAAAGAGAGATAAGAGGGAATAGGTTAAAACCTAGAGAAAAAGGTAGGGAGGGCGGCAGCAATGGCTCGGCAACAAGTGGCGACGACCAAAATAAGAGCGCGTTGAGGTGCAGCAGCAAAGAAGAGGTTGGAGCGTTGTGCACGCAAAGCTGATATTCTTTGATTATGAATTTGGGATGTTGTACCTAAGGAAATTTTAATTAGCTTTTGAAATTTTCATTATTAAAATTAATTAATTTTTTAATAATTATTTATAAAATTTTAGTGATGACAAAAAAAGTTTAACTATATATATACTTTAGTGATGACAAAAAATGTTTGTCACAATAAAAAATTTTAATTCTGCCAAAATAATAAATTTTTTGGCACCAATTTTTCTCCTACCTTTTAATGACTAGAATTAGTGACAACAAAATACCATTGTCATTGAATATTAATGTTTCAGTGACAACTTCTATTATTAGTCACACAAAAATCTTCAAATGAATTTAGTGACAAAAAAAAAAAAAATACTGTTATTAAATAACATATATTACGATAATATTTTTTATTGACACAGAAAATTAGTCATTATAAAATTAATTTAATAATTTCATATTAAATTTATTAATTAAATTAAATTAAATCAATAATAAATAAGAAATTATTTAATTTAATAATAATTAATAAGAATTATTCAATTTAATTTAATAATAATTATTTAATTTAATGCAATTTAATTATATTATTTTTTAAATTAATTAAATTAAATTAAATAACTTTTTAATTATATTATTTATGAAAAATAATTTTAGTTTAACAAAATATTTGAATAAAATAATTTATTTTAATGTGATGCAACAAAAATGAACAAAATGTTAAAATTGACAAAATATGAATAATAAAAAAAAGAGTAGAACATTTTTTTGTTTAACTTTCATTTTTTTTGGAAATAAAAAAATATATTTAACAAATGCATTTTTGTTGCCTATTTTCAAAATTCTGTAAACATAAAAAAAGTAAATATAAATATTACCTGTGATGAGATTTAGTGATAATAAAATTTTTCACTAAATATTTTTAGTGATGAAAAATAAAATTTGTCACAATAAAAAGTTTTAATTACTCAAAAACAATAAATTTTTTGGCTCTAATTTTTTTGTAACTTTTAGTGACGAGATTCAGTGACAATAAAATAATTTTGTCACTAAATATTAATATTTTAGTAACAATAAAATATCTTTGTCACTAAATATTAGTGTTCAATGTCAATTTATGTTACTTGTTACAAAAACAATCTTGAAATGTATTTTCAGTGACAATGAAAAAATGTTGTCATTAAAATACCACACATTTGTGACAATATTTTTTATGATAATAAAAAATATTGTCACTATAGCCTACTTTTCTTGTAGTGATAGTACACAATTATTTCAAAAATCTTGCACATGAGAGATTTTGTTTGATGCCATCTAACAAAGGGATGTTGATTCTCACTTGTTTAAACACCTCAAAAATCTCAAAGCTCAACATTTCATTCTTTCTCTTGGCTAATCGGTAAGGGAAATGTGGCCTAGGGATATACTTATTGTCATGGTCAACTCTTTCACTTGACTTTCCCTCTCTACCTCATTTCTTACTTTGATTTTTCCCTTTCTCTCATTTATCAGTGATTTGCATCTCAATCTCTTTCTCTCCTTATGGTTCATCACTAAACTTAAGATTTATCCTCCTACTAGGTGAAATTAACCTAGGATCTATGGGTTTTGCAATTACTTTCCCGCTCTTAAGGTTGGTAATTGT
Organism: Vitellaria paradoxa; assembly: GCA_019916065.1. NCBI lineage: Eukaryota > Viridiplantae > Streptophyta > Magnoliopsida > Ericales > Sapotaceae > Vitellaria > Vitellaria paradoxa. The sequence continues at coordinate 24,680,424 of CM034243.1, forward strand.
TTGCACATGATCATGCTTAGTGTTGTCTAAAGATAAAGACTCCGTCATGTTCAATTGTCCTTTAGGATTTTGTAAGGATTGGGCCAGTGTCTTTCCTCTTTATTGACTACATAAAGCTTGAGTCAACTTAGAGAGTTGACTCCTAAAATCATCCATCGCTCTAGATGTTTGTTCATGAAACCTAGAGACTTGAGTGTTCATCCCAGTTTGCCCATGCATGAGTGTTGGAGAGGGTCTTTTAGAGACCTCCTATTGGGTGGTTAATATGCATTGGGATTTGAAGGTGGGTATTGAGGTTGTGGGTGGAAGAGGATGTTGGAATTGTTGAGTTTGAGCCTCATTCCTCCGTGAAAACATTTCTAGTAATTTCTCCACCCCAGATGATATATATTGGGCAATTGATTCCCCCTTTAATAAGAGGAATTCGCACCATGATGACAAGAATGGCCTCACTTATTTTGGCTGTGAAAAGGCTTATTTTGAGTAGATTGATTAAATGTTTGGCCATAAATGACTTCCTTTAGCACCAGAAGGTCAAGGCAATCATCTGTTTTATATCCCAATGCATCACACATTGAACACACTACCTCCTTCTTAATCAATTTTAATTTTCTATTAAGTTCAAGTGACTTAATTTTTCTTTGCATCACGGCTAACCTAGCCCTGAGATAGTCACTGTCATCCAATTGCAATTTGCCACTAGGTTGTAGATTCTAGTACTTTAGGGAAGTAGAAGGACCAATCTCCTATTTACTTGTATTGTTGGCCAACTCATAAAAAAAGATCATAGCTTCCTCCAAAGATTTCTCATAGAATTCTCCAAACGAGTTGTTTGAGCTTCGGAATTAGAGCATCATGAAAGAAACTAATAATCTCCCATGAAGGGTAAAACAAAAGAAATAATACTTGTTACTTTTTTCGAAAAAGATTTCAACCTCGATCTTAAGGCTAATTTTTGAAAGAATGGTGTACAAGCTCACAAAGTTGAAAAGAGGGCCTAGATTCACTCCCAAAGGTCCACAATATCTTAAAGCATGTCCCAATTCTTGATTCTAATTACGATACTTATTCCTTTGTACATGTAATCTAAAACAAAATAACGTTTAGAGGTTATAGAAGTAAATGAAGATAAGGAACTTATAAGAATAATGTAATTATTCTCAATAAAGAAAAAATGAGTGCATAAGTCTCCACTAATTGTACTAACATGAACTCATTGGCAAAGTCTCACATTAAAAAGATAAAGCATGAAAAATCAAATAAAGCTAACTCTATTACGTCACTCATCATCTTATAGTAGAGAATGAGAGTGTAATTCATATCATTCAATAGAAGTAAAGAGAGCCTCTAGCATCTTTTTTTGCTAGTGTGTCTCACGTGCATGCACTCCTTAAGTAACCAAGATAGCATCAACTAAAATCTCAAGATGGCTAACTTTCTCCTTCATTTGCCCAAATGCAGTTGCTTGTGTATCAAGTTTGGTGCTTTGTTTAGTGGAGGTAGTTGGTTGTCTTGTTGTTGCAGCTTGTGAACTCTCCCCTTGGTCTCTCTTTCTGCTAGTGCCCCTAAAACAAATAAAGAAAGCTTGATCTAGTTTAGGTGGTCGAGGGTAATAGGGAAGTTTAAGAGGCATAGTTACTTCTTTTTCAATAAGAATTTGCATCTAAGCACCACCAAAGGGAATACTGTCTTAAGTAGCCATATTATATCTACATTCTATTATGTGATACCACATATAGAAAGCTAGGTCAATAGGCTTGCTTGTACCTATAGCATGTAAGAGTTTGGCCATACGGTCACTCAATTCAGAGGTTTTAACTAGGGGCAATAGGTTACTTGAAGAAAACATATGTAGTTTAATTACCATCACTCAAGTTGTGTTTTGTTTTACAATAGATTATAATGGGTTTTGAAGTAATATGTAGTATTTCTTTTATAGGAGCATTGGTTTTGTCATGGTATTTCCAAAAGAGGGAGATTGTTAAGTTTTAAGTTAAAAATTGGTAAACTTTAAACAAAATAGTGATTTCAATCAAGTTTGTATGCTTGGGCATAGACTAAGATGTTATGTTACACAATCTTAGTGATTGGTAATCATAGTTTAAACAGCACAGCAAGTAAGAAGATGTTCAGTTGTTAGGTTGTTAGATAGCCAATGGCTAAGTCATTGGAAATGACAGAGACTATATAATAGCTTAGAACTACTTGCTAACAATCTTACTGCCACCGCTAGGACTCTCGCTGGAAAATATAAAAAGACTATTTCTCATGTTCTAATGTATAGTTGCCTGTTGGATTCGCTAGATAACTCGCTGGCAATTCCAAATAGTTATGTATAGTGGTTAAGTGCTCGTTGGGAATCTCGTCCCAGCAACCAACATAAATTTTTTTAGAAACTTGCCATTTATTGCATTTAAAAAGCTATGCAATACATAAAGAAATCTTCTCTTAGGGTTTCTGTGTGGAGAACTTATTATATTAATACAAATGTTTCATATTAGTTATCTTTTTCAGTGAACAAAAACATTTTTCATTGAAAGTGTTCATTGATTTTCAAGAATTTGAAGAATGGTATTTTGTTAAGAAGGATTCATCATGAATAGGAGCAAAGTTTTTCTCAAGGGATTGTGGATTTGATTGGTAATTTGTGATTGTAACTTTGTAGTAGTCACTCGGCTAGGATTTGTGATTTTTTCTCTTTTGTTAATACCACGTAAAAATTTTGCGTCTCTTTTTGATTATGCACTTAATTGTTTATTTGTGTTATTAATACTATAACTAAACCAAACCAACCCATTACACTCCAAATTGGCATGATCCATTTTTTCAAATAAATCTAAAGGCTGGTCAGAGTATTTTGTTTATTTATTTATCATAAGTGGGCACATGTGTGTGTATTTTATTAATTTTTTTCTAAAATTAAAATTATAAAAAAATTAATAAAGTTGGTTCAAATAATATATAAGTAGATAATAACTAATTAAATCATATTTACAAAAATAAAACTGTTATAAAAATAATGGGTGGTTAAATAATATTTAAAGAAGATAAAAATATAAATAGATGGAATTATTTAATTATGTCGTAGATATAAAAATTAACTTTTTCATTTTATTAAAATCATATAAAATTCTAGGGAGATTAAGAGTATTATAAAAAAAGGGGTGCTACTATTAGCAGATATACTTTTTTTTTTTTTTCACGAGGCTTAGCTAATTCATACATATTCTGTTTTTTCCAAATAACCTAATAATTTCTCCACACAATCTACAAATTACACATAAAGTTTTAAAAATGCTTATTCCCTTTCTAAAACTCTTAAAATTGAAAACTTACTGTTAAAATGATATAATATTTTCACTATATACATGTCAGAATTTTACACTTATTTCAATAAAGAGACTGTTGAAATGTTATGTGATCACTGAAAAATATCAAAACGGTAAGAGCCTGTTAAAATATTTTAATGTTATATAACCAGTTGTTGAAATATTTCGTTTATTTTGGTATAGAAGTGTTGAAAGTTTAAGTGGTTAATTGCTAAAGTTTTTCAACAACTGATTGTTGAAATTTTTGATTTTTTCAACAAGTATTTGTTGAAAATATGGAAGGTAAGGAAATCATTTTGCATTAGGGCATTTTTATTCTAAGATGGGAAAAATTTAACTAGGTTGCGAGAGAAAAATTAAGACTGTGAATAGTGGCCACATAAAAAAAAAGGTTTTACTAAAATTTGATAAATTTTGGGTGTCACTATTCGCAATCCTATTTTCCAATTAAAAATTTCCCATCTTAGCACAAAAATACCCTAATACAAAATGATCTCTTTACCCTCCATATTTGCTATACATAATTCACACTCTAAAAATTCTGCACAAATAATATTGATAACCACTTACTGAAAAATCAAACAAATTCGAGAATCACTTATTGAAACAAATTTGTGACAGATAAACGAAATATTTTAACAACAAATTATTAAACAAATTAAAAATTTTTAATAGGTACTTGTTAAAAATATTAAACAATTTTAACAATCACTTACTGAAAAAATTTAGAAAGAGAAAATATATTTTTAAAATTTTAGATGTGATTTGTGAGTTATACATAAAAATTATTGAATTATTTAAAGAAAATATAAAATATATAAATTAATCGAGCTGCGCGAAAAAAAAAATCGATTGCTAATAGCAATTCCTAAATTTTAAAGTAATGTGTGCTTTTTGCAAAGCCGAAGCTTTATTCTGGTTGTCCGCACGTGCAAAACACTCGTGCCTGTGAAAACAGATCTCTCTCCCTTCCCTCCCTCGACGAAGCAGAAGATCTGAGAAACAGGGGAAAGAGGGGTAGACATCTTGATCTGCGACGAAATGGATCTCTGTCCTTGAAACTTAAATTCAAAGAGTCTTCCTCTTGTAGTCCATCCTAGCACACACCACCATTCTAAAGAGCCAGAGAGATGGCTTTCATGGCAGTTTTGGAGTCAGATCTACGCGCTCTCTCCGCCGAAGCTCGCCGGAGGTATCCAGCTGTCAAGGACGGTGCCGAACACGCCATCTTGAAGGTTAGAGCTTCGATTCTACTTCTAGAGGAATCGTTGCATTCAGTGCATTCGAATTTCAAGTGTGTTATTGAGTAATCAATCTGCGGGTTTTGTTAATTGCATTGATCGTTTTTTGGTCGTTCGAGTTGAATTAGGAATCAAGTGTTGTTAAACTCGAATCTTTGGTGAATCCGGAGTTTTTTAATTTTATGTGTATTTGGTGGTTTAATGTAAAAAGGTGTTGATGTTCTGCTGATTGCTAAGAAATGCAAGTCGACTTCAGTGGAGTAGAAGGAAAAATGTCTCTCTCTCTCTCTCTCTCTCTCTATAAGCACCGAGACACCTAGTTGAATTGAACTGACTCATTTGGGAAAAAAAAAAAAAAAAGGTAGCTGAAATGCGTGGGCTTGTTGGTAAGTAATGAGGCATGTAGAGTAAAAGACAAAAAAAAATTGACTTCCCTTTGTTAGACATTTCCTATGCTACCAAATGGAGCTGAAGTTTTGTTGGTTCCTTTCAGGATGGTCTTGTTTTTTGTAGTGATGTTGCAATTTGGTTGAATTTGAGCTTCGGCACTGAGAAAATTCAATACTTGCACTGTTTTGGTTCCACTGATGAGACCTGAAATTGATATTTGTTCTCACTTTGATGTCAATTGCAGCTTCGGTCATTGTCAAGCCCTAGTGAAATTGCACAGAATGAGGATATATTACGGATCTTTCTGATGGCTTGTGAGGTTAAAACTGTCAAGCTGAGTGTTATTGGACTTTCTTGCCTTCAGAAGCTTATATCTCATGATGCGGTTGCTCCTTCGGCTTTGAAGGAGATTTTGGATACCCTAAAAGATGTATGCTCAAATTTATATTTATCGTCTAAAACATGGTTCTTACCACTTTAATAGGGACTTTTGGTGCATGGTCTGACCTCCGTGTAAATAAAGTCTACTTTTTATAATTTTTTTCCTTACCCTCTTTGTTTAAAATATGCCCAATTGATAATAATCAAAGGATAATTTTCCCCTCGATTTAATTGTTATTGCTGTCTAGAACTTAAAGTTGTAAGTTAAAGGTTGCAATTGCTAGGATTTTACACATTGATGTTGTCGGAAATGTGAAAGTTCCAAATTTATTTTGACATTGTGATCTAGTTATATTTTGAAGAAGCTTTAACAATGTGAAAGGTAGAGTGCATCAAGCACAGATAAACACTTGTGATAATTATAAAGCAATTTATCACATCAAGTATGCCATACTACGAATAGTGACATTCAAAAATGGAAGTTTTCTTGAGATGTTTTGTAACGTCAAAATATTTTGTATATAGGTGGGCACATTAATTCTTGTCAAAATTAAGCTACAATTTTTATCCAACTTTCTGTAAATTAAACCTACTATTGTTAAGTATCATGGATCATTCACTTGTAAGTACACTGTAGAAAGTCGAATATATTCTACCTAAATATAGTATGTTTGAATTCCTAGAACTACAAATTCCAATCAAACCACTACGTGGAATCCGATTTCCAATATGCTAAAGTTTTGCAATGGTTCAAAATTAGAGAAATAATAAACTTCATTTCTGACTTAAGATAGAGATTTGGTTTATGTGTTGGAAGATCCTTTATCTGGTGCGGTCAATATTGAAGCTTTGAACCTTTCTGTGGCCTCTTTTTTATCATAGTTTTCCCTCTTAAATTCTGTTGTATTGATACAATTCTCTGTAATTAGAACGGATAGAGAGTAAGAAACAAAGAAACTTCTCTTAAGGATTTCAAATTTGGCACATCATGGTTTCATTTATTTATATATTTATTATTTTTTTCATTTTCGTTTTCGTTTTCGTTCTTGTTTTAGTTTTCAATTTTACCTTTTTTTTTTTTTTTTTTTGGGTGGAGGGGCAGGGAGAGGGATGTGGGTGGGATGGGTATTTTTCATTTTTTTATTTGTTCTGAGACTAATAGTTGTATTACACTAATATGACCTATTTCTGGCAAAAATTAAAAACTCTATCTCTTGAAATTATGATTCGATTATGGAGACTTATTCTTCTCAAGTAGGGGTGCACAAAAAAACCGAACAACTCAAAAACCGAACCAATCCGATCACTTTGGTTTGGTTGGTTCAGGTTAGTTTGGGTCTATATCATTTTCGGTTCAGTTCTGTGGTAAAAATTGATATTTTTGGTTTGGTTCTCGGGTTAGTCAATTTGAACCAAACCCAAACTAAAAATAACCCAAATTGAACCAACCTGAACTAACTCGAAAAATATAGGGTGTGTTTTGAGTGACAAAAAGTGAGATAAAATGAGATAAAGTGATATAAATTGTAGGTTCATAATTCGTGTAGTGAGATAAAAAGTGAATAAATTTTAGCATTTTTCACCGTTTTTCAGATTTTTTGTTACTCTAAACAGAGCCATAATGTATAATATACAAAAAATTATATAATATTTATATAATATTATAAAAGTAAATAAAAGAAAAGAAAAGACACATGAGACCATAAAATTGAGTTAGGTCTCTTTTACACGAGAAACAACAATTGCGGCTCAATTAGAGAGTTCAATAGTCTAGACAGTTTACTGTCTAAGAGAGGTTTGAAGAAAAGGATGATGTAAATAAACTTGCCACTTATGAAGCAAAACAAGAACTACAAGACGTGATGGAGCAATGTTGAATTGTTTTATCTAGACTCTTGCCACACCAACCTCATTCATTATCCACACCTCCCACATATACGTACCGAGTGAGTCCCCATTAGAGGAACAACCAATAAATGAACTAAGGTGTCCTTCCTTTCACTAATTTCCCTTCGCTAGATCACAGTCCTTGAATATTCTATCGGTTGTCTCATTAATTTTCTCTCATGTAAAACTCTCGGTATAGATTTTTTAAGTGATAAATGTGTATTACATATACCCGAAGCTAGAGAGAGTTAAACCGAAAATGGATCCAACCCAACCTGAACTAAATCGAAAACCGAATTGAACCAACTTGATATTTTCAGCTCGGTTTGGTTAGGTTCCAATTTAAAATTGGTTCGATTTTGGGTTCAAATCTTAGGAATAAAGAAAATCGGTTCGGTTCTGAGTTAAGTATGAACTCTAATCGAATTGACCCATGCACACCCTTATTCTCAAGGGATATAGTGTTGGTTTGCAACACACTTATTCAGGGATATAGAGACTAGACATTGAATGGATTGGAAGGTGAATGCTAGCCTTTCTGAACTAACTAATTTATTCTAAATAGATTCATGGCCTTGGCCTTCTTTTCCATACTTATTAAGGGATATAGAACTTGAATGATAACTTCAAGAAATAAATAGAGTTTTCAGTTTTTGCCACAAATAAGTTGTATTAGTGTGACACAACTATTAGTCTCGAGATAAATAAAAAAAATGAAAAATACCCATTCCACCCGCACCCCCCCTTTAAAAAAAAAAAAAGCAAAATTGAAAACGAAAAAATAATAAATATATAAATAAAACCATGATGTGCCAAATTTGAAATCCTTAGAGAAGTTTCTCCTTTTCTTACTCTCTATCCATTCTAATTATAGGAATTCTATCAATACAACAGAATTTAAGGAGGGAAATTATGATAAAAAGGAGGCCATAGGAGGGATCAAAGCTTCAATATTGAGGGTGTTAGATAAAGGATCTTCTTGCACGGCAACCATATCTCTATCTTAAGTCAGAACTGGAGTTTATTATATCTCTAATTTTGAACCATTGTAAAACTTTAGCATATTGAAAATTAGATACAACAAAACTAGCTTTTTTTTTTTGTACTTGAGAAGGAAAAATTTATTATTTCTCTAATTTTGAACCATTGTAAAACTTTAGCATATTGAAAATTAGATACAACAAAATTAGCTTTTTTTCTTTTTTGTACTTGGGAAGGAAAAAAAGCTAGCTTTTTTGTAGCTAGTTTTTTAACTTTTTGTTAATTTGACTTTTTTGCCTTTCAAGGTTTAAAAGAAGTTTAAAATGTAAGAAGGTAAATTTGGTCGTTTTAGAAATAGCCAAAAAGCTAGTAGTTGGTAGCTGAGCTATTAGCTTTTTTCCCTAGACGCAACCTTATGCTTCTCAAGGGATATAGTGTTGGTTAAGGGATATAGAGACCAAACTTTGGATGGATTGGATGGTGAATGCTAGCCTTTCCGAACTAACTGATTTATTCTAAATAGATTCATGGCCTTGGCCTTCTTTTCCATACTGATAGGACATGGGTTTCATTCCTGCTGATAAGATGGAGGCTTCATTCCTTCCATGCTTTTCACTTATCTTTGGCCTTTTGACCTTTCATCAAATGACTATAGTTACGGGCCTGTTTGTTAGATAAAAAGTGGAGGAAAAAGTACAATAAAAGTGGAAAGATGTGACATAAAGGTGATAGGTGGAAAATTTTGATTGGAGGAAAGTACAAAAATTAGTTAAAGTTACCAATCAAAAAAAAAATTAGTTAAAGTTGGTGATTTTTGGTGAGATTTGGTGTGGCCAAATGGGCCCTACATCTGTTCCACTAGCTATGGGCAAGATTGTTTAGGAACAAGGAAGTAGTAACTGTTACTTATTTGTCTGTTGACTTCTCATCCCAAAAGTTGTTATTGAATTCCATAATGTGAACATGACTCAACACTGGTGCATTTTTTTTCATGGTGGCATATTAGTTGAAGCTTCGAAAACAGTCTATCTAATTACTGGGGGGTAAGACTATGTACATTGCCCCTTCCTAACCCCGCATAGGAGTGGGTCTTGTGCACTCGGACATTTTTTTTTTTAATTAGCTGAAGCTATGGTCATTTGGCCTAGGAACCACACATCTTTTTTCATAAACAATACATTTTTTTTAAACATACAATAAAATACATGGTCATAAGAGGCTTGTTTGTTTAGATAATTCATAAGAAATAGCCAATCCATCTCATAATAAAAAGCAAACCCATCTATTATACTGAAGGGAAACCCTTGAGGTTTTGAATCCTTGAAGTTCTAAGACGATGCTAACATGTTAAAGATAGCAACTGATGCTTGCCTATTTTATTTCAAAAGATTGTAAGTGCTGTGCCCCCTTTTCAAGAGCAATTAGAATATAGTTCCAAGCAACCATCTTTGGCCATCTAATCATCTTATTGATTCTGGTCGTCTTTGACTCTTGGAAACTTTGTTGGACAATCTCCAATAATCCCAGATTTCAGCAATCTCTACCAGATTTCATCTTCCCCTTTTCAGCTTAAAAGCATTTAAAATGTGTAAAAGCATATAACTTGTGCAAAATACTTAAAATAGGTTTATTAAAAATCTTTTTGACTTTTCTCAAGTCTTTTGACCACTGAATTGGTATTATAAGAAGACATTCAGTATGAAGGTAAACTGGACTAATTGCTCTTTATAAGAGTTATCCAAACCCCTTTCAATAAATAACTCTTTTTCCATCTTGAAAGCCTCTTTTGAAATCTGTCAAATCTGGCCATCCCACAAATTATTTGCCTTACATGAAGAGGCAGTACAAGAGCCTGTGTTAATTTAAAAGACTTTCATTGGGATAAAGCTCATCTATTAGCATTTTACTAAAACTAATGGTCATACATAGTGAATAGCAAGATTATGACAATAAAGGGGCAGATGCTATATTTCCTGATTTGGACCTCTTGCCTGATCATTGTGATCAAGTGGGTTGATTAAGCCTTTTAAGTAACCACGGACATTCCGATATCTATTGAAAATTATTGTAAGACGAATCTGTTTTGTATTATCTTTTCCCTCATAATGATTTGGGCACCAAACTTTCTATTGGTGCAAAATTTTTGAGATGCTTCAAGAGGGAAGGCCTCACAAAGCCCATTTCTAGGTTATTTTTTATGTTTAGACAAAGAATAGTGATTCTAACCTTTAAGTGTAGTCTAGTAGTGTGGAAGACACACTCCTCAACTATAAACTTGGAGAAGTTGTGGATTTGAAACTCTGCAAAGGTTTCTTCCACTTAAGGCCATCCATATAGGCTTTGCCTATACTTGCCTGGTTCATTATTATTATTATTTTTTTTGAGTAGGGTGTCACGAGTCTGGGGTTTACTCCCTAGGGGTGGGTCCAATGTAGCCCGCCCTTGGAAAGGTTATTCGTTAACAACCCCCCCCCCCCCCCCCCCCCAAAAAAAAAAGTATAATGATTCTAATGATGATTTTTCCTCACATTAAAGCTATAGGTGTCATTATGTCTAAGCTTTTTGGTGCAAATTGCATTACTTGGGGCTTTTGTGCTTCACATTTTCTACTTCTTTCTTACATGCTTATAAGTGTTATGGTTTATCTATTTATTTATGTAGGTGGTGATGGTAAGGAGTGGGATTTAAAGAAATGCTTATTTGGATTTACACATCTCCAATTACGACCCATGGTTTCTGGTTTTCAATAGTTGGATAGTTTCTTTGCCTGTATACGTGCACATTGAGCTTTTAAGTTGCTGCTCATGGTGCAATAATGCTGAGAGTAGAGAATAATCCCACAAAGAAAACACTATTCACATAAAACTTGGAGTACAAGAGACTGTAAATTTTCTTAAATAAACACTCCCCCAAACCCAAAGTAAGGCTTGCATGCATATGTGAAAATAGGAAGAAGATAAAGAAAAAAGAAAAGAACGAATGGAAGAAAAAACAGAACTCTGGCAGTGGCACTACCTGCTGCTTATAAATGTTGCTTCAAAGTGGATTTTCTATTTGGTAGTAACAAACTATTATGTACTTGTGATGTTGACATCATTTTTGAGGTGGTCTTTTAATATTTTTAAGTTTTCAAGTGCAATTCATTCTGCATCTTGCTGTTCTATTTTGTAATGAGTAATTCAGTTTTGTATTTGAAATCCTATTTTGCCTTTGTTTTTTATTTTTATGTTTTTTTCCAGCATGCTGAAATGGCAGACGAGAGCGTTCAACTCAAGACCTTACAGACAATATTGATAATATTTCAATCACGTTTACAACCTGAAAGCGAGGTGAGGTTTGCTTGTAGATGTGTCTTTCTTGAGTTTTAAGTAGACATGTTCATATAGCAGCGCCAAAAGTTTTGCAGGTTAATTGAAATTGGAACTCGGCCCATGTGGCAATAAACTCTCATCTGATATTGCTATATCTGAGTATCCTCTTATTCATATATCTAATGCCCATGGATGATGTTGTGTTTCTGAATCGTTCTTCCTCCTTCCACTCATTTGACCCAAACTTCTTGTTTTGGTCCTACCAACCAAGCTAGATAGCTGTTTGATTTTTGGGCATTTTGGGTCAACATAAATGGATGAAGTTATCCATCTTACTAGGTTACATGTTTTATCCTTTTGTGTTCTTCTAGATGTAAGGGACAAGTAATGTGATGTTCATTACATATTTACATGTTATGGAAATAAGGAATCACATCACACATGCATTGCATTGGACATGAGTACCACATTTGGATTTTGCGGGATTTGATATATTTTGGGCATCACATGCTATGTTTCTATCATCTCTCTTATCTTTATAAGTTGGATTTTCAAAGGAATTATGTTGATTCCTGGTAATTGTCAGGTCTTGTGTAAAGATATTTGAGGATAGTTATTTGAACTTTTAGATATTCATATTGCGTGTTTGGGGTTCCACGAGTCATCAGGAACAGTGTCAAGTGAGCAGGGTGGTTCAGCTGGTGTGGCTTGTGGCGACTCTGGTCTTTAGGCAATTAAGGATTTATATCCTTCATGCAAGTAGGACTGATCCACATTAGCCCCCCTGCATGAGTGCAAGTCAAGGAATGCTTATGCATAGGAGAGTTGAGCAACTGATTTGGGTCTTTTATGGCCTTGGGGGCAGGAGTGAAGTACCCATAGTTTAAAATGCTGATGTATTCTTTATTAAATCTTTTCAATAGAACTTGATCTTGGAGTGTAATCTTTCATTCTGATTTTCCCATATTTGTTTTGTTTATATTTTAGAGACACTTTTCCTGGAATGCAATAAAATATGGATTTAGTCCTGTTAAATTTTCTGACCTGGACTAGAAAGTTTTTCTGGTCTGTGGCCCGTTCCATTCATTTGCTTTTCTGATTCTAGAGAAGGGGACAGTATTAATTCTTGCAAATCTGTTCTATAACTCCCAGGAAAATATGGCTCAGACTCTTGGTATTTGTCTCCGGCTTCTTGAAAACAACAGATCATCTGACAGTGTGAGAAAGTAAGTTCACCCATTGACAAAAAGTATTAGATCTATGGATGCCTTTTGGACTAAACTACTTTAACATGGTCCCAGCGAAAACTTGTGTCATCTCATTTCACGTGGAATTATTTCAGTACTGCTGCAGCAACCTTCAGGCAAGCAGTTGCATTGATTTTTGATAATGTTGTTTTTGCTGAGTCACTTCCTGCTGGGAAATTTGGTTCTGGAGGATACATCTCTCGAAGTAGTTCAGTAACAAGTGATGTTAATCGCAGTATTAATTATTCAGAGTATGTAATCTCTCAATGAATTTATTCTCCATGTCATTTTTGTAAATAATAGTAAATATTTTGTGCCCTGTTCTTAAACCTATAGGCATCATTTGATTTGCAGACTGGATGAGCTATTCGGGGACTGGTAGCCTTGGATTCCTTATCCCCAGACTAATAGTCTCATATATTCCACGGCATTGTTTGTTTGATGGGATTGCCATTGTTCAGTATTTATTTTACACTTGTTTGTTTCATGGGACTTAAAGAAAAATGGGATAAAGATGAAAAATAACATTATATTGGATTATGTTATGGGTAATAATCACGTTATTTTTGTATTTTATGCAATAAGTTAATATCTTTTAATATCATAATAATAACATTGCACATATTTATATTATATATTATTTATAATATAACATATTATTTTTACATTACAATATAAAATATATTTACATATGCATATTAAGATATAACATTTTTATATCTTAGCATACATAAATATATTATAATATTTTATATTGTATATATATATAAGGTAGAATATGGATAATTTGGTATCTAGGGTCTGTTTGGGAACCATAGTCAATAGCTAGCTTTTGGCTATTCTTTTGGTGTAAAATGACTATTTTAACCTCTTCTTGCATAAACCAACAGTAAACAAAGTTACATAAAAAGTTAGCTACAAGAAGTTGGTTTTTTTGTTTCCAAACCAAGCCTTGTATACCTTGTTCCTTCTTGTGGGACAATCTGTCCCACCTTCCCCCGGACAGCATAGTCCCATTCATGGGGGCTAAACTGTCCAGTCCAGATTATTAGTTTGAACCTTTTTTTGGCAACAAAAACAAGTCTATTTAGGATTATTAATCCAGTTCAACCTTATCTCACGAATCAAATGCGGCCACAATTTATAATGGAAGAACTGTTCTTAAACCTATAAGGCATGGAAGAACTGTTCTCAAATCTATAATGTATGAGACAATATTGACTGTGTATGTGTGTGTAAGCTTGTTCTGTATTTCTTTTTGTTTATCTAACTACTATTTTATGATAAATAACATGTTCTTGGGTGAGTAGTCTGCAGATACATTAATGCTTATTTGTATGGCATGAGTTTGTTAAATTAATTGCAAAACTGATCCCTAGCTTCAACAGGTCACTGGAGCGTGATTTTATAACTGGAATTCCATCGTTGATGAGGGATATTCTAACTAAAGCTGGAAAGCTTGGACTTCGATTGCTCGAAGACCTGACAGCTCTAGCTGCAGGTGGATCTGTATGTGCTATTTAAAATTAATAAACAGTTCCTGTTGATGCATTCCAGCATGACTTCCTTACTTGAGTTGTGCTTAGGAACTTTGCCTACTTTTTTAATATTTTCATTTTTGTGTGCAGACATCAGTAAAAATGTTGTTACATTTCTAAGTTTTGACCTTTAATACTCCATATTTTTGCAATCCGTGAATATTTTGCCTGCTTTCATGTCTCAGGCAATTTGGTTGCGTGTCAGTTCCATTCAACGGACGTTTGCACTTGATATTCTAGAGTAAGGATTCTTTCTCCTAACAATTTTATATGTCTAAAGCATGGGTTATGCTGAATGTCACTACCATGTATCACACTTGCACCTCAGCTGAGTTGCAATTTCCGTGTACTGAATGCTCTTTCAAGTTGAAGCACTTCCGTGATGTACAGTTTTTTTAACATAGTAAACATTATATAACTGTTAACCCTGATGCCATTGCAATGTTTTTACTTAAAAAAAAAAAAAAAATTAAGGTCTGTATTCTCAATTTAACAAAGCATTAGTCTCAAACTAGTTGAAGTTGGTTACATGAATCCCCTTTCTTTGTTCAGTAAGGTCTATATTAACACTCCAAAAAGTTTAAACTTTTCAATTTGCTATGAATTTTTTATTACTGCATGTCTACTTATAAAATGGTTTCCAAAAGTACCACTATGTAGAATTTGCTATGTGGCTTCTTTCTTCCCCCCAACCCCCCCCCCCCCCCCAAAAAAAAAAATTGCAACATTATAAAAATTATTATCTCTCTTTTTAAAACTAGTATTTGTTATTACTATGTCATATGCCATAGCAAACTATAGTAAACTTGGTACAAGTTTTATGGACATTATCTTATCTCCTATTTTCTCTACATTAACAACTTCGTCTTTGATATCCCTATCAATAATGATTCCTATTCTGTTTCTATTCTGGTATTTCCCCGATTATCAAAGTTTAAAACCAACATTTTCAATTTCTCTAGATTTTTCTCCTATCCACTTAATCTCTCATAGGCTAGCTATATTTATTCTTCAACTAGACAAAGTATCTACTAATTCTCTTAATTTTCTGTTAATGATCTCATATTCCAAATTGCTATTTGTGGACTAACTTCATTACCAACGCCTGTCCACTACGGTGCGGGAACCCTTGCCTATTTTGTACCAAGTCTTGGCGCCAAAGTGGTGTGTCGCTTCGATGGAACACTCGAGCAAACCCTTACACATTTTCACTACATCCGAGATCAAATATAGCACCTCTCAAGTAGGGGATGCCCCAGTGAAATTCTCATTTTGATTCATGTTTATAGGAAGTGACCGTGCTTTATGGTTGTCAACTTATTGCAAACCTTATATGTGCGGGCTTGAGATAGGTTGTGTTAAAATAAACATTAAGCACGTACAAGCTATATTAAATTTTCTTATTTCCTGAAAGAAAAAAATGCATATTTGATTGAAACTTATGTGCTTTATTTTTAAAGTTATATTATTTAGTTTTTTGTTGAATTTTGACCTAATTACATTTTGACCTTGGTGTGTTTGAGTTAGATTTCTAGTTTCATTCCATGTGCATGCATACTCTGACTTGAGTTTTGCAAGTTGGCATGTCTTTCGAGACATATTTCCACTTTTCATACGTCTTTGTCCACTGTTGAACTGTTAGCAATCCTCTCATCTAAAACCTTACGCTGATATAGAGAGGTAATTTTATTGTTTATATTACCGTATTTTCTATTAAGTTGTCCCCTCACGTATGACCAAACTCACTTTTTTAGGGGGGCAAATATGCATGACAATTGCCTTTTTTTTTTTTTTTTGGTGGCTGCGAGATTTGAACTCAAGACTTTTACTTGCTTTGATATTGTGGAATTGTTAGATACCATATTATCTAAAAGCTCAAGTTGTTAGGAAGAGAGAATTTTATTATTTATATTAACTGATTTTCTCTTAATATCCGCATATCATAGATCTATCCTGTTAAGCCTTTGGGCTGACATTAATGTTGAGAGATAAAAAGTTAATATAAATGGTAAAGTTTTGCCTCTCTAGCATAAGCTTTTAGCTTAGATGCTGGTTAATACTCTAATATGGTGTCAGAGCAAGCAAATGTCTTGAGTTCAAACCTCACTGCCGTGTAAAAAAATCAATAGTCCCACGTGTTTGGTCCCTTAAAAAAAGTTAGTTTAGTCACACGTGAGGGGGCGTGTTGAGAGAAAACAAACCAATATAAATAATAAAGTTGCGGCCTCCCTAGTAACTTAGCTCTTAGATGAGATGGTGCTAAACACTTTTAACAAGATATAAATGTAATCCATAGTGGAACTTCATTTAATATGTTTGATCTTCATATAATACATATTGCAATAGCGGGATTCAAATTCAAGACACCCAAAAAAGGCATCAGATTTTGTCTGATAGTATTGATTAGTTATTCTTTGACACCTGTAATAGGCCTGCATGCGTTGTGGGTCTCTAAAATGCTATTTTGATTCTTAATAAGGGAAACAAGGTGTTAGAAAATGTCTTTATGATATGCAAATAAGAATACTTCCATGCTCAGCTTAATATTATTCTTGAAGATATTTGATTTAATTTCTTGTTTGGTGCCTTGTGTTTTTGCAGGTTCATTTTGGCTAATTATGTGGTTGTGTTTAGAACCTTGGTTTCATATGACCAGGTAATCAGAATAATATCAAAACTTGAGAATATTTGTACGTGGTAGTTGAAAAAATGTTGATTATGTTTTAGTATGTGACTGGTTGTCTAAAAGATTTTAACCATTAAGGAACGCACTAACAATACATATAAAGCTACCACAACCTTAATGTTAAATCAGATCCTCATTGTCTGTTACAAAAACAATTTACAGAATTGAGTGCAAGCAAAGAAACAAAACAGAACATGAGCAAATAGAAGAGGAAGGAATTCACATGGAGGGAATTTGAGCTAAGACCTTGTTAGGAAATAGCCGTTTATATGTGGGTAAATATGTAATTATGTCACTAATTGGTGAGTGGGTATATGGGGTGAGGGGTAGTCAGTCAAGACCATCTTAAACCTATTATTTTTTTTTTTTTGATTTTCTGTGTCTTCTATTTCTCTTTGATCTCTTTTGTCCTTTTGTATACCCCAATCTAATTTAACGTGGTATTGGAGCAAGTTTGATTAGGGTCTATCTCTTATTCTTCTTATTCTTTTAAACTTTTATCTCCTCTTTTTTATTTCACCTGAACTGATAAAAGGAAGATGAACGTAACCCTAACCATTCATGAGAAAATTACCAAAAAAAAAAAAAAAACCATTCGTGAGAAGTCTAGAAGCATCACCATCAACCAACATTCCTTTTGGTGACCATACCTTTCAATTCGCTTGCCGTGGACAAGCCATCACCAGAAGTCTCCAGAAGTCTCGCCTATCGCCACTGGCCTCTGTCAGACACTAACTTTCAGGCGAGCTGGAGTGTGTACTATCAGTATTCTTGTTCTCTCTCTCTCTCTCTCTCTCTCTCTCTCTCTTTTTTTTTTTGTCGTCTTCTTCTGATGAGATGATCTAGTTAGGTTTTCCGGCAATCTCCATATATTCTGACACACTTCTGTATATTTGAGTTTCCTCAGTTAGTTTCAACATGGATCAAAATATGGCTCCAATGTTTCTCCCATCTCATCATCTAACCCGATTACTACTGTAATGTTGAATGGAGCCAATCATTTGTTGTGGGCTCAGGCGACCGAAGTTGCTTTGGGAGCAAGGAAGAAGTTGAAATTTATTTTGAATGCTCCTCTGACCATTGAGAACAAAGAGTTTGATGAATGGCAATCGATAACTGCACCATTATGTCTTGGCTTTGAAATAGTATGGAACCAATTGTGAGTTCTAATGTTATGTTTTTGAGGCTAAGTAAGGAGATTTGAGAGGCAGACCATGAGATGTATTATATGGAAAAGATTTCTCGAGTCTATGATCTGTGTGAAGGCTTGTTTCTTCTTCATCAGGATGGCAAGTCTGTCGCTAGCTTGTTTCTTCTTCGTCAGGATCGCAAGTCTATCGCTACATATTATAGTACTTTCAGAGGTATAATTGAATACCATCCCCTCACTACTACTTTGGAGAAGTTTAAACAACAAGAGGGATTCTTTATGTCCAAATACCTAAGTGGGTCGAGTAGAAAATGCAGCCTATTCGAAGTCAAGACTTTGTCTGGTGATGGTTGTATTCTTGCCTTGAATAATGTGTATTCATGCATGCATTCTCCAAGCTTCTTCAGAATCTTTGTCTCCTTTTGTTCTCCAAGGTGTAGACAATTCATCGTCGATTAGTTCATCTCGATTGATATCCTTTACTTTTAGAGGATGGGAGCTATTCCAAAGGTGGATCGAGTAATTATCACGGTTATGACCGAAAATTTGATGGAGGAAGAGATGGAGTTTGTCAATGTATGCACTGTGGGGGTGATAATCATACTACTGATATTTGTTTTCTTCTACGCGGGATGCCTTGCGAGACTAAGTCAGGTTATGTATTCTTCTGATCTACAGAGTTCATCTTGGAGACATATTGATAATTCTGCAGTGGCTTTCGACAATGAATATAATACCCTATTCACCTTTAACAACATAGCCAAACTTCCAATCACATCCAGGTAATATGTCATGTTTGTTGTCCACTGAGAATAAATCTTGGATCATTGGCTCTAGTGCTTTAGCTTGTATGACTGATAAAGTTGATTTCTTAATCTCCTTGGACGATTGTTTGTCTCATAATTTTGTTACCCTAACTGATGGTAGTACTTGTCCAGTTGTTGGGAGTGTTTATGTTTCTCCCATTTACTCTCTTCATTTGACTCTTGTTCAGTACATTCCTAAATTTCCTTCTAACTAACTGTCAGTATCTTAACTAAATAATTGAACTGTGGAGTGACATTCTTCCCGACATGATGTACTTTTCAAGACCTATGGATGAAGAGGACGATTGGGGGAGGACATAGGCAAGGGGGTCTATATTACTTGGATTGGCAATCAAATTTTAGTTCTTGTACTTTGTGGCTGATGATTTTCTTCTTCAGTGACATTACCACTTGGGTCATTCTTTCATGAGATTGTTGAAGAGCTTACTTCATTCTATCCTGTCTGTGTCCAAGTTTGTGTGAAGCTTGCGAGTTAGGCAAGCATCATAGGGTGTCATTCATGTCTTTGGGGACTTGTGAGATATCATAGTTTATTGAGTTTTTCTTATCTTGTTAAATTTGTTGATGATTATTCTGTAATGACTTGGTTGTTTTTATTAAGAACTTGTTTTGAACTGCCAGTTTGGTTGTGTTATTCAAAATTTGCAGTCTCACAATGCCCTTGAACATATCAAATGTGCTTTAGCCTCTTTTTGTGCTCAATGTAGCACTATTCATCAAACCTCTTCGCATACACCACGACAAAATGAGGAAGTGGAATGGAAAAATAGACATTTAGTGAATGCTGCATGCACGATGATGCTTCATATACTTGTTCTACCATTCTTCATGGTCAGAATGCTCATTCAGTGCTTTTAGCCCAATGTTGCCTTATTTCATATTCTGCCCAAGGCTTTTGGTTGTGTTTGTTTTGTACAGAATTTTTCCTGGATCTGATAAGTTAGATCCTAAAGAAATCTAGTGTGTGTTTGAGTTACTTGTGTACACTGTACACTAAAAGGTTATAAATGCTGAAATCTAGTGTCTTGCATGCATGTTGTGAGTGCTGATTTTCATGGATAGGCCTTGGACTGCACCTTGACTGTTGATAACTTAGGGAATAAGGTATATTTCTTTCCTTATTGGTGTTATATATACACAAAGATCAAAATATCATTTCTTTTCTAGGAATGGTTGAAAAGTTTCAACCCATGTGGTGTATTTGAAGAGAGAGCAATATACATCCCTTTGAGGATGTGGAAATGGCTACCCAATAAATTTGAGTTGGCTTTATTTTGTTCCATTCATTTTTGGTTAAAAGAGAAATTTGGTGAATCTTCCTTTTTGTTGGTGGATTTTGAAGGGGAGATTAATTTTTGGGAGGGTTTATGGTTAATCTTTTGTTGCTTATTTTGCATAAATCATAAAGTAAGTGGTTGACTAACCTTTATGCCTTCATTCATACAATAATTACCTTATGCATAAAAAAAAAAAAAAAAAAAAAAAAAATCCGGGGAGTCGAACATGCTCCTTTGGTGCCTTGGGTTTGCTCCCTAATACTAACCAATTCGAGTTTCGTCATAGTCTCTAGAGGTTTACTTGGCCGTTAACATTAAGAGCTCAAGTTTTAGTCAATGTGTGCGCAATGTTACCCATACACCCTGAATTATATATTTATAAAATATATATATATACACATAAATTTGACATGCTTTGGACACGACATTTGAGGCACATCTAGATTCTTGGCAAAATATTGGATTTTTTTTGATAACCCAGGGAATGACCTCTTCGCAAATCCTTGCCTTATGGGTGTAAACTTAGTGTTAGAATGCATTCGTTAAATGTGTTCGCTGTAAATATAGGTAACCTTATTTTCTATGTTCTTGTTAAAATGTATCCATTAAACATCTTCATTTTACCTTAGATGGGTTTGAGGGATTAGGGTGAAGCGAGCCCAACTTTTTCCGGGAATTATGTTGAATATCAAAAAATGGCAGGACTACCGGAGTCTGGCAGGGGGGAGAGAACCAAGGCAATTTGAAACACGAGAGAGAGAGAGAGAGAGTAGAGTAGAGATGGTAGTGGTCAAGGTTGTTAAAATCGGGATTTTACTTAAAATTGGTAGAGGGTCCAAAAATCGAATCGTAAAATAGAATTATAAAATCGTAACATTTTACCAAATGCCTATAAAATAAAAATATAGTCTATTATGCTACAATTTTTTATTTAGAGCTTTCATTTTTTTGATAAGTTAATAATTTTATTAATAAGAGGAGAGAAAATACACGGGCAAGAAAAATGCCATACTCGAAAACTTACTCATATTAACAAATTGAATCCTCAACAAAGTTTACAAAAGATTCTATATTTGGTTCTATAATTCCCTTACCCAACTACACAATTGAGACTATTAAAATAATTGGTGTGATCTATACAGTTGATATTAAAATATTGACTTCGTTTTATCCTAATTTTTTGTTTGACTTGAAATCTATTTGTAATATTTTATCATAAGTCTCTTGGTTTCTATCCTAGTTACTAAATTTAATTTATGGTAGTCAATTTGGTGTAACAACACACATGGTTTTCAACTAGTGTAGTATAGTAAATAATAGTGTTATAGAATTAAAAAAAACTAAAAAAAAAAAGTAATAAGTGAAATAGTTGTGGCATATTATTTGAAAAAAATCATAAAAATCTATTTTATTTGAAAAAATTACACAAAAATACTTAATTTTTAAAATCGGTAAAATCACCTATAAAATGGAGATTTTACTGATTTTACGTTCCAAAATCGAGATTTTACCTATTTTGTCCCTGTTAAGATTTTACATAAAATCGAACAAGTTTTCTTACTCTAACATCGTAAAATCGTAAGATTTTAAAATTTGAATCGGGATTTTAACAACATTGGTAGTGGTTGAATACTTGATGTATCTTTGATGCCAGACTATCCTGAGGAGGAGGGTTATATATGACGATAGAGTCCTTTAGGCGGGAATGTTTAGCTTTGATTCAATAGACCCGAGGAAGGGTAAGAGTAGCCCATTTAATTCTCTCTCTAGATTGGTTAGATGAATTCCAACGACCACTTGGTTCTAGCCTTCAATCCACTGAACCTTCGATGATCCCGCTAGTCATTAATTCGTTGAAGGAGTATCCTCAGACCTTGTTACAAGTTTAAGGAAAGGTGTATATTCTTGTGATGGAATTATTTGCGCGGATGGACTACCGTCAATTGCTCTGTGTGTAATTGAAGGCAACGTGGCGTATGGGATTGTGCACCGTGGAAGGGCATAACAACCTTGGATTGTTTAACTGTAACCCGGGTACTCACGAAAGTCTCCCTGTGCGTGCGTTGCTGATGAAGTAGTGTGCGCACACAAGTCATTTTCATTTTGTAGCCGGCGAACATTAAATGCACTGTTACGAATAGTACTGAATCTTCCCCAAATATTTATTTGAATAATTATTCCACGAGCCTTCACCTCAAAATCCTTCTATGGGCTTTTCGTTTCTTATTGGCGAATATTAAATGTGCTACCATGAATAGTGAATATTAAATGCACTACCATGAATAGTCCCGAACGTTTCGTCAAAGCCCTTAGCTTTAAATGGGTTTACTGTGTGGGTCATAGGGGTTATAAGGAAATTTATGCTTTTTGAAAAATTTTGAGAACTACCGCGTAATTCTCATTAGTAGCGTTTGAGTTGTCATGGTTTCTCTTGGAAGTGAGTTCTAGTGACAGCGAAATTCTCTGAGGTAAATCACTGTGCCTATTCTCCTAGGAAATTCTCCGTGTAGTTCTAGGAGGTCTTGTTCAAATACTAGGTAATTTGCCGCGGCACCCCCTTCTTCTTTTTTTCTTTTTTTTGGGGGGGGGGGGGAATAAGAGTTTTCGCAAAGATGTTTTTTTATTGCTCATCAATAGGTCACTGCGGAAGAGAAAATTGAGCTCAGAAGTTCAGCTTTTATCGCTGCACGAAGCCTAGCTCTCATTGTTGCGCGCCTAGCTTTCGTTGCCGCTCCCAGCTCTTGTTTCTCCACTTAGGTTCCTGCAGGATTGGTGAGGTCACACACTGCTGAGGGACCTTTGACGATACTGCGAGTTACTGTGGGGCATCGTGGGACCTTTGTTTGCAGCCTGAAGCTAGATTTAGCAAGGGGTACATGCTGCTGGGGCACCTTGGCGACACTGCAGAGTTACCGTGGGGCTTGGGAACTGAAATTGCTATGCCTTGGAGGTCGCCGCGGGACTAGAACGCTTCGGTCAACCCAGGAGTTTTTAGAAACTTAATCAAATTACCGCAAGGCCTTCAGAAAACCTTGCTTGTGCGTTGCGAAGCTCTTTTAGGAACCTAAATTGTGTCGCCATGAGAAACTTCATTTGGGATTTTGTTGGGGATTTTACAGTGCCGCGGGGGCTCTCGGATCATTACAGAATTGCTGGGGTTCTCGCGAAGGCCTGAGTTGCCGTGGGGCTTTTTCAACGCTCCTACACTTGTAACCGCGGGAGCTAGGGTTCACCGCGGACGTCGCCGCGGGAGGTGGAGCTCGCCATAGTTGCCGCGAGATGCTCGAAAAATTAGTTCAAATTGCTGCGTCACTTTTCGGAGGCTCTGTTCGAATTCCAAGTAATCTTTCCGAAAACCTAAGTCATTACAGGATTACTCGATTTTTTTTTTTTTTAATGTGCAAGTCATTGGAAGATTCTTGGAAATCCTCAAGTTAAGTCTCTGTGAGATTATCTTCTCTTTGTAATCAAGCTGCCGTGGGTTTTTCAGAAAATTCTTCATCAAACTACTGCGGGACTTTTGGAAAGACATCTATCGAGTTGCCGTGGGGTAGTGAAATTCATCGGAAGTTGCCGTGTGATTTTTTCAAGGTTCGATGTAAGCTCTCGTGCGGCTCTTTGGAATTCGGTATAGATTACCAAGTGTGGGGTTTTTGGAAAGTCGTGGTCAGGTTATCGAATCACCATGAAGTCTTTGAGGTACCTTACTCGCGTCGCCATGAAGCCCTCGGGGAGCCCTACTCGCGTCGCTCGGAAGTTCTCAAGGAGCGCTACTCGCGTCGCTCGGAAGTTCTCAGGGAGCACTACTCGTGTCGTCGTGGGATCCCTAGGAACCTTCATCTGGGTTGTTGCAATGTCGCTGACGAGGCACCGCGGGACCTTTTGAGTTTCCATATGAGTTAGCCACGGGATCTTTGAGAACTTTGGAGAATTTTGCAAGTCTCTTTCAAACTCCTTCGGTAATTTTCAAGGCCTTTGTGCGAATAGTCGCGGGAGTCGTCGCTCTTTGCCAGTTACCATAGGACTCCTCTAGGTTTCGTATGGGCTGCCGTGGAACTCCAGTTGTTGCGGGAATATTTTTTTTTTAAGTCTTCACCTGGGTTATTGCAGGATTTTTCTAAGTTCTCATGCAAGTGGCCGAGCTCCAATTCCGTTACAAGTCACCACATGATACCACAAAGCTTCATTCGGGTTGGCTACGAGATCTTTGAGAACCTTGAAGAAGTTTGTAAGTCTCTTTCAAACTTCTTTCAAGGTATTGTTTTGCAAAACTAGTTCCATCTAGGGACTCTTGCGGTCCACAAACACTGTCTAGTGAGTTGGAAGGAAGTTTGTAAACCCTTAGAGGCAGGAGGAGTGGGTGTCCGACAATTGCAGCTAAATAATGAAGCTTTGTTAGGGAAATGGCTGTGGAGATATGCTCAGGAAGATAATAGACTATGGAAAAAGGTGATTGCAACCAAATATAGTGAAGAGTTTGGAGGATGGTTCACTTCTTTGGTGTCCAGTCCTTTCGGTACTGGGTTATGGAGAGGAATTAGAAGACTGTGGCAGATTTTTAGAAGTGGTATTTCATGGCAGGTTGGGAAAGGTAACAGAATTTTATTTTGGAAGCAAGATTGGTTAGGCATTGGCTGCCTTTCTGATATTTTTTTAGAAATTTATGAAATTGCAGCAAACAAAGAGGCAACAGTCTTAGAATATCACAATAACGCTGGAAATCAGAGCAGTTGGTTTGTACTGTTACGAAGGACTGTGAATAACTGGGAGTTTGATAGTCTTATGGCGCTGATGGAACTACTCTGTTTTGTTCAATCGACTAATAATTCTGATGTGGCTATTTGGAGGCATTCAAAGAATAGGGTCTTCTCAGTGAAATCCTTTTATTCCTTTCTACAGGGTGGTAGTAAAGACATTTTTCCATGGACGAAGATTTGGAAAGCAGTAGTCCCTACTAGAGTTGTATTTTTCTCTTGGTGTGCTGTAAAAGGTAAGATTTTGACTATGGACAACCTACAGCATCGAGGACATCATTTAGCCAATCGGTGCCCATTGTGTTTGAAGCAACAAGAATCTATTGCTCACCTTTTCATTCATTGCTCATGGTCGGCCGAGCTATGGAGTTTGGTTCTGAATTGTTTTGGTGTTCATATGTGTTTTCCGGAAGATATTGGAAATTTGCTATTACTTTGGTGGGGTCAATCTTTGGCAAAGAGGATAAAGCTTACTTGGAATTTGGTTCCCTTTTGTCTTTTTTGGATAATTTGGAAGGAGCGTAACAAAAGGATTTTTGAAGATGACATGAGAACAATTCTGAAGATAAAGTCTCTATTCCTTAATTGTTTATATAGTTGGGCGAAAGAGGGAAGTGAACTTGATATTTGCTCTTTTTTGAATTTTCTAGATGCTTTGAGCTAATCAAGGTTATAGGATGCTATGTAAAGCTTTATTGCAGCTTTAAAGCATCTCCCTGATGCTTTTAATTGCTTCTTTGAATAAAATTTTACTTATCTTTTCAAAAAAAAAAAATCTATGGACTCTTGCGGGAAAAACTTTCATAGGAATAAATTTCATAGGGGAAAATGTTATAAGTATCCAAGCCTAAGGAGTTTTTAAGAGGTGATACCTTAGGATTCTTGGAGAATGAAATTCCATGGCGAGGATGTGTTGAAGAATTTGGACCAAATATAATAATCCTTCAGTGAGGGAAATATTGGAGAATTTGAACTGAGTAGAATAACTTTTGCGTTTCGAATTATTAGAGAATTTAAACCAAGTGCGGGGAGCCTTAACGGAGGCGAAACTTTTGTGAAAGGAATTACTAGAGAAATCGAATCAAGCATAAGGAGCCTTAAAGAAGATACCTTAAGGGTTCTTTGGAGATAAAATTCTTGCGGAGGAAAAAAACATTTGGAGAACTCTGAACCAAGCATAAGGAGCCTTTAAGAAGGATGCCCTAGGGGTTCTTTGGAGATAAAATTCCCGCGGAGAGAAAACATTTGGAGAACTTTGAACCAAGTATAAGGAGCCTTTAAGAAGGATGCCTTAAGGGTTATTTGGAGATAAAATTCCTGCGAAGGGAAAACATTTGAAGAACTCTGAACTAAGCATAAGGAGCCTTTAAGAAAGATGCCTTAGGGATTTTCTGGAGATAAAATTTTTACAGAGGGAAAACATTTGGAGAACTCTGAACTGAGCATGAGAAACCTTTAAGAAGGATGCCTTAGGGGTTCTTTGGAGAAAATTCCCACGGAGGGAAAATGTTTGGAGAACTTCTGAACTTTTGACGCGCCAGGTAGTCTAGCGATTCTTGGGACCAACCGTAAACCTGGAGGTCTTGAGTTCGAATCTTGTTGGCTACTACCCTGTCTTGCCTAGTGCTTGGGTCCTGCGAGTGAGTTTAAGTACCCCCGGTTTACTCATCGGTTACGCGGTTCGTTGAGAGTTACAATAAACCGATGTGGGTTCCGGGTTACCAAAAAAAAAAAAAAAAAAGCTTTTGAACTTCTGAACCAAGCATAAGGAGCCTCTAAAGAGGACTTTTGGGTTCCGGCAGGGTAATCGCACCATCTACAATCTATGCTTCAAGAAGAGCCTTCAAATCTGCATTGGAAATGTGGGCTGGGAAAGGGGTCGACCCTTCATCCATCCTCGGCCGTTTCCCTTGGTCCCTGCTTCTCCCATAGCAGGTGCTGCCTCTTCGATTTCTATAGCGTATATTCTAGCTCCTCATGTGTCTTCCCCCTCTACAGAACACTGTGATTGCTACGAGACATTGGTGTAGCAGGCCTATGGAACATCCTGAACGTTCCTTTCACTGTTTCACTGAGATCTCTTGCAGCTAAGTGAAGGCCGAAAAAGTAAGAGAACTGATGGTTGACTAGGTGCATTTTGAACGCCACATGCATTCTTTCTATACACATTTTCACCATTTGATCTTTTGAGAGACGGTTCTGGATATCTAGTGCCTTTTCCCTAAAGCGACGAACATATGACAAAAGATCTTTCCCTTGCTTCTGAGTTTCTCGCTTAAGAGGAAGCGTCGTCAATCTTTCTTCCGCATAAAAGAACTTTGCATAAATTTTTCTTACCAGATCATCCCAAGAACTAACTGATTCTACTGGAAGGTTGCAATACCAGGTATAGGCCCTGTGAGTTAGGGATTTAGAGAACTCTCTTAGCCGCAAGTTACTATCCTGAGCATGCGTTCCCAGGGAATCAATAAATCAGACGTCATGTTCTCTTGCGTTTCCCCTTTTTCCAATTAAACTTTGCAAACTTTGGCACAACGTATCCTTCAGGGTATTGCATTTTGGCAATTACCGTGGAGTAAAGTGGACGCAAATCTAAGTCTAACCTCGTGTGATTAGCACCACTTTCCTTTTGGACTAATTATTTGACATGATATTTCAACTGATCCAGTGTTAACGAAGAAGGTTGTGTTTGAAGGACCTAGGGTTGAGTGAGGATAATAGGAGTGGGATGAAGTGGAGTTTGAGGAAAGGTAGTTAAAGTAGAATTGGTAGGGGTTCCTTGTTCCATAGGAAGTGAAGTCTGACTTGAATTGGTTGGAGTTTGCTGAGTAGTGGGCATTTGGCTTGGGGTAAAGCTTAAGGCCGTGGGATTTACTTGGGATAGCATGGTTTGAGGAATGCCGTGACGCCCCAAGTTTTGTGGGGTTGTGGCGGGGTTTAATTTTTCAGGTGTAGAGGGTGGAACAGTAGAGGTTGAGGGATGGGTTGATGCCAGAGTTTGCTGGAGGGCTTTAAGGGCCTCCATCATTACTTGTTGTGTTTGCTGCATAGCAAACTGGGCCGGGTGGGAAGCTAAAACTTGCTCCATGAGTATCCTTACTTGATCTACAATGGCGGTTATGTTTGAAGACGACTCTCCATCTCGTGATTTGTCTCCGTTATTACCATGGCTATTAGCCATTATTGATATGTTAACACTCTTCCCCAGTAGAGTTAATTGTGGGGGATTAGGGTGAAGCGAGCCCAACTTTTTCTGCGAATTATGTTGAATATCGAGAAATGGTGAGACCATCGGAATCCGGCAGAGAGGAAAGAATCAGGGCAATTTGGAACGCGCGCGAGACCCACTTGAGGTTGAATGCTTGAGGTATCCTTGATGCCAGACCCACTTGAGGAGGAGAGTTTAGATATGAGGATGGAGTCCTTTAGGCAGGAATGTCTAGTCCTGATTCAATGGACCCAAGGAAAGGTAAGAGTTGCGCATTTAATTCTCTCTCTCTAGATTGGTTGGATGAATTCCAACGGCCCCCTGGTTCTAGCCTCCGATTCACTAAACCCGCTAGTCATTAATTCGTTGAAAGAGTATCCTCAGACCTTGTTACAAGTCCAAAGAAAGTTGTACATTTCTGTGATGGGATTATTGGCATGATGGACTATCGTCAATTGCTCTATGTGTAATTCAAGGCAACGTGATGTATGGGATTGCGCACCGTGGAAGGGTATCACAACTTTGGATTGTTTAACCATAGCCCGAGTATCCACAATGGGTATGCTTACCTTCCATGTACTTGGTAGGTAGTGCATGTATCTGTATTAACTACCAAATGAATTTGTATTTTTCACTCCATGTATTTGTTGTGCCTCCTCTTGTATATATTATCATTTTAGGGGAAGGGTCCTGAAAAGCCCAATACCTCTTCCTATCTTTTCCAACACCAGGGCCTTTCAGTGCCCCTACCTGCTAGCTGGGCAAAGAGGGGCTTTGGAATTATAACACCCAATTAGGTATTGAATCTGAGACCTCATGTCATTGGCATTTAACTTCAGTACACCAACCACTTGAGCTACCTGGTATGGCAGAACATTGAAAATAAAATAGGGTCAAATACTCGATTGCAGCCGTAGGGATTTGTACAGTTTTTCCCCCATTGATATTTGAAGCTTAAATTTTAATTGCAAATTTAATTTTATACTTGAGACCTGAAAAAAAAAAAAAAAAAGAAGACGCTTCATGTTTCAATGTTTTTGTATAATAAATCAAAATTCATTTGTTTCATTTGTTATGTGAAAACATAATTATAATTTCATTTGTTATGTGAAAAATAATTATAATTTATCCCTTACTTTAACATATATATAATTCCTGTGTCCCCTCCGTATTCATGTCCCGATTTTTATAGATTGCCTCATCAGCTTCTTTGTTTCATTCGCATGTGTCTATGTGTGCATACATGCTTCTTACATCTTTGTATATCAACCGTAACTTATGTTAGGTTACCTGTTCCTATAGCAGCTTAACCTGTGAGATGGGGTGTTGCTTGAAAGCTTGTATCAATAAATTCTTTCAATTTCTAAAGTTTGCATGACAATGCAACAGGTTTTGCGCCACCAGATATGTTCACTTCTCATGACTTCACTTCGTACCAATGCTGAGGTGATTTCTTTGTTGAATATTCTATGAATCCTTTTTATCTGGTTGCGCTTTACTGTGTGATCTTTTGAGAACGTTGCACTAGGAAATCTTCCCTATCTTCACCATATTCTATTTAAATCAGCTTGAAGGAGAGGCAGGAGAGCCTTCTTTCCGTCGCTTGGTCTTGCGATCGGTAGCCCACATAATAAGGCTTTACAGTACATCTCTTATCACTGAATGTGAGGTATGATCAATTTAGGTTGTTGCTGCTCCATTTAGCTGTTGAGAAAGATACCAAAATGTGAGCCGTACTCAATCTTTCTTTTCATTGTTTGGTTGGACCTTTTATTTTTTCTTTTCTTCAATTTTGAAATTAATTGACTTCAAAATGATGAAATGTACATAACCTTGTCTTCCCTCTAGAATAATGAATAATTTTGCAGATTTCTTTAATGCAAACCCTGCATGCGGAGCCTCTTGCACGAGGTTGCCTTTTTCGCTTTTTTTATTAACTTCCAAGATAATTTAGTGAAACAATTCGTAATATTCTAATAATTTCCAAAGAATAACCAAATTTCTTCATTCTTTCTATAAACCAGGAAAATATTCTATTTAAGGTCATATTCTACTTGATTGCGCTTGTGGTTATTGTTATTATTATTATTTTTTGATAAGCAACGTTAAAATTTTATTAATCTATAAAGGCTATTAAAAATTATGGGGATGAGTGGTCTGTAAAACAGAGCCTAAAAGACAAAATTGTTTGTAATTGAGAGTCAATTCCCATGAATGACAAACAGTAGTGCAGATATAAAATCTGGTACAATGGAAACCCAAAAGAAGTAGAAGATAAATCTTTTGCCATGGTTCTCCTCTGTTTGAGTTTTGTCCTCAAACACTCTTTGAGTTCCTTTCTTTCCAAATGAACCAAAGAGGAGCTGCCACCCCCTCCTCCTGCATATCTTCCCCTTTCGTGATGTGTACAAAAGCCCAATATTCTACCACTAACTTACTGACGCATGGAGGAGGTTATTATTGTCATCATTGTTAATATTTTGGGTGGAGAGACTAATGAGTTTCCTATCACGATTGGTTTACATCAAGGCTCAGCGTTAAGCCCGTACTTGTTTGCTTTAGTTATGGATGAGATTACAAGACATATTCAGGATGAGGTGCCGTGGTGTATGCTATTTGCAGATGATATTGTTTTAGTAGATGAGACGAGAGAAGGAGTGAATGCTAAGCTAGAATTGTGGCGGGATACGTTGGAGACAAAAGGGTTTAGGCTAAGCCGATGCAAGACGGAATATATGGAATGTAAGTTTAGTCAAAGTAGGATAACGGGTAATATAGAAGTAAGTTTAGGCACACAAAAGATTGTAGAGAAAGATAAATTTAGGTACTTTGGATCTATGGTGCAACAAGATGGAGGGATTGATACTGATGTAAGTCATAGGATTCAAGCTGGGTGGACCAAATGGAGGAGTGCTTCGGGGGTTTTGTGCGACTAAAAAATCCTCCTTAAGGTGAAAGGAAAGTATTATAAGGTAGCGGTTAGACCAGCGCTGCTATATGGATCAGAGTGTTGGGCAGTAAAGCATAATCATGGTCAGAAGATGGCAGTTGCGGAGATGAGGATGCTAAGGTGGATGTGCGAGATTACAAGGAAAGATAGGATTAGGAATGAGGAGATTAGGGGTAAAGTAGGAATAGCACCGATTGAAGATAAAATGAGAGAAAATCGATTAAGATCGTTTGGCCATGTTAGAAGGTGTCCAGCAGAGGCACCTGTTAGAAGGTGTGAAAGTATGGAGATCGCCAGGAGTAGGAGAGGTAGAGGAGGACTCAAGAGAAGCTGGAAAGAAACCATTAAACATGACCTGACCTACTTAGATTTATCGGAGGACATGCCCCTAAACAGATCTAATTGGCGTCGACAAATCCATATAGCCGACCCCACCTAGTGGGAAAAGGCTTGGTTTGGTTTGGTTTGGTTAATATTTTGGGTTAATACAACTCAACACACCAAGTCAGAAAATTGGCGATGGGGTTGGGGATGTTAACACACACACAAACCACATTTTAGTAATGTAGTTTTTTTTTTTGGGTAAATACAACCCAACAGACAAAGTCAAAAGCTAGGTGGATTGTTCACTATGTAATTTGGATTTATTCATTTTCTTGGTATTTTTTAAAATTTAACTTCTGGTTATTTGTCTAACCCTTTTTTTTTTTTTTTGGAAAAAGATAAGTAAAATTTTATTTCAAATAACAGATATAAGCATCAAGATGATGCTTACAAAACAAATATAACTTTACAAAACTACCCAACACCTGTGATCAGCTCAAAGTATCAAGAAAATTCAAAAAAGAGCAAATATCAAGATCACTCCCCTCTCTCGCCCAACCATATAAACAACTTAGGAATGAACTTTTTATCTTCAAAACAGTCCTCTTGTTATCCTCGAATATCCTCCTGTTGCGCTATTTTCAAATTATCCAAAAAAGACAAAATGGAGCCAAGTTCCAAGTATGTTTTATCCTCTTTGCCAAATATTGTCCCCACCAAATCAAAAGGAAACTGCCAAGATCTTCCGGAAAGCACATATGGACTCTAAAACAATTAAGAATCAAGCTCCATAGCTCAGCCGACCAGGTGCAATGAATAAAAAGATGAGCAATAGATTCCTTTTGCTTTAGGCATAGCGGGCATCGATTAGCTAAAAGATATCCACGGTGCTGTAGGTTATTCATCGTCAAAATCTTTCTTTTAACAGTACACCAAAAGAAGAAGATAACTCTAGTAGGGACCGCAACTTTCCAGATCTTCGGCCATGGAAAAGCATCCTTGTTACAACCTTATAAGAAGGAATAAAAGGACTTCACAGAAAAAATCTTGTTCCTTGATTGCCTCCAAACAACAGAATCTGTAGTAAGCAGTCTGTTTTAGTTCTTAATGCAAATGCTTATATATATATATTTATTATGAGTAAACACATTCTTTTTGGCAAAGGGTAGCCTTTTGAAATTGTGATAGATACAAAGTGGAAGGGTGTGATAAAGAATTGTGTGCTTGTGAATGAAACTAGTCAAAATGAGTAAACTTGTGATATTGCAAGCAAATCTGTTAGTTGCTATTTTTTTTTTTAAGATCAATGAATAAGTATTTTATTCAAGAGCAGTAATTAAGAAAATGCCGATCAATACAAAAACAACTCCAACCTATGCTATCATATCCTCAACAGAGGAAACAAAAGAATATAAATTCAACTCCATAACACCACCAACCAACTATACAAAATTGACAAAAAGATAACTCTTCATTTTGTATAAAGGGAACTCTACTCCTTGAAATGTTCTTCTACTTCGTTCCTTCCAAATAAGTCGGGTTAGACAGAAAGGTACAACCCTCTGTGCCGCCTCCTTTTGTGCTCATATCCTGTACCCCTAACAATACTCAATCGTCCTCTACAAATCCTTTGAAAAAATACACTGAACTCCAAATCCTTGCAGAAGGGTATTTCAATGAGTCCATGGTCAGTGGAAAGGTTATCTTGGAGATTATTGCCTTAAGTAGTTTAATTTGCTATAACCTTTCCTTGTTAGGTTTAACATATATTAGAGTTTGATTAAATGTTGTTAAAATCCCGATTTAAATCTTAAAATCTTACGATTTTACGATATTATAGTAGGAAAACTTGTTCAGTTTTATGTAAAATCTTAACAGGGACAAGATAGGTAAAATCTCGATTTTATAGGCGATTTTACCGATTTTAAAAATTAAGTATTTTTGTGTAATTTTGTCAAATGAAATAGACTTTTATGATTTTTTTCAAATAATATGCCACAACTATTTCACTTATTACCTTTTTTTTTTTTTAGTTTTTTTAATTCTATAATACTATTATTTACTATACTATACTAGTTGAAAACCATGTGCGTTGTTACACCAAATTGACTATCATAAATTAAATTTAATAACTAGGATAGAAACCAAGAGACTTATGATAAAATATTACAAATAGATTTCAACTCAAACAAAAAATTAGGATAAAACAAAGTCAGTATTTTAATATCAACTATATAGATTACACCAATCATTTTAATAGTCTCAATTGTGTAGTTGGGTAATCATTTTAATAGTCTCAACTGTGTATTTGGGTAAAGGAATTATAGAACTAGATATAAAATCTTTTGTAAACTTTGTTAAGAATTCATTTTGTTAATATGAGTAAGTTTTTGGGTATGGCATTTTTCTTGACACATGTATTTTCTCTCTTCTCCTATTAATAAAATTATCAACTCATCAAAAAAAATGAAACCTTTAAATAAAAAATTGTAGCATAATAGATTATATTTTTGTTTTATGGGCATTTGGTAAAATCTTACGATTTTACGATTCGATTTTACGACTCGATTTTTAGACCCTCAAACGATTTTAAGTAAAATCTCGATTTTAACAACCTTGGGTTGATTCCTATTGGTGCAAGCTATTCCAACAACTAGCTGAGGAATTTATTTTTTTTTTTTTTGTAAAAATATTTTGAATAATTGTAGAATGAATTATCCAGTGCATTTTTTAAAAACCCATATGCCCATATGCTATTTATTGCCCTTTTACATACCATTCTTTTATATGCTGTTATCCCTTATGTGCTCTGTGCTCACTTCTGAGTCTTAACCTTTGGACCAAGCTACATCATTTTTTTCTCTTCTGTTTCTGAAGTTGCATGAAGATATTTGGAGTCTTTGATTTCGAAATCAGATAAGAATATTTTGTATTCTTCTTAATCCAGGTTTTCCTGAACATGCTAGTGAAGGTTATATTTCTTGATTTGCCATTATGGCATCGCATTCTTGTTCTGGAAGTGTTGCGGGTAAATACGTCATCCATGGAGGAAAGAGATTCTTTTCTTGTAACACAATGCACGTGCACAGACATATCATTCATTTATTATAGGTTACAATCTGTAAGATCTGTATCTAATATTTATGAGCTTTCAAGTTGACAGGGTTTTTGTGTGGAGGCACGGACTTTGCGAATTCTTTTCCAAAACTTTGACATGTAAGCTGAGCTTTGGTTCTGCTCTTGTTTTGTTCAAGTACTTGAAGAGAGAATTAAAAATTGGTTCATAATTCTCACAAGGCGGTGACTTTGTTTTCCAATTATCTTACATTTGTATGTAGAATTAAAAAATCGACATATTGAGGATTGACATGAGTGTCTCGCCATTGTGCTATGCACTTATGCTTTTTATCTTCTTAACCGCTTCCACCCCAGACACTACCTTGCTGTTGTAAGATGTTATTGTTTCTACAGAAATTGATTCGGAAAATTTTGCGTTTCAGACCAAAGATGAACTGGAATTCTCTTTTTGCATTATAAGTTTTGAAGAAACATTTCCTTATGGAAAAGTAATATTGGTTAAAGTGAACCAATATGACGTGATCAGATTCTCTTGAGTGCTTGTTGGGGGGGGGGGGGGAAGGAAAAAAAAAAAAGAAAGAGAGTTGACTTTTTTTCTCATTTTCCTTTTGGAAGTACATAGAGGGGAAGACGTGTCCAATTCTACGCTACATTTTTTTTTTTGTTTACAGCGACATTGTTTTAAGCTATTCCTTTTATCTGCCTTGTAGGAATCCCGAGAACACAAATGTTGTGGAGGGAATGGTGAAAGCTCTTGCGCGGGTTGTTTCAAGTGTGCAGGTTAGATATATACTCCTTAATTACCTATGAATCTCATGTCGTGAAATCATCTATCACGACAAAATAAATGATTTGACTTTCTTAAGAAATGTTGATTTGATTGTGTATGTTCATAAATGTTCTTGATTCCTTTCCACAAATTGATCCATATGCTTCATTCACTGGGATTAAAGGTCCACTTCCCTACTCTAGACCATATTTAGCTACTATGATCTTCTGCCATAAATTCTCTGGCTTCTTGTCAAATCTCCATAACCATTTCCCCTTCAGAGCCACATTGAATTTTTTTAATTCTCGAATGCCCATGCCACCTTCTTGATTAGCCTCTGCGGAACAAAGACATGAAGTATGTTGAGGGACTCAATAAAGTGGTTTTAATCAGTGTCTAAGGAGGACAAACACTACTAAGAAGGTGTCGTATCGGATACCTACACTTATCGGACGCTTGAGAGAAAGACATGTTCATAACTTATACGTATATGAAACATATTGTAATTGCAATTCCTTATCATTTTATTTTTATTTTTTATTTTAGGAATTAGGAATTTCAAGATCTAAAAATTCGAATTTGTTTGTAAATACAGTCGTTTAGAATAGATATGAATAATGATAAATGCATTTATGGTAACAAATGAATAAGTAGTAGTTTTTTTCAAATATTTAGATAAAATTATATATTTATTCATTCATGTGTCCCTATCATGTTGTGTCTTGATAATTTTAAAAATTGATGTGTCAACGTATTCGTGTCGTGTCGTATTGTGCTCATATTGCGTGTTTGTATCCGTGCTTTTTAGATCAGTGTCAACCTTGTCCCTTTAGATAGGTATTTATGTTTCCATCCCACTGGCCGGTTGTAAAAGCTCTCGATCACAGCATTCCATAATTGTTTTGCCTTGAAAGTTGCTCCAAGCAGTAACCAGAGATAGGAATTTGGAAGAGAGCCCACTTAGCATCCCATCACAATCACTAGCTCCTCCAATCCCTTAACTTAACCAATTGGGAGAATTTCAGACTTAGCCAAATTAATCTTCAAACCTCTAACCATAGCAAAACACATCTAAGATGGCCCAAATGTAACAAATTGGTCCTGCAAAACACTCAAATGTAACAAATCGGTACTGCCACCGACCTTGAAGCCTTCAAATAAGCTGGACTCCTCTGCCTTTCTTAACATTTTGCTAAGCATTTCCATTATCATCACAATAAATGAATACAGGATAAGGGATCTCCTTGACAAAGCCTCTGGTAGAAGGGAAGAATCCCTTTCGGAGAGCCATCAATCAAAATTAAAGCTTAGCTATTGATATACACCAATAAATCTAGCTTTCCATTTTCCCCTAAAAACCTTTCTTACCAGCACCTTCATTACACATCTCAAATTTATATGGTCATAAGCCTTCTTAATGTTTAGTAAGGATCAAAATTTCATTTCATTGGTGTGTTTCGATTAGCTTGGAAAATGTTTTGAAATTGGCATGAAAATTGTTAAAATTTATAGAAATGTTTAAAAATATAAGTTAAAATTTATCCAAATGTACAGAAGCAATTAGTTACTTTTTATCTTAGTTTATTATGCTTTATTTTTGGTTTGTTTTATTGTATTTTGATGTAAAAATTAGAATTATTTTTCCAATTGTGTTTCATTTCATTCTCTTAGGAAATGGAAAAGAAAATATTCAAAGAAATGTTATTTTGTTCCTTGTTTTTGAGATCTGGAAGCTAA
This sequence comes from Vitellaria paradoxa, assembly GCA_019916065.1. Classification (NCBI taxonomy): domain Eukaryota; kingdom Viridiplantae; phylum Streptophyta; class Magnoliopsida; order Ericales; family Sapotaceae; genus Vitellaria; species Vitellaria paradoxa. Next base: position 24,717,489 of record CM034243.1, read on the forward strand.
CTAAATCATTGATTGTGCACAATATTTAGGCAAACATAAAGTTGAATATTTTACCACTATAGTTTTGGTTAATCTACTACGTTCTTAAAGCTATTAGGGGTATCTGTTACAGTAGTAGCACAGCATATCACTGTTATTTAACAAAGCATAATATATTTGTCATGATATTTGCCTTCATATCATGTGACACTGAAGTGTATGAGTTGTCGCATATTAGTTCTTTGCGTAAAAGGTCTTTTTGATTTTTTTTCTTTGGATGTCGTTTCACTGTCTTAATTATGCTTTGGGCTCAGTTAATATATATCTATATTTTATATATTTATCGCCAGTTCTTACTAACTTGTATGTTTATAGTCCTTGCAATTTGGTGTCAACATGTTTTTTTATTTTCTCATCAAATACAATGGAACAGATTCCACGACAAAATAAGTAGTTTACAGAATTAAAAAAAAAAAAAGGGTTGGCGGCTAGAAGTTGCATTCCTATTTGATCAAATAGATATTATTCTGATATTATCACAACAGGCTTCAATTACCTCATCGTGTATAACTCTATCTCCCTCACATAACATACAAATTCCCACATGATTGTTATTTTTGACTGCATATTTCTTACATGTTAAACAAAAATGATTTTCGTGGTCTATCTCATTGAAATCTTTTAATATTATTGATTGTCTTTTTTTGTATGCCCCTCGGTAATTCCTTGGTTCTTTTCTTCCTGCGGAAAAATTAAGGAAAATATCTGGAAGAATTCACTGGCTTCAATTAGTGAAATGGATTAAATTTCAGGTTCAGGATACAAGTGAAGAAAGCCTTGCAGCTGTTGCTGGAATGTTTAGTAGTAAAGCTAAAGGTATTCATATATTTTAGTTATCTATTTGTACACCGAAGTACACTCTCTTATGTCTTTTTCTAAGCTGCCTAGTTATTTGACAGGTCATAAATGATGGAAACCATCATGTTGGAAATTTGTTTACGGCAGTTCACATTACATATAGTGCTTTTTGTTTTTTTCTCTCAATTTTCACCTGGATATGAGATGTTAGTGTTTGCCATGTTGTGCTGAAACAATAATTCTAATTAGTTTAAACTTTGAAGCATGGAGTCCTGAAATGTAATCATTGCAAAAAAATGGTGGTGGTTAGCTAAGAAGCACGGATACGGACGCACAAAATGGGTATGGCACAACTACACTTACATGTCAATTTTTAAAAGTATCATTACACAACACAATAGGGACACACTAATTAATAAATATATAATTTTATTTATGTATATGAAAAGCCTACTACTTATTCATTTTTGTACCATAAATTCATTTTATCTTTTATTTGTATCTATTTTAGAAGATTATATTTACAAACAAATTAGAAATTTTAGATCTTAAAGTTCCTAAAAAGAAAAACAAATTAATAAATGATTAGGAATTAATAAATGCAATTAATATAATTTTATCTTATTATTTGATTGCAAGTTTCTTTTACAAAATTACAATATGTTTTCATGTATGTATACGTTATGAATGTTTTTCTCTCAAGTGTCCGACGAATGTAGGTATCCGATGCAATACAACACTGGTATATTACTATCTTAGAAGTGTCCGTACATCTTAGGCTTTCAGCTAAAGTGGCAGGTCAGGCTGTCTTATATTGCTGAATATCTAAATGATGTAAATTGTATACCTATCCCAGGGCATTGGCCAAAACTAGTCTTTCAATCATGCTTATATTCATTTTTTGTTGTTATCATGTGCAAATGGGGTTCAGATTTCAATGTTATCAGTCAACTGACTCCATCTCTTGCATTTGAATTTCGATACAAACTCAAGTGATTATGATGTTTATTGACTTCCTTGTCTTTTTCAAGCTCTGAGTATGTTTATTTGTCATGATGACATCTTCCTCCTGTTGATTTTCATGGAGTCTCAGAAGCAAAAACAAGTTTTCATCTAGATGACATCTTCAAATTCTCAATAAAAATGTTGCCTACTGCGTCATTTTGTAGTGAAAATCTGGTAAAGTTCTGAGTTAACTTTGACAAGTTTGTAGGTTTTACTCTGATAGAGTTTCAAATTGATTGAATTTTGAGAAAGTTTTGACAACAGGGGCAATCTCCTTGCTTAGGGGATAGACATGAGGGTTTACCATGTATCATAATAAAAGAATGTGATGCCACGAACATCCTTAGGATGCAATGAGTAGGCTTTATTCGTATGAGAGATGACAATAGTAAACTCCTCTAGGGGTTTATTGGTTGACATGTTGGGTATGAGTTTTTTGGAACATGTGCCAAAGAATGGAATGGTATCACATATTTGCAAAACGATGCATGACCAATGGAAGTTTTGAGTTTTTGAGAACTCTTGCAAAATGTGGAGCAGTATGATGACAATATATGGATGGTATAACAGGATAGAAAATAACGGGGGCCTGGTTCCTTCCTTATTTTGGTAATCTCGTGCGGTATCCCGATAATGCAAAAGTCATTCCGCAAAATGGTGGCATGGAATTCCGCATGTGCTCGTACCTATGTGATGGGTGTGTATGATGAGTACATATGGACTGGGTCCATTCATGACTAATTTGGAGTTGCCACATGATATCTTAAAATGGGCACGACTAGAAACTTCAAAACATAATTTTATGTGACAAATTAAGATTTTATGAATTTTATGCAAACAGTGTATATGTATTATATATTTTTAGGGACTCCTTAGTAATCGTATGTAATAAAAAATTCTAGGCTGGGGGTTTGGTTATGGATTTCTCTCTTTGTAATCTAATCTCACTGCCTCATCTATTGTTTATGCAAGTCATCGTAGTAATGTATGATGAGCTAAATGATGATGCCAAGTTAATATTAAAAAAGAATGATAACATGAATGATCAGGATTGTGCCCTAGCCATAGTAGGTTACTTATGCATCTCTATATAAAATCACCCCAGTTGTAATTCATGCATTGTAGCACTAATGTGGTTTATGTGCTAGTGATTCATGAGGGGTTTCTGCTGTAGCGATGATGATGTAATATATGCAAATCAAATGCTAAATGCAAGCTAAAGGTTAAATGAAAATTAAAGATGGAGCGTAGGTTACAAGTTAGATGCAAATTAAAGACTAAATGTGGTGAATGTTATGCGAATTGAGAAGCAATGTTTTTTGCCTATGTGGCATTAGTGATCCAACTTAGATATTGTACCCAAGTTTAGTGTAGGTTAAAAGTTAAATGCAAATTAAAGACTAAATGTGATGAATGTTATGCAAATGGAGATGCAATATTTTTTTGCCTATGTGGGGTTGTACCCAAGTTGCCCATACATCCCAAGTAGGAATTAGGTCGACCTAGTTTGAATTTAAAGGTTTGAACTAAATGATGATGCCATCCTAGGCAAGATGCAAAGGTGATGAGGGAGATAAGGTAATGCTTCTGGAGAGTTGTATATAAGACAAACTAGCTCTTCCAGACCTTGCTAAGAGGTGGAATGCTTTTTTGAGGATAGATTAGGTCTATTGGGCCTTGCCAAGGGGTGAAGGGATTAGCTTTGCTAGGCCTCGCCAAGGGCAGAATGCAACTGTGAGGTAAATAAAATAGGATCTTATGCCATCTCTAGTTTGGATCATATACAACCATAGCAATGATGCAAATAGAGACTATGTTTACTCTCATGCAAGGTTAGATAATGTTCAGCCTTACCTATTGGGGCATGGTCCCTAGGCCAAGGTGGTCGTGCAGGATGTGGAGTCTAGGTGATATGATCATGATGTATGAATGGTTTTGATTTTAGCATATGCATGAGTCTATGATCATGTATAGGATGCCAAATGATGACAAGTATAAGCATGATGATAGTTCATTTTTACGCGGACAAAGCCTGAGGTTAGAGACTTTGACAATTTTTAGGGCACTAAGGAGGGAAAAGTATAAGCGTAATGATCAAGGTTGTTAAAATTAAGATTCTACTTAAAATCGGTGGAAGGTCCAAAAAATCAAATCGTAAAATTAAATCGCAAAATTGCAAGATTTTACCCAATGCAGATAACGTGAAAATGTAGTTATTATGCTGCGATTCTTCATTTAGAGATTCCATTTTTTTTAACAAGTAAAGAATTTTATTAATAAGAGAACAGAGCAAAGATATGCAGTAAGATAATGCCATACTCAAAATTTACTCATATCAACAAAACAAATTCTCAACAAAGTTCACAAAAAAAATTCTATATTTGGTTCTATACTCTTTTACCAAACTACACTGTTGAGACTTTGAAAGTGTTTGGTGTGATATAGACAATTAATATTAAAATAATGACTTCATTTTATCTTAATTTTTTGTGGGAGTTGAAATGTATTTGTAATATTTTATTGTAGGTCTTTTGGTTTCTATCTTAGCTACTGCATTTAATTTATGGTAGTCATTTTGGTGGAACAATGCACGTGATCATTAACTAGTATAGCATAGAAAATAATAGTGTTATAGAATCAAAAAATCTTCAAAAATAAAGAGCAACCAATGAAATACTTGTGGCATATCACTTCTATAAAAAAAAAAAAAAAAAGAAAAAGAAAAAAATACATAAAAATCTATTGTATTTGACAAAATTGCACAAAAATTACTTAATTTTTAAGATCAGTAAAATCTCCTCTAAGATCGAGATTTTACGTTCCAAAATCGAAATTTTACCTATTTATCTCTATTAAGATTTCACATAAAATCAAGCAAGTTTTAACACAACATTGTAAAATCGTAAGATTTTAAGATTTAAATTGAGATTTTAACTACATTGGCGATGATAGTTCATTTTTATGTGGAAAAGGGCTAAGGTTAAAGACTTTAATAGTTTTTAGGGTATTACATTAAGAACGATAGTAATTGTGACATTCTGAGTACATGGCAAGGTGCCATCTATTCTAGGGCTCACGCCATACGTGACTTATGCCAAGCAATTCGATGAAGTCTAAAGCTAGTGGTTCATACCTTTTGGTTACCACATGACGGATAGGAGCTGCCATATCTCATAAGGTCCTTATTCACTAATGAACTTTGAATGAGGGCTTAAATCATTTGTGAGTTTGCTGTTTGAATGATGGAATTTAAGATGAATGACAATCAGTTAGTGTGAAATGCATTACGATGTGAAAGCATTAATATCATTGCAAGATATTAAATTAGTTGATGTTTGTTTGGGAGGGGCAAAATTGGGTATCTACGTGATCTAATGCATATTTAAAAATATGATTTAAAGGTTCACATTTATTCTCTAATGAACCATCTTATGCCCTTGCAATGTTGTGTACTTGTACACCATGAAACTTTACACCTTGGAAGACCTGGAAAGTAGAAATAAGTGTACAAAGTTAACTGGAGAGCTGGGATGTGTTTCTCTGATTGTTCCATATCGATTGAATGCTAGAATGTTGCACTCTTGCTTTTATATATAAAGGCACCCTGGATTGTGTTCATCACTCCTAAGCGACTTGGGCTAGTGTGTTGTAGGCTTGTAGCCCATTGATATATGTCATTGGGTGTAGGCTAAAGTTTATTGTAGGAGTTTGGCCCAGAACATTCCTTGGGGTATTTTAGTCCATGTTGTTTAATTTAAATATTAAAACTCATGGTTTGTAACATAACTGTACTGTATTTTTTGGGTTGGTTTGGGCTAGCTCTAATTCTTTATTGGTTTAGTACTTGGTTTGATGTCAAACCGAACCAAACCAAACCAAACTAAACTAAACCAATCCATGTACAATTGAAAGTAGTGTTGTTTTTCTCTGCATTTGTTTTTTCTTAGGTAGATTTCCTTTTAGATTCTTTCATGTCGTTATTGGGAGATATTATTCCTCCATAGGAAAATTCTGTTTTTTGAATCTTTTGTTTACTTTTTTGTTAATGATGTGCCCCCTTAAGCACCTTATAATATTTTTTTTTTGGGGGGGGGGGGGGGGAAGTGACCCTGGCAGTTCCTCTGGACTCCAAAGATAATTCAAACCTTATTTTTTCTTTCTATGTTGATGGTCTCAGAATGATCTTTTCTTGTATTTGAGGATGTAGACAAGTGAAAAATTTGTTCAACTTCCATGTGCGTGTGAATGCAAATATTTAGATTCATGTTGCATTCTTAAGATATGTGTTGTCACTAGTCTGTTTAGCAAATTTTGGTGGCTACACAACCTGACTGTTTTGTACTTTTGGCAGGGATTGAATGGAGCCTAGAGAATGATGCATCCAATGCTGCTGTTTTAGTTGCAAGTGAAGCCCATGCAATAACATTGGCCATTGAGGGTTTGCTCGGTGTTGTATTTACAGTGGCTACTTTGACAGATGAGGCAGTTGATGTTGGTGAGGTAATTCTGTATCCGTGAGTATATAGTAGGACAGAACTAACACAAATATTATTCACGTGTCTGAACTATATACATCTGCAAACATATATTTTTTGTTGATATTTCTTCCCACCATGAGGTGACATGTATATGTTTAGGTTAACTCTTATCCTCAAATGTTTGTTTTGGCACCATCAGCTTGAATCCCCTAGATGTGAATCTGATCCACCAGTAAAATGTACCGGGAGAACTGCGGTCCTCTGCATGTCTATGGTTGATTCTATGTGGTTGACCATACTTGATGCATTGTCCCTAATTCTAACCAAGTATGGTGTTTTTTAATTCTGATGTTTTTTAATTAGGAAATTCCAGTTAAACTATCTAACCTATTAATTTTGAAGGTCACAAGGAGAGGCTATTGTGTTGGAGATATTGAAGGGATATCAGGCATTTACCCAGGTAATCTTAATTTTGAGTTATGACACAAATATGCATGCCTACCAATTTAAATTTCTTTTAATATTGTTTTTCCTTTCTTTATTCCATAAAGTCTAGTAATTGTCCTCTTTAAAGCCATGGTTCTTTGTAGGTAGCATTTTTTACCTTGCACCCTTGAGCTTGTTATCCCTTTCGAAAGAGCTGCTTTCGTATTTAACCTCTGCAATGGATGACACTTCGTGAATTTGTGTGATTATGACACAGGCATGTGGGGTTCTTCGTGCTGTAGAACCATTGAACTCGTTTTTAGCTTCCCTGTGCAAGTTTACAATCAACATTCCATCTGAACCTGAGAAGAGGAGGTATGTTTGTTGAAAAGCTCCTAAACATAAAAATTTTTTATTAACTGCTCCTGTCTATTTTGTCTTGAAAACTACAATGTAGACAGATTTTGGCAAATGCTATTGTGAAACTTCTAGTAAGGCATGCCTGTATGATGAATGACAGTTTGGGGTTCTTTCTTTGTAGTTCCTTTGTCCTGTTCCATATTTTTGGAATTCTAGATGCTTGTGGTGCTTTGTGTACTATACAGTTGATTCATTAACTAGTACGTATCACCCATCCTATTAGTTTGCATTTAGGCATAGTTGCATGGCATTTGGATATGGAACCGCTATAACTCTTGGACGGATCATGGATGGTTGAGTTTGTTTGTTTATTTGAAATGTTAACTACGTATATTTTTCTCTGAATTTGTTCCATTTGTTCAAAATCTTTCAAAAATAAATTAGAGAATTTTATCACAGTTTTGATATATTCTGAACTAAAAGCATAGTTACATTAATTCTTTTCCCATTACCTTCCTAGACAAAGTCAGATACAGAGACAACCATGCATGTGAAATGAGTAATATACCTTAATTGGTGGCTACAAAAGGATTTAGTGAGGTCTTCTGGCTTTGACTTCTTAAATAAACGGTTATTCCGTCATATCAGCAAAGATGAATGCATCTTTCAATTAAATGTTGACTTGGATAAAATAAAAAGGATCTATATAACATGGTAATCACAATTGTTTTGGATATGAAGTGTCTATAACAAATTAATTGAAGTAGTTCAATCAGCCATACTGCGTGTTTTATGCCAATGTAGCTGGAAATTCAAGTTAAAAGTCAAGCTAACTTATGTTATTCTCTGGTTTATTTTTCCTTGCATATTTACTTTTGTAGTTTCAATTTCTTCACTTCTAGCTACTTAAGAAAAGATTGAGATATTGGCTTATAATTGAGATTTTTGCAGTGCTTTACCGTCTCCTGGTTCTAAACGTTCTGAACCACTAGTTGATCAAAGGGATAGCATTGTCCTTACTCCCAAAAATGTGCAGGTATCTTATTTAAAATGACTGAACATAAAACATGAGTATATACTGGCATGCATCTCTGATCCTTCAATTTCTTTTCTGTTCAAATTTATGTTTTTGGTTTAGTTAACAAGCATCTTACTCTGAGTTCTCATTTTACCTGTTTTGGAAAGTCAGGCCTTAAGGACACTCTTCAATGTAGCTCATCGGTTACACAATGTGTTGGGTCCTTCTTGGGTTTTGGTATGTGTGTTTTTCCCCCCTCCCCCACCAACCAAAAAAAAAAAAAAAAGAAATTAACGTAGCTTATTCTTTGTAACTCTGCCTGCCAAACACATAGGTTTTGGAGACTTTAGCAGCTTTGGACCGAGCAATCCATTCTCCACATGCAACTACTCAGGTAAAGATCATTATTTAAATGCATTATGGGTAATTCAAACTAGTTTCCTAGTACCTCGTAGTTAAGAGTTGGTTCATAATTGCTCAAGCATAATTGAGTAATTTCTGCATGCATAGAGTTTGCACATCTTAGTTGATGTCCAACAACTATCAGCAAATTGATGTTCCATTATGATATAATACATTTCCAATGACATCTTTGCAATTATGTTCACTGGGCTCCCTTATTTTCTTTTTACAGTATCTTGGGAAGAAATAGTGGATTCTTTAATGTCAGATAAAAGATATGATAACTGGTTACTTATCAAAAAAAATCTTTTTTAAAAAAAAGGATATAACTGGTTTTGTAGCTTTTGTTTGGTTGGCAATATTTGGTTGTATATATTTCACAATTCATAAACTTTGTATTGCCTTTGTTGTATATAAGGCTGTAGAATATCCCAGTAGTTTAGGAGCTGATAGAGATTAGCTATTTTGGGGTGTATCTCGACCGTTTTAGACGAGACAAGGGCAGGCTGTTTTAGGAATAATCAGCCCTGATTTTCAGGCTGATTTTATGGTTTTGTATAGAGTCGTATTTTCTTGTATTGCTAGAGTATACACTTTAAATAGAGGTCTTTTCTTTGTAATGTAATACATAGAAATATGTGAAAGAGAATGATTTATTGAAAGAGTTGACATACACAACTGGTTTGTCTGTGATTATATTTATACATGTACAAAAAAGGATTGTTTAGATTACCTATAAGTTAGATACATCTCCCTATATTAAATACAAATATATATATCTCCCTATATTAAATACAGAGACATGAATACAATAGAGGTACATGTATACAATTAACATACATTAACAATAGCACACACCCAAATGTATTCTCTGTTTTCCAACAAAATACAATACAGAATAGTTTCTACATATTGTCATCTTGTCTTCATGGTATCAGAGTTAGGGTTTTTTTTAAAAAAAAAAAAAAAAAAAAACTAGTAATGTTGGCCTACATAGGAGACAATCAAGACTCTAATCTCGAGGACTCAAGGAGGAGATTCAAAGGTGATATCTCCCTTGAGTTTGGCCAGAAGTCTTGATAATTTAACCGTTCAACTCATTGTAGAGAAGCTAAACGAGAAGAATTACAGGGAGTGGACCCAATCCATCAAACTCATTGTTGATGGTAAGGGAAAACTCGGTTACCTCGCAGGGGAGACCTAGCAACCACTGTCCACCGACGCAGCAGCCTTCCAAAAGTGGTGCTCAGAAAACTCATTTGTCACTTCTTGCCTTATTAATTCGATGGCACCATCTGTAGGGAGACTCATCTTTTCCTTCCAACGGCCAAGGATGTGTGGGAGCCGTCCGGGAGTTGTATTTTAATGCAAGGAATTCTTTCTAAATCTTTGAGTTAAAGACCAGGCTATGACAGAAGAAGCAAGGAGGTTGGAATGTCACTGACTATTACACAGAGATGTTGATGTTGTGGCAGGAAGTGGTCCTAAACAATGAAGATGAGTGGGAATGTCAAGGTGATAGCACTCGGTATCGGAAGAAATTGGAAAATGAAAGAGTGTTCGAGTTCTTGGCGGGACTAAACTGTGAACTTGACAACGTAAGGGGAAGGATTCTTGGCCGGTGTCCTCTCCCCTCAACTCGTGAAGTATTCTCTAAAGTTTAGCGAGAGGAAGCCGACGAAAGGTGATGCTACAGAAAGGTGATGCATCTGGGCAGGCGGAACTCGAAATATCAGCACTTGTAATGCGTGGGCCTGGCTCGAAAACACAAAAGGTAGATTGTGGTGTGAACACTATAGGAAAACTAGGCATTTTAAAGATACCTCTTGGGACCTACATGGCAAGCCTACAGATTGGAAGTCCAGACAGTAAGGAAAAAAATAGGGACTACCAAGCTACTGCCGAACATCCGGCCAAAAAGGGCCCAGGAGAGCAAAATTCTCAGAATTCTCAGTTATCTGTGAGTGGGGGGTTCAGTGCTGAATAGCTAGGAAAGTTGTATGAACTTTTCTCTTCTTTTCAAGGGCTAGGCCCTACTTCCTCTTTTGACGTGTCATCAAGGTCCTTAGCCCATAAAGGTATTCTTTTGTCAGCCTTATCTCTCGTACTAGTATCCCTTGAATTATCGACTCTGGTGCATCTGACCATATTGCAGATGCTTATCATTTGTTCTCATCTTACTCACCTTGTGCTGGTAATTTGAAAGTAAGAATTGCGGATGTCACTTTTTCTTTAGTTGCCGATAAAGGGAATATTCGAATCTCTCTCTCTATTACACTCAAAAATGTCCTTTATGTTCCTAACTTGTCTTGCAACTTGCTATATGTTAGCCAACTAAGAGTTCCAACTATTGTGCTAACTTTTTACCCTCTTATTGTACCTTTCAGGACCTATTATCGGGGAAGATGGTTGCCAGTGTTAAGGAGTGCAAGAGTCTCTATTACCTTGAGGAGGCTGCTATGAGTGAACTGTGCCATCTTGCTATTTGTGATTCTGTTTCTAGTTCTAGGAATAACGAGCTTGTGCTATGGCATCTTAGAATGGGACATTCCAATTTTCAATATTTGCAACAGCTGTGTCCTTCCATTTGTTTAAATAAAACATCTGTTGATTTTGAGTGTGAAATTTGTGAATTTGCCAAACACTAGCGTACTTCTTTTCCTAGATTTGTGTATAAACCATCTATGCCTTTTGCTATAATTCACAGTGACTTGTCGGGTCCTTCTTATACTCCAAATCGGACCGACACAAAATGGTTTATCACTTTTATTGATGATCACACACGTCTTTGTTGGGTGCAGCTGTTACATGACAAAACTAAGGCTCGCTTTGTGTTCATTAACTTATCCTCCATGATACACACAGTTTCACACAAAAATCCAAATCCTGCGCACTGATAATGGCATTGAGTATTTCTATCAGTGTTTAGGTAGTTCCCACACAAAAGGAGTATTATTCACCAAAGTTTGTGTGTTGACACACCCTAGCAAAATGGAGTAGCTGAACGAAAGAACTGAGATTTCCTTGAAGTTCTAATGTGCCCAAAATTTCTTGGGGTAATGCTATCTTAACAACTACTTATCTCATAAATTGGATACCTAGTAGGATTCTTTCTTTTGCCATACCTCTCAAGAAATTCCAAGAAAACTTTCGTTTATCCCGTCTCAATTCCACTCTCCCTATTGCCTTTGTGCATATTCATGCCCAACATTGAACTAAGTTAGATCTTAGAGAACTCCAATGTATTTTTACTAGGATATTCTCCTACAAAAAGGGGCTATTGGTGTTATGATCCTATCTCAAAAAAATTGGTTGTCCACCTTGATGTCTCCTTCTTTGAATAGGCTCCCTACTATCCAAAGTCCTCACTTTAGGGGGAGTCCTCGAATGAAGCTCAGTATCTGGATTTTGAGATCACCATTTTTGAGCTTACTCCAAATACTACTCCTTTGCCTAATACAGAGGGAGTGACAGGACCACAGATGCTAGTTTACTCTCGAAGACCAAAATCGAAGCCCATAGAGATTCTCATAGCCAAGGCACAAAGAGAATCTGATCTGGTGATAGCTCCGAGTACCCATGAGTCTCCAGTTAATCCTGATCAAGCAACAGAGTCTATCCTAAACTTTGATAACCTAATCTCCCCATTGCTCTTAGAGGACAACCAAGGTCATGTCCTCGTCATCTTATTGCCAAATTTGTCATTTATAATGCCCTACCTTTACTGCTAACCTTGACAGCGTGGGAGTTCCAAAAGCCATTGAGGATGCTTTGGAAATTCCTGAATGGAGAGAAGCAGTAATGAAGGATATAAAAGCATTGGAGAAGAATGGAACATGGTAGGTAATGACTCTACTAAAGGGAAATAAGCTAGTAGGATGTGAGTGAAGATGGTAATGACTCTACTAAGGTAATGACTCTACCAAGGTCATGACCGGGGACGTTATAGTGGAGATGGAGATAGATGCGATACTTTTTAGTATTGAGGTCGCTAGATCGAAGAAGGGGATAAGCATCTCTCAACAGAAATATGCCATAGTCCTTCTCACCGGGACTAGGATGCTTGGTTGTAAGCCGAGTGACACTTCAATTGAAGCTGGAAAGAGAACAAAAGATGAAGGATTACTAGTTGATAGGGAGAGATATCAAGGACGTGTAGGGAGATTGATTTATCTCTCACATACCCGACCAGACATTGCATTTGCAATAAGTGTAGTAAGTCAGCATATGAACTCACCAAACGAATCCCACCTTGAAGCTGTCTACAAGATTCTCGGGTATCTCAAAAACTCGTTAGGTAGAGGATTGTTCTTCAAGAAAGGTGAAAGCAAAGAAGTGGAGATTTTTACATATGGGAATTGGGCAGGTTCAGCAAAAGAGAAAAGATCCACAATAGGTTATTTCACATTTGTCGGGGTAAACCTAGTGACTTGGAGAAGCAAGAAACAATGTGTAGTGGCTAGTAGCAGCGCTAAAGCCGAGTTTAGAGCTGTTGCACAAGAAATGTGTGAAGGACTATGGCTACAAAAATTGTTGGAAGAACTATATATTACAGTAAAGTTCCCTATCAGACTCTAATGTGACAATAAGGTGGCTATTAGCATTTCTCTCAATCCGGTCCAGTATGACAGGATCAAACACATAGAGGTGGACAGACATTTCATCAAGGAAGAGATTGAGGAATGTATCATTTGCATGACCGATGTGCCTATTTGAGAGCAAACCGCTGCCATTATCACTAAGGGTCTACGTCGGCAGAATTTTGATAATCTTTTATATAAGTTGGATATGATTAATATTTATGATCCAACTTGAAGGGGAGTGTAGAATATCCCGGTAGTTTAGGAGCTGATAGAGATTAGCTATTTTGGGGTGTTTCTCAACCGTTTTGGAGGTGATAAGGGCAGGCTGATTTTGTAGTTTTGTATAGTCTTCTTTCCTTGTATTGCTAGAGTATACACTTTTAAATAGAGGTCTACCACTTCTAAATAGAGGTCTTTTCTTTGTAAAGTAATACATAGAAATATGATACAGAATATTTTCTACATATTGTTATCCTGTCTTCAAAGGTCTTGAACGAACACTTATGAAACAGCTACATGTAAACCTGTAGGAGGTCTCAACCACTGTCCCAAAGCTTACACGAGAATCATCTGGTCAAAACATTGACTTTGGTATCCTCTCTTCCTTGAATTCTCAGGTGAGTGGTCTTTTATTTTACTAATCTTTGGCTTCTATATTATTGAGAAACTACATGCACTTTGTTTTTTGTCTCTCTGTGTAGCTATTTGAGAGTTCAGCATTGATGCACATATCAGCAGTTAAATCACTTCTTTCTGCTCTATGTCAATTGTCGCATCAATGTATGAGTGCAACTGTGAACAGTGTTGGACAAGCATCGAATCAAAAAATCGGAAGCATCAGTTTTTCGGTTGAGAGAATGATATCCATCCTTGTCAATAATCTTCACCGTAAGTATGGAATGAGACGAGAGAGCTTCTTCTTGCTAGGTTTTTTTTTTTTTTTTTGCTTTCTCTGTTTTATGCGAGTCTTTTCTGCTATTCTGCACTGGCATTGTCAATAAATTATTGTAAGTTTTTATGAAATTTTACAGTTATTAAGTCGCACTAGTCACCAATAACTTCTTTCTTTGTTGCTGCTGCTGCTGCTGCTATTTTTTTCAGATACTACTGCTTAATATTAAAGAAATTAAGCTGCCCCCTTCTATTCCCATGCAATAAAAACCTACTTCCTCCAGTACTACAATTTTACAATTTCAAATATTGGTTAATCTTTCTGAATTATTATTTGATAATCTAATGTGGCATTTGGTTTGCTTTTCTATTTTCTATTTTGTTTTATGTGTTTTATGTTTTAAAAATCCCAAAACAAGGAAAAACAGAAAATATTCTATTTTCCTTATTTTGAAATTTTCCTTGTTTTGGATTAAAAACGCTCAAAATGGTTTTTTTGCCCTTTTTCATTTCATGTGTAAATTCATTTTCTGTTTTCTAAAACAAAATTTGAAAACACAAGTGATCAAATGCGCTTTGAACTGTTTTCCTTATTTTCAAAAGCGCAAAATGGAAAATGAACCCAAAACAGAAAATAGAAAACAAAAAATTGAAAAATAAACCAAATGCCGCCTAAATGTGTAGTATTTGTGATATCTTGTAAGGAATGCATGGGAGAAGGCTACTGGATTGTCATTACCTGGTCATGATGGTATTACTGTACTTTGTCCTCGTTAAACCTGATTGAGCTGCTGTAACTTGTTGTCATGCTGTGATTCACTTCCCACCTTTGAGTAATCATCAGCTGAAACTATAATTATTTTGTGCTGAATAATTTCCTAAACAGCCTTGAATATAAACCCTTCTCTCAACTGAGACGAAGTTATCCCTGTAGAGGAGCATTCAAAGAAAAGAACGAAGCAATTATGCATATTAAGTAAGATCCTCAAAATGGCTGAAAAGTTTCCATTTCCCAACACTGTGGGAGTATTTTTTTTTTTTTTAATGTTTCTACCGAAATATTGTGAAACACACCAAAATATTACATGATATACCAAAATAATAAATTGATAATTTTTATTAAGATTTCACTTATTTTGATATATTTGATTATATGCTTTTAAGCATTTCTATGTATTTTCATATTTTTATGGTGTTCTTTAAAATGTTTTATAACATTTTGTTTCCATACTGATCAAAATAACTTATTAAAGCAAAACTTTTATCCTTAATGTTAAGCATTTTGTAGTTTAAAAGTGTGAATGGTTACTAATAGCGGCAGACAGTCATGGAGCTAATTGACTGAGATTTGCATTTTCACAGGTGGAGGCAAGTGATTTTCATTCAACTCCCATGGCTTTTCGCTCTTCTTGTCTTGGCATGTAGAACAGACTTTCAAAACAAAACAAAAGCGTGAACACTTTTTCAGTGCAACCTTAAATCTACTGATTATCATATTTTCTGAAAATATTTGTATTTGAATATTTTAAAATTCACTAGTTCTTTCTCCAATGAGGGGGGTGGAAGGATAAGGAACGAGAATTTTTTAAAGAACAAAGAGCACAACAAGATAAGGAGAATTAGAAGGAGCAATGCTCAACTAAATATTTCTGTTATCAAAGAGTAAATTATGTTTGAATTGATCTTCTACATCCTTTACAACATATTTATACTAGTTGGAGCATTAACTCCAGAGTATCTTCCCAAAAGTAGATTAGTAGTCATACAACTTCCCAAGGGTCAAGGCACAATTTACAATAGCATAATAATGATAAAAAGATTTTTCAATCACTACGACATTGAATTGGCACGTTGGGCATCCCCGGTGAGAAAGAACTTGCCCACAAGTTGTCATCCAATTCTCCATGATAGATTGATAGATCTTGAATTGAAGGTAGAATGCGTGTTGAAATTTGGAGGGAGCTCAATCTTGTAAGCTTTGTCATTGATCTTCTTCAAAATGCAACAAGGACCAAGCTTCTTTTCTTTGAGCTTGTAGTAAGAGCCGGAAGGACGCCTTTTATTCTTCGTGAAAACCCACATAAGATCACCTTCCCTTGTCTTGATAGCAGTCTTCCATTCATCACCCGGTTTTATGCAAATTTGATGATAGCCACTTCTAAGATCAAGCTTTGAAAACACTTTAGCACCCGCAACCGTATCAAACATTTCATTAATTCGGGTTCGGGGAGTAGAAAATTGGTATTTGATAGTAATGCGATTAATGGCACAACTGTCCATACCCATTCTTCACAAACTATCCTTCTTTGGAGTTCACAAGGCCGAAACTGCACAAGGGCTCATAGTTTTCCCTAATGTGACCTTTCTTTAACAAATCGATGATTTGATGATTCAAATCTTCATGCTCTTTAAGACTCATTCGGTAATATGCTTTGTTTGGGAGAATTGCCCCGGGAATCAAGTCAATTTGATGTTGCATGTCTCTTAGAGGAGCAAGCCCATTAGGTAACTCATCGAACATAACGTCATGAAATTCTTCCAAGAGTGGTTTTAGTTAATAAGAACATTAATGAACTTTTCCCTCTCCTTAACAACTAACAAATACACTACCCCATTCTTCACTTTCTTTCATGAATTTTGACAAAGTGAAGAAATTGCTACTACTCTCCTTTTGTGAAGATTTGGGAGCTTGTTACTTTTTAGATGGTAAAGGGACAACTTCTATTTTTTCCATCCTAAAGGTGTAAGTAGTTTCAAGCCCATCATGAATAACATGTCTATCATATTGTTATCGTCTCCTCTGAGTATGTGGCATACATCCATAGGAGCTACATCACACCATACTTTGAAAAAAAAAAAAAAAAAACAGAGAGGAGAACTTATTGTGCCCTCTCTAATTTTTCATATATTTTTTATAACAACCCTAGGGCTTTTATATACATAGAATGATTACGGCTACTAATTTAGACTCCCAAAAATTAGCCTAGAACAATCCCTTAAAATTGGGATGAAACAAACAAGGTAAATTGAGAGATTGGGATCTGAAAAGTCAAATCCTTATCTCTTTATTTAAAACAGAAATCACTAAAATCAAAAGACAAAATAATATTATTCCTAAAATCTAGGGATTTAATTTAGATTTTATACACTCTCCCTTAAGCTGGGAATAGATGTTAATCATTCCAAGCTTGGATGTCAGTTCTTCAAACTTTATTCTTGGAAAAGCTTTTGTGAGGATATCAGCCACTTGAAGAGGTGTAGGAGTATGAGTCAAGTGTCGATCTAATTCCTTCAATCTTTTCTTTAATGAAGTGTCGATCTAACTCCACATGCTTAGTCTGATCATGAGGAACATGACTTTTTGCGATACTAATGGTAGCTTGATTGTTACAAAACACCTTCGTAGACTCCTTGGTTGGAATCTTCAACTCCTTAAGCAGTCTTCTCAACCACATTCCCTCACATATGCCTTTCGCTAAAGCTTGAAATTCTGCCTCAGCACTACTCTTTACCACAACTAACTGTTTCTTACTATGCCATGTGACAAGGTTCCCCCAAACATAGGTGCAATAATCACTTGCTAATTTTCTATTAGTAACTGAACTTGCTCAATCTATATTTGCGAAGATCTCCATTTCCTTATTTGTTCCCTTTTAGAAAAATACACCCTTCCCAAGAGTCATTTTTAAATACCGAGGATTCTATATATAGCTTCGAGATGATCTTCACTAGGCTTGTCCATAAATTGACTAGCCACATTTACTACGAGACCAATGTAGGGTCTTGTGTGTGATAGGTGTTAAGTCACCAGTCGTCCCAAAAATTTAAGCTATTAGGAAATGGGCCTAACATGTATATCAAGCTATTTCAACACTCTCTCTCACATGCAACCCCAATTTGCACGTGAAACAAAAACAAGCAAACTAAATCAAATAATGTGCATCAACACAAGTAAACAAAGTGCATTACAATAAATATGGAATAACAAGATTCGAACTCAGGACCTTTTGTAACTAAAGCTCTGATACCATGTTAAGTCACCAATTGTCCCAAAAGTTTAAGCTATTAGGAAATGGCCGAACAATATATATCAAACTATTTCAACAATAGGTAAATGAGTTTTCCAATAAGATGCTGGTATCTCCCTATGTCAACTGGAGGACTATCTTCCTTAAGGCCAAGTTTACAATTAGAGTTCATGGAGTGTTTGGTAGGTTTGCATCCGAGCATGCCTGTTTCCTTAAGTATGTCAAAATATATTTGCGTTCAGGCACCACAATCTAGCTATCTTCATGCCTAGAAAGTATCTCAAATTTCTTATGTCTTTGGTTTAAAATTCATTGGCCAGAACTTCCTTTAAATTGACTATTTCCTTTGCAAATTCCCTATTTACAATAATGTCGTCAACATACACAATGAAAGTGGCAATTCTTCCATGCACAAAGAACTTGGTGGACAATGTGTGGTTTGATTGCCCCTAAGAATACCCATTTTTTTTTACTACCTTGGTGAACCTATCACACCATGCTCGAGGAGACTATTTGAGTCTATACGTGGACTTCCAAAGCTTGCAAACTTTGTTTATGTCTGTTATTGTCTCAAAGCCAGGAGGAATTTCCATGGATGCTTCATCTTCTAGATCATGGTTGAGGAGTGCATTCTTGATAACTAGTTGATGGAGAGGCCAATCTTGATTTGCTGCTAAGGATAGGAAAACACAAATTGTATTAAGCTTGGTTACAAGACCAAATGTCTCTTGATAGTCTATGTCATATGTTGAGTGAACCATTTAGCAACCAGCCATGCTTTGTAGCGATCTATGCTTCCATTGGTTTGTGATTGATTGTAAATATTGACTTACAGCCAACTAGGCATTTTCCTCTTGGAAAGTCTACTAGTTCCCAAGTGCCACTCTTCTTTAATGTCTTAATTTCCTCTCCAATGGCAGTTCTCCATTCTGATTTCCCTATGGCATCATGAATATTCTGTGAAATTTCAATATTGGATAGATTAGTAGCAAATGCCCTGTATTTTGGAGATAGGCCCTCATATGACACAAAGTTACAAATAGGATGCTTACTACATTCTCTAACACTCTTATTATTCGAATCATCATGAGAATTGTTACCCGGACTATCTGAAATTGGACAGGATCATGGCTTGTTCTATGAAGAATTAGATTCTACACCACCTCATGGGGTTTGTTTCTCCATGTATAAACATGTAACTCATTATCATTGTAAGTTGAGTGTGTATAGGAAGGACAAGGTTCTAGTGTTCGGGTTCAGGTAGACTGTTTGGGGTGTTGGTTTCAGGTGGGTTGATCTCGAGTTCAGACCTGGTTGTGGTACTTCAGGTTCTGGAAGGTCAAATGTGCCTGACGAAAAATTGCATTCTTTTGAGCTCTCCTCCTAATGGGATTTTTTGTGTAATAGGCTTAATTTTCAACAAATGTGACATCCATTGAGGTATAGAATTTTCTGGTTGTGGGTGAGTAACATCTGTAGCCTTTTTTGGTTGGAGATTGCCATGGAAGATACATTGACAACTCTACGGTCTAGTTTGCTTCGGTTTCGGAATGGATATAGACAAAAACTGTACACCCAAACACTTCTAATGGTGAGGATGAAATGATATTGATAGTAGGATAATATTGAAGGAGAGTTTGGCATGGTGTGTCGAAGTTCAGTACCCTAGATGGCATTCTATTGATGAGGTATGTGGCTGTGAGAACAACCTCACCCTAGAATTGGTTGGGAACACGTGTAGTGACATGATTGATCTTGCTATTTCAAATACTTGTCTATTTTTCCTTTTCTGCCAACCCCATTTTATTGTGGTGTGTCAATACAAGAACTTGATATATTATCCCATGATTTCTAAGATACTCCCCAGTATAGAGTTAAAATAATATTTGGCATTATTAGTTCTAAAGACTTCTATTTTTGCCTGAAAATTGGGTGCACATCATGGCATGATAGTCTTTATACCTATCCCAGCTTCTAATTTTCTTTTCATTAGTATCCCGATGTTAACCGTGTATGATCATCAATAAATAACACAAACCACCTAGTTCCCAAGACATTTTACTCTAGACAGTCCCCACGTATCACTGTGGATCATTGCGAAAGGATGGGATGATTTGTAACCTTGGATTGGTAAACTATTTCTCACATGTTTGGATAATTGACAAGTTTCACATTGCAAAAATTTTGGCATTGACACTATTAACAAGGTAATCCTTGGTTCCCTATAATAACCTTCTTGCTTTCTTCCCGTCTAACCTCTAAGAAGGCTTCTTGGATTGAAGGAAATGGTTTAATACTAAGTATTCTCCCCTCTTACTTCATCCAAATTGTTGTTAAGGCCAAACAAGAATTTGAAAATTCTTTCTCAACTATCTTCTTGTACTTAGTACTGCACTCCGAACAACCAAATTTTTAATTGTCAAAGAGATCCAACTACTGCCAGGATTGATTCAGAGTGTTAAAATATTGAGTGACGGTCAGTTCTCCTTGTCTCAAATCATTCAGGAGACCTTTTACCTCAAAGAGTTCAGAGGTATTTTCGTTGTTGGAATATGTCTCCTTTGTAGCGTTTCAAATCTCCTCGCTGTCTTGTAGAACATAAAGTCCGCACGGGTTTAGTGATGGAATTGAGTAACCAAGACATTACCATGTTTTCTCATTTTCCAGGCCTTGTATTTTGGATCTTCTGGTGATGGCACCTTGGTAGCTCCAATGAGATAATGATTCTTCCCTTTCCCGCAGATAAATACATCATAGATTTTGGCCATTGTAGGTAGTTTTATTGGAGAGCTTGTGATCCATGATTGGTAAAACCAAGGTTCTGGACTGTCATTGCTGCTGGAAGTTTTATCCCTTTGAATGGAGGATACCTTGGATATTTTAGATATGGCCATCCCGTATTTTACCATAGGATAAACAATGGGTTGATGAAGGGAGGATTGATGATGAAAGTTTTTGGCGACGAGAGCTTGGACGACAAAGGAGTTGACTCTGTGACGAGGGCTTCGACAACTGGCGATGAAGGTCGACTATGAGCAAGAGCAGAGCAAGACTTCTACTTCATCTATCAATCTTTTATAGTGATTGACTTCGAGGGCAAAGGCTTTGTCAACTTCCAGACTAGGTTTGTTGACTGAGGGGAATCGAGCAACCGACTTCGGCGACAGAGCACAACGACGCCGACGATTGCGATGATTGTGATGATCGGCAAAGTGATGATTTGATGAAAGATCGATGATGACTACGATCGATCAATCAATGAGTGACTTAGACTGTGATGGACGAGGCCAATGATGACCTCGAAGAGGGATCAGTGAGTCACCACTCTGATTCCATTAAAAAAAAAGATAGGAAAACTTTGTTGTGCCATCCAT
Organism: Vitellaria paradoxa; assembly: GCA_019916065.1. Taxonomy (NCBI): domain Eukaryota; kingdom Viridiplantae; phylum Streptophyta; class Magnoliopsida; order Ericales; family Sapotaceae; genus Vitellaria; species Vitellaria paradoxa. The sequence goes on from CM034243.1 coordinate 24,738,891, forward strand.
AATTTTTCATATATTTTTGATAACAGCGTAGGGCTTTTATATATGTAGAATGACTACAACTGCTAATTTAGACTCCTAAAAATTAGCCTAAAACAATCCCTTAAAATCAGGGATAAAATAGGAAAGGTAAATCGAGAGATTAGGATCTAAAAAATCAGATCATTATCTCTTTATTTAAAATAGAAATTACTAAAATCAAATGACGGAAAATAATATTGGTTCCTAAAATCTAGGGATTTAATTCAGACTTTCTACTTACTTGATCTTGGTAACTTTTTCCAATTGAAATGAAACAAGGCAGTGTTTAGTGATCTTTACCTCATTGCTCTTCTTGATCCATGCAATCTGATAAGGTTTTGGATATGGCTCAGTTTGAAGCTTGAGCTTACTGACCATTTCTTGAACCATCATTGCACAATTTCTTCTATGCTATCCATGAACAATCCATAAATTCATCTACTCTTGCATGGAATTTTAACCCCTCCCGTAATTTATTTGAGAGAGAAACTCCTTATTTGTTATTACTTCTTGATTTGTTGAAAGTTACCATCTATTTGGTCAAAAAGTATGGAAGTTGGAGAATTCGTGTGTCTTCTTATGTAAATTATTTTTTCAATCCTTAATCATATCACAGGAATGAATCCCTTTCCTCTTTGAGTTGATTTGGGAGACAAATGTGCCAATTAAAGTCCAAATTTTTGCTTGGTTAGTGGCCCATTAGAATCTTAATACTTGTAATATGCTTCAGAAAAGGAGACTTGGTGCATGTTTATCTCCAAATTGGTATGTGATGTATAAGAACAGTGGGAGTCCATGGACTATTTGCTACTCCATTGGCCGTCAGCTTCATATATTGTGGATTAAATTGCTTAATGAAACAGGGGAGGTATGGTGTATCTGCATGGCTGTAACTGTGTCTTTGTCAGTAACTTTTGGAGTTTTGGCAAGGGAAGAGAAGTAAAGATCTTGTGGTCATGTGCAGTGATGGCAATAAGGTGGTCTCTGTGGAAAGAAAGGAACAATTGGATAGTTGATTAGAAGGAACTACGCGGCCATGACCTATGGATTAAATGTAAATTTCATGCGTCTCTTTGGGCTTCATTGTCTAGTGACTTCAAAGGAGTCCCTTTATTCCTAATCAGTCAGAATTGGAAGGAATCATGTGGCTAGGATTGGTTTTTGTTTCTATATTTTTTCTTCTTTTCTTGGTTTTCAGTTTCTTACTTCTAGGAGGTCATCTCGGGCCCAATGTATTTGAGATTTTCTCTTTTTAATAAAATTTCATAAATTATCAAAAAAAAAAAATGGTAGTTAAAGCAGTGGTAACCTTGGCGCAACGGTAAGTTGTTCCACTGGTAACCTGTAGGTCACGGTTCGAGGCATGGAAACAGTCACTTTGTAAAATGTAAGGGTAAGGCTGCATACAAATGCACACCCTCCCCTACCCCTGCATTAGTTGGAGAGCGCTTGCGCACGGGTGAGCCTCTTTTTTCATAGCCGGTCCCAAGCCCAGATAAAGGAGGAGGGTTGTATTAGATAATCTATAGCCAGTGTAAAACTTTGTCGTTTTTTTTTATGGATTTTCTGACACCTAATTGCCAAGAGTAGGAGAGGTAGAGGAAGACCCAAGAGAAATTGGAAAGAAACTATTAAACATGTCCTGGCCTACCGATTATCAGATGACATGACCCTAAACAGATCTAATTGGCGTCGACAAATCCATATAGCCGACCCCACCTAGTGGGAAAAGGTTGGTTTGGTTTGGTTTTAGTTAAAGCAGTGGTATCAGGTCCGGAGATGGTAGTTTAATATATTAGTATGTTTAATATATATAAATATATATTGTTATATATAAGTTCGATATATAAATACAATATACAATATGTATTAAATAATGATATTAATGTATAAAACATAATAATATTGTTGTGTTGCATTTGACCAAGGGATAAAACATTTATTTTAAACCTTTATCCTAGGCCTAATGTATGCAAACAAATTCCGGATAAGAATTGATAATTAAGCCAGGTACTTATCCTATGTCAAAATAGTATAATTTAATCTTGAGATAAATATTCCTGGGACAATTAATCCCAGCATTCTAACAATTTCTCGGTAATTACATTTTCTGTTTGTTTTCGTCGGAAATATGTAATCTTTAACTAACAGAAACTAGTTGTTATGATTCCTCAAATGTGTCTTTTCTTGAGCTACGATATAACAAGTTGCTTCATTGTAAATTTATCTACTATTTTCCAGGAGTGGAGCCTCTATGGGATCAAGTTGTTGGACATTTTCTTGAGGTGGTTCCATATATGATACAACTTTTTCCATACACTTCTTGTGCCATTACTCTCCTTTTGACGTCATGAAGCTATTTTTGCAGCTTGCAGACAGCTCTAATAATCACTTGCGAAACATGGCACTTGATGCATTGGATCAATCAATTTGTGCTGTCTTAGATTCAGATCTATTTCAGGAAAACACAAAATCCAGACTGCATGGGACATCTTGTGATGTGAGAATAGTCTACTGTTTTCAGTTGACAGCCCCATACTCCATTTTTAAATATACTACACGCCTTTCTTTTTCTCTGTCTCTCTATCTAGATGGATGCCTTGCATAAAGAGTTGAGATCGCTTGAGTGTGCTGTTGTATCCCCATTAAGAGTTCTCTACTTTTCAACTCAAAGCACTGATGTCCGTGTTGGATCCTTAAAGATTCTTTTGCATCTTTTAGAGGTAATTTTACATGTTGGGAATAACTTATCTAGTCTTATTTTTCATATGATTTTTAAAATTATGCTTTTGCCATCTGTAAATTATTTTCAGAGGCATGGAGAAAAGTTGCATTACAGCTGGGCAAACATTCTTGAAATGTTGAGGTTTACCTTCTCCTTACAAAATTGCTTTCAGTTAAGATACTTGTTTTGATTCTATTCTTTGGCTGAGCAGTGCCATTTCACTTTATTTTTAAGGTCGGTTGCTGATGCACCAGAGAAAGATCTTGTCACACTGGGATTTCAGGTTGAAAAAGCAAAAACATTACTAAGTCTTTGGAAAATGTGAAATGTTATTTTAATTTTGTATTTTCCATTGGTAATATCATGTTACTTTCTGCCAATTTTCAGAGAATATTTAATGGGCCAAAAGGAACACAACAGCCTTTTACTTTAAAAGAAAAGGATTAGCCTATATGATATATTCTACCCATATCCAAGAGTTTTGGGCATGTCTCCTTTTTAACTTTAGGGAAAGTGTGCAATAAGTCTGAGTGTGTACACATTTCAGATGGAGAGAACTCATCTATAGAAGTGTGCATCAGCTAAACATGGTCTAATTTGAATTAATATCTCCAAATTTCTTGATATACAATTTTGCACTCAACATGTGTACAGCTAGCTGTACGCAGCACGTTACCATGTTTCATGTCAACTTTGCCATAGGCTCATAGCTTCTCTCTGGATGTATTCATGCTCCATAGCTTCTCTTAGGGTATTTGCATGTCCATTTTCCAGTTACCACGGGTTATTAAAAGCCATGCTCCTCTAACCAAGAGTCACTGTCTCTTAAAGAAGAAAATAGTTTCCCTATTTTGATTAAATGGCATGTTCTTATTATTTATAAAAAAAAATAGTATTTTTTAATCCATTCCTCATCCCAGACGATTGGAAACCTCTGTAAAAATTCTCTAGTATGGAAGAAAACCTGTCAACAATGGGCTTCCAAAAGTCCACTGGAAGAAGATTTCTTCGAGTAGGAAGCATCCCAGTGCTTTCATCAACCCAAATTGCTGGGAGAAATTGTGAGATTAATCCAAGTTTTCTCAACTTAAATTCCTTCAACATAATTTATAAGCATGTTAATTCTAGGACCTCACACCCTTATAGAGACTTTTAGGTTTTTTTGAGTCTTATGAGTTATGACAATAGTCCAGTCTCAGCTGCAGGAAGTGTTTATCTTTCCTTCTTCATTTATCATAAAGCATCTTAATACCTCACAATCAAGGGACAAAATTTCATTTGGGTGGGGTGTTTCCTTTAGTGCATTTGGGAAATGTTTTGGAGACATTTTAGAAGTGTTTCAAAGCAACACAAAAATATGAACATATAGAAATGTTTAGAATTATAAATTAAATTTTATCTAAATGTATGAAATCCTAATGATGAACTAATTACACAAATTGTTACTTTAGTATATTATGTTGTATTTTGGTTTGTTTTACCGTGTTCTAGAAATATCAATATATATATATGTCAAGAAGTCCAACAACACATACGAGGGGGTCTCAACCTTAAAATTTAAGTGTTAAAGTGAGGGAATTCTATCTCTTATATTGGGAAAATAACTTTTCTCATAAGCGATGTGGGATAACTTCTAACAGCTCACTCAAACTGACCCGCATTGATATAGGCATAGCATGTATTGTGGTGAGACTTAGTTAAAAATCTACTTTGATACCATGTCAAGAAACCCAACAACACATAATAGGAGGCGCGTTAACTTTAAAACCTAGGTGTTGAGGTGAGGGAATTATCTCTTATATTGGGGAAATAACATGGGCTAATGTGAAACAACTTCTAACAACATATATTATAATTGTTATTCTGATAAATGTGAATGTTTTGCCTATTTTTGCAGAAAATAAGCAATATTTTATTCCTTGCTCACAATAATGGTTAACCATTTGATAATATAAATTAAATTACTGAAGATTTGTTTCCTTGTCATGGAGTTATATTCTATATTTTTTCGGTTTCAATATGTTACCATAGTCTTGTAGCCTTCATATCAGAGATTGAGTTGGTAGGTTGCTTGAGTTTTTGTTGCACTAATCAATGTTGCAATTCAATTTCTGCAAATATTATTTCTTGAACGCTACATTATATGTCTTTCATTTTGACAATCATTCTGTCTGTTCATTTACTTTTTCCCATGCCATGGCTATCTTCATAGTACATGGCATTTATAACCTCGTTTGTTTTTTTCTGTTTAACATTTTTTATGCTGGAGATGCTTCAGATCATTGTTGTTACTTTAATCACGTGTATCCACAAAATGATAGCTTGGGCTGCATTTTGATTCAATCTTATTTTTATTCTTTTCTGCTAGAGTCTACGCATCATTATGAATGATGGGCTCTCAACTATTCCTGCAGACTGCCTTAATGTGTAAGCTCCTGTTCTAGCATTTGCAGTAACTTCTTCTAAGGATTTAATTGTAGGATGCATTTTTTTCGTTATACCGTTTTTCCTGGTTGTGGTTCTCATATTTATACATATTGGTACAAAAGTTCAATACATGAAAGTGAGCTTTGATGTTGGTTAATACATTAGACCAACATACAATCAGAGTTGCCAATACAATCAGAGTTGCCAAACATCGTCAATACCATAACTTTGACCTTAATGTACATACTATATTATGGTGCACAGATAATAAATTTAGCGATCCTCATTTTGTTATTATTATGACACACAGATAATATAGCCGACCCCACTTGGTTTGGTTTTTGGTTGTTTGGTTTTTTTTTCTTTTGGGCACGTGTGTTGGAGTTACCATGGCATTTTATCTAGCTCTTGGATGAGGTCTACAATACTGTATGGATTCTTGACTTTTTGTCAATTTCTATGTCTAAGTTGTTTCTACATCCCCCTTTTTGCCAAAGCAAGTGCGTAGCTTGCATCAAACCTATGGTTCCATCTCTGGTTTAGTAGCTAGCTTGATGTTGAGGATTTGCCCTATTTAAAAAAAAAAAAGAAAATTCTTTGTGTTATCCTTTGGATAGTTTACCTTAACTATTACTTTAGTTATTTTGGTTTAATCTTTCAACTTTATAACCATATTCAGATTTTAATTCATGACTCAATGACCCTGAATGACCCACTTTTTTGTGGAGCCTCATATACCCAAGACCACGGTCATATTATGCTCATATGGTCCTAGGCTACTACTTCTAGCAAACTAGGGAGCTAATATTCTTTCTGATCCCAAACGGTTGGGGTAAGGTTTTTAATGCATTTATTGCCATGCATATTTGGTTTGTAAATATCTTTTATGTTATTTATGCTCAATAATTGTCTTGTTGGGCTAATACCATTACTGATCTAATCTTTTCAGATGTATAGATGTTACTGGAGCATATAGTGCCCAAAAGACTGAATTAAATATCAGCTTGACAGCTGTTGGCCTTCTATGGACTACAACTGATTTTATTATAAAGGGGCTTCCCATGGCCTCGCAGAGGAAAAGGAAACAGGTTAAGGAAGCCCTGTAAATATACCATTCATCAGTTAGTTGTCTTTACTGTGAACTTAAACAAATAAATTCAATTTTCCTTCATGCTACAACATTGCAGGAATGCCTGAGGTACAATCGACTCCAAAGCAAATGGATGATGTAAATAGGGAGGAACAGGCTGCCGATTCTATTAATGGAGTTAGTGACCAAGCTCCATTGAACATAGTTGATCGTGACAAGTTGTTGTTTTCTGTTTTTTCATTGCTTCAAACACTAGGAGCTGACGAGAGGCCAGAGGTATGATCATTTGTGTCACTGGACTTTGTCTACATCTTGATGATGTCAGAATTTCATAGCTGCATGGAAAAAACAATATTTGTTCAATTTAACAAGGCTTAAAAGTTAAAAGTGATCATGACTCTATGCTGCAATTTGTTAGCATGATGTCCTGTCCAACATCCTGGCCATTTAATTTTTTTTTAATGAATAAAAGAAATTTTATTAATCACGGCATTAAGAAAATGCCAAGCAAAAGCAATATAGAGGCCTAACCAGCTATATTCTCTTTTTCTCAATGAAATACACAAAAGAGTGTAAATCTGGTTCTATTCCCTCCCTCACCCAACTATACCAACAAGAAACCAAACTCCTTTTGATCGTATAAATGGGTTGAAACTCGTATAAATGGGTGTTTCAACCCCATCAAAAGTTTTTCGATTCTTTATCTCCAAACAATCATGTCTAGATGATTTGTACTGGTAGCCACTGCTCTGTTCCTAGTTATTAATTATATATATATAGTTATTTATATGGTCCTTGGTAAAGTAATAGCATTGTTGGTAAAACAGGATTCAATCTGAAGAATGGTCCTTGTCAAGTTCATGCTGGAAATGATACAGTTACTTGTATTAATCTTGCACGTAGCAAGATGGTTTCCTTAAAATCTATGCAATTTTTTTTTATTTTTTGTTGTGAAGTAAAAAACTTCATTATTTTGGTGTTGTATATATCTTGTTATCTATTGCAGGGTACAAGTGGTTTCTCTTGATTTTGTCTATACTTAGTAAATAGGAGGACTATCAATTAGTTCAACTCTAGTGATTTTGTGTTGAACTAAATTTGGTATCAAAATTATGACTGAACTGAAACGAAAAACATCAACTTTATTTTAGAGGACATTGTGATGTTGACAGCAATTTGATTTTTTTTTTTTTGGTGTGGGGGGGGGGGAGGGAAAGTAATCTGAATCAAAACTAGCACTGGCACCATGAATGCATAAATGGTCTGTTTCAAGTGAAGGTTTAGTAAAGTGAACAAGGACGGCTTGATGGGATTAGTCTTGAGCAAAAGTGGTAGGAATATAAGGCCTTGTTCAGTTAGGTATCAATCAAAGGAAAATGTTTCTGCGAATTGCAATTGATGTTATTATTGTATTTCTAATCATTAATTTTCTCAACTTTCTGTGGTGCTTAAGGATTGTATTGGTGTTAAATTAGTGGGAAGTGAATCGTTTTCATTCATATCATCAATTCTTGCCCTTTAAATTGATTTGTGTTTGAGAGAGAGGTACTCGAGAAACGATCATTGACAAACACCTATCTAGGAAGTAGAGGTAGTCGCTCACTATGGACTGGGGGAGCTACCCAAGAGATAGAAGAAGAAGAAGAAGAAGAAGAAGAAGAAGAAGAAGATCATTCCCAAGATAGAGAAGGCCAAAGGGTTGGTAGGAGAAGTCAATGTCTGGAGTGAATGAGAAGAGCTTGGGTACTTATAAGGGTTGGAGATGTGCAGCCAAGGTTGTATAGAGGGGATAACACTGAAGAAGGAAGTTTATATGTTGTCTCTATGAATCACATACTTGCCTATGGAACTTGCAAACTAATAGGGGAGGAACACGTCCCTCTTATGCTTGGTAGTTGGGGAGCATTAATTGCTTGGACATATGTATTAAATTCTGGAAGGTTCTCTTTTCGAGTGACGGTCCATTGAGAGATGGAGGGGCTCATAGTTCCGCGATCCCTTGCTCTTTCCTCCAATCCACTATTTGCATGCAGTCCCAAGTGGATGTCCTTTTTGGAGGAGGAATTCTCAGATTTGCATTTTTCTTCAGGTGTAGAACTGAAGGGGTTAAACAGCTTGCCATCGAGGCACTCTCCCAAGGTACAATGCAAGTCTAGTTGTTCTCCAGGTGTGTGTCCGTGGGGCTATTTGGAGGAGAGTCCCTTAAGGATTCATGTACTTTGGTGGATGACTTGAGCGGTTCTGCACCACTGTTGTGATCATGTCATGGCGGAAGGGGGTTCCAACTTCCATGTGTTGCCTCACAAGGCCAACATTTGGATTCAGGCATGGCAGGGGTACCTACAAATGTCATTTTGAATTTAATCATCATTTTGAATTTAATCAGTGTTCACTCCCCCCCCCCCTTCTTTCTTTTGCTAACGTTGTTAATTTTGCTGTGTTCATATTGGTGTTAGTTTTTTGCCTTTCTCCATATTAGTGTTCGATAAATAAAATGGTATTGTAATTGGATATACATTAATTATTGGGCCTATTTCCTAATAGCTCGACATTGTGGGACAAGTGGTGAGTTAACATAATATGAGAGTGCTGGTCCAGGATGAGGTACTTAATTTAAATCTCATTATTGCTGCTTGTTTCCCATATTTTCTTTTACAATTTTTTTTTTTTGGGGGTTGCACCTTATTTAGTTCAATTTGTTATATCCAAACTACGTGCAAGATGGCATCATACATGAGTGGAAGTGGTAAGATAGCTTGATATATATTATTGGGTCTATTTCCTATAAGCTTAAGTTTTATGTTTGCCAACCTGGCTAGCCTCCTTTGTTCTTCTTTGGTTGATACTCTTGGAGGTATTTCTGCTTATCATAGAAGTATTGATTCTTCTATGAGGCCCAGGTAAGCAATTTCCTCCAAAGTTCTGGATAATGGGTGGCTGTAACATAAATTATGGGATGATGATGATGAGATGATGCAGTTTTCTTTAAAAAACAAATGATATGTAAATGGAAGTTGTGTGTACTGTCACTATCTGGACGAATTCTAGGGGACATACTTATGGTGTTGTGATTTAGTAACATATTTAGGGATGACTACTCAGGAGGAGACGTGTACACACAAATATATGAATATTCTGTTAGCTGATAATATTATTGTTATATCGCTGCCCGATTAGGAATGCAAAGCTTTTAAGAGAGCATGAGTGTTATGTTTAAAAAAAAAAAATAGACGATTTTGATGTGTAAATGGAAGTGTGTACTGTCCACTATAAGGACAACATTCTGGAGGAGATACTTATGGTGTTAGTTATGATTTAATACCATATGTTAGGGATGAATACTCAGGAGACATACACACACATATATGAATATTCTGTAGTTTTCTAGTTAAGAAAAAAAAAAAGAAAAAAAAACCTATTTTTTTGTGTAAATGGAAGCTGTATAGTGTCCAATGTGTGGACAACATTCTGGAGGAGATACTTATGGTGTTGGTTATGATTTAATGCCGTATGTTAGGTATGAATACTCAGGAGGTGACATAAACATGCAGACACTTGAATATTCTGTTTACTGATCATCTGATATCAGCATTGTTGGAGTGAACAACTTCTCCTTACCTATATACACTCCTTGAGTTATTGTTAGTAATGTTCTGATTACTTGCCAGCTTGCGTGTATGCTACCTCTCTGTTCGGGAGATGTATGGAATTCTTCATTAGTTTTGTCCTGCAAATGAAAACCTTTTTGACTGGCGACCACCACTATCTTTCAGGTCAGAAATTCTGCAGTCAGGACACTTTTTCAAACCCTTGGGAGTCATGGCCAGAAACTTTCCAAGAGTATGTGGGAAGATTGTCTCTGGAATTATGTCTTCCCCACATTAGATCGTGCTTCACACATGGTAAGCTTGAAGATTATTTAAAAAAAAAATGCATTGTGAGCTTTCTCTGTTCCTTTTTTTTTTTCAAGATCTGAATCTTCTGAGTGTAGGCTGCAACATCATCAAAAGATGAATGGCAAGGGAAAGAACTTGGGATACGAGGAGGAAAAGCAGTTCACATGCTCATACATCATAGGTAATTGAAATATATATTCTTTCATCTTGATACGAAAACATATCTTTCTCTAGTTTCTGGTATTTTCTTTTTCTTTGGCTTTTTTTTCCCTTTTCCCTTTTTTGTATATATGTATGTATTTTGAATCAAGTTGTAAAAGGCTTTAATGGAATGGCAGCCGTAACACTGCCCAGAAACAGTGGGATGAGACACTTGTATTGGTATTGGGTGGAATAGCACGCCTTCTACGATCTTTTTTCCCTTTTCTAAGAAGTTTAACCAATTTTTGGTCAGGTAAGTCTGCAATTTTTACCTTTTATTTGCCTGATATTTAAACATTTTATGACTACAAAAAAATATATTTACTTTCTTTGGTTTTCATCAATAGATTTCACGGCTGATATTTAAATGTTATATCTCTGCAGGATGGGAATCAATGCTTCTTTTTGTTAAAAATAGCATTTTACATTGTAGTAAAGAGGTTGCTCTTGCAGCAATAAATTGCTTACAATCCACGGTTGTTCTCATTCTCCTAAGGTAAAATTTTCTGATTTCAGTTACAACTTAAATCATCGAAGTAAAATCCGATGTGACTTATGAAGAAAATTAAAAAAAAATATATGCTGTATACATGTGTTATTTTTGTTGTGCGTAAAATAGTAATATAAATAATAAAGTTGCTCTTATCTCTAGCTGCTCAAGCTTCTAAGTGAAAAGGTGACTAATAATCTCACTTTCTTGGAATGTCCTTTATGATAACCCTGACTGTCTGACTTCCAATTAGCAGTGGTAGTAGATTATTTTCTGAACCTGTTTATCTTCTAACTGAATTGATCGTGTGAATCAGGGAAACTTACCAATGGATTACCTTCAATCAGTTCTTGATGTTTATGAGCTAGCTCTCCAGAAATCACCAAACTACAGTGGTAATGCAGCTAGCAAGGTGAAACAAGAGATTTTACATGGTCTTGGTAATACACTATGGTGACTTGGATAATCATTACATTTTTGTTGTTTGTCTCTGGTCGTATAGTTGAGCACATATTAAACTTAAGGCATCCATCTTAACTGTGGTTCTTGAGGCAGACAGTGTTATTTTTTCTCTAGCGTGAATGTTATTTTTTCTGGAGCACGATTGGTATCAAGTGATTCTACTTTTTTCCAGCAAGAGAACCATATTTTGAGCAAGAAGTATAATTTTATTCCTTTGTTCAACTTTTCTGACAGGAGAATTATATGTGCAAGCACAAGGGATGTTTGATATTGGCATGTATACACGGTTACTGTCTGTCGTGCATATTGCAATCAAACAAGCCCAGACAACAAATAATAACTTTGAAGCAGAATTTGTAAGCCAGTGTTTTCATTCCTTATTGGTTGATTTCCTTAAACCCCAAAATTGTAATTTTGAAACCTCGACTGCTGCCCGCAAGTTTATGTTTCTTTCTTTTCTTATTTCCTGGAATGTTATGCAATGATACTAAACGATACAAGAAGACTGGGGAACTGAAACCATCTCTGTGCTTTCTTTGTCTTGGTAGTTGGTAGAAAAAATCCTGTAATACGTTCCTTAGGTTATGAGGGGTCCCATCTTGCTTTTTTTGGGTAAGTTCTTGAAGGGGGGCCAAGATTTTGTTCGAGTTCCTTGGGTTTAGTGACCAAAAACATGCAAAAAGGGTTTCAAAAGAGTTAGCTGTATATCCTCCATACATTGAACATAGGAAGTGCTTTCTCCTCCATACATCGAACGCAGGAAGTGCTTTCTGCTTCTTACATTGAACAACTGATGTGCTTTCTTATAGTGGATCTATCCAGAAACCTAATACAGGTTATGCTTTTGATTTAGTTCCAGTATCATGAATAATTTTTTGTAGGTTTTGAATTCCCCCCCCCCCCCCCCGAGAGAGTGAACATAAATTGAATTTGATGATTTTTTTTTATTTTATTTTTCTTGAGAGAGAGTGGACCTTTGTTGAATTATTTAGTCATTCCACTTAATTTCTCCTAATGACATTCCAGCTTCTTTTATCCAGGGAAATGTTCCACCTCTGCAGCGTGCTGTGCTTGAAATATTACCACTATTACACCCAGCAGAGCATCTTTCTTCGATGTGGTCCTACTTTCTGGGGGAACTGCTACAATACCTTCCAATAAGTGATTCTTCTGTACAGAGTGAGGAGGACAAGACCAAGCAAACCAGCACTGGACACCATGTTCATGGTATAGAATTGGCATCTAAGATCTAACCTAATTTTTTTTTTTTTTTTTTTTATAATATTCTGTTTGAACCAAGCAAAAATATGATAACGAGTCTTATTTCCACAGATGGTAATAAAATGATACATCCTGAGATGTCCAATGGGACTGGTTTCATATCCCCAAGCAAAGAAGAAAGCTCATCCGTTAGCTCGAGATCAAGCATTTCTACAATGGTGGGCATCTCAAGTTATTTGCTTGCTGAGAAGATTGTTCCTGTTCTGGTAGATCTTTTCCTACAGGCTCCAACTGTTGAAAAGTATAATATTTTTCCTGAAATTGTTCAAGGTCTTGGAAGGTAAAATTTGCTCAATGCCCTCGTGCTAAATTTATCAATGCTGAAAATGTGTTCAGTGCTGTGATACTGCCTGTTTTTCAATGTTGTTCATCGTTTATCATTTGGTAACAGCCTCTAATGGTAGTTGCTTAACTTTTTCTTTTGCATTTCTCTGTCCATGTATGATAGCTTCTCAGAGAGTAACAAGGTTATGACTAGAATATGCAATAATCTTCATGCCATGACGCATTGATAAGACCATGATACTGATTAACGCATAAATGTACATTCAAAATTTGTCTACATGCTGACTCTTTTGTAAATAATCTATTGTGGAAGCTTAAAATCAACTTGCTAAGTTTACTTTAGGGTCCTCACACTTGACAGTATTATTTCTCGTTTTGCTTGCTTAATTAATGTGCATGATTTAGAATGAAAGAGCAGTTTGTAGGAATGATTCTCATATATTTCTAACACTGGTACAAGGCAGTATTTATAGATTACAGCAAAAGCAAAGAAGAAAAGAATAAATTAAATGCTAACTTCTAAGGAAACTAGATCTCCTAGAATATTCTCACACTTACAGCCAATATTCCCCCAAAAATCAGTAAAGTTGACCAAACAGATTTGGAAACTTTCCAACACTCAGGCTAGTTTGACGATACCTTCTATGGCCAGCTTGCTGATTAAGTTTTCCAATTGTTTCTTTGGGCAGTCCCCTTGTAAGTATGTTTGCTACTTGCTCAGTTGTCAAGATATACGGTAAACAGATTTCCCCAAAAACTTTTAGTTGCAAATCAGATTTTATCTGATAAGTAGAGAAAATCTCCTTTAGGCAAGCCAAATGTATGATGTATTTTAAAACATTAGCAGGCATCCTATTAGTGAGATAACATGCAGTTAAAATGGCATTACCCCATAAATATTAGGAACATGCATAGAAAGCATGATGGTCCGTGCAGCCTCCAATAGGTGGCAATGTTTTCTCTCAGCAATGCCATTTTATTGTGGGGGTGTCACAACAACTGAATTGATGCGGAATACCTTTCTTTGAAAGAAACATTCCTAAACATTTGTTAAGGTATTCAATACCATTATCGGTTCTAAGAATACTAATTGTTATTTGGAACTAATTTTCAACAATATTATAGAGCTCCTTGAATATTTTTTCAACATCAGATTTTTCACTCATCAAATACACCCAAGATATTGTGTATGATCGTTAGTAAACGTAACAAACCATTTTTTTCCAGGTGTAGCAGTGATTTTTGACAGACCCCAAATATTACTATGGATTGAATAAAATGGTTTTGATGCTCGATAAACTTTTGATTGATTAGTGTTTTGATGACTCTTGGATAAATGACAAGTATCACAATAAAGAGAGTTACAACCCAAAGGTTTAACTAGGCTAGGAAACAAATGTTTTACTCAGGAAAAACTATGATATTCTTGTCTAAGATTCCAAAGCATTGTTTGTTCACGTACAGATATTGAACTAGTACACTACTCAAACCCTGAGCTTGTTTATTGTTGAATAGTGTCTAGTCGAAATAATAGAGTCCATCAATCATCCTAGCGCTGCCAATCATTCTCCCTGAGAGTTGGTCCTGAAATTCACGATGGGAATCGAAGAACATTGTGACAATTAGAATCTCGTAAGAGTTTACTAACAAACAATAGGTTACAAGCAAATTTAGAAACGTGAAGGATAGATTTTAATTCTATTTTCTTAGCAGTTTGGATAGAAGTTGTTCTGGCAATGGATGAAAAACTTCCATCTACAATTCTAACCTTTTTATTACTAGGACAAGGGTAAGAGAGAGTATGAGGATAGATGGTAAACATTTTTTTGGGAAAGCATAGGCGATCTTTTCATTCAGAAGAAGTCACGATTGACGTAGAAGATGATTTAAGAGGAAATGGATGAATAAGGATAATTGAAAGAGGTAGGGGTTACGTTAAGGTTTTAGTCCTATATGAAGAAAAGCTTCAATGGGTGCAAAAGATTTGCTGGAAAGAAAGATGGTCGGCTGGTGGTTTTCAACAGTTGGGATGTCTTCGAGGTGGTCGTAGAACTCTGCTCTGTTCCAGAATCAAAGTTGGGGCTGTTAGAAAGATGGAACTTCGTCTATTTGCTCCATATGGTAGAAGACAGTTGTGTATCCCCAAGATAACTGTTGGGAAAGGATGGATTTTCTTCGCTGAATTGATATCTAGCTTTGTTCTGAGAGAGAACAGGTTAACTTCCTTTTAAGGGGACCCTTCCTCTAAGGAGGAGGATGATTGGCCGCTGAGAAACTGGAGTAGAAGGAGTACAGCCACTGCCCCTCCGAAAAAATCTTATCTGCAAGCAGCAAGCATTCCTAAATGGAAGTTCACTGACTTAAGAAGCTCAATCATTGATGACAAGGAGAAATATGTGTTAGTTAACTTCGAGGATGCTGTGGAAAGAAGCTTTCAAATGTCCAGATCCTTAATTGGTAGCGTTGGTGACTCAAAGCATGGAATAGAAGACATTCAATCAGTCAAGAAATGGGTCGAAAGAAGTTGGAGAATCCTAGGAGGAGTTGAAATTAAAGAAATTGATTTAGGCAAATTTCTATTTATATTCCCATCCAGTGAGTTAGCCGAGGAGAAAATTGGTAAGCATCTACTTAATGGTAGTCCATTTTTTATGGATAGATGGCATAGTTGAGCTGCTGCAACAGACATGGATGGGACCAACATTCCACATGGATTCATGTGCTAGGATTGCCTGCATTTCTCTGGGATAAAAGAATCTTTGAATGCCTAGGCGATTATTGTGGAGGCTACCTAGAAACAGTTGAGGAAACCATTTTGCAATCTCATTTGAAGTGGGTTAAACTGAGAATTAAGGGCCATGGAAGGAATGTTCCAGCGTCGGTTAAGATTAAAGTTAGAAACACTTTGTACGATTGCCCCATTTGGGTAGACCACAGACCTTGGGTGGATTGGGCTTCCAATCATGGGACTTTGTTTGGTGGTTGCCGGTCTCCGGAGATGAGGAAGGAGGTGGCGCGTGAAGCTGCAACTTCCTCGGCGAACATTCATGCATCTGGCAACCAAAGAGACAGAATATTTAATAGGCATGGGAATCAGGCGAGAAGCAATAAATTTAATCGAAAGAATGGTAAGGTTAGATGGATCAAGATGGGTGATAAGAATGCTACTTATACGAAAGGTCACAACTCAAATTTATTAAAGAGGGTCAGCCTTCATTTAATAGGTTTGAAGCATTAAATTCTCTTAGATACATTGGACGTGAATTTACAGAAGGACCAGGTTATTAATGTTGCTGCTGGAAATCAGACATCAGATTTATTACAAGTAATGGATTGGAAAATCAAGGATTATTCTGCTATCGGGAGGGGAGTTAGTGTGGATTTCCCGGCTATTAATGAGACTGTCAAGGAAAACCAGATTTTGGGAGATATCTTATGTGGAGAGGAGAAGCAGTTTGGGCCTGATCTTGGC
Organism: Vitellaria paradoxa; assembly: GCA_019916065.1. Lineage (NCBI taxonomy): Eukaryota > Viridiplantae > Streptophyta > Magnoliopsida > Ericales > Sapotaceae > Vitellaria > Vitellaria paradoxa. The sequence goes on from CM034243.1 coordinate 24,755,238, forward strand.
CTTCACTCACAATCAGAAAGTAGTTTTGGAACTAAAACGACTTTATGATTGAGAGCTTTCCTGCCCTCATGGATGCTGATTGCAGCGAGTCAAATGAATCATTGATCGTTTACCCTTAGCTTCTTTTGGGCCTGATGATTGGAATTTCTCTAATGAGACATTATTGCTTAGGGAATGTGGAGCTAATCAGGGGAAGATCTCCAAATGGGTGATAAATTGCATGAAATCTTTTAAGAAGATCATGGGTATATCAAGTGAGGGGTTTGAAGACAGATTTTGGAGCTTCTCAAGTCCATAGAAGAGAAGAGAGGAACTCTTTCGAGTGTGGAAGGAAAGAACAAGCAGTTTACTCTAGAAGAGGTTCTAGGGAGCTTAAGAACTTGCAATGGTCAATTTCTTATGATAAAAAAGGGCAGCATCAGAGTTATGGAGGTAGAAAATTTGGTGAACCATTATCCATTTGTTTTAAATGAAGCCAAAAATTATTTGGAATGTGAGAGGCAGCTATGGTATGCTGAAAAGATTGTTAATTAAGAACTCTCTCAGGAAATGGAGCCCAGATATTGTTTGCCTGCAGGAAACCAATTTAGGAGAAATTGATGAGAATGTAATTAAATCATTATGGGGAGATGTTGGTATAAATGGAAAGCATTGGATGCTTTTGGGGCCTCCGGTGGTATTTTGTTGATGTGGGATAGCAGGAGACTAAACATGGTTGATAATGAAGTTGGGTTTTTCTCAGTTTCTTGCTTATTTAAACATGTCGAGGAGGATATAACCTGGTCCTTTACGGGTGTCTACGGTCCAGTGAATAGCAACCTAAAAATTGACTTTTTGGAGGAAGTAGCAGCTGCCTTTCGTTGGCAGTCTCCTTGGTGCTTGGGTGGAGATTTAACATGGTTAAGAGCACCGAAGAGAAGTGGAACTGCGATAGAAGAACTAAACAGATGCAGATCTTCTCAGATTTCATTAAGATCTAGAATGCATTGAGCTGCCCTTGAATGGATGCAAATTCACTTGGAGTAACAGCCGCCGTAAGTCTAGAATTGATAGGTTTTTAGTATCAAATGACTGGGAGGACCTATTCCCTGAAGTATTCCAAAAATCCATGCCTAGATTACCCACTATTGTTGGATGGGGGTGGATTAAAAAGTGGGCCTAAATCTTTTAGATTTGAAAATATGTGGCTACAAGTTGAAGACTTCACGGATATGATCGCTTCTTGGTGGCAGAGTTACAATTTTTATGGAAGTGCCAGCTATATTTTGTCACATAAACTCAAATGTTTGAAACATGATTTGAAAATGTGGAACCTGGAGGTTTTTGGGAGAATAGAGAACCAAAAGCTGCAGCTTGAAAAGGAAATTTAGCAGCTAGACTTGATGGATGATTCAAGAAGGCTCACTGATCAGGAAAATTTGTGCAGAGAAGCCAAGATTAATGAGCTGAACAAGCTCATTAAGATGGAGGAAACCAGCTGGAGGCAGAAACCAAGAGTCAAATGGCTGAAAGAGGGAGACAGAAATACAAAGTTCTTCCACAAAATTGCTTCAGCTAACAAGAGGAGAAATTGGATTGACAAACTAAGAGTTAATGGCTCTTTAACAGACGACCAGGAGCACATTAGGAATGGTATTTTGAAATTCTACAAGCAGCTGTTCAAAGAAGAAGCTCAGTGGAGACCCAAAGTTGATGGGCTACAATTTTCTCAAATCAGCTCATTGGAGGCTGAGAGTTTAGAACAACCCTTCACTGAAGCTAAGATTTTTAAGGCTCTCAAAGATCTAAATGGCGATAAAGCTCCTGGTCCAGATGGCTGAACCATTGCCTTCTTTCAAAAATGTTGGAATGTCTTTAAGATGGACCTGCTGCAGGTTTTTGGAGAATTCCACAGCAGTTGCAGGTTTGTTAGAAGTTTAAACTCCACCTTCATAGCTTTAATTCCTAAGAAGAAGGGTGCTATTGATGTTAAAGATTTCAGACCAATTAGCTTGATTGGAGCTGTTTACAAGTTGATTGCCAAAGTCCTTGCTGCCAGGTTGAGGAAAGTTATGGACTCTATCATTTCTCTCTCCCAAAATGCATTTGTTGGTGGAAGACAAATTTTGGATGCTGCCCTTGTTGCCAATGAAATCATAGATTCAAAGTTTAAGAGGAAGGAAGATGGCATAGTCTGCAAACTAGATATTGAAAAGGCTTTCGACCATGTTAACTGGAGCTGCTTGTTCTACTTGTTGAAAAGAATGGGCTTCAGCCACAGGTGGTGTAGGTGGATTCATTGGTGTATCTCAACAGCCCGATTCTCAGTTTTGATTAATAGCTCTCCGGAAGGCTTTTTTGCTTCATCAAGAGGAATAAGGCAAGGGGATCCTCTCTCCCCTTTCTTATTTATAATCATCATGGAAGTCTTTAGTCAAATGCTGAAGGAGGTGGAAGCTGCTGGTCTGATTGAGGGATTCTCGGTCAGAAATAGAGCTGTAGATTCAAACAGCATTTCACACCTCCTTTTCAGTGATGATTCCATAGTTTTTTGTGGAGCTGACATGATGCAATTGGGACACTTGCGTTGCACTCTTCTAGGCTTCGAGGCTGTCATTGGTTTGAAGGTAAATTGGGTAAATCTGAAGTCATTTTAGTCGGTGATACTACTTTCTATGTGATCTGGCTGCTGTCTTGGACTGCAAAAAAGGCTCCTTTCCAACCACCTATTTAGGTTTGCCTCTGGGAGCAAAATTAAAGTCCAAAATGGCTTGGGAGCCGGTTATGGAAAGATGCAGAAATAGACTTGCTATTTGGAAGTTGAGATATCTCTCCAAAGGGGCTAGAGTTACATTGATCAAGAGTGTGCTTTCTAGTCTACCTACATATTTCTCTCTCTTTTCAAGGCCCCTATTTCAGTCATTAGAGAAATAGAGAAAATGCAAATGGACTTTCTTTAGGGTAAATGTGATAGGGTTTTCAAATACAGCCTGGTTAATTGGAAGTCTATTTGCACCCCAATTGATTCTGGAGGTCTCGACATTAAGCAACTTCTACTGCATAATGAGGCACTTCTTGGCAAGTGATTCTGGAGATTTTCCCAGGATTCTACCAGGCTTTGGAGGAAACTTATAGTGAAATATGGGGAAAAATGGGTGGATGGTGTTCTGCCGAAGGTCCTAATTCATCGGGTACAAGTTTATGGAGAGGTATTAGGAAAAATTGGACGAAGCTTGCTCGCTGTATTTCTTGGAAGCTGGGTAGAGGAGATAGAATCTTATTTTGGAAGCATGATTGGCTGAATGTCGGCAGCTTATCTATACTCTTCCCTGAGATTTTTGCTCTTGCAGTAAACAAAGATGCTTTTGTCAAAGACTATAGCATTGGAATGGGTAGACATCGTACTTGGTCTGTGATGCTTAGAAGGAGTTTGAATGATTGGGAATTGGAGGTCTATTTGTCAATGTTGGAACTGCTTGATAATGTTTATCTGGATGAGTAAGAAGATTTCATGGTGTGGAAAGAGTCACATGAAGAAACCTTCACTATCAAGTCCTTCTATCTTTTCCTTCAGGGAGAGGTTAGGGACCTTTTTCCTTGGCCAAAGCTATGGAAAAATGTTACTCCTACTAGAGTCTTATTCTTCACATGGTGTGCTGCCAGGGGAAAAATTCTAACAATGGATAATCTTAAGCTTCGAGGTCATTACATGGTTAACCGTTGTACCTTATGTTTTAGCCAGGAGGAATCTATTGACCATCTTTTCCTGCATTGTCAATGGGCATCAGAGTTGTGGGGGTTGATTCTCTCATACTTCGGAGTTCACCTATGCTTCCCAAAAGTTTTCATAGATTTTCTTTTGGCTTGGTGGGGTCAGTCTCTCGGAAAGCATAAAAGGTCTATATGGAATTTGGTCCCATTCTGTATGTTTTAGCTAGTCTGGAAGGAGAGGAATCGAAGAATTTTTAAGATGACTGTAGGCCTATCTTGAGAATCAAGAGTTATTTTCTCACTTGCTTATTCGGTTGGGCAAGGGATGGAAGGGAGATCGATTTACTTTCTTTCTTGAATTTCCTTGATCATAAGCTGCACTTAGAGTGTTTGGGTCTAGTAGCATTTATCCCTCCTTGTTTCAGTTGTTCTGTATAGGCATCCTTTCGATGCTTAACTAGCTTATAATAAAATTTACTTATCATTTTTAAAAAAATTACTAGGACAAGGGTGATAAGATTGAAACAATTGTAAGGTATTAGTTATATGATCGATGCACTAGAATTAATAATCCCTGGTGCAAGAGTTAAGCCACAAGAATAGGAGTTAAAGAAGAGAGAATGAGAGAGCTAAAAAGTGGTTTCTCCCTTTTCCCGTAGATTATATTTATAATAAAGTTCTACAATCAAATAAGGAAAGGAGTAAAAATTACACAGCTATGACAACTCAATAGAGCTGTCAATATTGGAAATAAAAAAAAAAATCATTTACTCTAATACACCCTCTCAACTGGAGCATATTAGTCAAAAATGCCCAACTTGGAAGATAGACTCTAAAATGAAGAACGAGGCAAAGGCTTGATAAGTAGATCTACCAGTTGGGAAGATGATTGAAGACAGAGAGTATTCAATTTCTTGTGGAGCAATAGATCTCGAATAAAGTGGAAATTAACCTCAATATGCTTTGTCCGCTCATGAAACACAGGAGTATTAGTAATAAAGATGACGGCTTGATTGTCACAATGCATAGCCATAAGAGCAGGAATATCAAAATCGAAGTCACGTAGGAGAGATCGAACACAAAGCATTTCAAAGGCAATGTGAGTCATAGCACGATACTCAGTCTCGGCACTCAAACGAGCCACAACTTGTTATTTCTTACCGCGCCAAGTAACTGAATTGCCACCAATAAGTGTACAGTAACTTGATGTTGAACGACGATCAGTCCGGCATCCAATCAAATCAGTTATAAATAGGGAGGAGGAAGGATGATATAGAAGACCACGAGCAGGGGAATGTTTCAAATACTGTAAAATCCGACAGACATCCTCAAAATGTGGAAGGTGGGGATTATGCATAAATTGGCTTACTACACCCACAGCATAGGTGATATTGGATCGAGTAATAGTGAGATAAATACAAGTCGATGATAGTGACTTACATCAGAAAAGAGCTCTCCAAAGGTAACATCCAACTTACTAGAGGAGTCCATAGGTGTATTAGTAGGACGGGCACAGTTGAGAAAGTTGAGAAAAAGGGAGAGATTGAAATTGAATTCTCTCGTCTCCCTTGCATATTATTTATAATGAAGGTTTACATCAAATTAGGAAATAGGAAACTAGGAAATTAGGAAACCAAATCAATCACTCCTATATGCTAAACAATCACATCTATATTCTAAGGAAATTAAGCATATATTCTATATATGTTTCTATATTCTAACACCCCCTCAAGCTGGAGCATATAAGTCAAAAATGCCCAGCTTGGATATGAAACTCTGAAATGCAGAACGAGATAATGGCTTGGTGAGAAGATCGGCCAGCTGAGAAGAGGAGCGAACAAATGGAGTACTCAACTCCTTGCGGAGCAGCAAATCACGTATAAAATGACAATCAACCTCAATATGTTTTGTACGCTCGTGAAACACAGGATTATTGGCAATAAAGATAGCAGCTTGATTATCACAATGCATTTCCATAGGAGCAGGAACTTCAATACCAAAATCCCGAAGAAGTGACCGAACCCAGAGCATTTCAGAGCAGTGTGAGCCATAGCACGATACTCAGCTTCAGCACTAGAACGAGCCACAACCTGTTGTTTCTTACTACGCCATGTAACTAAATTACCACCAACAAAGGTACAATAACCCGAGGTGGAACGCCGATCATTCCGATTACCAGCCCAATCAGCATCACTATAACCAGTAACACTTAAGGAGGAAGAGGAACGATACAAAAGTCCACGTGCTGGAGAATGCTTCAAATACCGTAGAATCCGACACACAGCCTCAAAATGCGGAAGACGAGGACTATGCATAAATTGGCTGACTACCCCCACAGCATAAGTGATGTCAGGACGAGTAACAGTGAGATAAATGAGCTTGCCCACAAGTCGACGGTAACGACCCACATCAGAAAATGGCTCGCCCGAAGTAGCATCTAACTTAGTAGATGGGTCCATAGGAGTATCAGCAGGACGGGCACCGAGAAGACCAGTGTCAGAGAGTAAATCCAGCACATACTTGCGTTGACAGAGGGAGATGCCTTGTGAAGAGTGGGCAATTTCAATTCCAAGAAAGTAACGAAGTCGACCCAAATCCTTGGTATGAAATTGAGTAAGATACTGTTTCAAATCCACAATACCCGTGATATCATCACCAGAAATAATAATGTCATCAACATAGACAATTAATATAATAGTGCCAGAAGATTGTCGTCGTACAAAGACTGAATGATCAGCAGTAGAACGAGTATACCCAATATCAAGGAGAACAGAGCTGAAACGATCAAACCAAGCCCTAGGAGATTGTTTCAGGCCATATAAAGCACGCTGTAAACGACACACAAGATGCTCACTACCAGGGATACTATAACTAGGAGGTTGATCCATATAGACTTCTTCCTGTAGTTCTCCATGGAGGAATGCATTCTTAATATCAAGCTGATGTAGAGGCCAAGAACGACTTGCAGTAACAGCAAGAAGAATCTGAATTGAGTTCAGACGAGCAACAGGAGAGAAAGTCTCAGAATAGTCAACACCATACGTCTGAGTGTAACCTTTGGCAACCAACCGAGCTTTAAGCCGCTCAACTGAACCATCTGGAAGATACTTAACAGTATAAACCCAGCGACAACCAACAGTTCGTTTGCCAATAGGTAGAGAGGTGAGTTCCCATGTCTGATTTTGATGAAGAGCATGCATTTCTTCATCCATTGCGTGTTTCCATCCCGGAATAGACAGGGCCTGTTGATAAGTAGAAGGAACAAAAACAGAAGACAAGGCACAAATAAAAGAAGACAAGGAAGAGGAAAGCCGATGGTAAGAGACAAAATTAGCAATAGGATGTTGAGTGCAAGTACGCTTACCTTTTCGTAAGGCAATGGGCAAGTCAGGAGAAGGAGAATGATCTTCATCAGAATCAGGTACCTCAGACGAAGGGGTGTGATCTGGCGGTAAGGGAAGAATGACCTTTCTATCAGGATCACGTCGATAAACCTGTTGCAGAGGAGCAGGAGCAGGAGCAGGAGCAGAAGGTTCAGACTGAACTAATAGTTCTGAACCTGTGGAGGGATCAGTGGTAGGAGTGAGTGAGGTAGACTGGGATATGGGAGTATAGGTGGAAGATGAAGGAGGAGAGAGTAGGGGAGTGTGCCCCCTCACGAAAAGCAATAAGATTAGGAGATAAGAGGTCACCACTAGGAGAAAAGAAAGGAGTAGATTCAAAAAAGGTGACATCGGCACTCACAAAGTAACGTCGGGAAGGAGGGTGATAACAATGATAACCTTTCTGAGTGCGAGAATATCCTAAGAAGACACACTTACGAGAACGAGGTGAAAGTTTGTCTTGATTAAGATCAAGTATATGAACAAAGACAACACAACCAAAGATACGAGGAGAAAGAGGAAAAGGTGATCGATTTGGATAAAGAAGAGAAAATGGAGACTTATTTGACAATATTGGTGTAGGGACCCTATTAATTAGATAACAAGTAGTGAGAACAGCATCTGCCCAAAAAGATTTAGGGACATGCATGTGAAACATTAGGGTATGAGCAATATCTAACAAACGACGATTTTTGCGTTCAGCAATACCATTTTGTTGAGAGGTGCGAGGACAAGTAGTTTGGTGGATAATGCCCCTATCAGTACAAAAGTTATGAACTACCGTTTGAATATATTCCAATGCATTGTCAGAACGAAAGACTTTAATTCTTCTGTTGAATTGAGTAACAATTTCATTGTAAAAACGAGAAATAACAGAAGGTAAATCAGACCGTTGTTTAATTAAAAAAAGCCATGTCATTCGAGAAAAATCATCAACAAATGTCACGAAATATGAAAAACCATTAACACTAGAAATGCGGGCAGGGTCCCAAACATCTGTATGAACAATATCAAAAGGTTCAGACTCACGACTAATACTACGGCTAGGAAAAGAACTACGGTGATGCTTGCCAAGTTAACAAGCCTCACATTCAAGACTAGACACTGAACTAAAATTAGGAAAAAGTAGCTTCAACCGAGCTAAACATGGATGACTAAGACGAACATGCCACTGGAGAGGGGAGACAGAGGTGTGGAGAACTGTGGTAGTTAGCTGCTTTAGTGGACGATCACGATTAAGATAATAAAGGCCATCCTTCTCATGCCCTGAACCAATCATCTTCTTCGTCGTGAGGTCCTGAAAAACACAAGAAATAGGAAAGAAGGTTATGGAACAATTTAATAATTTGGTTAACTGACTGACAGAGAGTAAATTAAAGGGAAAGTGTGGTACATAAAGACTAGAAGGGAGATTAAGGGATGATGAGGGATGAAGAGTCTCTCTACCAGACACAGGACGAGAAGAACCATCAGCTAACACAATACTATAATTAACATTACTAAGGTTAGAGAATAAGAAGGAATTACCAGACATATGCGAGCTGGCTCCCGACTCGATTATCTAAGAGGGAGAAGAGGAGGCTACAAGAGCTGGTTTACTTGAGTTAGCCAGAGTAGCAGTGGAAGATGAAGGATTAGAAGCACGCAAGGATTGAATGAGCTCTTGAAGTTGTGAGGAGCTTAAGGTTATTGTCTCCTGAGAATCAGACGTGGTTGCTCCATTATCAGACGCTGGAACGAAGTAGCACGGTCAAAGACATGGTGGGCTTGTTTAGGCTTACCATATTTCTTCCAATAGTAAGGCTCAGTATGATTGGTACCACCGCAAAAATTACACTTGCAGTCACCTCGACCATTTGATGAACGTCCTCCACCACGAGAACCACTACGAGTAGTACGTCCACCACGAGTGCCACGGGAATTACCTTGGGAAGAACTTCCTCGATTATGTTGACTAATAAGTGCTGAAGAATCAGTAGAAGTCACTGTATGATCATTCGCAATGGATGGATGGCAACCTAATGATGACCTTTGTATACGAGCATAAGCACTGGCAGCAGTAGGAAGAGTTTCACTCGCTAGAATTTGATCTTTAAAGCCTCGAAGTGCAGGATTAAGGCTAGATAAAAAGTTTGCAATCATGAATTCTTCCCAATACTTCCTTTGCTGTGTTAAGTCTTCACTGAACGGTCTGTATTGTAATAACTGCTTCCATAAACTCTTCAAGTGACTATAGTAATCAGACAATGATCTCTCGCCCTGTTTTGCAAAGAACATCTGCTCATACAACTCATAAACTCGAGAGATATTACTTGTCTGGGATTATGATTCTGCAAGACAATCCCAGATCTTCTTAGACGAGTCACAAAACTCAACAGTGGTAGCAACTGAATCCTCCAGACTATGCCATAATAGCCCCATAACAATTGCATCCTCGCTCATCCAAACACGATACCGAGGATCAGTGGACGAAGGTGGCTCATCAGTAATATATTGTAACTTGTCCTTTCCTCGAAGAAAGGTCTTCACAGCATGTGCCCAACTCAAATAATTCTCACCATTTAATTTTTCGGTGTAATAGAACGAGGAACATCATCTGCCTTTAAGAATACAAATTGAGGCATGATTGAAGTAGTATCTTCAGATTTTGACATGTTAATAAATCTCTAGCACAGTCGTCAAATAAAGAACTAACAAAGAGACCTCCGCAATCGTAGAACAAGAGTGGTTAACCAAACCAACAAATCAACGCCCCAATGGCAGCAAAGAAATCAAAACAAACCAGAATGGCAGATCTGGTCTCGAACAAGAAGAAATCAGAAAAAAAAACAGACAGTTGCGAAAGACAGAGACGAGAACGACCATGCTTACATCCAAATCAACTACCCATCAAGCCAAAAGGCAGCAAAAAGGGTCGCTTGCCCTAGGCAAGCTCCGGCAAGGGTCGCCGGAAACTTCCCGGAGGGAGACGCGCTTGCACGCGCTGAGAAGCCTCGCGTGTGGGATCTGGACGCCTCGAAAGTCCCGCGCGTGAGGGCGCATGGCCTACCGACCGGTGACAACTCCGGTGGGGTTGTGATTGTCGGCCACCGGCGATCCTTTTGGAGTGGTCGGACTTCAATTCCGACCGCCGGAGAGCTGTCCGCCGGCGATGAACAGTGCTGCTACAGTACTGTTAGGGTTTTTTTTTTTTTTTTTTGTGGAACTAGAGTTTGCTCTGATACCAAGTTGAGAAAGTTGAGAAAAAGGGAGAAATTGAAATTGAATTCTCTCGTCTCCCTTGAATATTATTTATAATGAATGTTTACATCAAATTAGGAAATAGGAAACTAAGAAATTAGGAAACCAAATCAATCACTCCTATATGCTAAACAATCATATCTATATTCTAAGGAAATTAAGCATATATTCTAATATATATGTTCTATATTCTAACAGGCACCAAGGAGACCAATCTTAAAAAGCAAATCCAGAATATACTTGCGCTGACAAAGTGAAATGCCCTATGAGGAGCGGGCAATCTCCATCCTAAGAAAGTAATGAAGTCAACCAAGATCCTTAGTGTGAAACTGAGTAACAAAATATTATTTCAAGTCTGCAATACCCGAAGTATTATCACTGAAGATGATAATATCATCCACATACACAATCAAGATAATAATGCAAGAAGATGTACAGCGTGCAAACACAGAATGATCAACAGTTGAGTGAGTGTATCAAGTAGAACAGAACTAAAATGGTCAAACCAAGCTTGAGGGGACTATTTCAGGTCATATAAAACACGCCGTAAGCGACACACAAGATGCTCACTATCAGGAATAATATAACTGGGGAGCTGATCCATATAAACTTCTTATTGAAGCTCACCATGGAAAAAGACATTCTTAATGTCAAGCTGATGTAAAGGCCAAGAGCAGCTGATAGCAATAGCAAGAAGTATCTGAACTGAATTTAGGCAAGCAATAGGAGAGAGAGTTTCGGAGTAGTCAACACCATACGTCTGGGTATACCCTTTAGTAACCAATTAAGTCTTAAGATGTTCAACTAAACCATCTGAAAAATACATAACAGTGTAAATCCAACGACAACCAACAGACTATTCGCCAGTGGGAAGAGTGTTCAGTTCCCACGTCTGATTCTGATGGAGAGCATGTATTTCTTCATCCATTGCCTGTTTCCAACCTAGAATAGATAAGGCCTGTTTATATGAGGTAGAAATAGAAACAGAAGACAATGCACAAACAAAGGAAGAAAGAGTAGGAGAAAGGCAATTGTGAGAAACAAAATGTGCAATGGGATGGCGAGTATAGGCACGTATACCTTTCCATAAAGCAATAGGTAAGTCAAGAGAAGAAGCAGGTACCTTAGACGAAGTGGGATCAGCTAGCAAGGGAAGAATGACCTTCCTATTAGGATCGCGTCGGTAAACTTGGTGCGGAGGTTGTGGAGGAGGAGGAGAGCCATAAACCGTGGTAGAAACAGGTAGCTCTGACGGATCTAATGGTTCTAATGCTGTGGAGGATTATGTGATTGGATCAAGAAAGGGAGATTGAGACATGGGAACATAGATGGAGAATGAGGGATAAGGAAGAGTCGAAGAATGCACCCCCTCATAGGAAGTAACAAGATCAGAAGACAAAAGGTCACCGTCAAAAGAAAAAAAACAGTAATGGACTCAAAAAAAGTGACATCTACACTCACAAAGTAACGGCATGAAGGGAGGTGTAACACTGATAACCTTTCTAAGTGCGGGAATATCCTAAAAAGACACACAAGATCAAGGAGAGAATTTGTCTTAATTAGGATCAAGAATATGAGCGAAGGCAACACAGCCAAAAATACAAGAAAAGGGAAAGGGGGACCAATTAGGGTAAGGAAGAGAAAATGGAGATTTATTTGACAAAATAGGTGTAGGTACCATATTAATGAGATGACAGGCAGTGAGAACAACATTTGCCCAAAAAGGTTTAGGGACATGTATGTGAAACATCAAGGTACGAGCAACATCCAACAAATAACAATGTTTGCGCTTATCAATACCATTTTGTTGAGAGGTGCGAGGACAAGTGGTCTGATGAATAATGCCCTTATCAATACAAAAGTTATGAACAACTATCTAAATGTATTCCAATGCATTATCAGAACGAAAAACTTTAATTCTTTTGTCAAATTGAGTATCAATTTCATTGTAAAAGCGAGAAATAATAGAAGGTAAATCAGACCGTTGTTTCATTAAGAAAAGCCATGTCATTCAAGAAAAGTCATCAACAAATACCACAAAATACGAGAAACCATTAACACTTTTAAAGCAAGAGGGACCCCTAACATCTGTGTGAACTATTGCAAAAGGTTCAGACTCACAACTAAAACCACGGCTAGACAAAGAACTACGGTGATACTTGTCAAGATAACAAGCTTCACATTCTAGACTAGACACTAGACTTAAATTTAGAATCATTAACTTCAATTGAGCTAAACAAGGATGACCCAGGCGAAGATGCTACTAAAGAGGAGAAACTGCAGTGTGAAGGGCTATAGAAGGTGTATACTCTGGGGGACTGTCACGATTAAGATAATAAAGGCCATCCTCATGCCCTGAACCAATCATCTTCTTTGTCTTGAGATCCCAGAAGACACGGGAAGTAGGAAAGAAGGTTATAGAACAATTCAATAACTTTGTTAGTTTGCTAACAGAGAGTAAATTAGAAAGAAATTGAGGAACATAACAACTAGAAAGGAGATTAAGAGAAGATGAGGAGCGAAGAGTCCCACTATCAAACACAAGAGGAGAAGAACCCTCAGAGAACCCTCAGTTAATACAACATTATGATGAATATGACTGAGTTCAGAGAATTAAGAAGAATTACCAAATATATGCGAACTGGCTCCTAAATCGATGATCAAGGAGGGAGAAAATGTGGCCATAAGAGCCAAATTACCTAAGTTGGCTAGGGTGGCAGTGGAGGCAGAGTTAGAAAAACACAAAGATTGGATAAGTTCCTGAAGCTGTGACGATCTCAAAGTAATTGTCTCCTGAGAATCAGATGTGGTAGCTCTATTATCAGACATTAGAAGTGATGTAGATGCACGATCAATGACGTGATATGTTTTCTTAGGTTTCCCATACTTCTTCCAGCAAAAAGGATTAGTATGATTGGTGCCACTGCAAAAGTCACACTTGTGGTCATCCCTATTATTTGAAGAGCATCCCCCACCACGAGAACCACCACGAGAATTGTGTCCACCACGAGTGCCACGAGCAGTGCCTTGAAAAGAGCCTCCACAACTAACAAAGGCAGATGAATCACTAGAGGGTACTAAATGATCACTAGCTATAGTTGAATGACTGCCCAAGGATGATCGTTGTATGTGGGCATATGCACTAGCAACAATAGGCAAGGTTTCACTTACTAAAATCTAATCCTTAAATCCTCAAAGAGCAGAATTAAGCCAAATAAAACATTTGCAATCGTGAATTCTTCCCAATACATTTTTTGTTGCGTCAAATCTTCAGTAAATGGTCAATATTGTAATAGTTGCTTCCATAAGCCTTTCAAGTGACTGTAATCATCAGCTAGTGATCTCACACCCTGTTTTGCAAAGAACATCTGTTTATACAACTCATATATCCAAGGGATATTACACTTCTAAGAGTAAGACTCTGTAAGATAATCCCATATCTTGGATATTTGGTTGCATGCCCAAAAACTTAATGAACCTCTTGGCATTCTAGATGCTCTCGGCGCATGGCAGGGCTCTCCCTGCTATTGTGCACCAGCCTAGAAATGGTAGTGTGCAGGGGAGGAAAAATTTCAATGGTAATGCTCTTCACAATAGGAGGCCTAGGGGATCCTTTCATTCACAAGAGGTTACAATAGATGTCGAAGATAGTTTTGTTCACAATGGAGGAACAAGGCTGGTTGAAAGAGGAAGGGGCTACGTCAAGGTCTTAGTTCTTTACGATGACGAACTAAGATGGATCCAAGAGATTTGCAGCAAAGAACCCAGACTTCCAGGGGGCTACCAGCAGCTTGGATGTTGTCGGGGCGGCAGGAGGACCCTGATATGCTCCAGAATAATTTCTGGTGCTGTCAAGAAGCTGGAGCTGCGGCTATTTGCACCCTACGGCAGAAGACAAATGTGCATCCCAGAGCTGGCATATGGAAGAGGTTGGATATTCTTCGCTGAATTGATATCCAATTTTGTTTCGAGTAGGAATGATGTCCCTTTCACCCAGTCAACCCAGCCCCCTGTTCCTTTCTCTTCTATGGAAGCAGATTTCCAGAATAGATTTCATAGCAGCAACCATTTAGCCAACTTCCATAAGAAAAAATCCTTCTTACAAGCGGCAAGATTAAATAAATGGAATCTTCCTGCCATCAGAAGTTCACACATTGGAGGTAGGGAGAAATGTGTGCTTGTCAACTACGATGATGCCGTCGAGTGTAGTTTTCATATGGCTAGATGTCTTGTTGGCAGACTTGGAGCTTCACAGCATGGGAAGGCAGTCTTAACAGACCCAAAGGAGGTTCAAAGTTGGGTGGATAGGCGCTGGAAAATTCCTGGAGGGGTAGACATTAAGGAAATTGATGTCAACACTTTTCTATTCATTTTTCCTTCCAGGGTATCTGCGGAGGAGAGATTAGGACAGCATTCCTTTAATGGAATGACCTTATTTCTTGATAGATGGCATAGTTGGAGCTGCTGTGACAGAGGAGAAAGGAGGCCCACATCTACTTGGATTCGAGTAATTGGTTTGCCCATATTCCTTTGGACTGAAGGAATATTCAAGAGTATTGGTGATTACTGTGGTGGTCATTTGGAAACTGCTCCTGAATCCATTATGCAAACCCATCTGAAATGGGCCAAGCTGAGAGTTAAGAGTCAAGGAAGGAAAATCCCATCTTCGGTGATCATTAAGGTTGGAAGCTACAATTACGATTGTCCAATCTGGGTTGAAAGGAGTCCTTGGGTCGATTGGAACATCCATCCCTAGTCAATTCCAGGAAATCTGTAGCCACCGGAGCCTAGGAGGATGGTGGCGCGTGAAGGTGCTGCCAACTTGGGGGCTGCTCAATCTTTTGGAAATCAAAGAGTCAATTCTTTTGAGTTTCCAGAGGTAAGCATTAAAAGCAAGAGGAGAGGTACTAGGAAAGTTCGATGGATCAAAGTTGGTGAAAAGTCTGCTGCACACACGAAGGGTCTCACTTCAATTCCCATTAATGAGGGTCAATCTTCAGTAAATAGATTTGCCCCTCTCAATTCTGAACTAGATTCGAAGGATGAAGCATTTATGAAGGACCTCGACACTAATGGAGCAACTGCTAAGGAAGAAGATAGTGAGACAACCCAGCATTCAATGAGGGATAGGGATGAATACAGTGATTGCTCCCTTCCCAACGGAGACAACTGCATGTTTGGAAAATCCGCAAACCTGCCAGATTCTGATTTTGAATCTGCTAGTCTGCACCACCCTAGGTATGACCTGATTTTGAATAATTCTATGGAAGGAGCCTTAATTCCATTGGATCAAGACGAGGATCTCTGTTTTGGGACTCATTTCAACAGGCCTTTAGAGGATATAACAAATATTCCCACAGTCGTGGAGGAGCAAGGTACAGAACACACTGAAGCTGTTGACTGTCACCCTTTGGCTATCTACAGTCCAGAAGAGTGGGACTTGAATGCAGAAACTCTGCTTCTGGGTGAGTGCGGGCATGAACAGAAAAATATCTCAAAATGGGTGGTTAACCGCATGAGATCTTTTAAGAAATTGCTGGGGATTTCAAGTGATGAATTTGAAGATAAGATCATGGACCTTCTTCAGTCCATTGAAGAGAAGAGACGACTGAACAAAGAGGGGGAGGTTAAAAAGCCAACAGGCAGCTCTAGAAAGAGTATGAGGGAGCTTAAGAACTTGAAGAGTTCAATCACTTATGATAAAAAAAGCATAAGTCTGGATTATGGAGGTAGAAGATCAGGGAATCCATTATTCATCAGTCTCAATGCAGCCTAAGATTCTATGCTGGAATGTTAGAGGGTGTTGTGGTGTACCAAAGAGGATGATAATTAAGTCTTGTCTCAGAAAATGGTGTCCTGATGTTGTCTGTCTTCTGGAATCCAAAATTGGTGTAGTAGATAACTCTGTTATCAGATCACTGTGGGGTGGGAATTGGTACAAATGGAAGGCTCTAAATGCTGTAGGGTCCTCGGGTGGTATCATTCTGATATGGGACAGTAGAAAATTTATTATGCAGGATTCTGAAGTTGGAACATACTCGCTTTCATGCTTATTTAAGCATTTGGAGGAAGATATCTCTTGGTCCTTCACAGGTGTTTATGGGCTAATTGACCGTGCGTTGAAGTGGGAATTCCTGGAGGAAATAGGTGCTGCTGTCTATCGCTGGCAGGTTCCATGGTGTATGGGGGGAGATTTTAACATGGTCAACTGCATTGCAGAAAAATGGAACTGTACTAAAAAGACCAAACAGATGCATCTATTTTCTGACTTTATAGGCGACTTGGGCTGTATTGATTTACCTCTGAATGGCAGTAAATTTACCTGGAGGAATAGCATCAGTAGGTCAAGACTTGACAGATTTCTGGTATCTAGTGAATGGGAGGATATGTTTCCGGAAGTTCTCCAAAAGGCCATGCCAAGATTTTGTTCTGATCATGCTCCAATTATGCTAGATGGAGAGGGCTTAAAAGGTGGTCCAAAACCTTTTAGGTTTGAGAAGATGTGGCTGCAAACCGAAGGCTTCACAGAAATGATTGCCAGATGGTGGCAAGGTTATTTCTTTGATGGTAGTGCTAGCTATAAGCTTTCTCAGAAACTGAAATGCCTAAAATCTGATTTGAAAAGGTGGAATCGTGAGGTCTTTGGAAGCATTGAAACTCAAACTTCAGTTGGAGAAGGACATTCAAAACTTGGAATGGCTTGAAGAATCCAGAAATCTCACTGAACAGGAGAAGGATGGCAGAGAATCAAAGTTGAATGAGTTGCACAAATTGATCAAAATGGAAGAAATAAGCTGGAGACAAAAGTCTAGAATCAAGTGGCTTAAAGAAGGAGATAAAAACACTAAGTTTTTTCACAAGATGGCCTCAGCAAATAAAAGAAAGAACTGGATTGACAAGCTTCGAATTGGAGAGATGATTACTGATGATAAACAGCTTATTAAGGAAGAAATTCTGCAATTCTATATGCAGCTGTTCCAAGAGGAATATGATTGGAGGCCTAAGGTGGATGGTCTTAATTTTTCTCAAATCAGTCCAGAGGAAGCTGGTTTTTTAGAGATCCCCTTCTCTGAATCTGAAGTCTCTCAAGCACTTAAGGACCTGGATGGAGACAAAGCTCCTGGACCCGATGGGTGGACAATCGGTTTTTTCCAGAGCTGTTGGCATATCTTCAAGGAAGACATATTGAAGGTTTTTGCTGAGTTTCATTCCAACTGCAGATTTGTCAAAGATCTGAATTCCACCTTCATTGCCTTAATTCCTAAAAAGTCTAGTGCAATTGATGTTAAAGATTTTAGGCCCATTAGTCTGGTTGGAGCAGTTTACAAGTTGGTTTCTAAGGTGCTGGCATCTAGACTGAAACAGGTTCTGAAGTCTATTATCTCGGTCTCACAGAATGCTTTCGTGGGTGGACGTCAAATCCTAGATGCTGTCCTTGTTGCCAACGAGGTTACTAACTCAAGAATACATAGTCATGAGGCTGCTATAATCTGCAAACTTGATATCGAGAAAGCATTTGACCATGTAAATTGGGACTGTTTGATTTATCTGCTGAAACGAATGGGGTTTGGCAGCAGATGGTGTAAATGGATCTATTGGTGCATTTCTACTGTCAAGTTTTCTATTTTGATCAATGGTTCCTCTGAAGGTTTCTTTGCTTCTTCTAGAGGACTTAGACAAGGTGATCCTCTTTCCCCTTTTCTATTTATCATTGTCATGGAAGTCCTAAGTAGAATGTTGCAAAATGTGGAAAGTGCTGGTCTGCTTAGTGGTTTTACAGCTAAAAATAATACCAACAACCCATTAACAGTCTCCCATCTCCTTTTTGCCGATGATTCAACTATATTCTGTGGGGCTAATTTGCTACAGCTAGGACATTTAAGGTGCATCCTCCTTGGTTTTCAAGCTGTTACAGGTCTGCGAGTCAATTACAGGAAATCTGAGATCATTCCGATTGGTGAGGTTGACTCCATTAACAACCTGGCTGCCATTCTTGGCTGCCAAATTGGCTCCCTCCCAACAACCTACCTTGGCCTTCCCTTGGGAGATCAAATTAAATCTAAAAGTATTTGGAACCCAGTTTTAGAAAGATGCAAAAAAAGATTGGCTGTTTGGAAGTTGAAGTATCTCTCCACTGGTGCAAGGGTCACTTTGATTAAAAGTGTCCTTGCCAGCCTCCCTACATACTATTTTTCTCTCTTCAAAGCACCTGTTTCTGTCATTAATTCCTTGGAAAAATTACAAAGAGACTTCCTTTGGGGTAAGAGTGAGGAAGTTTTCAAACACAGCTTGGTTGATTGGAGGACAGTTTGCTCTCCAATTGATTCTGGGGGTGTTGGTTTGAGGAGTTTAAGATTACACAATGAAGCTCTTCTTGGGAAATGGCTTTGGAGATTTTCTCAGGATAATTCCAGCCTTTGGAGAAGTGTAATTGAGAGCAAGTATGGGGAAGATCTTGGCGGGTGGTGCTCAAAAACCAGTTCTGGTCATTTTGGTGCAACTGTTTGGAGAGAAATCAGAAGATTCTGGATGCCTTTTGTTCGCTGCACTTCCTGGAATCTGGGCAGAGGCAACAGAATCTTGTTCTGGAAACATGATTGGTTAAAGGTAGGCAGCCTCTCAACTATTTTCCCGGAGATTTATGCCATTGCAAGGAATAAGGATGCTTTTGTCAATGAGTACTGCACTGGAATGGGTAGAAGCTGCACTTGGTCTGTGGTTTTGAGAAGGAATGTTAATGATTGGGAGCTGAATGCATATCTACAGCTTATGGAAATGCTAAACAACGTTTATCTTGAGGATTTTGAAGATACTATGGAGTGGAATGAAAATAAGGATAATATCTTCACTGTCAAGTCCTATTACAGTTTCTTAAGCGGAAACATAAAGGATCCTTTTCCCTGGTTCAGATTTGGAATAAAGCTGTCCCACCGAAAATCCTGTTCTTTGTTTGGTGTGCTGTTAAGGGGAAGATTCTTACTTTGGATAACCTTAAACATAGAGGATATTCCATCGTGAATAGATGCCCCCTTTGTCTTAATCACGAGGAATCTATTGCACATCTCTTCATTCATTGCAAGTGGTCCACTGAACTTTGGAGCCTTATTCTCTCATGTTTTGGAATATGTTGGTGCAATCCAGTGGATTTAAATAGCTTCTTGTTAGCTTGGTGGGGTCATTATTTGGGAAAGCATAAAAAGTTTATTTGGAAGTTGGTTCCCTTTTGTGCTCTTTGGTTAATATGGAAGGAGAGAAATAGAAGAACTTTTGAAGATCATAATACATCTTCATCGAAAATCAAGAGTATCTTCCTCAATTGTTTATATGGCTGGGTGATGGAAGGAAGGGAGATGGATTTATTCATGTTCTTGAATTTTTTGGATCGTTTGCATTGATTGTGTCCTAGGTTTTCTTTTGTTGGTCATATGTGTAGTTGCATCTCTTTGATGCACTTTTGTAGTTCTATTACTAATAAATAAAATTACTTATCATTTTTCAAAACAGGCCATATAAAGCACGCTGTAAACGACACACAAGATGCTCACTACCAGGGATACTATAACTAGGAGGTTGATCCATATAGACTTCTTCCTGTAGTTCTCCATGGAGGAATGCATTCTTAATATCAAGCTGATGTAGAGGGCAAGAACGACTTGCAGTAACAGCAAAAAGAATCCGAATTGAGTTCAGACGAGCAACAGGAGAGAAAGTCTCAAAATAGTCAACACCATACGTCTGAGTGTAACCTTTGGCAACCAACCGAGCTTTAAGGCGCTCAACTGAACCATCTGGAAGATACTTAACAGTATAAACCCAGCGACAACCAACAGTTCGTTTGCCAATAGGTAGAGAGGTGAGTTCCCATGTCTGATTTTGATGAAGAGCATGCATTTCTTCATCCATTGCGTGTTTCCATCCCGGAATAGACAAGGCCTGTTGATAAATAGAAGGAACAAAAACAGAAGACAAGGCACAAATAAAAGAAGACAAAGAAGAGGAAAGCCGATGGTAAGAGACAAAATTAGCAATAGGATGTTGAGTGCAAGTACGCTTACCTTTTCGTAAGGCAATGGGCAAGTCAGGAGAAGGAGAATGATCTTCATCAGAATCAGGTACCTCAGACGAAGGGGTGTGATCTGGCGGTAAGGGAAGAATGACCTTTCTATCAGGATCACGTCGATAAACCTGTTGCAGAGGAGCAGGAGCAGGAGCAGGAGGTTCAGACTGAACTAATGGTTCTGAACCTGTGGAGGGATCAGTGGTAGGAGTGAGTGAGGTAGACTGGGATATGGGAACATAGGTGGAAGATAAAGGAGGAGAAATAGTAGGGGAGTGCGCCCCCTCACGAAAAGCAATAAGATCAGGAGATAAGAGGTCACCACTAGGAGAAAAGAAAAGAGTAGATTCAAAAAAGATGACATCGGCACTCACAAAGTAACGTCGGGAAGGAGGGTGATAACAACGATAACCTTTTTGAGTGCGAGAATATCCTAAGAAGACACACTTACGAGAACGAGGTGAAAGTTTGTCTTGATTAAAATCAAGTATATGAACAAAGACAACACAACCAAAGGTACGAGGAGAAAGAGGAAAAGGTGATCGATTTGGATAAAGAAGAGAAAATGGAGACTTATTTGACAATATTGGTGTAGGGACCCTATTAATTAGATAACAAGTAGTGAGAACAGCATCTGCCCAAAAAGATTTAGGGACATGCATGTGAAACATTAGGGTATGAGCAATATCTAACAAACGACGATTTTTGCGTTCAGCAATACCATTTTGTTGAGAGGTGCGAGGACAAGTAGTTTGGTGGATAATGCCCCTATCAGTACAAAAGTTATGAACAACCGTCTGAATATATTCCAATGCATTATCAGAACGAAAGACTTTAATTCTTCTGTTGAATTGAGTAACAATTTCATTGTAAAAACGAGAAATAACATAAGGTAAATCAGACTGTTGTTTAATTAAAAAAAGCCATGTCATTCGAGAAAAATCATCAACAAATATCACGAAATATGAAAAACCATTAACACTAGAAATGCTGGCAGGGTCCCAAACATCTGTATGAACAATATCAAAAGGTTCAGACTCACGACTAATACTACGGCTAGGAAAAGAACTACGGTGATGCTTGTCAAGTTGACAAGCCTCACATTCAAGACTAGACACTGAACTAAAATTAGGAAAAAGTAGCTTCAACCGAGCTAAACATGGATGACTAAGACGAACATGCCACTGGAGAGGGGAGACAGAGGTGTGGAGAACTGTGGTAGTTAGCTGCTTTAGTGGACGATCACGATTAAGATAATAAAGGCCATCCTTCTCATGCCCCGAACCAATCATCTTTTTCGTCGTGAGGTCCTGAAAAACACAAGAAGTAGGAAAGAAGGTTATGGAACAATTTAATAATTTGGTTAACTGATTGACAGAGAGTAAATTAAAGGGAAAGTGTGGTACATAAAGACTAGAAGGGAGATTAAGGGATGATGAGGGATGAAGAGTCCCTCTACCAGACACAGGACGAGAAGAACCATCAGCTAACACAATACTATAATTAACATTACTAAGGTTAGAGAATAAGAAGGAATTACCAGACATATGCGAGCTGGCTCCCGACTCGATTATCTAAGAGGGAGAAGAGGAGGCTACAAGAGCTGGTTTACTTGAGTTAGCCAGAGTAGCAGTGGAAGATGAAGGATTAGAAGCATGCAAGGATTGAATGAGCTCTTGAAGTTGTGAGGAGCTTAAGGTTATTGTCTCCTGAGAATCAGACGTGGTTGCTCCATTATCAGACGTTGGAACGAAGTAGCACGGTCAGAGACATGGTGGGCTTGTTTAGGCTTACCATATTTCTTCCAATAGTAAGGCTCAGTATGATTGGTACCACCGCAAAAATTACACTTGCGGTCACCTCGACCATTTGATGAACGTCCTCCACTACGAGAACCACTACGAGTAGTACGTCCACCACGAGTGCCACGGGAATTACCTTGGGAAGAACTTCCTCGATTATGTTGACTAATAAGTGCTGAAGAATCAGTAGAAGTCACTGTATGATCATTCGCAATGGATGGATGGCAACCTAATGATGACCTTTGTATACGAGCATAAGCACTGGCAGTAGTAGGAAGAGTTTCACTCGCTAGAATTTAATCTTTAAAGCCTCGAAGTGCAGGATTAAGGCTAGATAAAAAGTTTGCAATCATGAATTCTTCCCAATACTTCATTTGCTGTGTTAAGTCTTCACTGAACGGTCTGTATTGTAATAACTGCTTCCATAAACTCTTCAAGTGACTGTAGTAATCAGACAATGATCTCTCGCCCTGTTTTGCAAAGAACATCTGCTCATACAACTCATAAACTCGAGAGATATTACTTGTCTGGGAATATGATTCTGCAAGACAATCCCAGATCTTCTTAGACGAGTCACAAAACTCAACAGCGGTAGCAACTGAATCCTCCAGACTATGCCATAATAGCCCCATAACAATTGCATCCTCGCTCATCCAAACACAATACCGAGGATCAGTGGACGAAGGTGGCTCATTAGTAATATATTGTAACTTGTCATTTCCTCGAAGAAAGGTCTTCACAGCATGTGCCCAACTCAAATAATTCTCACCATTTAATTTTTTCGGTGTAATAGAACGAGGAACATCATCTGCCTTTAAGAATACAGATTGAGGCATGATTGAAGTAGTATCTTCAGATTTTGACATGTTAATAAATCTCTAGCACAGTCGTCAAATAAAGAATTAACAAAGAGACCTCTGCAATCGTAGAACAAGAGTGGTTAACCAAACCAACAAATCAATGCCCCAATGGCAGCAAAGAAATCAAAACAAACCAGAATGGCAGATCTGGTCTCAAACAAGAAGAAATCAGAAAAAAAACAAACAGTTCCGAAAGACAGAGACGAGAACGACCATGCTTACATCCAAATCAACTACCCTTCAAGCCAAAAGGCAGCAAAAAGGGTCGCTTGCCCTAGGCAAGCTCCGGCAAGGGTTGCCGGAAACTTCCCGGAGGGAGACGCGCTTGCACGCGCCGAGAGAAGCCTCGCATGTGGGATTTGGACGCCTCGAAAGTCCCGCGCGTGAGGGCGCGTGGCCTACCGACCGGTGACAACTCCGGTGGGGTTGTGATCGTCGGCCACCGGCGATCCTCTTGGAATGGTCGGACTTCAATTTCGACCGTCGGAGAGCTGTCCGCCGGCGATGAACAGTGCTGCTACAGTACTGGTAGGGTTTTTTTTTTTTTTTTTTTTTTTTTTTTTTGTGGAACTAGAGTTTGCTCTGATACCAAGTTGAGAAAGTTGAGAAAAAGGGAGAAATTGAAATTGAATTCTCTCCTCTTCCTTGAATATTATTTATAATGAATGTTTACATCAAATTAGGAAATTAGGAAACCAAATCAATCACTCCTATATGTTAAACAATCATATCTATATTCTAAGGAAATTAAGCATATATTCTAATATATATGTTCTATATTCTAACAGGCACCAAGGAGACCAATCTCAAAAAGCAAATCCAGAATATACTTGCGCTGACAAAGTGAAATGCCCTATGAGGAGCGGGCAATCTCCATCCTAAGAAAGTAATGAAGTCAACCAAGATCCTTAGTGTGAAACTGAGTAACAAAATATTATTTCAAGTCTGCAATACCCAAAGTATTATCACTGAAGATGATAATATCATCCACATACACAATCAAGATAATAATGCAAGAAGATGTACAGCGTGCAAACACAGAATGATCAACAGTTGAGTGAGTGTATCAAGTACAACAGAACTAAAATGGTCAAACCAAGCTTGAGGGGACTATTTCAGGTCATATAAAACACGCCGTAAGCGACACACAAGATGCTCACTATCAGGAATAATATAACTGGGGAGCTAATCCATATAAACTTCTTATTGAAGCTCACCATGGAAAAAGACATTCTTAATGTCAAGCTGATGTAAAGGCCAAGAGCAGCTGATAGCAATAGCAAGAAGTATCTGAATTGAATTTAGGCAAGCAATAAGAGAGAGAGTTTCGGAGTAGTCAACACCATACGTCTGGGTATACCCTTTAGCAACCAATTAAGTCTTAAGATGTTTAACTAAACCATCCGAAAAATACATAACAGTGTAAATCCAACGACAACCAACAGACTATTTGCCAGTGGGGAAGAGGGTTCAGTTCCCACGTTTGATTCTGATGGAGAGCATGTATTTCTTCATCCATTGCCTGTTTCCAACCTAGAACAGATAAGGCTTGTTTATATGAGGTAGAAATAGAAACAGAAGACAATGCACAAACAAAGGAAGAAAGAGTAGGAGAAAGGCAATTGTGAGAAACAAAATGTGCAATGGGATGGCGAGTATAGGCACGTATACCTTTCCATAAAGCAATAGGTAAATCAAGAGAAGAAGCAGGTACCTTAGACGAAGTGGGATCAGCTAGCAAGGGAAGAATGACCTTCCTATTAGGATCGCGTCGGTAAACTTGGTGCGGAGGTTGTGGAGGAGGAGGGGAGCCATAAGCCGTGGTAGAAACAGGTAGCTCTGACGGATCTAATGGTTCTAATGCTGTGGAGGATTATGTGATTGGATCAAGAGAGGGAGATTGAGACATGGGAACATAGATGGAGAATGAGGGATAAGGAAGAGTCGAAGAATGCACCCCATCAGGGGAAGTAACAAGATCAGAAGACAAAAGGTCACCATCAAAAGAAAAAAAAAAGTAGTGGACTCAAAAAAAGTGACATCTACACTCACAAAGTAACGGCATGAAGGGACGTGTAACACCGATAACCTTTCTAAGTGCGGGAATATTCTAAAAAGACACACAAGATCAAGGAGAGAATTTGTCTTAATTAGGATCAAGAATATGAGCGAAGGCAACACAGCCAAAAATACAAGAAAAGGGAAAGGGGGACCAATTAGGGTAAGGAAGAGAAAATGGAGATTTATTTGACAAAATAGGTGTAGGTACCATATTAATGAGATGACAGGCAGTGAGAACAACATTTGCCCAAAAAGGTTTAGGGACATGCATGTGAAACATCAAGGTACGAGCAACATCCAACAAATAACAATGTTTGCGCTTATCAATACCATTTTGTTGAGAGGTGCGAGGACAAGTGGTCTGATGAATAATGCCCTTATCAATACAAAAGTTATGAACAACTATCTAAATGTATTCCAATGCATTATCAGAACGAAAAACTTTAATTCTTTTGTCAAATTGAGTATCAATTTCATTGTAAAAGCGAGAAATAATAGAAGGTAAATCAGACTGTTGTTTCATTAAGAAAATCCATGTCATTCAAGAAAAGTCATCAACAAATACCACAAAATACGAGAAACCATTAACACTTTTAAAGCAAGAGGGACTCCGAACATCTGTGTGAACTATAGCAAAAGGTTCAGACTCACAACTAATACCACGGCTAGACAAAGAACTACGGTGATACTTGTCAAGATAACAAGCTTCACATTTTAGACTAGACACTAGACTTAAATTTAGAATCATTAACTTCAATTGAGCTAAACAAGGATGACCCGGGCGAAGATGCTACTAAAGAGGAGAAATTGCAGTGTGAAGGGCTATAGAAGGTGTATACTCTGGGGGACTGTCACGATTAAGATAATAAAGGCCATCCTCATGTCCTGAACCAATCATCTTCTTTGTCTTGAGATCCCAGAAGACACGGGAAATAGGAAAGAAGGTTATAGAACAATTCAATAACTTTGTTAGTTTGCTAACAGAGAGTAAATTAGAAGGAAATTGAGGAACATAACAACTAGAAAGGAGATTAAGAGAAGATGAGGAGCGAAGAGTCCCACTACCAAACACAAGAGGAGAAGAACCCTCAGTTAATACAACATTATGATGAATATGACTGAGTTCAGAGAATTAAGAGGAATTACCAAATATATGCGAACTGGCTCCTAAATCGATGATCGAGGAGGGAGAAAATGTGGCCATAAGAGCCAAATTACCTAAGTTGGCTAGGGTGGCAGTGGAGGCAGAGGAGTTAGAAAAACACAAAGATTGGATAAGTTCCTGAAGCTGTGACGATCTCAAAGTAATTGTCTCCTGAGAATCAGATGTGGTAGCTCCATTATCAGACATTAGAAGTGATGTAGATGCACGATCAAAGACGTGATATGTTTTCTTAGGTTTCCCATACTTCTTCCAGCAAAAAGGCTTAGTATGATTGGTGCCACTGCAAAAGTCACACTTGTGGTCATCCCTATTATTTGAAGAGCATCCCCCACCACGAGAACCACCACGAGAATTGTGTCCACCACGAGTGCCACGAGCAGCGCCTTGAAAAGAGCCTCCACAACTAACAAAGGCAGATGAATCACTAGAGGGTACTAAATGATCACTAGCTATAGTCGAATGACTGCCCAAGGATGATCGTTGTATGTGGGCATATGCACTAGCAACAATAGGCAAGGTTTCACTTACTAAAATCTAATCCTTAAATCCTCAAAGAGCAGAATTAAGCCAAATAAAACATTTGCAATCGTGAATTCTTCCCAATACATTTTTTGTTGCGTCAAATCTTCAGTAAATGGTCAATATTGTAATAGTTGCTTCCATAAGCCTTTCAAGTGACTGTAATCATCAGATAGTGATCTCACACCCTGTTTTGCAAAGAACATCTGTTTATACAACTCATATATCCAAGGGATATTACACTTCTAAGAGTAAGACTCTGTAAGATAATCCCATATCTTTTTGGAAGAATCGCAATACTCAACAGTTGTGACAACTAAATCATCCAAACTGTGCCATAACAATCTCATAACAATAGCATCCTCACTCATCCAAACACAATACCGAGGATTAGTAGAAGGTGGTGGCCCATCAGTAATATATTGTAATTTATCTTTCCCCCAAAGAACGGTTTTTACCACTTGTGCCCAACTCAGATAATTTGCACCATTCAATTTTCTGGGTGTGATAGAACGAGGGACATCATTGGCTTTTAAAAATACGGATTGAGGCATGATTGGAGTGGTGGAAGACTCGGATTTTGACATAGTAAATCAAATAATAAATTCCCAAACACAAGACAAGTGCACAGCCAACAAGAACCAAAGAACCAGAATCAACAGTGGTCAAAAAAATAAAAAAACAACGAGAAGCCAAAGAACCGAAATCAACAGTGGCTAAAAATCAATGAGATGACTGTGCCTTGCATAAACAGAACATCAATTTACCTCTGTAAGGTCTCAAGGAATCATCAAATAGTCAAGTAGCGTGAAATCACCAGATGAGCATTGTAAGAGACATCCGAGTCTTCCAATTGTAAGCGAGATCTCAAAAGCACCAACAATCAAAGATCTCAAACCATTAACAAGGAAGGGACGGCATCGTTTACATCAGCTGACTGTCGTCAAGAGTCGCCGGAAGGCTTCTCGGAAGCCACGCACCGAAGGTTGTAGGCGTGTGAGATTTGGACCTGCAGTGGAGGCTGGCGCGTGAGAGAGCTTTTGTCACCTTCCAGCGAGGGGACCGGGTAGGTTATGATTGCCGCTGCCGACAATGCTTGTAGTGCAATCGATGATTGATTCTGACGACTGAAAGGCCTGCCGACAGCGAGGAACATTGACGAACTGACGAACTTGAGGGTTTTTGTGTGTGTGTGGGGGGGGGGAATTTAAAACTTGGCTTTGATACCAAGTTAAAAAAATAAATAAAAATAAAAATAAGGAGAGAGAGAGAGAATGAAAGAGCTAAAAAGAGATTTCTCCTTTCTCCCGTACATTATATTTATAATAAAGTTTTCCAACCAAGTAAGGGAAGGAGAAAAATTACACAGCTATGACAACTCAATTGAGCTGTCAATATTAAAGAAAATAAGGAGACAAAATCATATACTGTAACAATAGGCACCAGGAATATCACCTGTTTGGGCCAAGGAACTAGTAGGAAGACCGAATGTAGGGGTGGATTTCAACAATTAAAGAAGGTGATCAAATACATTCCTTATTTTGGGAACATGTCACTAGCTTGTGAACCGGTAAGGAGAAAGGATCAACCTTGCAAGGTTGAATTATTTTTGCTAGGGAATTCGAGTTTCGCTAGAACTCCTTAAAAAACACAAAGTGTA
Organism: Vitellaria paradoxa; assembly: GCA_019916065.1. Classification (NCBI taxonomy): domain Eukaryota; kingdom Viridiplantae; phylum Streptophyta; class Magnoliopsida; order Ericales; family Sapotaceae; genus Vitellaria; species Vitellaria paradoxa. Next base: position 24,783,675 of record CM034243.1, read on the forward strand.
CTTGAAAATATTGATCAATCCTTTTTTATTCATAGCTCCTGGCCTATAAATAACTTTACAAATCAATTGGTTATAACCAATACGCCTAAAATCAGAAGGCAAATCCCAACAAACAAATAACCATTCTGTTTCTTTGGGATAAGAGAAATCCTAACAAACAAATAATCATCCTACTTCTTTGGGATAATGATAATTGAAATTCAAATGCTACTTAATTACTTTTAACTCATCAGATAATGAAGAAGATAATGGAATTTAAACTTAGTTAAAACTAAGGAGATGTCAAATCACGATCGTAAAATTTTCCTTATCCCTAAGGAAAAAATCTGGAAAGGGAATTTGCAGCTCCTTAAAATCCTCCACCAATCCCACCTATGTTAGCTGTTGAGATTCAGACCTTCCTATTACAGTTTGAAAAGGTAAATGTAACATGTACTTTCCATCCTATTTCTTAATTTGTTTCCTATCATGCCTTATCTCCCACCTATTATGTATTTGTTTCCTCATTATCTTCTATTTTTACCCCTAACCTTATGTTTAAAACTTTATCCTATTCTGAATGACATACTATAATGGAAGATGAAATGTTGGCACTTTGAGCCAATGATTCTTAGGACTTGGTTGATCTTCCATGCAGAAAGTCAGTTGTTGGTTATTGTTGGGTCTATACAGTTCAGATGCACCTACACATTTCCCTTGATAGATGGAAAGTTCGTTTGCTTACCAAAGTCTATACAAAAGTGTATGGTTTGGGTCTTTCGTAAACTATTTCTCATGTTGGTAAGATCACATTTGTTTGCCTTCTAGTCTCCTTGGTTATTGTTTATCATTGGCTTCTTCACCAGGTTAATATGAAGAATGCTTCCCTACATAGTGATTTAGAGGAGAAAGTTCATGTGGAGCAACCTCTTGGATTTGTTACTCAACAGAAGTGTGGGCTAGTGTGCAAACTTAAGAAATCCCTGTATAGTCTCCTAGGGCATGGTTCAACAGATTCAGTATAGTGGATATTGAATTTGGTCTAACTCAATGTGCTGTGGATCAATTTGTCTTCTATCGTCACTCAATATGTAGATAACATTGTTACCACATGAGATGATTCACAAAGGATTACTAATTTGAAGTCTTTCCTTTAGAGTAAGTTCAACGGTAAAGACTTGGGACCATTGAAGTATTTTATGAGTATTGAGATAGCTCAATCATGAAAGGGGTTTGCTCTTTTTCAACGAAGTTGTCCTGGACTTGTTATGTATGCTAGGCTCTACACCTGTAGCCACTTCAGTGGATCCCAATACAAAATAGTTGTAGATGATTGTGGTTTATTGGAGAATCCTAGTCAGTGCAGTCAATTGGTTGGAAAGTTGAACTACCTAATAGTGATAAGATCAAATTTTCATTCCCTATGAGTGTGACTAGTCAGTTTATAGAATCACCCTATACTAGTCACTGAGATGCTATAATTCGAATCTTGAGACATTTGAAGGGAACGTTTGAAAGTGACTTGTTATGTCAGGATAATTTACATACTTTAGTACAAGAATATACAAGAATATACAAATAAAGATTGGGCAAGGTCTCCATTAGACAAACGCTCCACTATTTATTATTGCATCTTTTTTGGAAGTAATTTAGTGTTATGGAAGAGCAAAAAATAGACAGTGATAGCAATATCAAATGTAGAATCTGAGTATAGAGCCATGGTTCATATCTCATGTGAGTTAATCTGTATACAAAATATGTTAAAAAAATTGGGAAATCAGCAATCCCAACGTATGGAATTGTTATGCGATAATCAAACTGTTCTTCATATTTCCTTCAATCCAATTTTCCATGAAAGGAATAAGCACATTAAGGTAGATTATTACTTTGTTAGAGAGAAGATTCTACAGAACGCTATTAGGACTGGTAATGTCAAGTCCGATGACTTAGCTTGATGATTTATTTACTAAAACCCTTATAGGGTCTTGAGTTCTGTATATTTGTGTCGAGTTTGGAACGTATGATATATACGCTACAGTTTGAGCGGAGTGTTAGAATATTGTAGATACAATAGGATTTGATTTTGAGGAGATTTGATTAGCGAGAATATATTTATCTCCTAGTTTGTACCAGCTTTTTTATATATAAATACATGAGACAACCCCATGGTGTCAAGCAATTCCATGCATTCTCCATTTCTTGACAAAGTTCTTACCGTTGAAGTGCCCCACGTTGACTCTCATCATTACCCTCTTACTATGCTATTATCCTAATTCATTGTTTATAAGAGAAAGCTATGATTATTTTCCATATGAGACTCAGCTTCTTTCTTCATATATAGGTGTATGACAACAAGAAGAGACAGCCCTGAAGGTGCACTTTGGAGATTAGCTGTTGAAGGCTTCAACAGAATTCTTGTTGATGATATCAACAAATTAACAGCGAATTGTGTGCCAGATCCAAGTACTAGTAAACCTGCACGAATACGCATCTGGAAAGAAGTAGCAGATGTTTATGAAATATTCCTAGTGGGCTACTGTGGTCGTGCCCTACCTCCCAATTCTCTGTCAGATACGGTGCTTAAGGCTGATGAATCTCTTGAGATGAATATTTTAGCTATTTTGGGTGACAAGATTCTTAAGTTGCAGATTGACACACCACCTGATGTAATCTTCTTGCTTGTTTAATACATACAAGTAACATAATTTGACTTTTTTCACACTCGCCATATCGGATAACCACGTAGTGTTGACTTCTTCAAGACATCATTGCTGTTTTATTGTTATGGTTATAATCAATATTATTGTAATAATTATTAATGTTAAAAAAACTGTATCAATGGCATTTTTGTCACTGACTTGTAGTTATTTTCCATATTAATTTCTGCATGAAATTCTAATCGTGGCCCAATACTCCTATTAAATTAATAATTGCAAGACATATGGTAGCAGTTGATAATTGTTAAAATGAGAATTTTTGGTCTGGGTACAGCTAACCCTAGCTAGTAATATTATAAATATGTTTTGGGTACACCCCTTAATCTTCTCTCTATGTTTCTATATTCTCCTAAATATTTGATTCTTTATTTGAACATGCTTTTTTGTGACCCCTCCCCCACCCCCACCCACCCTCCCCCCCCCCACCCCCACCCACCCCCCCCCCCAAAAAAAAATATTAGTACACAAATATACCTTCCATCACTAATACCAAAATAGTACTGCTAAAAGAACATTATATTTATAATTATAATAATAAAGGTATTCAACACAACCACAACAACAATAGTAATAATGATAAACAATATTCTGGCCTAATGATTTGACACATCCAGTCAGCATATGATCCTAAGTTCAGGGAGGGGTTATACCACTTGGGTAATATAACAATTGTGCAGTTGAATCTTTATGGTATGGGAAACATAATCTAGCCCAAAGTTTATTAAGTGTCCTTTGGCCTTGTTCTGAATATAGCTTAGTACCTGATGTTTCAATTATTTATGCTAAATTATTGGCCTGTCATACACAAAGATTCCATTTTTGTTCTTGGTTTCTTCTTTATTAATCACTTACTTGATTAGGAATATACCAAGGTAGAGTTTCGGATATATAGAAGCACCTTGTTTTCAAAGACATGGATTTCTGGTTTCGTTATTGTTTTTGAAAATTGATTTTTGACAGATTTTGCATCGACTAGTTTCTACCCTGGACCGTTGTGCATCTCGAACATGCTCTCTGCCTGTTGGAACTGTGGAGCTCATGCCTTCCCACTGTAGCAGATTCTCTTTGGCTTGCTTACGGACGTTATTTTCATTGAGCAGGTAATAAATTGTATATGTTGATGACCTTATTCATAATAACCGTTAGGTACACAGGGTCATTCGTTATATTGCTTAGGTAATTAACTGTAATGGTTGGCTGTGTTGAGAGGTCTTGATCAAATTCTGGTAGCAACTCCCTGCTTTTCTATATGACAGTGGCAGGTATATAACATTTAAATTTTGCTCTTGGAGGTTCCTCGTCGGTTGTTCCGTAGGGAACTTTGAGCCTGCAGTGGTTTCACCATTCTTTAAAACATTTGGTTGAGAAGAACATGTCCAATTGTTTTTCTGTACTCAATGAATTCACTATTAATTGGTTGTTTTCTTGTTTTCTTACTGCTACTATCTGCCCAATCATTTCACCATCTTCACGTATGATGCAACGCATGATGATAAGGAAAGCAGATCAACACCTTCCACACAAACAATGAAATTCTAGAATAGGGTAGAATTCACATTAGTCATGCAACTATTGCTAGGATTACAAAAACCAATTAGAACAATAGGGAATAAAGTATAAAACATTTAATTTAATTAATCTTCAAAAGCTGTTGGAATCCATAGGCTTACAATGCTTAAACACAAACCCTTTTAAAAAAAAAAAAAAAAAAAAGCTGAATAACATAAAATGCGAAGACTAAATTATTTCCATAGGTGGAATATTCTTAACTTGATACCTAAGATAAATAAACTATTCTAAAAAGATATTTAAAAATAAATAAATATTTTAAACTGATCCTAAATAAAATAAAATTGATAGCTAAATATAATTTTTGATGAGTATACAAAACAAAGTAGGAAACATCCATGGTAGAATCTTATTACCACCTTCACCGTGCATCAATGTATTATTTCATACATTAACTTCATGCTGGTTACTATAGAGGCATCTTTTATTTGTTTTGAAGGTTCAGTTAAATTCGCATGCAATGACTCCTAGCTTTTATTTACTGCTGACACAGCAATATTGTTTTTCTCAGTTATAACAATGAAGTCTGGACTTTGGGTAGATCAGAAGTTAGCAAAATTTCGCTTACGATACTTTTGGCAAGATGTGAATTCATCTTGAAAAAATTTATCATGGATGAGAGTGAATTAGGTGCATAACTTCTTTAGCCTAATAAATAAATTTTGAATATTACTCTGCTTCAAGGCTTGTGCCCCACTGAATACTTAAACTGAACTTTACGCAGGTAACCGTCCATTGCCAACAGCAAGACTTGAAGAAATAATATTTGTCCTTCAAGAGCTGGCTCATCTGGTAATATGTTCTGATGCAGCATCCGTTCTTCCTCTACATCCATATCTGAAAGGAGGCCTTGCAGAGGGGAGTCATGACAACCGTCAACATCTATTTGTTCTCTTTCCTTCTTTTTGTGAGCTTGTCATATCAAGGTAAGACAGCTTTTTTTTTTTTGGGGGGGGGGGGGGGGAATAAAAATTAAATCTTGGACAGCTGGTGGTACAGAATATGTTGGACAATAATATTTTAATAGTTCATGCCAGAGTAGCACCACAACAGTAAACTATGCTCTTAGAACAATTCCCATTTCCCTCAGACATAGAGGTGTCCTTTTTTTTTTTTTTTTTTTGACATAAAGGTGTCACTTGCTTAGGTGATCTTTTGTTTTTTATTTATTCTTTTTAATTTATTATGAATGAAGTAATGTGTAACTCTTGACTGGAAGCATGTGATACAAAACTTCAGCACAGGAATTGCTATCAGGTTTGGGAAGTCATAAATGAAGATGAATGCAATTTTTATTAAAGAGATAGTACTGACAATCAGACGAGTAGCTCTGCACTATGGGTTGATTGTTTTGGAAGGGGGGGGGGAACCAATAAGAGAACTCAGAAAGCTATTAAAACTTAATTGTAAGATGCAGCAAAGGGTGACAAAGCAGTTGAAAAACAAGAGCTAAATCTGTAACATCAATCTGATAACCTAGGACAGATATCATTTTTGCAAAACCCACCTAGGGGTGCCGGGTTTTAGGGTTGCTATCGTCAATTGTATATATAGATATTACAGAAACATGCAACTTAGCCCCCCCAAAAAAGGGGAAAAAAAAAAAGGAAACTTGCTGTTTCCAACTGCCAAGATGGAATATGGCAATGAATAGCACATTGTGACAATGTGACAAATGGAGCAATATTTTCTAACTAGCTATTTACAGCCAATGAAAATTTGGAACTTTTGCTTTTTTTTTTTTTTCTTTCGTGGGTGTAGGATTTAGTATTTCTTAACTTTTGCAATGCTTTCTTTGGACAGGGAGTGTAGAGTAAGAGAGCTTGTGCAGGTATTGCTTCGACTCATCGGTACGGAATTGGCACTGGACAAAATTAGTCTATCTAGTTGAATGAAGAGTGCTATCTGTTGAGCCATTCAACTTCTGTTTATCCATACAGTCTAGGTGAGGAATTTTCTCTCTTCCTCCAGATTTTATTGTGTTGCTATATAGTTGTCTGTACATTAAAGAAAAGTTACCTCAGGACAAATGATTTTGTATTTTTATTTTATTTTATCTTTTGTAACGAATCAGTTTGTTTATTTTATTTTATTATTATTATTATCTTTTTTAATTCTTATCAGTATTAGTGGTGTAATATGTGAACAGTTCTTATGATATGAAATGGAAAATACGCTGTAGAAGGCTTTTGCTACAATCATGCAAAATTGTGCTTGATTTATTTTTATTTTATTTTATTTTATTTTTGGGGGGGGGGGGGATTCTAGATTTCTTGTAGTTGAGCTTCTAGGTTTCTTAGAGTTGAGCTTTTCTCAATGCTTTAATCATATATGAGCTGGGCCCGAGCTTTAGCTTTTCTCACTTTCGTGGTAGGATCATTGTTCTTTCATAGATTCACTTAGATAAAGGCTCTGTGTGATTTTCTTGCATCCTTTTGTAGCATGTGTAAAACTTGATATCGCATCTCGTTCTGCTTCTTATTTTTTGGGAAAATTTCTTAAAAAAAAAAAAAAATTAACTTTTATTCCATTCCTGTTCCATAACTAGTCTTCAATGTCTATGAATTCGAAAATCTGTCATTTGCTTGATTCTTGTATTGATTTATTCGACAGAGATTTCATTTCAATTGAAATTTGGTTTACATCACTTCCGCTTGCAATGGATGAAGTTGGTTAGTCTCTTTTGAAAGTATCAGAAAATTTCAGGGACACTAGCAAGTTCATCTCTGAGTGCCCCTGATAAAATGAATTTATTTTCAGTGATTGTATTTATGTTTTTACTTTTATTATTCTTTTTTAATTTATTGAAGTTTGCAAAATCACTTAAACTGAATAAAAATGTACCTTTAGAGAGATTATGGAAGAAACTTTGTGAATGGATGTGCCTCCGTAAAAAGGTAAATGTGAAAAGTGATCTTTAAAATCAAAGCCAACTGAACAAGTAACCTACATCATTGGATGTGTCTGAGATATTCAGAAATATAGTGTATTAATGAAAATTCATGTATCTGTGTCATTTATGAGTCGTCTTTGTATTTATATATTTAATTTAGGGATGGTGAATCTAATTTAGGGATAATATATCTAATCTGTACCATCTGTATTCTATTTATATAAATACAATTCATTAACTCAATTGAGTGTCAAGCCATTCCATTCCATCCCTACTCTCAAAGGGATGTAACAAGTAAAACTGCATGCATCGTCACTTCATTTGACGCATGGGCAACCCTTCATGCATCATTGGCGCACGCATGGGTCTAGAAATACATAAGCAGCTCACTACGGTTTGATCGCAATCCTTAATCACCTGCATTCTCCTATTTTTGTCAATAGTTTCTCATAGCTTAATATTTAGATCATCAAACATCTAGTATGGTGATTTGTATTAGGGGTGCTCACGGCCAGGAAAAAAAAAAAGAAAGAAAAAAAAAATCAAACCAACCAAATTTGGTTTTTTTTTTTTTTTTTGGAACTGAAACTGAACTGTTATAAATAATTAACCGTTCAACAGCTAATTGCTCAAATTGGCCCGAATATCCTTTTTTACTCTTTTTTTTAAAAATAATTATCAACCTGTAATTAATTAATCAAACATTCAAAAACATAAAAACAATTAAAAGTCAGGCATAGTTTGACAACAACAATAACATAATTTTAGTTTAGACTAACGTAATTTTTATTTTTTTATATCTGTTAAAAAATTATATAATATATTAATATATAATAAATTTGTATTATATAATTTATATTAATGATAAAATTTGCTCAGTTAATCGAACCGACAATTAATGTATATTAAAAATTAAAATCGAACTGAAAATTAAAAATTTAAATTAAAAAAAAAAAAAAACAAAATCATTGGTTTGGTTAACCATAATTTTTAGTTTGGTTTTTTCAATTCGATTCGATTTTTCAATTTATTGATTTTTTTTTTTAGGGTTAAATGCTTTTATACCCTATGTACTTAAGTCGATTTGCACTTTATCCCCTCAACTTCAAAAACTAGCACTAACACCCCTTGTACTATGCACAAAAGTGCTATGACAGACATCGTTATGTTAAGTGATTAAAAAGTCATTTTTGCCTTTCTGTAAAAACTTAAACCCTCGCCTGACCGACGGAGCAAACCCTCACTCGACGGGACAAATTCTCACCCGACGAAGCAAAATCTCGCTCGATAGAGCAAATCCAAGGCTCGAAACTCAGCTTGGAGTGGTATTTTAGGTCAAATGGACTACAATGAGGAGTTTTGAGAAATTGTTTCTCTCTCTTTCTTCATTTCTCTCTCTGTCTATATATATATATATATATATCTTTCACCGAATGAAGAAGGAGAAGAAGAAGAAGAAGAAGAAGAAGAAGAAGAGGGAAAATGAATGAATTTTTAACCGAAGGAAGAACGGCCATGGAAGAAACCCACCTAGGGTTATATATATATATATATGTGCGAAGAAGAAGACGAAGAAGAGGGGGGAGACGGGGAGGGGTATTTTAGTCATTTAGATTGTCAACGTGTCAGACTGATGCGCGTGTAAGCCACACGCAGTTAAAACTCATGAATTTACCTGCCATAGCACTTTTGTGCACAATACAGGGGGTATTAGTGCTAGTTTTTGAAGTTAATGGGGTAAAGTGCAAATCGACTTAAGTACAGGGAGTGTAAAAGCATTTAACTCTTTTTTTTACTCACCCCAAATTTGTATAAATCAGAAAGTAGTGCGATTATGTGTTACTGAGAGAGGAAAGTGGCTCCTTTTATCGTAAAGAAGTAGTCGAGGTTTGATTTTTTTTTTTTTTTTTAAATATGAATGATCAGTAAAGAGCCACTAAAAATGTATAAATCATTTATACTAGGCTCACAAAAATTATAAAAACATGGATTTTTTACCTATAAAATTATTTTTTGGATTACCCCATTTGATTCAAATGTTAGGTGGGGAAACAGTTTTATTATTATTATTATTATTTTCTTTTTTGGGAGGGGGTTGGGGTTAAAGAGCATTGGGGGTTTATCATGCCATATCATAAATTTTGAATATCCTTATAATATTTGATCCTTGGGACAAAATTGGTAGCTAGGCTAATTCTATGTCAGATGAAAATAATCGATTACTCATTTAAGGGTCCTATTGCATAATAATATCTAGGGTTTAAGTTTCTTGGAACTCATTCCAAATAATGGATTAGTATGGCATACGTATGCAAGAACACATGATCAATGTAGGATTTAAAGTTTTTGAAAACTTTTGACATTAGTTGGGCAATACGATGACAATGCATGGAACAATAAAAGTACAGTGATGTATTCAGTTGTTATTTTAGAAGTATCTATGTATAGCATGAGGCTAACAACTCTACTAATGAATCCTAAAAAGATTTAATCTCTCAAAACACTCAAATCTTTAGTCCACCAAAAGAACCTTCTAAGGTTGGCACTCTACGCAGAAAACATTTTAAGTATAAATGTAGAATGAAACATAAACAATCACATATTCAATAGAACTCTACTAACCTCTCTCAAATGTTAGTTCAAGACTCTGTGCACGTGTAGTGTGATTTTTTAAAATAAAAGGATCTAAAAAAATGACAATTAAATATGGAATGTCAAATAATATGATATAATTAGAATAACCGTGACCTCTCAAACTATCCTACAGAATAAATGAAAATAATGGAATGATATATACAAGATAAAATGCAGTACAATCATGCTCAAATTTGCACCCTCAAAGGAAAAAATGGAGAATCGCATGTGGAAGCATAAAAATATGGACTTGTGCTCGAATATAATGATGTGATAGATGTGGAAATGGACTAATAATGGATAACATAAAGTCGCACTCAACATTTAAAAAATGAGCATATCAAAAAAAAAAAAAAACTAAAAAAATGTTCTTTTGTTATAGTAGATTATAGGTTCAGGTGATCGACTATAAATAAATAAATGTGTTTGGCACTCTATCCGCCTAAACACCTGGGATGTCTAGAGTCTATTTCCCACTACATAGTTGAAAATTCACTTCATTATCTTTGGTTTGTGAAAATCATGCAACTAAATTCAAGATGAACTAAATGTATAAACCTGATTATGAAGGAATAGATGATATGAGAAATGCATCCAAGTGACCAAGGATATAGTTAAGCCATCATAGGCTACCTACATGTCTCTGAGCATATATTGAGCATACATTATTAGAGCTTGAAAATTTACAATTCCAATATGGTCATCACATTCGTTCAAATTATGTATTTTCTTAACTCAATTTGTGTTTTGATTGTTGTCAATATACCAAATTGTTTAGGTATAGATCATCTTCATCTCACAATCATTAATATTAATTTTGTTGGCACCTCAATTATTTTAAAATTAATGTACTAGATTAAACATAGCATATTTAACTTCATCTAAATAAACTTAATGGTCAATTTTCAAATGTTTTAATAATTTTTTAAACTTATTAGTCGAACTTACATTGTTACGTTTTAGCTACCACCTCTCAATATTACTTGGGTACCCATCCTGACTAAAGTCGTTAAAAACCCATTAACAAATACTCTAATAGAATGGAAAAGGTTTGGGGTTGAAATTTGAAACCCATGCGGGTTTAGAATTTACCTATAGAGAACCCAATACCTGGTACCCGTTTATGTTTATAAGGTATCCACTAGATACATGTTTAATGTAATATAGTATATTACACACATCTAAACAATTACAATTTTGTTCCTAAAATAAAAGTAGCTAAACTCTTGACCGTATGATTATTTGATTCTGGATTATTGTCTGCTAGTTCACATTGTGAAACGATAGTTAAATGATTAATTTTACAAAGTCATTTGAATATATAAGTAGTGACTGAATTTATATGTACTATGTTCTTTGTAGTTTATTTGAATGATTATTTTTTCAATTTTTGCTTGACAAGAAAAAGAATAAAGATCTTGATGGAAGAAAATCTGCATATATATTCACAAATATATTTGTTAGACGCTATAAAGAGCACATCAATTGTTCTAAAAAATTCAATTTCTAAACAAATATCTAGCGAATCTTTTCAAATAGGTATTTAATAGGTGGAATAAGATGGGACGGGTTTGGGACGAGACAGGTTTGGAATTCTAATTGATAAAGTAAATGAATTTTAGACAGTAACTAGTAGAAAAATATTAATGAATTTGATAATAGTAATGACTAATTAGATGGGTACCTAAACCGTTTACATCCCTAATTTCGCTATCATTACCAACTACATGCTTTTACTAGCCATAACCACCAACCCATGTTTTGGGGAAACTAGAAAAACCAATTTTCATAAATGCGTCCAAGTCATATCCTTTCATAAATGGCCAAAGAAAATTATTACATTAATCTAAAAAGATCAATGAGAATCTATTTGTCTTATGGATATCCAAAAGTTAAAATATAATACTCAACTTCTTGAAACATTAATTCAATCATTGTTGCATATATAAGAGAAAATGGTAATAAATTGATGTTCAATTCCAGAAACAAAAAAAAAAAAAAAAAAAAAACATGGTTTTGAACTCGTTTTTACGTCAAAGATTCAGAAACTCATCCGTTGTGATGGCTTAAAATTTTAATTCTTACTTTGATTTTTTTTTTTTAAGAAATTTAGTCAATTTAAATTTTTTTGAGATATTAATTATATCAATTTTGTTATGGACTGGGTTGTATAAGATTTTTTTTTTTTTATATATATATGTAGAGTTTATATTAATTATTTGTTAAATAATAACAAAAAATAATATTAATAATATAATATATTAAAAATGGTCAGTTATAGATTGAAGTTTGAATCTAAACCTATTAGAATTCTTATTAATTACTTGGTAGCTAGTTAGCCTTAGGTGTGTATATAAAATAGCATATGTATTCTATATAGATATATATATGTAAACGCAGAGAAAAGTAGGTTAGTACGTTATGGTAGAGAAAAGTTAGGCAAGGAAAAAAAAAAGGAAAAGGCACACACAAAACGTACAGCAGTCGAAAAGTTTGCGAAGAAGGTAGACTTGTCCTTTTCCTCACCTCAACAGACTAGGTTTTTTTTGTGTGACTAGCAATGGCAGGACGTGCTCCAAGTGAAAGTAGACTTGGTTTTTTGTTTAACAGATTTCAATTTAATTTGAGATAAGTGTAGAATTAAATAAAAATTAAATTTATTATGTGTGGTTTAATTTAGTGAATTTTTATGATTATTTGGTTTATTATTGCATGATAAATTGTATGATTGTGGTTGTCTAGCGAAATGGAAAAGTAGATACAAATTGATTTTGATCTTGACAAATTAAAATTGAATTGGTACAAAAATTTTAATTTTTAAAATTTGTATTTTATTGTGAAATCCTGAATAGGGAAAGAAATATGCTTAAATGATGATTTGGATTTGAATAAATAAATTAATTATTTATTCATTGATTTTATGATTTTAGCTTTCAGTTAAGAGAGGTAATGGAATAAATAGACAGTGCTGAAAGCTCCACTAGTTGAAAGCTTGGGAACCTGCGCAGAGTTGGTTACCGCGTACAGTAAACTAGTAACCTACAAAGTATAGTTAAATTATTTTGTATCCTATGGCTAAGGCATAGATTGACTAGGTAGCAATACCTAACCCAATGGATTGAGATTGTGTTTTGTTGAAATAATTCATTTTTATTTTATTTTATGTTCAAAATATTTAAATTTAAATAATTGTAATATGTGATATGTGTTGGCATGACATATTAGAGATTCATGCTAGAACACCTACGTATAATTTGTTTAATTTTTATTTTTCTTCGAGTATCAGTTGATTATTTTAATATATATTAGTAAAGAATAAGTACCCACTACCAAGATCGACAATTTGTTTGACTAGCTCAAGGGTTCACAGTGCTTTTCAAAAATTGATTTGAGTTCTGGGTATTATCAGTTGAAAGTGAAGAAGGAAGACATACCAAAGACCACTTTTAGGATGCAATACGAGCATTACAAGTTATTAGTGATGACTTTCAGATTGACAAATGCCCCCGTAGTTTTTATGGATTTGATCAACAAGATATTTAGTGCTTACTTAGATAAGTTTGTAATAATATTCATTGATGAGGTATTGGTGTATTCTCAATGCAAAGAATAGCATAAGGAGTATTTGAGGTTAGTACTCCAAACTTTATGAGAACACAAGCTTTATACCAAGTTAAGTGTGAATTTTGGCTTGAAGAAGTGAAGTTTCTTGTGCATGTTGTGTCTGGTAAAGGTGTATTAGTAGACTTATCTAAGACAGAAGTAGTTATAAATTGGCCTCATCTAAAGACAGTGTTTGAGATTTAAAGTTTCATGGGATTAGCTGGACACTACTGAAGATTTGTTCGGGATTTTTTGAGGTTAGTCACGCTAATGACTAAGTTGACTCAAAAAAGCGTGAAATTTGTATAAAATGAGGCTTGTGAAAAGTCATTTCAAAAATTAAAGATGAGATTGATTTTTGCACCAGTGTTAGTGATTCTAAAAAGAGAATTGGGCTACATAATGCATATATTTTGATGCATCTAAGGAAAGATTAGGGTGTAGGCTTATGCAAAGAGGTATGGTCGTGGCCTACAGGTCAAGATAGCTAAAGATTCACGAGCAAAATCATTCGATAAATGATTTAAAGTTAGCAATAGTAACTTATGCTTTGAAAAGTTAGAGACATTACCTATATGAAAAGAAGTTTGAGGTATTCTCAGATGATAAGAGCCTAAAGTCTTTACCCAGAAGGATTTTAATTTAAAATTGATGCGATGGATGAAACACATGGAAGATTATAACTTTCACTTGCAGTATCATCCAAGGAAAGTAAATATGATTGCAGATTCCCTTCGTCGAAAAACTTGTAATGTTTTAGTCAATCTTGCAATAAGGAAATGGGAAATGATAAGAGAAATTGGGAAATTTAATCATCACCCAAGAGAATGAGAAGGACACACTACTATTTTTTCTATAGTGGCACAACCGAAGTTGGTGAGTCATTTGATAGAGGCTCAAATATTTGATGTTAAGTCCGATGTGAGTTAGGCATAGTGTTGAATGCAGAAAGATTACTAGGTTGGACCTTTGATACAGATAGTAGTTTGAGATATCAAGGTAGATTATTTGTGCCACCATCCATTCGAGACGAGATCTTAAGAGAGATTCATCACTCTAAACTTGCAGTGCATCTAGAAGGTATAAAGTTATACCATGACTTATGCTGATGCTTTTTTTTGGGCAGAAATGAAAAAAGAGGTTGCGAAAGTTGTTAGTAGGTGTCTTACTTGTCAACAAGTGAAAGCTGGACATTAAAGACTAGTGAGCATGTTACAGCCACTACTAGTATCAATGTGAAAATGGGAGAATGTGATAATGAGACTCCATGGAGTTCTTGTCCCTATTGTCTTAGATAGGGATTCTTGTTTCGTCTTTTGATTTTGGTAAGGTCTCCAAGCAGCTCTGGGGACTCAGTTGTCATTTAGTCCAGCTTTCCACCCACATATTAATGGACAATTAGAACGGACTATTTAGATTCTAGAAGATATGCTCAACGCTTGTGTAGTTGACTTTTGAGGCAGCTGAAATGATTACTTACCATCAGTAGAATTCGCCTATAATAATAGTTACCAGTCAAGTATTGGGATGACACCTCTCGAGACATTATATGGCAGGTCATGTAGATCACTGGTTTGTTGGACCGGAATTGGAGAAGTTACAATTATTGGGACAGAGCTTGGTATAGAGACCATTAAGAAAGTCAAGCTTATCCGCCAAAGACTTGAGACAGTGTGAAGTCGTCAGAAGAGCTATGCTAACTGGAGATAGAGACCATTGGAGTTTGATGTGAGAGATCATGTGTTCTTAAATGTCTTACCACAAAATAGGGTGCTTCATTTCGGCCGCAGAGGGAAACTATCACCTAGATTTATTGGGCGATTTGAGATTTTGGCTAGAGTTAGAGATATGGCATACCGCCTTACCTTGCCACCATAATTATTGGGTGTATAATAGGTTTTTCATGTATTTATACGAATGAAATATAATGCTGATCCATCACATGTTCTTGATTAGATTGAGCTCGAGATTGACTCAAATGTGACATATGAAATGAAACTAGGGAAGATTTTAGATTTATGAACATAGGTTCTGAGAGGGAGATTATTCCCTTAGTTGGAGTGCTTTGGAAGCACCATGGTGTAGAGGAGTGGATTTAGGAATAAGAGTCAAAGAAGAGGAATAAGTATCTAGAATTATTCGATGATTCCGGCATTTTCTAAATTTTAAGGACAAAATTTTTTTTAAGGAAAGTAAAATGTGATGACCCAGAATTTTAATTCTTAATTTGGTTATTTTTTAAAAAAATAAATCTAGTTGATTTAATTTTTTTTTGAGAAATTAATTATGTTGATTTTATTGTGGACATGGGTTGCATGTGATTTTTTTTTTTTTTTTGGTATTTAAATATGTTTGTGAATTTTAAATTGTGTTATGATTTTAATTAGATAAAATATTAATTATTTCTAAACTGATAAAAATAGTTTATTATGCTAATATATATATATATATATATATATATATATATATATATATACAGAGATTATATTTAGTATTTGTTAGAAATAATATAATATATTAAAAACGGTCAATTACAAATTGAAGTTTGAATCCTAAACCTATTAGAATTCTTATTAATTACTTGGTAGCTGGTTAGCCTCACGTGTGTATATAAAATAGCGTATGTAGTCTACATATATATAAACACGAAGAGAAAGGCAAGCTAGTATGCTCGGGCAGAGAAAGTTAGGAGAAAAAAGAAAAAAAAAAGGGCAAATACAGAACGTGTAGTGACCGAAAGATTTGTGGAGAATGCAAGCTTGTCCTTTTCCTTGCCTAAGCAAACTCTATTTTTTTTTTTTTTTTGGGTGTGATTGACAACAGCAAGCCATGTTCCAAGTGAAGGCAGACTTGGTTCTTTGTTTGACAGATTCTAATTTAATTTGAGGTAGGGGCAAAGTTAAATAAAAATTAAATTTATTATGTGTGGCTTAATTGAGTGAATCATTGTGATTATTTAATTTATTATTGCATAATATATTATATGATTGTGGTTGTCTTGCGGATTGGAAAAGTAGGTGTAAATTGATTTTGATCTTAATAAATTAAAATTGAGTTGTTATAAAAATTTTAATTTTTAAAATTTGTATTTAATTGTGGAATGTTGAATAGAGAAAGAAATATGCTTAAATGATGATTTGAATTTGAATAAATAAATTAATTATTTATTCACTGATTTTATGATTTTAGTTTTAGATTGAGAGAGGTACTGGGATAAATAGATGGTGTTGAATGCTCTGCTAGTTAAAAGACTAGAAACTTACGCAGGGTTGGTTATCGTGTACAGTAGACCAGTAACCTACAAAGTATAGTTGAATTGATATTTTTTGTATCTTAAGGCTGAGACGTAGGTTGATCAGGTAGCAGTACCTAACCCAATGGATTGATATTGCGGTTTATTGAAATAATTTATTTTATTTTGTTTCGTGTTCAAAATATTTAAATTTAAATAATAGTGATATGTGTTGTGTGTTAACATGACATATTAAAGATTCATGTTAGGACACCTGTGCATAATTTGTTTAATTTTTATTTTTCTTTAAACTAATTGATTATTTTAATATACATTAGTCTATTGTGTTCATACCTTTACAACTTCAAAAGCAGGTACGAGTATTGCATCAGACGATGGTCGTGATGGAACCGCTTAGGCGAAGTAGATTTTTTGTGTAGCTCTTTGATTATATTTTAGGGAGAGAATGCACAATTATTTAGTTTATTTTTTTCGATTTGTTTTGATTATTGTATTAGTTTCGGTTTGGAAGACTAGAAATGGATTTTTTTTATCTAAGTTTGGAGGTTGTTGGTTCATTATTATTAAATATAATTGGCTCTTATTAGTTTGGGTTGATGGTTTTGATAGTTTATGATTATTTGTTTACATTCCTAAGTTTGTGAGATATTCAGGGCATCACGCCTCTCATGCCTTTACACGAGGGGAAAATGCTTCTCATCCTCATATTTGTTTTAAAATATTTTTGAAGTTGTGATGAAGAGATTCTAATGGCTAATGGAAGCAGGAGGGAAAAAAATAAAAATAAAAAAACCTTGTTAGTTTGACTAATTAATTTAAAAAAACACTAAGTTATTACAAAATTTAGTATTAAAGTCCACTTAAAGGTATTGTGGCTTAATTTGGTTTGTTAATTTTAGAATAATTGAGGTGTTAACACCATATTAAATGAAATGGATTGAAATGAAGATCATCCAAATTCGGGTTTTCTATACATTATTGGAAAAGTTGTTATTCATTTTCTAAAGAAAATTATAGAAAATAAATATGCAAACAATCATTCATGGTTGTTAGGTTAATTTCGTTCATATGTAATTAAAATTGAGTTGACATATAATTTTTTATCTCAATGCTTATTTATGAATATCGGTTCATGGGGATTCAACTCTATGCAAACTAGTAGAACATTTGGTCTTCTTCGTAATTTTCGTGCCTAAAAGTTTAGCTATCAACAGTTTATGGAATTGATTGTCGTTTCAAGAATTACTATATTCATCAGGGTTTATTGTGAAATTATTTTCTTACACCTTATACATGAGCTTGTCTAAATATATACTAGTAATTACCCGTGTCCTTACAATAGAAGTGTCCTTTGCATGCTTGTCACTATTGAAATTGTGGATTTCAGACAGGTAAATGTAGGTGAATGTATTAACACAGCTTTTTGGCTTACATCAGTTTAAAAGATGAGGATGGGTTAACTAACCAAAAAAAAAAAAATGCTCTAAGGCAATTGGCCATAACTCCTAGCTTCCCTAAGGAAGACTGGGAGTTTGACTTCAAAGACTAACAAATCTTGGAACTTTCCATATAAAGCCCTGAATTTAACTAGTACGCGTGATTTGTGAAATATTACACGAGCCCTAGGTTTACCTATTGGTTACATGGTTTGTTGAGAGTTATAATAAATCAGTGGGGTTCTAGGTCACCCAAAAAAAAAAAGGACACAAAAAGTGTATAAGTCTATATGTTTAAAAATTTAAGTTTTAAGCACATTAAAATTGAAATTTTAAATATTTATTTTGTAATAAATTTTTAGAATTAAAGTTTAAATAAAATTTAGTTAATTTTGTCTAATAGAAGTATCCATACATTATTTAATAAATGT
Organism: Vitellaria paradoxa; assembly: GCA_019916065.1. Lineage (NCBI taxonomy): Eukaryota > Viridiplantae > Streptophyta > Magnoliopsida > Ericales > Sapotaceae > Vitellaria > Vitellaria paradoxa. Next base: position 24,802,190 of record CM034243.1, read on the forward strand.
ATATAATTTTATTATTTATTAAAAATATTATCATATTTTTAAAATATTAATTTATAAACTTTTATATAAAAAAAAAGTATTCAAAAATATATGAGAAGAGTAAGGAATTATGTCTTCATATAAAGTGATTGAAAAGACAATTAAAATAGAGAGAAAAAAAGTAATATTAATCATTGAATAAATCTTACAATTAAAAATATGTAAATGTTAAATGAATGAGCTGTACTGTTTTATAGATATTATTGCATTTTTTAAAATATTAATTTAAAAACTTTTATATATAAAAAGTATTCAAAAGATATATGAAAAAAGTAAGGGATTATATTTTCATGCCAACTGACCGAAAAGACAACCAAAATAGAGAGATAAAGAAGCAATCCTGACTATTGAATAAATCTAACAGTTAAAAATATATAAATGTCAAATCAATGAGTTGTATTGCTATATGGATATAATGGTAATAACTTATACCTACGGCATTATGAATAAAATTAGTATTAAGTTTTTTATATAGTTTAAATTTTGGACAAAAAGTTTAAATCGAAAAAACTATAATAATCTATGAGTTTTAATTTTTTCAAAACTTTAGACTTTAGCAGCTATTACATATATTTTGGTCTCTCTCTCTCTCTCTAATTAATTTTTTATAAATACTGAAAAAAAGAATAAAAATTATGGTACTTTAATTTGAAGAGTTTAACTTCGTAAAAATCATAATTGGGCAAAATTTAAGTTGACAGTTTTGATTTGTATATGATCTCCACCTGTAAAATGTGGTGAAATTTGAAATGTTCAAACTATTTTGTGAGAGAAATGTTAGTGGGGTCTACTAAAATAAGAATTAAGTGAGAAGTTAAAAATATAAAAATGATATCAATAGTTAAATAAAAAAATATTCTTTAACCGTTGAATCTTAATTTATAAGAGCAAGAAATATTTTTAAAAATTATTCTGCCTTATTATATATATATATATATATATATATATAGTGGACTATAAGGGGTGGCCAACCATGACATAGAGAAAAAGAAATGCGCAAGGTTAAATAGCAGCATGCGAGTGTCTATTGGTTAGCCTGGTCGTATAACCCAGCCCCTGCCTAAGGCTTTGATGATCAAGGAAAAAGACCTTTACTTACCGCCTTTGAAGCTTTTACAACCATTCCAGCGTCAAGAATGAGACTCAACTCGTCCTTCTCACTATTCTACAAGTTTAACTAGGCCTTGCTAAGGTGAAGTCATGATTTTCTTAATGTTTAATCAACACAATACATGAGTATTTTCAATTAAGGCTATGTATGGGGTGATAAAAAATTTTTAAAAAATAATAAAAAATATTAAAAATTTTTAAAAATTATTCACTTTTTATCTTATTATACAAATTATGAATCTACATTTTATTTTCTTTTATCTCACTTTTTATCATTCTAACTGCACCTTAAATTTTTAATGTCCTTCCACTGCAATTCTTGTCTTCGAACCTCTAATTGGTTCAATCTCTATGACATGATGATGGTATATCAGGATTATTATGGCTTTAGCATGCATGATTCTATAGCTGATTAAGTCTAAGATGGCAAAGAGTGCCAATTATAACCGTAAGGACTTTTAGGCTTGGTTTGCGAAATCAAAAGGTTAATTTTTTTTTTTTTTTCAAGTAGCAGCTACTAACTATTAACTAACTCTTAAAAAATTAATTTTTGTGTGTTTAGGAAAAAAAAAGAATTAATTTTTTAATAACTAATTTTTTAAATTTTTATTAATTTGACATTTTTACCTTTTAATATTTAGAAAAATATAAAAAATAAGAAAGTAACTTTAATCATTTAAAAAAATCAAAAAATTAATAACTGATATTTTCAACTATCAGTTATTATTGTCAAATTATACCTTAATTTCTATGAAGTCAAAAGCTAAAAAATTGGTCAGTTTTAGCCTGGTAGGTACGTTATCATACTTAGGGGTAAGAATGGAAACGAACCGAGCCGTTCGCGAGTTACTTGAGTTCGACTCGAAAAAAGCTTAACTCGAACTCGATTCGTGAGTTAAACAAGCTCAAACCGAGCTTAATTTTTGGCTCGTTTTGGATTCGAGCACGAACTCGAGTCTAGAGAAACTTGGCTTGAAAGCTTGCGAGTAGGGTCGGTTAGAATAATATATATATTTTTAATAATATTTTTATTATATATTTTTAAATATATTATATTTTAAATCAAAACGACGTCGGTTTGATTTAATCGAGCTATATAAAAACTCGAATCGAGCTCGAGCTCAGTATAAAAAACTCGAGCCAAGCTCAAGCATATTAAAACTAGGCTCGGTTCGACTCGTTTTCACCCCTACTTAAGGGACAAGAATTTCCACCATACAATCATCATCGTAAATATCTCGCTACCATTCAAGCGTCGGGATACCATGCAATCATAAAGCTGTCATGCAAACAATAAGGCTGTTTCGTGATATTCGTATTTATTATTATTTGTTTTTTTTTTTTATATTTATAAATTTGCAACAAGAGCGTAATTGTTAAACTTATTTTAATTTTTTATTTTTTAAAAAATAAAAACTTAAAAGAATATAAATCAAAAAATACTTTTACTTTTTTTTCTATTATAAGCACTTTGCCAGTTTTAAAATTTTGTCTATTTTTATTGCATCATATTAAAACGAATTATTTTATTTAAATATTTTATTAAACTAAAATTATTTTTAATAAATAATATAATTAAATTAAACTAAATTAAATTACTAAACTAATTATTATATTTCATATTTTATTAAATTATTTTTAATAAATAATATAATTAAATTATATCTAATAATTTGGTATTTATTGAATTACTTTATTTTTAACAAAAATATAATTAAAATAATTTAATTTAATTCAATTAGTTAAATTAATAATTAATTAAATTAAATTAATATTAAATATATCTTATTAAATTCAATTGATTTTTTAAAAACTAATAAAATTAATTTTTTATTAAAATAAACATTAGCTACTATCAATAAAATTGTATTTCTAAATACAATTTTTCAATCTTTATTTCAAAAAAATAAATAAAATAAAAAATATAAATATAAACAATTAAATATTTAAAAAAAAAAAGAAAAAAGACATTATCAAACGGACCTTAAACAACCATGGCAATAAGGATAGATCGATTACTGTACAACTTCCAACGTGGAGACTTCGACGTGGATGCAGCTTCCAACGGGCATCAAGCAATGATCAAGCATCAAGCACCTGTGAAGAACCGAAACCTTGGTTGAGCCCTGGAAACTAAGAGCATAAGGCCTGTTTGGTAAGAAGTAATTGGTAAGTTACTTTCTACTAATTACTATTTTTTTAACTTTCTCCAATTAAAACGATCAAATTTATTGTCTTACAGTTTAATTTTTTGTTAAACTTTCAGGTGCAAAATTATCAAATTAACAAAAAGGTCATCTCCTTTCTTTTTCTTCAACTTAAATTACTATTACGGCCTTGATAAGATATTTAAAATTACCACTCGACATTTTTATAAAGAGTGTGGGTATATTTAAAGTGATAAAAAATAAGATAAAGTGAAATAAAATATGATAATTTATAGATTCGTAATTCGTACAATAAGATAAAAAGTGAATAACTTTTAAAAGTTTTCAAAATTTTTCAAAAATTTTCAAGAATTTTTAGAATGCACCCTAGGTTGAAAAATCTAAGTTTGGTTTGTTTTAGTCAAAATTCATTTTTATAGCTTCCATATTAGAATGTGATATATGATCCATTTTTAGTGACTTATTTATTAATTTATGTCATAGAGAAAATGGATTTAGGAATTTAATTGTGCATGAGGACTATTACACCTAGACACCTGAAATATTCAGAATCCCTTTCTTATATTCAAAGTCGAATCTCACATAAAGTTCTTTAGTATATAAGTGATCATTACACCCTAAATATAAACAATAAACAAAATAAAAATATATATAGACAAAACATGCAAAGTATAAGAATGCAATGATCCAGCCCTAACAATCTACCTACGTAACTTAAGGACAATCAAGCTAAATGTAGTTCATACTTCTTCTGGGGTCGGGGAGAAACCCGTAACCCTTACCCATGGGTGCGCACTAGGTGAAGTCCGTCCCGTGGCTCTAGCCGGCAAAGAACCACAAGAAAGTAAACCAGCCTAGGCAAGCCCTGGCTGACCGGCTCAACCGAAAAGGCTGTTAGATGGCCCTCCACAATTAGAGGAAGGACTGCCCCCAAGAAGAGTCGAACCCGGGACCTATTGGTCCCAGGCCCTTCAGCCCGCCATCCGAACCAACTCGACTACCCTTTCGGGGCTAAATGTAGTTCATACTTTTGTGTAAGGCTTGTCGATGTGGCAATCAAGCTTCCTATGAGGTTCTATACGCTGACCAAAGGTTACAATGCAAACCAAAGGCTACAATAAACTATAAAGCTGACTGGAACGTGCCACTAGGAATTTGTCAAGAATGCAAGCTCTGCTGGGGATGACATGAGATGACTCAATGTGCCCCTCTAGGGATGCTAAGACTGTAAATTAATGACTTCTAGATGATCATTTTTTTTTTTTTTTTTTGTGAGTCAGAACCCTACCAAGCTTTACCGATGGGTAAATTTGGAGACACATGACCGGCCTCCTGGATCATGACTCCCAATTGAGTCGTAAGATTAGAAATCTCGCCAACAATGTGGGGAGCACATCTGCTTGTTAGTTCAGCTATCTCAGGAGACAACTTTTAAATGGTCTTTACAAGCTTCCAAAATGTTGTGAAATGTGATAATGACCCCCATTGAGGGTAAGATAGGTACTTCGAAGGATAATTGGGTCTTACTTAGGGCCCAAAAACAAAGACAAACTTCCTTTTACTGATCATTTAACTTAGGGTTGATGCTAGCTTTTAGTAGAGGTTGGGATGCGCAAGGGTTGATAAGGCTAGCAACTACCAGGGATGAGGGTTTTGCTAGGAGTGCTCTACTAGGTGGGAATACAAAGTTATAGGTTTGTAAGCGATGGAAGGAAGAAGGAAGAACCTTAGGTAAGATGAAGAAAAAGTTTTATTTGTATTTTATAGGACTTATTTACTCTAACAATTAATTTTAATATAATGATATTTAATTCTTGTTTTGTGACCCCAATAGATTAGGGAGCTAAAATGGGAGAGTTAGAGTCTTAAGAGTAGTGTTGGATGGTCTTAGATTTATCTCGGTTTCAAAAACTAACTCAAGGGGGCCTATCTCAATCCCATTAGTGAAATTAATGGGTGAGACTTTTTCTCACACGCATAAAATGACCACCAACCCGTTGATGTGAGAAATCCTAACATAAGTACTTAATTTAGGCGATCACTAGCGATAACCGACCATTCTTTGATTTCCTATAGTAATTTTTTATATATTAATGTTTATTTTGTGTGTGTAAAAATAATATTTATAGAAAAAAAAATTAATTCAATACATACTTCAAACTTAATTCAACGCATAAAAAAATAACAAAATAAAAAGTTAAAGTTTTTAACTACTCAAATTTGTTTTGATTGTATGCTTAAGTAATTAAAAAAAAAACAAATAAGTAATGTAACGTGGACACTTGTGCGGCCTTTATTTAAAAATAATAAAATTATAAAAATTTATTTTAATTACAAGTCTATTAATATGTCTCTCTACAATATTTTGTGTCTGATCCAATAATATTTTTCATAAATGAAAAAATGATGTGTGTATGTCATGTTTGCATTACAAATATGGATATATATATATATATATATTTATATACACGCATTAGCAGGAGTGCCATTGTTATTATAATTATTATTATTGTATCTTCACCCACATACCCCAACTCGGAATGCCAGCGTGCACCACAAACAACATGTAGTAGCCGGGGGGTGCAATCTGAGGCGTGGAAGGGCCCACCGCAGTTGCCACGTAAGCATTTGGTGCAACGGAATGGACTTGACCTACCTTTAGCACCACCATTCTCTGATTCATCCCGATCGAATGCGTAGCAAACGAAGGAGCAACGATTCTGACTGAAACAATTCCCAGTTGTAGAAACCTGGACACCGTGAAAGTAACAGAGAATTGCTGCCGGTACCCCAAAATCACCTCACTCACAATATTCACAATCCTGGGGCTAATTGCCTGGTACTCGGCGGCCAAGTATGGCGGTGAATAAGCCTCCAAGCTCACATCTGTTGGGTACTCAACCCCACTGAAGTTGTAGTAAACATGTGGATTGCTTCCTCCGACCAAAACCCTCCCATCGCTTAACAGCACCGCGGTCGAATGGTACAGTCTCGGCCGTCTCGACGGGGACATGACTGAGAATCGGCTGTTCGCCGGGTGGTAGATCACCGGCCTGGTCACCGGACTCCGTCCATTTTCCCAACCAGCCGTCCCGAATCCAGCGCCGTTGATTATGATTACGTCCCCCGTGGGGAGAAGCACCATATCGCCCATAACACGAGCCACGGGCATTTCCTCCATCGCCCAGCTAGGGTTTTCGTCGGTGACCTTCATGCGGCCGCAGCTGGAGCTCGCGCGGACGAAGCTCCCGTGCGTCGCCTCTGAGTAGGCGCCCCGACGGGCGCCGCCACATATCATGACCTCTGCCTCAATAATCGGTAGATTCTCGTCTATCGGGAGCAACACCGACGAGCCTGAGCTGGGGTAGTTCCGCGGATCGCCGCCGGTTATGGGAGGAAACTCTCGAACCACGCGGTTTCGCTTGTAATCTAGCGATATAGCTCTCGTATTAGCGAAAATGAATAAGTTTCCATCTGGCAATAGGTGCACAAATGGATACAAGTTGTTCTCATCATCAACATCTCTAGTCTCTCTGAGAAAATCAAGTGAGAAAATGTTTGGAGAAGAAGAAGAAGAAGGAGGAAAAACTCCAGTATTTCTAGGGTAGAACTCGTAGTTAAACTGTCTTCTTCCACCAATGACGATTATCCGACCATCAGGTAATATCTGATTCGTTGAATACCACCTACGCTCCGATAGGTAACTCGGAAACTCAACCCAATCGCATGAGTAGTTATTACTCGAGCACGGTGCTAGCGTGCGCACCACGTGATCGCCGTCGTTGTATCCGCCGGTTTGGACTAGGGTTCCGTCGGGAAGGACGGAGCCGGAGGAGCACCACGTGTCAGTCTGTATGGTTAGCGGTCGGAATGTGTTGGTGGCGACATCGTAGAGCACAGAGTGAGCGGTGCAGTCATTTTGGAGTGCAGTGTCGGCGGGATCGTAGCGGCAGCGGCCGCCGGGGAGGGAGAGGTTAGAAGGGCCGAAATCGGTGCGATCGAAGATGACAACCTTGTTGTTGCTTAGGAGTTGCATGTGCATGGCGGATATGCCGATGTTGTCGCGGAGGAGACGCCATTCTCCTTGACGGCCGGCGGGAGACGGCCATGACTGGGGCATGGTGGGAGAGAGGTGAGGGATGATAAATAAGAGTGCTGCTATTAGAAAGCAGGTGACCATTTTGGCGAAGGATTTTGCATTGGGGGACCTTAGGGAGAAAAGGAAGTTTTGGGAGTTTGTTGTTGAGTAGTTGGTGCAGTGTAATTGATGGAATGAGTTTTTCACTTATTCCAACGATAATTAACTAATAACGAAAGGTGCATGTAAGAAGCCGCTTTCATACTTTGTCCCCCCAAAATATATATATATATATATATATATATATATATATATATGTCTATGTATAATTACATCAACCTTTCTAATATTTAGTAATCACATTTAAAAATTACAATATTTAGAAGTTTCACTTCTCTATTTTATTTTAAAATATTATTAATATTGACCATTTTCTTGATAAAATTAACAGTTTAAAATTTATAAAAAAAATTAAAATAACTAATATTTCCCCAACTCAATAGATACATTCTCTATAGTACAAAGTTTCTATAGTAAATTAACCGTTTAAAATTAATAAAAAATTAAAATAACTAATATTTTAAGTGTCTTTCTTATTTTATCCTTTACTCTCTTACATTTTATCAGTTTTCTTTACAAAAATGAGAGAGACAAGTGTAACTTTAATTAATTAAAAACATTTCAAAATAAGGACATTAATGTTAATAATATTTTAAAATAATAGAGACAAATATAACTTTTAAATGCTGTGAGTGTTAAGTGTAATTATCAAAATATTAAGGAAAGATAGAAGTAAATTATCCAAAAAAAATTAATGAATCATAATTTTGAGAATTAAAGGATGAGAAAATAGTATTTATGTAATAAAAAGATTTTCAATTAGTAAATTATTTTTTTAAATATAATAAATTTACATACCCCTAATTAGGGGGGACGGACCTTATGGGCTGTCTTGAACTATAACCAGGTAGCTTGATTCAAAAATAATTTTGTTTTTTTAGTTTAGAATTTTTATTTTTCAAATTTAGTCCACCTAAATTTTTATAATCCAGTACATTCTTTCTTTAAACTTGCTATTCAACTTAAATTTTTATAATTCAATACATTCTATTTTTAAATCATTTGTCTAATTCAGGTGAACTCCAAATTCTCCGACCCACCTTGCAAGATAATTCTTGTATTTTTTGCGTTTGAAATTAATTTATACATGGGCAACTCTACAAATGATAGCAAACGAAAGAGGCCTTGCTTTTCTTTGTGCCTTAATGAACTGAAGCTCATCGAAGCGACCCTAAAAAGAATTGGAGGCTCACTTCCTTTGGAGTGCAGAAAATACAGGGCAATGAATCTTGGGAGACTTGCTCTCAAGCTAGCCCACCAACTACCGAGCTGCTTTGTGTCATGGGATTTATGTGAAAGTCTTTTAGGTCCCGGCAGCAAACAATAGATAGTTAAATTAATTCACTACGGGAAAGTTGCACTTTGCAGGGCGGGTCACACCCAACGTCTTTCCATTATACAAATTCAATGATCTTTTCATTTTTTCTTTATAGATATAAAATTGTAGCAAGACAAAAATGGAAGGTGTTAAAGCTACAGTTCTAGGCTCTCAGTTCTGATTCTTCCTTTAGTTGGGTGCATGATTGTTGCTTTTTCTACTGTCTAAATGCAACAACGCATGCAGCATTGAAGCAACCTCAAAATTGCAAAGCTGGGATATTGGGTTCATCTCTTAAACCAACCCAACCCCCTAAACCTGCCCTTGAACATGATAGAAAGCAATATTTATATAGCTACATTCATTTATAATTGAGTAGTTCGATCCAATCAGAATGATGTGACTATATTTTGCAATCTTTGAACAACGCATGCAATTTTTAGAACACCGCGTAGAGACTTATTTTATTTGAAATTTTGAGTTCTATAGAACTAGAGACACATAAGAAAAGTTTTCCATTATCCAAACAAATTCGAAACACCAATAGGAAAGTTTCCTATCATTCAAGGATGTTGCTTAATTCACCAATGGAAAGATTCTCAAGTTTACAGGGAGGATGAAAACTAAGTGTCTTACTTTAAATATATATTAAAATATCGTTGTCCTCTATATAAAGGATCTACTCCTATGGTTTAAAGGATCAATCAATTAATTTAAGAATGAAAGATCATATGTTATCATTATGCTTCAAAGGACTTCTCTCAATCTAATCACGAAATATTTTATCTTTCAAATTCTTGTACATGGGTTATTTGAAGGAATTCGAAAATACGATCATATTCTTCATCAATTGCGGATGAACTTTCTTATTCATGCGTTGGAAAAGACATTAATTGGGATTAATATAGCAAAGGTAGTAAATTTATATTGTGTATGCTACTGTGGTCCTCCTTGTAACTATTTGTGTATATCGGAGAATTTTGGTTTTTATGACATGAGATTTTCTATGTTATTCGTGAAGGATTTAACTTATTAATTCTGTGTTTAATTTCTTTATTTTTCACATGATATTTTCTTATTACTTAATTTATATTCCATAACTAGGAAAGGGAGAAATGTCAAAATACAAAGATCTACTTAATCTATATGTGTATTGAATAATTGAATAACGCAAGGCCTATTATAATACTAAACTAGAAATAAGAGTTGATTAAAATGAAAATCAGATTCCAAAAAATTTCCTAATCAAATTTGTAAAATAAACTAAATCCTAATTTCAAAAGGATTACAATATGGCATTTGAATAAAAAATAAAGACAAGTAATCAAAATAAAAATCCCAAATTCATCCTAAGCAAAATAAGAAAGAAACGATCCTACATAAAATAGGAAATTTGGCAATTCCTACAAAGATTGTGGGCTTTACGTCTAGACAAATGTTGATTTTACTGATGTAGTTTGAGCACCAACAAATTTGATATGTATTCAATATTGTTCATTTCTATAGTCTTCTGGCATGCCCACTACGTACTTTTATTCACATTCGGTTTATTGTTATAGTCAAAATTATAAGCTGTTACATAATTGGGTGCTAGTTCAATTTCAGGTCTTAATCAACATATAAAACTTAAGTAAACACTCATTGATTGCAATGAAGGCAAAGCCTAAGTGAATCGGAAGCCAAAAGTACAAGTAAAATGATCAAAGGAGTGTTACAAGTTTTATTGGCAATTTTGTCGAGCATACGCGTACACATCAAACAATAACACTGGGACTATGTTCAACAAATTCAAGCCGTGCTCATTTGAAGGCAATGCCTGCGCCTTTTAAGATGAGACAATGTAAATGCCAATGCATGGAAACCTTAAGGCAATGCCATGACCTCCCAAGGCTTCAAGAAAATTTCACAAGTCAATCCTAAGCCAACCTAAGAACCAAGACTCATAAGTCAAGCCTAGACAAAGAAAAGCTCAAATGGATCTAAAAAATCATTGGGAAATTTTGTCAAAAAAATGGCGTATGACTCAAAAGTCAACCTCAAGCCAATTCTGATAAGTCGAGTCCATGCCTATACATCTTAAAGGCAAGTGAAGGTACACTTAGGTTCACTTGGAATAGCCTAAGGTGACATGTCCCATCACCTCACAGACAACAGTAGTACTACCTAGTAACACTAACCGCATGACCAAGCCCTGTATGGTGCGCGTGCACGCAAATAAACCCTCTAGGTGCGCAGTAAGCCACTCCTAACTAGGATACCCCCTAGACATGCCTTTTTGTTTAATGACCCATGATCCATGTCGTACAGTATTGTCCATTATAGATTTTGCAAGCCTCGTGATTTTATTTCCCTCACCCTCAGACCTATATAGCTCATTCTTATTCCAAAACCTAGGCGACTGGGGACAGAAGCTTCACTCTCCCGCAAAGTGCTTCCAAGCATAAGTCCATTGTAGTCCTTTAGACCCTACACTTCAATATATAAGATCAATTGATCCTTTTTTAAGAAGAGGAACGTAACATGTGCTAGTCTCATGGTGATATCAATATCCCTTCTTGATATCACTTGAACTAGGAACAATTTAGAAGTATTGCTTTTATTTTATAAGAATCTTACAATTATAATTTTATTATGGGGTTATTTGGCCGACCAAAACATACCAAAAGTCACCAAACTTTAACTACTTTTTGTACTTTCTTTCAATAAAATTTTAACATATATCACCTTTATGTTACATCTTTCTATTTTTATTGTACTTTTTGGCCAAAAGTTGGCCAACCAAATGGGCCCTATAATTTCTTTCACAAAGCATATTACTTCAGGGACCAGGGATGAAGTCAGAATTTTTTATTAAGGGGTCGAAATTTTATTTTTTTTTTCTTAGGTTGAATTTAGGCCTAGAAAAAAATTATAACTAATATTATAAATTATATTTAATGAATGAAAAAATAAATTAATATATATGCATAGATGGTACAGTTAGTTAGACTTTCAAATTTTGAATTATGTATAACAATTGAAAAAAATAGTTAAATTTTAGGGAGGTCGGTGTGTAACTTAAATTTTTTAACTCAAAATTTATATACACTAGTGATGGTACTTTCCTTACTAAGGCCAACCATTTTGTAAAATTTTAGAAGGGGCAAAATATAGTACAATTTTTTTGTAATTACAAATTTTATTTACGGTGGAGAGCCTAACGAATTCCCTATCACGATTGGTTTACATCAAGGCTCAGCATCAAGCCTGTACTTGTTTGCTTTAGTTATGGATAAGATTACAAGACATATTCAGGATGAGGTGCCGTGATGTATGTTATTTGCAAATGATATTGTTTTAGTAGATGAGACGAGAGAATGAGTGAATGTTAAGCTAGAATTGTGGCAGGATACGTTAGAGACAAAAGGGTTTAGGCTAAACCGATGCAAGACGGAATATATGAAATGTAAGTTTAGTCATAGTAGAATAACGGGTAGTATAGAAATAAGTTTAGGCACACAAAAGATTTTAGAGAAAGATAAATTTAGGTACCTTGGATCTATGGTGCAACAAGATAGAGGGCTTGATACTGATGTAAGTCACAGGATTCAAGCCGGGTGGACCAAATGGAGGAGTGCTTTTGGGGTTTTGTGCGACCGAAAAGTCCCCCTCAAGGTAAAAGGGAAGTATTATAAAGTGACGGTTAGACCAGCGCTGCTATATGGATCAGAGTGTTGGGTAGTAAAGCATAATCATGGTCAGAAAATATCAGTTGTGGAGATGAGAATGCTAAGGTGGACGTGCGGGATTACAAGGAAAGATAGGATTAGGAACGAGGAGATTAAGGGCAAAGTAGGAATAGCACCAATTGAAGATAAAATGAGAGAAAATCAATTAAGATGGTTTGGCCATGTTAGAAGGCGTCTAGCAGAGCACCTGTTAGAAGGTGTGAAAGTATGGAGATTGTCAGGAATATGAGAGGTAGAGGAAGACCCAAGAAAAGCTGGAAAGAAACTATTAAACATGACTTGACCTACCTAGATCTATCGGAGGACATAATCCTAAACAGATCTAATTGGTGTCGACAAATCCATATAGCCGACCCCACCTAGTGGGAAAAGACTTGGTTTGGTTTGGTTTGGTTACAAATTTCATTTACGAGTAACATTTTTCAAAACTTAGGATGAGCTATAGCCCCCTTGGCCCCTTAAGAGAGCTTTGGCCTTGTTAGAGACTTTAGCATAAAAATACATACAATAGATGCTATGATAAAGAAAATTCTTGCTTATTAATAAATTGCATTACATTGTTTGCACATCAAATTCAATTGGTTGTAAGGCACTATACTAACAATCTTCCACTTGTACTACAGTAATTCACCTATGAACGTGAAATTGGAGTACGAATGTTAAAGGCAAAATTTTAAATTTTTTTATGCTGTCGTATGCATGCTTGAGCAATTAGGGTGTACACAATGCACTGCCTAGTGATTTTTTACCACAATTTTAGCCTAATCTCTTGGTCTTTTTGCACCCTAAATGTAACCTACTATAAGAGTGGGACTTAGGTTTGTTCTTATTAGCTTCTTACACTTTGGGAGACCCTTCTGGGGTACTCTATAATAACCCAAGTTTTCATATTAAATTAATTGATGATTTTGGATGAGATAATAATGTAATGAAGTATCAATGATGATAATATGAAGGATTAATGGATTTAATTAATTAAGATTTGGAGTTCTAATTTAACAAACACTTGGCTAAATTTGGAGTGTGGGAGGAACCCAGGAGCACGGGGGGACCACCTTGGGCGCACGCCTATCCAAAGCTGGGCACCCGAATTAGTGATGTCAATAACCTATGATAGATCTTACTTTCCCCGTCGCACACACATGGTTTTTTCCTTCGCCGCATCAAGTGATGGCTATGGGGCTTAGGGATGCCATCCCGAACCTCACCCTTTATCTTCCTTCGTCTTGAAGGATTGGACTGCATATATACACTTATATACATATAATGTTTGTTGGCTAGGAGGGAGGAAACCAAGTTGAAGAACGAAACCGAGTTCGGTATGTTCCCTTAATCATAATCAAATTCAAATTAACTTCTCAAATATTCAATTGAGTATATATTGAATGCATTGGTATGATTGTTTCGGTGTTAGAATCGATCGGTTGAGCATGCAAAGTTTTTCGATTTTCCGAAGAGTTTTTGGCAAACCTATTGTATTTCTGTTTTCCTTGATTCAAACGCTTGAGGTAGGGATTTAATACATTTTATTTGCATATATGATATGTAGAATATGCTAGAATGTTGTTTACATGTTTATTCTAAATTTTTGGAACACTTTGTTGAGATTTTGCAAGCTATTTACACACATATATGTATATATAGGTCTGTGAAAGAAATGATCAATAGTAATTTTAGATTTTGATCCATAATTGTTAAGCCACAAATTGATTACTTCCATAAGTTCATATAAGCTTTGTCGTATCTTCTAAACCTTCTGATTTCAAGAAAATAGCTTTAAATTTAATGAAATTAAGATAGAAGTTTAAAAACTAACAGATTTAAAAATAACATCGACCAATCTGAGGCCATTACCTCTCATCCAGGCGCACAACCCCATGGGCCCGTGCATGCCCCAACTCAAGTGCACAAACCCTCTCTAGAAACTGATATTCTCCCATTTTTGTTTAATAGAACGTATCTGTATCCCAAATTTTAAATATAAATGATTTAAAAAGGATTTTTTTAATAAAATAAAGGATGATATAATTGAATAAATAAGAAGTATATGATTAAGAATATGGTTTAGATGTTGTTAAAGGAAAGATGTGTATGAAGTGGTTTGTTGATGATTATGGATAATTGTTATGGTGATGTGATTTGATAGTTATGAGAAAGATGATGTTAATTATAATGGAAAGAGATAAAAGAAATATGAATGGAATTGTGATTGCAGGGTTGGCGAATATTGAAAAATAAGAAGAATACATAAAATACTCTTAGGTTGAAAGTCCCTAAACATATGCAGGGATTGGTTATCATGCTAGTAAGTTAATAGCCTACAACACGATAGTTATCTAGCTAATCGTGGCCAGTAGGTTTGCAGCTCACAACACAACAGTTATCTGGCCAATCGTGGCCATTAGATTTTGATCTATAAATGATGACGTTTATTTAGCTAATCGTGGCCCTTGAGCTCAGGCTCATAAACGATGACATTTTAGTTCATCGTTTTCGATGAGTGTTAGCCCATAAAAATAACGTTAATATTATCCACCTCGTGAATATGATGACTAAAGAGATAAAGGAAAGATAATAAATAAATAATTAGTAATATTAATTGTTTAGATGTTGATGTTGATATATGATTGTTGGTTATGATTGTTGGTATATTATAATGACGTGTGGTTACTCTAAAATTTGATGCTACATGATATTGAGTTGGTAGTTAGTGTGGAGAATATTACAAAGCCATCTGATTATGAGACCCTGAGATGAGCATTAAGAGGGGGTTCACACCTATTATAGATGTCAATGTTCTAGTTACATCCACAGTGATTGTCCACAGAAGTGTGTGCAGAGGCATTTTACTTGTGATCAATTGGGACAGACTAATAGGTTTTGTCCTCAGGGTAGGATTGTATTTCAGTATTGCTTATTATCTACAATCTGATGAGCAGCCTAATTGCACATTTCAAATTTTGAAAAAGATGCTGCGAGCATTTGTGTTAGATTTCAAAGGCAGTTGAGATGATCATTTGCCGTTGGTAGAGTTCGCCTACAATAATAGTTACCAAGCTAGCATTAAGATGGAACCATTTGAGGCCTTGTATGGCAGGCTGTGTATATCGCCTATCTGGTGGATACAAATTATTGCTTGGGCCAGAGTTGGTTCGTAAAACAAATGAAAAGATTAAGATTATCAGACAGATATTAGAGACAACGCGTAGTCGTCAGAAGAGTTACGCGGATTAGAGACGGAGAGCTTTAGAGTTCCAAGCAGGAGATCATATATTCTTGAAAGTCTTGCCATGGAAGGGACAATTTTGATTTGGTAGGCGTGTTAAACTATCACCCAGATACATTGGGCCATTTGAGGTTTTAACTAGAGTTGGAAAGGTTGCATACCATTTGGCGTCACTACCGCAGTTGTCAGAAGTGCACGAGGTGTTTCATGTATCCATGCTTCATAAGTATGTTCCGAATACTACACACGTGTTATATTAGATTTCAAAGACCAAGTGCTTCGGGGAAGAATGATTCCATTAGTTGGAGTGTTAAAGAAACATCATAGTATTGAAGAATCTATTTCAGAATGTGAGTCTGAGATGCAAAAGCAATATCAGCAATTGTTTACTTAAAGTTATGTTTTGTATCGATTGTCTCAAATTTCAAGGACGGAAATTTTATAAGGAATGGAGGATGTGATGACTTGAGTTTTCATATTAGATAAATTTAAAATTTGTGAATTTGATTATAATGAGATGAAGTATTAACGTGAGTGATTTGAGAAATTAATGGACTAGATGGATTGAGTATTTTGGAAATGAGAACAACACTTAGCAAAATGGGCCAAGGGAAGGGGCCCTGGGTACACAGGTTCCTTTCCCTAAGTACACAAGGTGAGGGCAGGCACACGGGTTGGAGCCCTAGGCGCTTAGACTGATAAGCTAAGTGATTGATTTGTCGGCCCTAAGTTTTGTTATTCCACATATCAGTCATGTAACATCCAATATTTAATTTTGGCCATTTATGTGTTATTTTAGGCCAATAAAATATTTAAAATGAGATTAGGTAATTTATTTTATTTTCTGTGAATCGGGTGTGGCCCAAAATCGATATTTCGTTGGACAACTGGGTCTGACCCAGCCTTTATTTTCCCTTCTCTTTCTTCTTTTCTTTTCTTTTCTCTTTGGCTTTGGCTTCTTTTTTTTTTTTTTTTGGGGTTTGGGCCGTGGGGGCTTTCCAGAGACCACGGGGAGAGAGAGAAGAGAGAGAGAGAGAGAGAGAAAAGGTAGAGAGAGAGGGCGATCCGAGAAGGAAAGAAGACCGAACCAGGTAGTTTTCGATGTCGTGAATGCTGTGGTGGTGTCTGTTTTGCGTAAGTTCGCTCGAGGTGAGAGAAATCGATGCCGAAAGGTTAGGTGCCTAAACTAAAATCTCTCAATTTCTCATTTTTTGCTTCAAATTTGAGGTAAATGAGACCTATATTTATGTTCTAGACGTCGCAAGGATCATTTTGGTATATTTATATGCTTGATTTGGTAGAGTTTTGTGAGATGTATATATATATATATATATATACACACGAGTATGTATATATATGCATATATGCGTTGGATTTTTCATACTTTTGAGCCATGATAATTACATAAATGAGATAAAGAGATTTTGGGATAAATTTTTATATGTTTATTTTTTATGAAAGTGATTAAATTTAGACTGACAGTACGAAATCAGTCTGAAAATTGGACGCTGACAGTGGAGGCATTCACTGGAAGAAGAAACGGGAAAGAAAAAGAAAAGGGAAAATAGTTAGAGACATTACCATTGGGGCCCAAAACATTTAGATAATCACAAATTGACCCCTAATGTTTTGGATAATTAAAAAAATGGCCCCCAAAGTTTTAAATAATAACAAAGTGACCCCCAAGAGTTTAAATAATTATAAAATGACCCCAGATGTTTAAATAATTACAAAGTGGCCCCTAAAGTTTAGGAAAATTATGATTTTACCCCTAAAGAATCGGGGGAGGATTATAATGTTGCCTCTAGAGTTATGGAGGATTATAGTTGATGTTACAGAATTAGAGAGATATTAGAAAAACTGTAAATTTTGAGATTTTAAGACATACTTTGTTTTATGTTGATAATTGTGGAAAAGAATTACTATATATGATTAAATCAGACATAATTGATGATGGAATTGTATGAAACATAATTGTTGAGGATATTGATTGGCTGAGAGTGCCACATTTATATTGTGACGTGCCGAGTCATGGGTTATATATGTAGACTGGATTTGCGATTTGAGAAAAATGAGGAAATGAGATTTTGAAAATATCAGATGATTCCCAGTTGATATATATATATGACTAAAGATTAATCATTGGGAGTTGGGCATTAGTATTGAAGTGAGATATTATGGGATTTTCTCTGAATTGTAACCGGACCCTGCTTGAGATGAGCGGATGCCTGACTAAGGGTGTAACACGATTCCCTAGCAGAGGGACCAAAGGGTGTAACACGGTTCCTCTGAGTCTTACACCAATGGGGGTGTAACATAGTTCCCCATTCGGTTTATATATATATTGAGATAATGGGATTGTTACATCTATTGATGAGATGTAGGGATTATTATATTAATCATGAGTTTGGTCATGAAATAAAAGATATAAACTAGGAACTACGGTGACCTGATTCCCAAGATGGGATACGTAGGCAGCTCAAGCAAAAATAGCCTGAGTCCGGTCTTAATTATGGATGAGGTTTGGGTAGATAAAGATTGGATAACTGCATTACATCACATATGCATTTTTATATGATGTTTGCATTTCATAACATGACATGTGCATTTTATATTATGTTTGACTGCTATTGTTGTGAGTTATATTACATGTTTGAGTATATCCATTAGCATACCCTTGCATGGTTCGACCTAATGGGCTGGTTAATTTACTTTATCTATATTGCGGGTGATCCGGCAAGGTCAAGAAATAGCCACCCGAAGTTGAGTTAAGATTGATAGATGGTCTGTTATAGAATTTTACTTCTATTGAAATGTTCGTATTCCCCTTTGTGTGACCTAGGGGTGTGGATCCCAAAGTCAATTTATATTCGAGATTGCATCATTGTTGATGAGACCTATGAGGCTGTGTCAGTCTTTTTTTTTTTTTTTTTGGTAAGTAAACGTATTTTGGATTAACGGGAAAATTTATGTACAATGTCTTAGGGGCATTCCCCCGTGGTACAAGTTACAAAATAACTAGTGGATTCCCCAACTATTAAGCAAATTAGGGTTTACATTAGCCAACATGACATGAGATTGAGATAGCTTTCTTCTAACTTCATTTTGGATTCCATGCACAATGGTTGCCATAGGTGTTGATTGCCCCTTGAAAATTCTCTTGTTCCTTTCTTCCCAAATGTGGTAAACCAACCTGGCCCAAGCAAGTTTATAGAGTACACGGCTAGGGTGCTTCCCACTAAATTTGCCCATGGCCCAAGCAACTTCCATTTTCCAAGCTTGTGTGGGTTTGACAATAGAACATTTCCTTAGAATAGTTGCTCTCAATTCAGCCGTGAATAAGCACTTGAAGAATAAGTGATCCAAAGTTTCATGGTCATTTCCACATAATACACAAGTTGGATCAACGTTCATGCCCCAACTAATCATTCGGTCTTTGGTGTGTAGTCTTCCTCTAATAGCAAGCCAAAGGATGAAACTATGCCTAGGAATGTGTTGGTTGAACCAAATCAAATGATGCCAAGGTACCTTGTTATGCTTCTCACGAATAGCATTCCATGTTGTAGCCACTCCATATGCTTCGTTCTTGGATACACTCCATATGAACTTGTCTTCCAAGGTAGTGCTCGGCTTGTAATTTGGAGGGTGCTCAAGGATTATTTCTCTCAACTCCCAAGTGCATGGAAAAGGCCACTTCCATTCCTCATTTACAATTATTCGGTCAACTCTTGCATTTGTAGGCAGTCCCGCATCATAGGCTATCCTAGGACCATATTTGGGAATCAAAGGCCCAAGAGGATGCCAATTTGAATACCACGAGGAAATTGAGTTACCTTTCCCAACCTTGTATTTGGATAAGCGAATGGCCTCATCTCTAAGCTTAAGTAATTTTTCCCAAGTCCATGAGCAATCAGATGGCTTCTTTATCTCCCAAAAACACTTTCTTTTTAGGAGGTTGGAGTGACACCATTCAACCCAAAGGGAAGGCCTTTTGGAGCATAGTGCCCAAATGTGCCTCATCATGGATGCTTTGTTCCATTCTTCAAGTCTTCTTATTCCTAGACCTCCTTCCTTCTTTGGCTTGCAAATTTCATCCCATGCAACCTTGCTTCCCCATTGTTTGAGCTCGGCCCCCGACCATAGGTATCTCCTCAGGACTTGTTCTATGGCATTGCAAATTCTTTTTGGAAGAATAAAGTGAATGCTCCAGTAGACTTGTAAACTGAATAGAACAGATTTGATTAGAACCATTCTACCAGCATAGGAGAGGCATTTAGCAGTCCAGCTCTTGACTTTCTTGGTGACTTTTTCAATGAGTTCCTTACAATCTTCATGCTTAAGCTTTGTTGAGATGAGTGGGACACCTAGGTACTTCACGGGAAGCTCCCCAAGTTGAAAACCAAGTATTGAGCATAGGTGGAGGCTGTGTCAGTCTTTAACGTAATCACCAGGGTGTAACCTTAAATTTATCGCAATTGATGATATTTTATTTATTTCATATGGGAATGAGGAACGTATTTAATTGTTCTACTGGTTGTTATTGTATTAAAACTCAACTTTAACACTGGTTTTTATTTAATTTATTTTGTTCTCATATTCCTATGCCGTCTGTCCCGGACAATTAAGTTAGGGGCGTGACAAGTCAATTATCACGTCTTGCTCAATTTACACCTGAGAGATGATGAGCAGGAGAAGGAGAGGCTTGTATCCATTCATTTCCAAGATTCATTATGTATATATGTATACGTGTGTGTGTGTGATGTCTATTTGGTCAAAAAGAAAGAGCCACAGGTTGAGATAGAAACTGAACATTGGTAAGTGTATCAAACTATAACCAAAATCAAATTAACTTTATCACTCTTCAATTATATTAGTTCTGAATGCATTGGTGTGATTATATTGATATTAGGATTCATTGTTTTAGTGTGTTATTGCCGAAACCTTGGATCACTTTCTGATAACACCTTGATGAAAATGGCAAACTCATAAACGAACACAAGAAAAATTACATAACGAAAGAACATGAAATTTACGTGATTCGGCAATTTGTCTACATCCATGGGTACAATAAAAACTAGTTTTCAATTATAAGAAGCTCTAATAATAGAGTAAGGAATTATAAAAAATATGAGAGAACCTTAAAGAACCTTAGATAACTTTGTCACTTGTTCTTAGCTTTTCTCTCAATCCTAACATTTAAAAACCCTAACTGGAACTTAGCTCAGATGTACAACATGTCCCAAATATATATATATATATAGGAATAAGAAACCTAATCAAAATTGGAATCATAAACTTGCTAGGAACAAGACTACTAAACTGGTAGTTTAAACTTGTTTGGAATAGGATTATCTGTACCTCCCAACCTTCTATGTGTTGCCATGAGTCATAATGAGCCACAACTCTAACAGCTCCACCTTTGCAGATGCTCACTGTTTAGGAAACTGAACACTATCAACTCCACCTTGAACAACATAGGTTGGCATCATCTCCCATCTAGCAACTAGAGACATAAATCAAGCCTAAGCAATACTTGATCCTTCATCTTCCTTATTAAAAGTAGCTTCCTTTTCAAATCAGACTATGTTGTGGTAACTCCACCTATAGGTGTTCCTAAAAACCTTCTGCCCTTTCATCACTACCGCTACCCCCTTTCGAAACATTCATTTTGCTGTAATTAGATTTGAAACTAAACTCATTTAAATCTAAGACACCTAATGAAATAAGATTCTTCCTAAAATCGGGAATATGTCTTACAACACAAAGGGTCCGTACCATACTATCAAACAGGCAGATTTTAATATTCCCAATTTCAACAACTTTGCACATGGCATCGTTATCCATCAAAACTGAACTAGAATTCATTGCCTTGTAGGTGTCGAACCACATTTTGTTTAACGTCATGTGAAAAGTACATGCCAAATCTAATCCCCAAGAAACTGTGAGATGATCTGAATTGGATGAAATTGAAAGCATGTCGCCATCCTTCAAGTTCGTCTTTACAATGTTTGCAAACTTTGAAATGTCTTTATTCTTGCTACCCTTATCCTTGTCGCACTCTGGGCAATCCCACTTGAATTGGCCTTTTTTGCCATACTTGAAGTATTGAGGATCTTCTTCTCCCTAGATTAGACCAAGAATTTTTATTCCTCTTTAAATATCTATACCCTCTCCCTGAGGATTCCCATCACTTTGCTTACGTTTTTGTTGAAAGTTCAATAAGGCTGTCTTAATTTTCTCTAATATGAGAGTCCCTTTAGTGTATGCAAGGGTTGTGATCAAATTCTTGTACACCAATGAATCTGGTAGTGAGTATAATAGCATGAAAGCTTCATCCTCATCTTCGAACTTGACTTTTACCCTCTTCAAATCCCCAATGATTTGATTAAATGCATTGATGTACTGTTTTAGGTCTGAGCCCTCCTCCATCTGTAAGTGATACAGCCTTCGCTTAAGATAGATCTTGTTCGTAAGAGACTTGGATACGTATCGCGCTTCAGGTTTAATCCATACCTCTACTGCATCATGTCGTCATCTAGACACACTCTAAATGTAAGCACAACCCTTGCCTGAAGTTCAAGCCAATCTACTTTTTCCATTTTCCAAGTTTTGTTGTTGCCAACGCTTTCAACATTCCTTGTTGCACCAATAGATCCTTCTACCACAATTCAAAAATTTTCCATTCCATTGAACTTACTAACATCAAACTTTGCAAACAAAGAGATTCCTTCAGACATATCAAATATCTATCTCTAATATTAATTATTATTACAAACACCCTAGGTTACCTTTTGGTAACATTTTGATGAATAATGGCAAATACAAACATAAGAAAATCATACATAACAGAAGAATACAAGATTTACATGAAAAACTCCAAATTGGAGAAAAATCTCGAGCACCCAGAAAATAAAATCCACTCGCTTTGTAGTAAAGAGATACTAACATAGGAAAAGAATTGACTATAATGATGAGATCTTTTCCCCAGTGGTCAGACACACTTCTATCAAGGTAATGTTGGCCTTGATAACTCATTTGACATGGAATTAGAGCAAATAGATGTAAAGACAGTGTTGATTCATGGTGACATTGGAGAATATTTTTATATAGAGCAGCTAGATGGGTCTGAAGAGTTTTTGGCAAACTCTTTGGTTTAATGCATTTTACTCACATATATGATATGTAGAAGATGTTACGATATGATTTACGTGCTCATTTTGAGATTTTGCGTGAAATTTGTGAAAAGTATGTAAGTTATACACATATATATATATGTATGCATACATTGTGGAGAAGATGATGCATTATAAGGCCTGATTTTGCTCTATAGTCCATAAAACTTCAAATTTATTATATGGTTGATTTTGCATGAGTTTATAGATGTCGATAAAAATATTGAAATTTGAAGAAAAATGCTTTGCTTTGAGAATTTTGTTTACAAAATTGGAAAATCGTGAAAACTAAAAAATAATACAACCAACCCAACACATGACCCAAAACTATACACTGAATAAATGAATTTAATCCACACAAAACTATACACATATAGCCCCTACCTTGGCTTTGTCGAACAGAAATGGAAAAGAAACAATAGGTTGTTGGAAGTTTCAGAATGCTGGAAAAAAAAATCAAACGATCAATCCTCTCTTCCTAGTATTGAAACAATAATTCGAACAAATTCAAAACCACATTAATTGAAATCCTGGGAAAAGGAATTGACTCGAAAAGGACTAGAACTCAATCTGCCAACTTAGCTTTCTTCCTCTGGTTTATAGGTATCACACGAAGATATATGTATATAATATATATACATACCTCCATATATATATAACCTAAAAGGGAGAGAGGAACTTCAGGAGGAAGAAATCCATCAAGCCAAGCTATATCCATGACTCACCAGGCTTAGAAACCTTAGGATTGCAACATGTGAAGAGTTCTGAACACTTGAATAAGTTGGGCAGCCTTTTGGTTTTATCAGAATCTTCTGTTTAGCACATAACTCTTGATTTTTTTTTTTTCAAAATATCATTCTTTCCAAAATTATGGAAACCTCCCCATTATTTAAAAAAAAAACTATTGCTCTATTTAATTATTATACTTAACCCCCAAGTCCTTAATTTAAAAGCCTTAAATTTTATTTCTATGAAACCTTGGAATCTATTTTTCGAACTTTATAATCTTAGAAAATATTTGAAAAACATTTTTTAGAAACTCTCCGGAGATTAAATTTAGGGAAATTCTAATAATTATAAACTATTTTAGAAAACCCTCAGAGTTTACACATTGAGATTCTCTTAAATTTAAATTTTATTTTGGAAAAATCTAGAACTCATAGTTTGAAATTTTCATAAATTTTTAATTTTATTCTAAAAAATCCAGGTCATTACACTCTTTCCTCCTTTAAAAATTTTTGTCCTTGAAAATTAAACAATAACAGACAGATATATTAAAACAATGCTAGTAGTATAAGAAGATCAAAACATATTTTTAACATTTCTTACTTGTAAGAAAGTTATTATATCAAAATAATGACATAGATACATCGAATACAGTCAAAACTTGTTACAAGGACTCGACAAAGGATTGACACTGAAAGATAAATTAACTACTAAGCATAAAGATAACACTTCTAAAATAAAACATTACCCTAGCTAGTTAAGATCTAAACATTTCCTTGGGTATTGTTACGTACTGAAGAGGAATAAGGTGGATCACTTCCTTCACTATTTGAGCAAAACCTTTGATATGTCCTGATTAACTACAAGTATAGCATATCTTTTTTCCTTCAATTCTTGTATAAACACTTATAACTAATGTGAACCTCCTGACAACAATTGTAACAGTGACGAGCTTTCTTAGCTATCTTTCCTAACTTTTCAATCTCTCTCTGAGAATTGTGGTCTGGTGCTCTCATTAACCCATTCTAACCAAACATCCTTATGGCTGTAGATAATTATTGTGCAAAGATGATTGGATGAAAGACACTAGGCCGGTGAATTCTAGGTTCATTCTAAGACACAGTTCTCAATGGAAATTCAATGGGTCAAGCAAAGGTATCTTCCTCAGGTATTGTAATCTCAAGTTCTCGGTTATTGATTACACTTGAAAAGTGTAATTACAAACTCCCTAACTCAACACTTATTCATGCATTTAAATAATTAAAGTTGAAGTTTTAGTGTTATTATATTACTTATACTTTTATTGTTTATTTGCAGAGAAAAGGGCAAGGATGTCGAAGTTTATAGCTATGGAGATGGCCGAGAAAACGAAGGAAATGTCATGGTTCAAACCTCACCTTGGATAGCCAAGACTAGCCCAAAGACTCAACCTAAAGGAGGAAGAAAAGCAAGAAATCAAGATACTTGGGGGTCGGGACCGTCCATCTAATGGTCGGGACCACAGTGTATAGGATTTGAGAAGAAAGCTTTCTGTGGTCCCGACCCCCAGATTAGACGGTCGGGACCACCGTGTATCCGAAATTCAAGAATTAAAGCACCTCTTTTAGGGTTTCTTGACATCTATAAAGAGAGCTATTGGACGGCCAAGAAAGAGGGAAAGCCCCTTTTGATTTTGCACCTTCAATTGAGTGTTAGAATAGAATTTTGAGAGTTTTTAGATTAGGTTTTAAGCTTGGATGCATGGATTCATGGTTTTTGTTGGAGCTTTCATCGTTGTCTTTGTAGTGATTCTTCACCTCGTCTCTTATATTCGCTTTACGTTGTAAGTTGCAGTTTAATCTATTTTGTTTTATTTCGATTTGTTTCGCAATATCATGTTTTGCTTGTTTCAATTCTCTTTTCGTGTGATTGAATGCTATTTTATTATTTTTAAGATACTTAAAGTAGTTTTAGTGTAAAACCCTAGTTCTTGATTCAACGAATCAAGAAAGGGTAGTTCACAAAAAGCCTTGGGGTGTTCGTAGTCCCTTCGCGTAGGTTGCGAAACCCTTCGCGTAGGTTTCAAGACCCTTCGCGTAGGTTTCGAGACCCTTCGCGTAGGTTGCGAAACCCTTCACGTAGGTTTTGAAACCCTTCGCGTAGGTTTCGAAACCTTTCTCGAAGGGATTTACCTTTCACAAATCTATTTTTTTTCTATTTCGAAAACATTCGAATACGAAAACCCTTAACCAAATCCGTGTGAGATCACTAGTATGGATTTTCGTAACCAATCATCAAATACTTTTGAATAGAATTAAAAATCAGATTTTTATTAATATTTTGGCGTTTAATTGAAAAACTCTAGGAAACAAAGGTCTTTAACCATATCTGCTTGAGATCACTGGTACTGACATTTGATTATAACATCTTCAAAACTTTTCAAATTAAACCCTGTTCTTCAAACAAAAACATCCCAAGGTAAAGTAGTGAACTACCTGAACTTGAAAGTTGGATCAATAACCTTTTTAGTATTGTGCTTGTTATTTAATTTAATTTATGAGTTGATTTATTCGCTTTAGAATTTAGAGTAGATGTTTTGTTTGCATTTTAAAATTAAATTGAATTTCTTTCATTTAGAATCTAAAACAAAAGTTTGAGTTGCAAAAAAAAAATTAGTTTAAATTAATTTAGGTTCACCTATTAACTAAGAGAACAAGTCTAGAGCTTTTAACAAAGCCCTCCCTGTGGAGATGACCTCGGTACTCACCGAGTTTTAAAACTACGACTGCCCTCTTGCACTTGAGAGGTAGAACCCGAAACACAATATAGGGTCGGTCAAGTTTTTGGCGCCGTTGTCGGGGAGGGCAACTAAGCACTAGATTTGGGAGTTAAAAGAGAGTTCACTTGAGAAATTGGGTGAATTTTTCTTTTCTCCATCTCTTTATTAGTAGTTTTCTTTCTTTTGCATTGTTATATATTCATTTGCATATCATATAACCTAGTTTGCATGCTAGTTAACTTAGGTTGCATTTTAGTGTAGTTTTTCTCTTTCTTATTTTATTTTCATTTTTATTTTCTGATCTTAGACATGGAAGTTGGTGATCTTGTACATGGCCCTTTTGATACCCGAGAATACATAGAGTATCTAGGTGGCATGTTTGGATATGCTTTTACATTAGACACCTATAGTATACTTCCTCAATTCTTTGGGCATGAGGAGGAAGACCTACATCTTCACCTTGATAGGTTTAAGGCAGCATGTGGTTTATGTGATGATGCTAGAAAGAGTGAGAGACTTAGGTGTATGTTTTTCCCTTTATCATTACAAAGTATGGCTGGTGACTGGTGTTATGCTGTAAGTGAATGGGTCTGTACTTGGGAGCAATTTCATCAAGCTTTTACTGAACATTTCCTCCCTATTCATCAAACCTTCACCCATGGCCTTCAAATCAAAAATTTTTATCCAAAAAAGGGTGAAGTATTTTATAAAAGTTGGGAGAGATTTAACAATCTTTTGGAAACATTCCCAAGTCACGGATTAGAGCTAGGGGACATTGTAGCCATATTATATAATGCTCTACATAGTAGTTTACACCAGGCGTTTGATAAAGTCTTAGATAAGGAATTTCTTGACCTTACCCTAGGTGAGGCATGGTCATTCCTCAAATTTTTCTATGAACACACCAGGCCACAGGGAAAACTTAAGCCTAGTTTTGAATCTTGTGCACTTGAAAGCCACACCAAACCTTCCCCATATGCTTCTACTTCACTTGACCTTCATGATCCATCCTTTAGAAGTAGCACATGCATGGAGTTTAATTATTGTGCCTATCCCAACCTTGTTCCACTCACTGAGGGCCAGCATGAGGAACCTCAAGATTATTGGTCTTGTGAACCTAATGATGCACAATTAGAGGATATTTTTTATCAATTTATGCAACAGCAATTGAGCTTTAATAACGAGTGCAACCAGGCCCTAGATGACTTGAGAGAGCAACTTTCTAAGATAACACAAGCTATGAGCACTAATCTAAGTGGTAGCATGATTGAGTCATCAACCTTAGGCACTACCTTAGGTACTGAGTGGGACAATTGCCCTAACTACACTGGGGATAACACTTGCAATGAGCATCTTTCTCATATTCCTTTAGACACTCCGGTTTAGGATATCCCTCTACCACTTACTGAGAGTCAAGAAGATATGCAATTCTTTCCTACTATCAAGCTTGATGCTCAACCTACCCCAACCACCCTAGACCTTATTGAGAATCCTTTGACTCCAACTGAGCATTTGAATGCCACATGGCCCGAGGAACATATCATTGAGTCAGTTGACCCTAGTTCACTCCATTACACAATCGAGGTTGAGAGTGGTGCACGCCTCTCATCTCCTGACTTAGTCCAATCCAAAAGTCTTACTATGGGAATTGTGAGTGACGACCATAAGATCGGCCATCATTGGGGAGAGGTAATAGACACAGGGAAGGTTTACATTGACTTTTTGGGTGTTGAGAGTTCATTCAAACCTAGCATTTCTACACCTATAGATTTCGTGGGCATTGAAAGACTTATTGAACACACCATTTCCACATCCATAGATTTCTTTGGTATCAAGAGACTAATTGAGCCAACCATGTCCACACCTACACTTACACTTTGGCCACATCTGAGGTTTCAAGAACCTTACTTGGCCTTTCATTCCCTGGTGTATTTTACACCTGGAAAGCATTCATATTCAGTGCCTAGTGGGCTCGAAGAGAACATTTTATTTCGTAAACCATTTGTGGATGCATGGGATAGAGAGGGTGTTAGATAACACTTTTGTTTTCATTTCATTTGTACATAGTAGATTAGATTTTTCATTTTCTTATTTTCATAGTTCTTTTTAATTTGATTCTTTTCCTTTATTTTCTTTTCTTTTATCTTTATTTCTTCTTTCGTACTAACCATTTTTCTTGTCTTATTTTCATTTCATTTTATGTTTAACCTTTTCTTTTGAATAGTTTCTTTTGTTTTCTTCAAATAAGGAAGCTCTTGAGGTAATACCTTTCCTCTCTTTCTTATTTAATCTTGCACCTTTCAATTTTGGTACTCCATTATACATACTAGTTGTTGTTGGGAGTGCTGTAGAATCTAGGTTGGGTGGCGTTTTGGGTGATGCCTTAAGGGGCTTGAATAATTGGTGCATGCTTGGTTTAATTTGTGCTATGTTCTTATTTGTGCCTTTTGTGGCTATTATTTCATGCTCATCATCATGCTCACTTTGCACACTACAGACCCACTTATGCATTATAGTTTTCATATTGAGGACAATGTTTAGTTTAAGTTGGGGGTAGAGTTCGCATGATGACACTTTATGCTAAAATTGTCAAATTTTTCAAAATTTGAGCATTTTTTTAGCTTAAATACATGAATTTAGCACATTTATACTTACATGTCAACCCTTTTGGTTTGGTCAATGGTGAATTTGAGTGAGATAGTGATGAGTGAGTTTTGTTCAAGCCTTAATAGGAAACATAATTCAAGTGGAGTGTGTGATAACTTTGTGCATTTTTGGACTATTATGGTGGAAAGTTTATGTGCTTAGGAGTAGATTTTATTTGATATTGGTTACTTGAGCATCTTTGGACTAGGTAGAGACTTACACCCTTTATGGTGAGCTTTTGAGCCTTATATTCTTTTCTTGAGGGGTTGCACATGCTTACATTTCTTTTGCTCTTCACCTTGGATTTCATTGCATCGATTGCATCACAAACACTTACATGAGTATCTATGTAGCACATTATGAGTTGTTGCAAGTTTTGAAAATGATGCTAGGCTTTCTTTGTCATTTTGAGCCTTTTTGTCCTTTCTTGGTTATGAATTACCTTAGGAACCAACTTGAAGCCTTTTAAAAAAGTGTGTGATATATATATATATATATATATTTTTCTTGGCTCCCACCTCATATATTATCCCATAACCTTGTTCACACACTTTTAAGCCTTACCCTCACATGTTTTGGGTTATGAAAAGTGCCTCAATGTTAGTGATGTGAGTGGGGGTTGTGAATTGAAACTTTTGAGAGCATATTGAGAGGGAATAGTAGGTGGAGAATTTAGCTTATGTTTATTTCATTATTTCAAAAAAAAAAAAGAAAAAAAAAGAAAAAAAAGAAAGAAAAAAAAAGAAAAAAAAAGGAAAAGAGAAAAAAAGAAAGTCTGTCATTCATTCTTGCTTATGTAATTTTGGGACTTGTGCTTTATATTATAATTATTGAGAATGTCCCATGAGTAGTTTGTAAGTTAGTGAATAAGCTTCTTGTTGTAGTCCTTCTTGGGGTTGGAAAGGAAATGGGTAGTTTGGGACTTGTGTGCACTTGAACATCTTTATCCCAAGACATGTGCTTTGATTTCCATATCTTCCATTGTTAACCATTACCCCTGGCCAAGTTACAACCAAAACAAAGACCTAGTGGATTCTAAGCAAGCAACTCTTGTATTGTGCATGTAGTGGCATTGTGTAGGTTATGTGATGTGACTTTTACATATGCATTGAAACATGGTTAGGAGCTGTCCACTTTGAGTTTCATTTTAATTCATTCATATATCATGGAGTCATGTGCAACTAGGATAGCATTTTATGCTAATAGGAATGTGTGAACCCTTGAATGAGTGAATTTCTTTCTATGAGTGGAATCCTGTGAGCTTTTGAAGTCAAAACTTAGTTCCATTTATGCTCTTGAGACCTTGTTGAATGAATGAAACAATTTTGCACACATGCTTCTTCTACTTTAATAGTCCAAGCCTTATGCTTAGCACTTGGAAATTACACATGATGCGTAGATTTTGTAACTTATTGAGCTTGAACTTAATTCATCTTAGATTCGAATCACTTTTTGACACTTTGAGACCATTCCATAGAATTTTGTGGGTAAATTCACTGCAAACCCTCATGAGACCTTACTCGTCCACTAGGGGGAACCTAGGGGTTTAAAGGGCTTGCTACACGTAGCTAAGTGTAGCCGTGTTTCCAATGAAAAGAAAAATAGGATAGTAGTTGTATCTCATTTTAATAAAGAATATCATGCATTTCATTTTAATAAAAAGCATTGCTAGGGACAAGCAATGTTCAAGTTGGGGGGTGTGATTACACTTGAAAAGTGTAATTACAAACTCCCTAACTCAACACTTATTCATGCATTTAAATAATTAAAGTTGAAGTTTTAGTGTTATTATATTACTTATACTTTTATTGTTTATTTGCAGAGAAAAGGGCAAGGATGTCGAAGTTTATAGCTATGGAGATGGCCGAGAAAACGAAGGAAATGTCATGGTTCAAACCTCACCTTAGATAGCCAAGACTAGCCCAAAGACTCAACCTAAAGGAGGAAGAAAAGCAAGAAATCAAGATACTTGGGGGTCGGGACCGTCCATCTAATGGTCGGGACCACAGTGTATAGGATTTGAGAAGAAAGCTTTCTGTGGTCCCGACCCCCAGATTAGACGGTCGGGACCACCGTGTATCCGAAATTCAAGAATTAAAGCACCTCTTTTAGGGTTTCTTGGCATCTATAAAGAGAGCTATTGGACGGCCAAGAAAGAGGGAAAGCCCCTTTTGATTTTGCACCTTCAATTGAGTGTTAGAATAGAATTTTGAGAGTTTTTAGATTAGGTTTTAAGCTTGGATGCGTGGATTCATGGTTTTTGTTGGAGCTTTCATCGTTGTCTTTGTAGTGATTCTTCACCTCGTCTCTTATATTCGCTTTACATTGTAAGTTGCAGTTTAATCTATTTCGATTTGTTTCGCAATATCATGTTTTGCTTGTTTCAATTTTTCTTTTCGTATGATTGAATGCTATTTTATTGTTTTTAAGATACTTAAAGTAGTTTTAGTGTAAAACCCTAGTTCTTGATTCAACGAATCAAGAAAGGATAGTTCACAAAAAGCCTTGGGGTGTTCGTAGTCCCTTCGCGTAGGTTGCGAAACCCTTTGCGTAGGTTTCGAGACCCTTCGCGTAGGTTGCGAAACCCTTCGCGTAGGTTTTGAAACCCTTCGCGTAGGTTGCGAAACCTTTCTCGAAGGGATTTACCTTTCACAAATCTATTTTTTTTCTATTTCGAAAACATTCGAATACGAAAACCCTTAACCAAATCCGTGTGAGATCATTGGTATGGATTTTCGTAACCAATCATCAAATACTTTTGAATAGAATTAAAAATCAGATTTTTATTAATATTTTGGCGTTTAATTGAAAAACTCTAGGAAACAAAGGTCTTTAACCATATCCGCTTGAGATCACTGGTACTGACATTTGATTATAACATCTTCAAAACTTTTCAAATTAAACCCTGTTCTTCAAACAAAAACATCCCAAGGTAAAGTAGTGAACTACCTGAACTTGAAAGTTGGATCAATAACCTTTTTAGTATTGTGCTTGTTATTTAATTTAATTTATGAGTTGATTTATTCGCTTTAGAATTTAGAGTAGATGTTTTGTTTGCATTTTAAAATTAAATTGAATTTCTTTCATTTAGAATCTAAAACAAAAGTTTGAGTTGCAAAAAAAAATTAGTTTAAATTAATTTAGGTTCACCTACTAACTAAGAGAACAAGTCTAGAGCTTTTAGCAAAGCCCTCCCTGTGGAGATGACCTCGGTACTCACCGAGTTTTAAAACTACGACTGCCCTCTTGCACTTGAGAGGTAGAACCCGAAACACAATATAGGGTCGGTCAGTTATAGCTAAAATCTCTACTCTGATTCTTACATTTATTATTTGCCAAGATTCTCTAATATGCCAATAAACCTATAATTAACAACTGCCATAAACAAATATCAAGAAATTTAATTTACAGAAACACATAAGCACATAATCACATAACATGTAATACAAAGACTCTCACTATCCCTCTAGGTATCCTAAACCTAAGCTCTAATACTAACATGTCATGCCCTAGGTTTTAGAAACCCTAGGGGTGGCCAAATTTTTTTCAATCAACATAAGACCCTAATCAGAGCAACCAACTGAACATAAAGCAGGCCATTAAAATAAAATGTAATTTTTTTAATGATAGAATAAATATAAATAACAGCCTTGGCCATAGCTAGGCTAATAATGCTCCGACTCAAACAAAATTCAGAAGATTAGGCAACTCTGTTTCCCTAGTGGACCTCGGGATTAGCAGATACTGAAAAAATCGAGAGGGTATATAGACTACCCATGGGTTGAAAGGCCCTAAACCTGCGCAATGGTTGATTATCATGACAGTAGGTTAGTACCCTACAACACGATGTTTACTTGGCTAATCATGGCCCTTAGATGTTGATCCATAAACAATGACAGTTATCTAGCTAATCGTGACCCGTGAGTAAGCTAGTCAATGGGTTGGATTTGGTCCAAATTCTACTCGGACCAGATCCAATAATGTTAGACCAAATCCGTCTAATTAAATTCCTGACTCAACGGATCTAGATCCGTTAGGTTCAAGAATTAATAGATTTGGATCTGGATGATTCGTTAGATCCATTATTTTTAAAAATAAAATACTTAAAAATAAAAATTTTAAAAATATTTAAAAAATAAAAAAAATCATTTTAACTAATTTACTCTACTATATATATGTACATAAATAAATATATATATATATATATAGAAGGGTACCGCTGGGTAGGAGGACGGTCCCAGGGTTCTAACAGTCAGTGCATAGTGTGAGGCAAGTGGCGACCACGGTGGCTGTCAATCATATCACCTATGCCACCGATTTGGAAATCAAGGCATGATTTAACCCGAGTGTCAAAAGAAAAACTCCATGGACTTTTAGGAGTTGAGACTAGTGTTTAATGCCTTTTTTTTCCTTCTCCAGAGGTGTTGGCAACCGGTAATTATAGATGTACCTAAATATATGTCATCTCTCTCTCTCTCTAAACTGAGGGAGTCTTTTATATGCATGTAATTAAAATAAATACATAAAATATATTTAAACTAAATATATATATTTTTTATAAAATTATTATTTAAAAAAATTATTTTTGCAAAACAGGTCGAATCTGTTAGTTATATAGATTTAGACTAGATTTTACAAATCAGATCCAATTATTTTTTGATCTAGATCAGATCCATTATAAATTGGATCTGGATCTAATAGATCTAATCCAGATGATATCCAGATCTGCCTAATTGATAAACCTACCCGTGAGCTTAGGCCCACAAATGATAACATTTCAGTTGATTATTTCCGTTAGGTGTTAACTCATAAAAGATGATGTTGATAGTATTCACTACTGACTGTGATATGATGACATAAAGTGATAAAGAGATAAATGAAAGATAATAAATAGATAATTATTTATATTGATTATTTGGTTATTGATGTTAACATATGGCGGTTGGTTATTGATGTTGGATTTTTATGATGACGTGCAGTTATTGGATAATGATATTTTAATGTTTATTTATTGCTTCTATTATTGTTTTATATATATATATATATATATATATATATATATATATATATATATATATATTTACTATACTTTATCAATATAAGTAGATTAGTGTTTACGTCCCTACAGATTGTATTGCAAATGTAGAACCTGAAAGTTAGGTGGGTTCATTGAGTTGGATTTAAGTACTATTTTATTGGAGTTAGCTTTATTATTTAATTATTTGGGAATGTAATATTATTAAATTAAGACTTATTCGATATGGTTGTGAGGCCATAGGCTAAGATATTATATTAGGATTTTATTGTAGCATTATTTCCTAGTTTGACCAAACTTTAATTATTATTTTATTATTAGTTATTATGGATGTCTACTTAAGGGTGGTTATGGCTTTGATTAGGTTATAATTGATATATGCATGCTATGTGTTGTGCATTTCACTCATCCCTCGAATCATGAGATCCCAGGGCATGACAATCATGCAAGTACAAGATGCAAGTGGATTGGGCATGAAAGAGGATGATACCTATAAATATATATCATAGGTAAAGAAGAAAGACAAGTAATTTTGTAGAGAAAATGAATTAGAGAGATAAGAGAGTGTGAGCTGAGATTGCATTTTACATTTTTTTTTTCTTCTCTTCTTCATTTTTTTTCTTCTTGTTTTTTATTTTTAAAACTTGTTTTACAATCTTATAATTTTGTTTAACTACTCTTTGTATAAAATCATGTTTTTAATCTTTCAAGTTTCAGTGAATTTCTTTTTTTTCTCTTTTTTTTTACCATGTCTTGCTAAATTTTTTTACTTGGTTTCAAATCAAGGAGAGTGTTAGTTGAGATAATGAATTCAATCTAGCTATTGGTTTTGCTAGTTTAAAGTGAATTCTAAATACTAAGGATGAAATATTGATTGTTATAATCTTTAGATTAAAACTTAGGTAATGTTATAATTTAGCATTGGCTATTGTAGGCCAAGTGTTTGATTCAACATCTCATCTCATAGTTGTTTTTGAAATATCATGATAATAATCACTCTAATATCCAATAAGTTTTGCTTTTATGAGAGATATCCAAATTTTATATATTGATCAGTGTTAAAACCTTGAAACTTTCCAAAACTCTTTCCTAGAAGGTTTGTTGAGGTGGTTTCAAGATTCTATGTCTTGTTCAACAAAAGAGTTTTATTTCAACATC
The DNA here is from genome assembly GCA_019916065.1 of Vitellaria paradoxa. Lineage (NCBI taxonomy): Eukaryota > Viridiplantae > Streptophyta > Magnoliopsida > Ericales > Sapotaceae > Vitellaria > Vitellaria paradoxa. Next base: position 24,837,472 of record CM034243.1, read on the forward strand.
TCTTATAAAAGTTAACCTCATTCTCTTAAAGTTTTAAATGAAAAATCTTTCGATTCAAATTTGCAATTATTAAATTTGGATTAAGTTATAAAGGCTATGTTGACTGAATCATCAATATATTACACTTGGAATGGTTTGAATTTAAGTCTTGCATTTCATTAACTAAATCAAATCCTTTCATTTTAAATTTTTAAAGTTTTGTTGTAGTTTAAATTACTTGAGCTTTACTTTAGGTTGTTTAGTTACTTTAGCAAAATTTTCTTTCAAAACTTTCACAAATTTGAACTATTAAATCAATCTAAACATTCTTTGTGAAAAGTTTATTTCAAACTTGTAAGAACTTTTCGAACTTAAGTTTTTCTTGAGATTTTCAACAAAGCATTCCATGTGGATTCAATCTTGATCTCACCAAATAAATACTACTTTGCATATTCTTACACTTGGGAGTTTAATTTAGCACTTTTTTTTTTTTTTTTGTAGTCATTAATCCAGGTCAATTTCACTCCAATTTAAATAGGGGTTCGAACCCTCCAGGTCAAGAATCCAAAAATACATCTAAGTCAACCTCGGGCAATCCGATTCTATACTAATTCCACATTAATAAAATAATTCACCACTTTAACCATTAATAAAAATATTAAAATAAAATAATGCATTTCAAAAATACGAGTCATTACACTTTATTTCTTTGATTTATGGGTACAAGGATCATCTATCCCTTTCTCAAACTTTTACTAGTGATTAATTACTTCTTATATTCTTACATAAATTAGTTATCTATTGTTCTTTTATAAATTTTAATTTAAAATTTGTTCATTTAAAATCCACGTCAATTCAAATGTCCAAACCAAGTTTTAAATTTGTCTTCCTAAATTAGTAATATTTTTTTTTTCTGTAATGTATTAGATAAAAAGATGTAAATTTCAAAAACATAAATTTTTTTAGAATCATTTTCATTTTTATAAATTCTAACTTAAAAATTTCAAAGAATATTAAACAACATGAGAGTAGCTTTTGTTTTAAAAATAAGATTTGATAATAGCTAGGGTAGACATTTTCCTATGCCATTGTTATATTTTAGTCATTGAACTAGAAAATAAATTCAAACAAGATACCAAACAAATTTTAAAAATATTATAATTTTTTTAATAAATCTTTAAAAAATAGGGTAAATTACACCTAAACCCCCTTAATATTTAAGTAATTAAACCTAGATTTCCTCAACATTTAAAATTGACAAATACCCCCTTATTTTAAAATGTTACTAACACTCGATCCCCCTCTGTTAGTTTGAGCCATTAAATTTTAAGAACTGTAAAAGTCAACTAGGTAACAAATTTTTTTACAATAAAGACAAAATTACCCCTGAGTGAAACCTAAAACACTTTTCCCCCTAAAAAAAACCCCTAAAACTTAAAACAAACATGTCGCCATTCTGGCATTGATGATCGATGCTTCTGAGTTCTTTTGCGAGTTTAACCTTTGGCGCAACAGCCTTTGATTTCGCTAGAGCTTTATTTTCCTTTGCTTTTCACAGTCTTTGGATTTGATGTGGCCAGTTTCTTTTTTGCCGAAGCACAATCAGTGGCCTTTGGTGCAGATTCATGGGTATCTACTACAAAGCCACCATTAATCAAAACAAGCAGAAACTTTGGCAATGGATTCAACAAACTCTGCTACAAAAGCCCTTGATCCTAGATCTCTGCCCTCTAGCGGAAGCCCTCGTAGCAGCTGCATGCAATAACAGCAGTACCTCACGACACAATTCCACCCACTGCACCCTGCAAGTGCTAGTATACTATTCATTTCTTTTAATGCCAATGCTACTGCAGCATTGATGTCCTTTTCGGCTCCGCAGGTTGGTAGTAATACAATTGGAATCGATACTATATTTGAAGATGAGCCACTACTGTTTGAAGAACTCAGAATTAATACCAGACAAATTTGAAGCAAAACCATCTCAATTTTGAACCCATTTGGTTTTTTCTTTTTTTCCTTTTTGAGTAAGTGTTTGGGTTTCACTCAGGGAAATTTTTGTCTTTATTGTAAAAAATTATTGATTGGTTAACTTTTATAGTTCTGTTAAAATTTAACAACTTAAACTAATGGAGAGAGGTTAGGTGTTAGCGATATTTCAGAATAAGAGAGTATTTGTCAATTTCAAATGTTGACGAGGTTTAGGTGTAATTACCCAAATGTTGAAGCGATCTATGTGTAATTTATCCTAAAAAATAAAGCAAAAAGTTCAAGCTTGGCCCACATTTAATGTAGGTGATGAGAGAAGGGGCTGCTGTACCACTGAATATTCGAATATGGGAACTTAAGTGGAACGTAGGGATGGAAACGAATCGAGCTATTCACGAGTATTTGAGCTCGGTTCGAGCTCGGTTTATGACTAAAACAAGCCTGAATCAATCCTTATTTATGGCTTGCTTAGATTCAAGTTCGAGCCTAGAAAAGTTCGGTTCGAAAGCTCATGAGTAAGCTTGATAAAATAATATATATATATATTTTTAATAATATTTTTATTATATTATTAATAATATTTTATTCATTATATTTTAAACCAAAATGACGTTATTTTGGTTTAATTCAAGCTATTCGCGAGTCGAGCTCTAGTCGAAAATTTTTTTTATCAAGTCAAGCTCGAGGGCATGTAAAAGCTAGAATCGAGCAAGAGCTCAGTTTAGAAAGCTCAATCCATGCTTAAATAAGTTAAAATTCGGCTCATTTCCACCCCTCACGGAATGACGTCGTTTTTGGTGAAAAATAGTTAAAACGGCATCATTTTGGGAGTATTGTAGCAGCTGCTGTAACCCCTACTTGCAGTCCCCTAAGTCGGGTGATGACACTCGGTTGAAAAAGAAGAGCTTCCCTTTTATGAGGATTCACGTAAATAAATTATTATTTCAATACGCCATCTAGTAAAATATGCTTATTTCTTTCAGTTATGGGTACTAGAATGGTTGTCTCCTTCTCGATCATTTGCATGTGCAATTAGTTATCTCTTATATTCTTGAAAGAATATGGTTGAAGTTGGGCCTCAACTCTAGTTCTTAAAGATGTCATAAAATGTCGTTGTCCCTTTTAAATAGGGGTGGCAAAATGGGCAGGTTGGGCGAGCTAGTGATGGATTTAAATGGGTTGAAGGTTAAATCGGTGCAATCCAAACCCACCCATTTAAAAGGCGGGTTAGACATGGGTGGGTAGAATACGGGTTATTTCAAACCCATGAACCCATATCCAACCCATTTATTTATGACTCAACTTACTTTTAAAAAAGAAATTAAAAATTTATTTCAATTAATGTATATATATATATAAATACATGAATATTTATTTTAATTAATATAATATTATATTACATTTTTCAGTTAGTTTCGAATTTGTACGAATCGATTTATTTTTTATTCAATTTTTAAGCAACAACTCTCACTCTCTGTCTGCGCGCGCGTGTGTGTGCGCGCGTGTATATGCGCACATGCTTGTGAGCGTGTGTGTACGTGAGCGCGCACACGTATGCGTGTGCGTGCACGCGCGCTCGTGTGTGTGTGCCTGTGTGCGCGCGTGTGTATAGGTGTGTATATGTGTGCACACGCATAGGCATGTATACATGTGTGCTCGCATGCGCGCATGTGTAGGCGTGTATGCGTGTGTGTGAGCGCGTGTGTGCCTGTGTGCATGTGTGTGTGCGCATGTAAGCGTGTATATGGGCGTGCGCATAGGCGTGTATGCGTGTGTACGCGCATGCGCTCATTTGTAGGCCTATATGTGTGTTTGCATGTGTGCATGTGTGTGCGCGCGCGCGCGCGTACTTGTGTGCGCACGCGCGCATGTGTAGGCCTGTATGAGTATGTGTGCGTGTGCGCGCGCATAGGCGTGTATGCGTGTGCGCGCGTATACGCACGTGTGTAAGCGTGTATGAGTGTGTGCTCGCGCGCGCGCGCATAGGCATGTATGCAAGGATATGCACGTATGTAGGTGTGCGCGCGCGTGTATATGTGTATGTATGTGCGTGTAGGTGCGTGTGCCCGCGTGCTCGTGTGTGAGTACGTGTGAGCACACGTGTGCGTGTGGGTGCGCGCGCGCGCGCGTAGGCGTGTATGTGTATACACGTGCGTGCGCGCCCATGTGTGTAGGCGTATATGCGTGTGTGTAGGCGTGTATGCGTGTGTGCGTACACGTGTGCGTAGGCGTGTATGCGTGTGTGCGCGCGTGTGTGTATGTGTACACGCCCGCGCGTGTTATTTAAATTCAGTATAGAGGAGAATAGGAACAGAGAATGAAAGAAGAAGTAAATTATATGTAATGTATATATTATACATTTATTGTATACGTTAAATATATATATACACACACATCATATATATCTAATGTATATATTATACATTTATTGTAAATATTACTAGAGAGAGAGAGAGAACAGTGTAAAGAGAGAGATGTAGATTAAACTAATTTTTTTAACATAAATGGGTATTTTAATGGGTCCCGTTTCACAACCCAATTGCACCCGTTTATAAATGGGTATTTTATAAGTTACCAAATTACAACCCAATTAGTAAAATAATGGGACCCAAACCTATTTATTATGGGTTTAATTAAGTGGGTTGATGGGTTTGTGTCAATTTTACCACCCCTACTTTTAAATAATAATACCCAGATGCAACACAGGCTGTATTAAGATATGTGTTACATCTGGATATGAACTGATGCATTTGGACATTTGAATGCATCATATCGTATCTGAATGCTCTATCTTATATCTAGTTGCACCTTATTCTTATTCGGATGCACTTTGTTCATAGTCAAATGCTTTTACGATCGAATATTCACACTCGGATGCACAAGCTCATATCTAGAAACTTAATTAAGATGGACTACGTTGTTTTATGAAGACTTCAAAGATTAAAGTTGAGATCTGACTTTAACTTTTACATTGTATATTTTTATCTAAACTAATTGCCTACTACACTTTTTTTAAAAATTAATCTCAAATTAATTTATTTCAAATTCACGTTTATCCAAATAACTAAACAAAATAATTGAAAAAAAAGAACCTGCTTTAAATTTGCCTCTCTAACTCAGTTTGATTATTTTTAATTTGTAATATTTTTTAAAATGTGTAAAGGGATGAAAGTTTCAAAAATTATAAAAAAAAAGTAAGTTTAAAAATTAAAGGAATATTTAAACAATTTTGAGATTGTTAGCAATAAGTTTTAATAATGGCTCGGTCAAACATTTCACATGCTATTGTTACTTTTTAGCCCTTGAAAATAAGAAATAAATTTCACATAAGACACCGAACAAATCTAAAAGATATTACGGGGCTTTGGAGTGACCGAGTTAGATAATTTGAGATAATTTATGAGTTCATAATTTGTATAATGAGATAAAAAGTAAATAATTTTTACAAATTTTTAAAAATTTTCAGTATTTTTCAGTGCGCTAAATACACCCTATAATTTCTTAGGGGGCATTTAGTAGCAAATTTTTTTTTGAAGAAAATAACCAACTTTTAATTTTTGAGTATTTGGTAAATCACTAATTTTGTTATTTTTCTACTCTGTTATAATAATTTTTCAATTCAGAAGTTATCAAAAGTTGCTAAAAATTATTAAATGTTACTGAAAGTTACCAAAAATTATTAAAAATATTAAAAATTACCAAAAATTTAATCAAACATAAAAAAATTATAAAAAATTACAACTTATTTTATCAAAAACACACAAATTATAACTAATAACTTTTAATAAAAAATTCTAAAAATTCTCTAGACGCCCCTTAATAAACCTTTAAAAAACTGGACGAGATGTGGAAGGCCCACCAACATTGAACACGGGTGACGCGGTCGGGAAAGCAGAGTCCCACTTTCAATGGGGCCCGCGTTTGCCACGTGGATTACCAGACGGAGATTAGACCAGGTTTCACGCTCCCATTGGTTTTTTCCAGGGCATTTTCGTAATCTCATTCAAACCCGCGTTCGTTTCCGTATCGTCCGACGTATACACTACACACCGAGTTTTCCCTCCTTTCCCTCTCGCCTTCCTCTGACCTTAAAGCAAAATTTGAGAGAGAAAGTGGAGAGAGATTAAGGTGATAGATATAGAGTGAGAAACAAACGAAGGGGGTATAGATAGAGAGAGAGAGCAGCGGAGGGGACGATGAAGCACATTTTCAAGAAGCTTCACATAGGGAGCAATCACGACCCCAATCGATCCAACGAGTCTCCTTCGACAGTGTCCCCTACTTGCGGTTCTGATCATCGTGCAGCTTCTGGCCAGTCCCCGGCAAGTCCGTCGACTTCTTCCCCATCTACGGCCCCCGTTCCGGCAACTGTACCGGCCAATCCGGTTCTGCCCGCGGTCAATCGGCAGGATTACTTTTCGTCAGAGGAGGATTATCAGCTTCAGCTAGCCCTAGCTCTCAGCGTATCGGGGCCGGACGCTCGGGACGATCCGGAGAAGGATCAGATCCGTGCTGTGACGTTTCGGGAGAGGGACGACGCTGCGGCAGACTTGTTATCGCGGCAGTACTGGGTGAGTTGGTCCCAATTGAATTTGAGGGAGTTTCAGTCTTGCGTGTAATGAATTAGTCCGTGAACCTAGTTTATTGATTTCACTAGTTTTTTGGTTGTTGATTTGGCTTCAGATTGGACGACTTAACTTCTAAGTAAGCAATGTGATGTAGATTTTCAAACTTGAATTTCGCTCTACTTACTTGTAATTTAGCAATTTGGGGAGCTTGACGCACGAAATTTGGAGATTGAGGATAACTGTTACAAATATGGGTAAAATCTGATGATCTAGTCAAAGTTTGGAAATTGGGATTGATGAGTTTCAAAATTTCTTATCTACTAACTGAATTTGGTCTCCCGAGCATTTTGAAGCCCTGCACATACTTAAAAATTACTCCAATTGTGTTCTTTTGTGAATGAATTTGAATGGTGAAATTAGACATTCAGCTGGCCTTTCATTAATGCATATCATTTGAGAAATTTTATTTATCCAGGTACCCAAAAAAAAAAAAAAAAAAATATGCCCGTGCATGTAAAGTGAGTTGAATTTTGTTCCAGACTTTCTGTAGTTACTAAATTTACCATATGCATATTGCATGGATTTTTTTTTTTTATTCTTTTGGAAGTATTACACATTGCTGCAGCTAGGGGAATTTAGTAATATACCTTATCTCAATTTGGGAATAGCAGTCATAGTTTCACTTTCTTTACCCTTAAGGTGGAAATTGTGGACAAAGTAACATGCGAATTGCTCATTTGACGAATTAAATAATCTCGTTGATATTTTTTTTCCACTTTTTTCCTTGTATGAATTTCTGATATGTAGGTATTGGTTTGGGTTAATTGAATACTTAATCTTGCTTGGAATTTTGAATTTAATGGCGAATTTTGGCAATTCGGCCGGGTGCAAAAGTTTTATACCTGTTTTGTTTTGTTTTATTTTGTTTTGCTTTGCTTTCTGGTTTTCTATTTTTATATTTTTTGTGGTGCTGCAGTTGTGCAAGAGTTAGATGTACAAGTATTGTAAGTAGTCATTAGTCACTTGTCGGTTTCTCTGTTATTGTATGAGGATTTGGTTTCATATTATCAAGATGATTTTTCTACATCTTACCTAAAACATTGCATGAATTTCTTAAGGAATAATAATTAAATTAATCGATGAAACCCTTATTTGTTTCAAGCTGTTGCATTAATTCTTTTAAATACACTCTGTATCAGCCCTAACCCTTGACCTGAGCTTTGACAAGTCATACTTGAGACCAATAGGCACACGGAGGGCTGATCATTCTTTTAATTTGTTAAAGAAGCTCGACAACATATAAGAGTAGGGGCTCAACCTTAAAACCTACGTACTAAGGTGAGGAAAGTCCATCTTTTATATGGGACAAGTAATTTTTCTTATGAGCCGATGTGGGACAACTTCTAACAATCTCTCTTATGCTTGCCTGCATGGATATAAGCACACAGCGTGGATTGTGATGAGGTGTAGTTGAAAACCCACTCTAATACCATGTTAAGAAGTTTGACAACACATAAGAGTAGGGGTCTCAATCTTAAAACCCAGGTGTTAAGGTAAGGGAAGTCCACCTTTTATATGGGATGAGTAATTTTTCTCATGGGTCGATATGGAACAACTTTTAAAACCTAGGTGTTAAGGTGAGGGAAGTTCACATTTTATATGGGATGAGTAATTTTTCTCATGGGTCAATAGGGAACAACTTTTATTAGCATCCCTCATGCTGCTCCGCATAGACATAGTTACAACGTAGACTGTGGTGAGACTCAGTTGAAAACCTGCTCTGATACCATATTAAAGAAGCCCAACAACACATAAGAGTAGGGGCATTAACCTCAAATCTCGGTATTAAGGTGAGGGAAGTTCATCTTTTATATGGGACAAGTAATTTTTCTTATGGGCCGATGTGGGACAACTTCTAACATAATTGTTATGGAAGAAAGGAAAATCTTGAAATAAATGGTTAAGCAATTATTCATTAGGAAAGCAAGGTGGTTGTTTAATTAAACGTTATGGAACTAGAAAAGAAAACTATATTGGTTGTAGACTTTCTAAGTATATAGGGAATAGAGATCTTAGTTTTGGCTTGGAAGCTGGTTTTCAAATGAGGTTTAGAACCATTTTTATGATGCTCTTATCTTTGTTTTGGCTCCATGTTTTATGTTTGTTTGGGGTTGTTTGCTGTGCTGGTAGTAGGAATGGGAAGGCCTAGATGAGCTTTACTAATCCATCAGGAACAAATTTCTTAATAGCTTAAGAAAAAGAAATGAAAGAAATATTCCTAATATGATTACAAAATTTGTACATTTAGGTGGTCTATATGGGGATGGAAAATTTGGATTTGTTGAAATTACTCTCATCAGGGTGTTTATTGTGAACTATATATAGTGCACTCAAAGTAGAATAAAGAAAGAGTATGGGGTGAGAGGGGAAAAAATAGCAATAGAGAAAGAAGAATACTGTGGATTAGAGTATGGGGTGAGAAGGGGAAAAATAGCGAGAGAGAGAGAAGAATACTGTGGATTGGGGGAATCCTCGTTGGATAGTTAAAAGGCCTGTTTGGAATTCTACACAACTCCAGCCAACTCTACAAATCTTTATGAAATTCAAAATTTTTACTCATAACATGAATTATGAGACTGCAACTTTTACAAATTTATACTAAATTTGACAATTCCAAAGCCCCCCCCCCCAAAAAAAAAAGCATTTGATGAGGAAAAGTATAAGGGAATTTTCTAGATATATTTTTTTTTATTTTGAAAAATAAATTTTTAGGAATAAGAATTCAGTTCAGATGTAGGATACCTATCTAGAAGTTCACAACTCAATAATTACATATATTTCCTTTCCCTAGACCTCGCATAGGTAAGAGTCTCGTGCACTATGCATTTTAAAGTAAAATTTACTAGTTTTCTAGTACATAATCACTGGGGGATATGTTAGCCTCTGCTTTGACATTGGATTGGATATTTTTAGAATTATACATCATAGGCAAAAACATTGGCAAAATTTATTTTTCTCGCACAATTAACTTAGGCAAAATTAGTTTTTTTTTTTTTTTTTTTTTTTAATAAGTAGCAAACTTTGTTTAGGCTGAGCATTAATCGAATTTGGAGTTGGGAGTTGTACATCTGTTAAATTTGGGAATAGACCAATAAAATTCAACTGAAAATAACCATATTAGTTGGTTATCAACCTTGAAATAGCATGAATAACTTCTAGAATCTTATTTTTGGGCAAGCATGTGGTCATCGCTACTTTCATTGATGGTAGATTTCTGCATTCAATGTGCTTTTTATTCAATATGGTACTGTTTCCAAGTTAAGAAATTAAATATAATCGGTTGTGAAATTTCTCATGACCACCATGCTTGTGCTTTTGTTTCTAAAGTTTCTGTTGAGGCTACACTTGCACCACAATACTTTTACACTTGCAATATCAATTTTGAAATTTCAGGAAAAAGGAAAAAAGTAATTTCATAGAATGGATGGCAAGGGTTTCCGAAGATTGATTGTTGGGTGAAGGTAGCATATCGTTTGTGGTATGACCAAAGACCGGTGGTGGAACCCCAATCTTTCGATCTGAGAGGAAGATCTATTATTCTCATTCTCAAGATCTAAGGGGGGTAATGGGTGGGTGGAGATTGCAAATTTATTACTAGGGTTTGACACTGGTGGTAGGATGAGAAGTGTGAGGTAGGGAGAGATTACTTATCTCCGGGCATCTAGTGTTCCAAAGTGGCTAGAATCAAAGCTCACAATCAATAGAGGGAGGAAGCAGGATGGGCGGGTGTAGTCAGTGGTAGAGTCATGTGTAGCTCTAGTGAAGGCCTTGAGGAGGTGTGTGGTGGGGGAGTTGGGGAAGAAGAATACATCAATGATGGTTATGAAGTTGGGCTCGAGAATGGATGAACAAGTTTTGGAGAATTTCCGCTCAAGGTGGGTGGGTGGGTGTCGGGTGTGAAATAGAATGAGAGTTTGTTTCTTGTTCACATTTCCATTGAAGGAGACAACAACGGCATCTTGCATACAACAGTGGTGATCTTTTTTCTCCTTCTTAGTGCTTTTCATTTTCTCTCTCTTGTGAAGAGACTCGAGTTTTCTCTGTCAAATTAAACGTTGGGGATGGCAGTTGAAAGCAGTTTGATTGATGTCTCATCGAAGGAGCAATGTGATTAAGGGATTGAAAAGGGAATTTGTGTTGATTTGGACTTCCATATGGAGTTGAAGTAGGGGCATCCAGAAATAGTTGATTTCCTGGAAAGTGGATTGTTTTGGTATATGGAATGAACACGGAAATATGGTATGCTTGTACTCTAGAATGCGGTACGATAGGAGCTATGTTTCTCATGAATCTCATAGAATCACCATATTATTAAAATATTTTAGTATATAAAAATGATTTATTTTAAAATAAATTAATTAAGAAAATAAAATAGTATAGATATCAATGAAGCTAAGTGCACTTTTTGTTTGATATTAGTCTTTACTCACTATCCCTTTGTAAATGCTTAAACCTATTGGTTAATATTACATGATTTGTTGTCAATTCACTATTTTCAAAGGTTCTTTCTAATGAAAATATAATATAAGTATCATATTTCTGGATTGTTAAATTTAGTATATTGGAACATTGTTGTACCACTTTCTGGAACGTGTGTACCAAAGTGTAATTTTCAGGGATAGTAGTGATTTTTGGTAACTATAGGCTAGCGGGGGTGATGGTCATGTTGAATGCCTTCCTCTGGCTTGTATTCAGCTAGAGACAGTAGATGTAGATGGCAAGAGATGTTTGTTGTTAGGGGGGAGTGGTACAAATTTTAGTAAAATATCGAGTGGGTGTTGAGGAAGGTAAAAGCAGTTAGAAGGGTGTTGAGAGTTTCATGTGATAAATAAGTAATGATTAAGCTGTTCTCTACCATAGGGGACATGTGGCCCCAAATGAGGCAAAGGACTTCATTCATTTAGAAAGATGGAAGTAAAAGGGCTAGCAGGAACTTAAAATGCTGGAGTGCTTGATTAATTATGAGGGAAGAGGGAGGAATAAGGTGGGGGGGGGGGGTGGGGGAAAGAGGGACTCTGTTAATAGGTTATAAATGAAGCCCAAAACAATTAATTGGGATTTAAGGAGTGTTAGTTGTCTTTTTTTTTGGGGGGGGGGAGGTTTTGTAAAGTTGTTTTGAGTAGATGGGTCCTGATGTTGTTTGTCTTCAAGAGACAAAAACAGAGGTGGATGATTTTGCTGTTGGGGCCTTTGAGGAGGTAATTGGGTGTCTTTTCCTGCAATTGGAGCTTCAGGGGGCGTTATGATTGTATAGGACAATATAGTCTTATCCTTGTAAGATAGTGAGGTGGGGAGTTATACTGTTAGCTGTTGTTTCAGGAGCTTGGATGATAATTTTTTATGTCTTAACTGGAGTGCCTATAGAAAATAATAGATGGGGGTGAATTCTTATTGGAATTAGGGGCGGTTGCTTTTAGACGGGAGTTTTACCCTTTTGTATTGGAGTGGATTTTAATATGACTAGGTATCCCGTTGAGAGGGCGAGTTGCTGAATGAGTTTAGTTTCCATGAGGGCTTTCTCACAGTTAATTGAGGAGAAAATTAGGGGCGGTTGCTTTTAGACGGGAGTTTTACCCTTGTGTATTAGAGGGGATTTTAATATGACTAGGTATCCCATTGAAAGGTGAGTTGCTGAATGAGTTTAGTTTCCATGAGGGCTTTCTCACAGTTAATTGAGGAGAAGGGACTGATAGATTCACCAACGGCTAGGGGTAGATTCACTTGGTCTAATGCCAAGTGCAAATCAAGACCGGACAGATTCTTAATTTCAATCAACTGGGAGGAGCATTTTTTTTTTTGGGGGGGCGACATTTCAGTTTTTGCTGCTTAGACTAACTTCTTATTAGTTTTCATTATTTTAGATTCTTGGGGTATGAAATCAGGTCATTTGTTGTTCATGTTTTGAAAACATATGGATAAAGGCAGAGAGCTTCATTGAAAAGGTGGAAGAGTGGTGGGGATGTTATCAAGTTGCAGGTTGTGCTAGTTTTATTCCTGCAAAGAAACTGCAGAACTTGGAGGCTGATATCATCAAGCGGGATAGGTAGGATTTGGTAGGGTAAAAGTTCAGAATTCTGTCTTGATGGGGAGGTGAGAGGACTGGATCAGAAAGAGGAAGGTGGAAATATGTCAGCAATGGAGATTTTGTTAAGATATAAGAAGAAGGAAGAGTTATCAATGTTAGCTAGAATGTAGGAAATTAGTTAGAGGCAGAAATATAGGTTTCTATGGTTGAAGAATGGTGGTAGAAACACCAAAGTTTTCCATAGGATGACAATGCACACCGAGGAGCAATCATATTGCTAGATTGATTGTGGATGGCAGTCAGTTACGGCAGGAAGATCAGATAAGAAATAGTATTGTTAATTTCTACCAGGATTTATTCGCCGAACTGGTATCATGGAGATCTTGCGTGGATAATTTAGAATTTGATACCATTAACTAGACAACTAGGGAAAAGCTTTTATGTGAATTTTGGAAGTTCTTACCTTGTATATGCTTGAATTCCCACAGCAAACTTCTCTTTATTGAACTTTTGAGAAAATGCTTTTAGACAAGATGTAGGATATTCTTTTTCATGAGAAAATACGAAAAAGGACACCTCATGCAACTATGAATGAGATAAAATCTCATTTCTGAATTATGAAATTAGGCCGTAAATTCTTTATGGGAAAAATATATGTGGCAACAAATTGGTTATGCCACTTTGCTTAATCCAATTTTTTCCCCTTCGGGTTCTTTTTGGATCTCTACCTTATTTTATTCATCATATGTCTAAACTATGCTATCTCTGACACACAAAGGAGCTGTGCATAAATTTGTAAAACCTTGACTTGAGCGTGTTCTATACCCCTATTGAAAGTGTCCCTGAATTCCTTAAATGCTGTTTGATGTTAATTTTTTAAGGCAACCTACTCTTGCCACCTTTTCTATGCCTGTTCATTCAATCTGAAAAGTAACATACATTTTCTTTTTGTTTTTGCTTCTGTTTCTGGTCTTTTCAGGATTTCGGTGTCCTTGACTATGGGGAGAAAGTAGTGGATGGTTTCTATGATGTATATGGGCTTTCAACAGACCCATCAATTCAAGGAAAAATGCCATCTCTCGCAGATCTTGAAACAAACCCTGATAGTTCTGGGTTTGAAGTTATTGTCGTTAACAGAAAAATTGACCCTTCCCTGGAGGAGTTGTTGCAGATATCAGAGTGTATTGGCATAGGCTGCTCAGCTGGTGAGGTTAATACTCTAGTAGAGAGGGTTGCAGAACTTGTTACAGAACACATGGGAGGCCCAGTAAAGGATGCTAGTATCATGTCAACAAGGTGGGTGGAAAAGAGTACAGAGTTGAGGACATCTCTTCACACTAGCATTTTTCCTATTGGATCCTTAAAAATTGGATTGTTACGTCATCGTGCTTTACTTTTCAAGGTAAGTTGTCACTGTTATCTGTCACTTCTCTTTCTGGGGGACAATCTGTCCATTGCTGTTCTGATTTTTGGAATTTTAGCTCTGAAGGAGTAGGTGCCATTTGGAAGAACATTATGTAGGTAGTGTCTATGAGAAATTGTTCCAACATCTGGTGCCTTCATGCTTACTTTAGCACCAAAAATCTTTCCAACCTTTGCACACGTGGAATTTGGCTTTGTTACATGGAGTCTTTTAAATATATGATGTACCCACGTTGGATACTTGAAACTTGGGTAAGAGTATGATATGTGTGTCCCATACATAAATTTCATAAATTTGAGAGTTCATTGTTTAAAATATTCAAGCAAAAGGACTTTTTTTGCCCATATATGAATTTCAAGAGTAGATCAGTTTAGCAAATGCATTTTCTGAGGATACAACTGAACTACCTTACAGCAGAAGGATTCCTGTCAGTGTGAGAGTTTTAAAATCAGTCTTCTGATCCGCAGGTGACACTTTTTTATTGTTTCCTGGTTTTGCTACAAGCCATTTAGTATCTCATTTATACTTAGGTTACAAAATTCAGGTTTTTCCCCTTTTGAGTTAATTGCATGAAATTTTTCTCTACTTGTTGAGATAGTAGGAACTTGACCTCTATTCTGGACATTTACATTTTCTGTTCTAAACAATGAGCATAGATACTGATTTTGAATAAAGGTAAATGTATGTATGGGGTCCTGAACACCTTTGAGATTGCTTTGGGAATTGAGCAAAAGTATCTGAAGGAGGGGTTGATGGTCAACCTATTCTTTTATTTTATTTTATTTTGTTTTCACGGGGAAGTGAAAAATTATATAAATGGATAAAAACATATACATACTGTGAGGGGCATACCCTAGGAAAACATAAACTGATCAACCTAGTCTGATACATCTGGGGATAAAATATATATGTACCATTGAAAACAAAAATCAAAAGAAGAATGTATCCGAGGATGTATGATTGCATCTAACATTGAATTTACTGGAAAGTGTCAAATGTTATTTTTCTCTCCTTTGATAAAATTTACACATGAAATTTAGTGCTTGGAATCCTCAGAGCCTGCCTGGTTGGTAAATTCTTTTGAGAGTCTTTTTAAAAAATTTTTCCCTTTCCAATCAAATGAATTGCTCTTATATTTAAGCAAATAATAGTTTGTTTGTTTGTTTTGATTTGTATTTTGTTTTTGCTTTTGCAAATAGTTTTTTATCATTTTATTGTAATGTGCAAATTAGCCACATCAAATGTGTGCTTTTTTATTTTATTTTATTGTATACATATTTATTTTCTGTAATGCAGGTATTAGCTGACAATGTTGGATTACCTTGCCGGCTGGTAAAAGGAAGTCACTACACTGGTATTGAGGATGATGCTGTCAACATCATAAAGTTGGAAAATGACAGGTAAGAGGCTGAGCTTTTTTTCAGGCTTGCTGTTTTACAAGTATACATTTAGTGGGTCCTTTAAAATATAATTTTGCTCTTTTACCCTTTTTAACTATATTTGAAATCAGGTACATTCTTTTGCCTTATAATTTTGCTTACACTTTGTTTTGCTTGTCTAATACTGTAATTCCAACTCTCAATATTTATTTAAAAACACTTCAGGAGAAAATTTTCATTCTTGACATTTAAATCCCTTGAGGCTTACTGCCTGCTGGGTTTCTCTTGTTGCTCACAAAACGTTGTTTCTTCTTTTACCTGGTCATTTTGGTTTAACGATGGAGTTCAACTTTCATAACTAAATTGTATACTGCTAGCTTTTGTTGAATTATTTAACAAAAATAAATAAATAAACATTACAATCATCAAACTTATGAACATAATCTGATATCAACTTAGTGAAACTGGGCCCCGAATACACTGTTTACCTGTTCAATCATAGGTCATATGCTTATAAATCTTGTGTGAGCATTCTTGGTGGAACTTGAATATAAGTTTGTATTCAGATTTGGTTTCACATTCCCCTCTAATGCTTTGATACTTTGGATCCTTTGGATGGCAGCTTGGATTTGATGAAAATGGTGATCCATATGGTCTTGACTTCTAGTGGTTGTAAATCCTTTTATTTGGTTGATGAACTGTATTTTTGGCTTTGAACGTCTGGTGCCACATCCTAAGCAGCATGGATACAGACACAAGATGCAAATACAAAATAACATGGATACGTGGATATGTTGATTTTACAAAGTATTTTACAGTACTTGTTATTGAATAAATACATATTTTTATATTGCACATGAAAAATAGCAATTTGTTTATTTTCTCCTTAAAAAATACATTTATCTTTTATTTATGTGACATGTCTATTTTAAAAATATTATGTACAAACAAATTAGATATTGTAGGTCTTAAAATTCCTATAATTTTAAAAAAAAAATTTGAAGATGAGGAATTAATAAATATTAATTTATGCTATTTTCTTCTTTTCGAAAAAAATTTATGCTATTTTCTTATTATTCAATTTCAAGTTTCTTCTTCAATATTACTTGGTGTTCATCTGTAATTTACGGATATTTGTATCCACCAAGTGTCCAATGCGGACACGTCATGGATATGTCATTTCCTGTAAGTGTCCATGCTTCTTTGGCCGCATCAATCTGGCTTTGTTGCCATTCAACGGGCTACATGAGTAGCTGCTGCCATATACAAATGGTTGAAGGATTATTAGGCTTGCAAGAAATATTACCTTCTATTTTCCTGTTTCAATTTTACTATTTTGTCCTATTAGCATAATATGGTGATTGACACAAACACTTCTGGATCTATGGTTCAACTTCTTCTCTGAAACATTTAATATCTGATATAAAAAATGTTAGTTCTAATAGAAGTTATTGTTCATTCTTCATCATTTTCTTTAATATTGCTCTTGTGGGTGTTCTAATTGAAGTTATTGTTCATTCTTCTTCATTTTCTTTAATATTGCTTTTGTGGATGTACTTGCATGCCATAATTGGTAAGTGAATGAGCTTGAACTGGCATGCATCTGTACTTCAACGCCAATGCGTTCACAATTATTAAGCAGAGATAACTATCTTATTTCTTGTTTTCTGGAAATCAATAAGATTTCTTCCATTAGTTCAAACTTAATTATCATGTTTGTTTCTAGAAATCAATATGATTCTTCATTAGTATAAATTAAGTCAACAGTTTTGATTCATGATCTTTGCATGGTTAGAAATTTTAGCTATGCCAATTTTTTTTTTAATCATCGCAGCATTTTGCATATGATGTCAGCTTTATGCTTGTATTGCAGCATTTAATTTTTTGTATTTTTGTTATTTATTTGGTGGACGAATATGTTATTATGAAAGTTTCATTAAAAAGTTCTATCTTCTTTTCATTTCCGTTTGACTTTGGAAGGATGGAAAATGGATGATTTTTGGGGGTTTTTTTTTTTTTCTATTTATTTTCTTTTCTTCCCTCATAAAACTCACGAGCACGTGATATATTCTCATATATTTTATTATTTTCTTTTCTATTGCACTCCATCCAAACTGGCTGTTAGGTTCATCTTCAAGATTTGGGAAAACACATTGAGACTTTATAGTAATGCAGCTATCTTCAGCCACCTGCAAGGTTGAGTAGTTGCTGTAATGACAGTGTATCATATTTCTGAGTTCATATTTGGTTTGTGTGTTTATGTTTTAAATATTTTATTTAGGCAAGAAATTGTTGAAATAATTCCTGTTGTTTCTTCTGTTTTTGATTGCTCTCTTTAGTTATCCATCACTGGCAAACCTAGTGCACTTTGCATCTTTATATCTGAGTTCAGCACTGTTGTTTTTTGATTTGTGAAGTGGGACATAATGTGCAAATTTATATAGATGGTTGTTTATAGTTTAGACGGAGTAACTTGAGCAGTATTAATTGATGAGGAACTCATGTATTATATTTACAAATTCACACAATCACATGTTTTTATGTGTATCAATACTAGTATGAACTCTCCATTTGTCATCATTCTGAACCTGATTTATTTGCTTTCAGTGAATTTTTGGTTGATCTCATGGGAGCACCTGGAACGATCATACCGGCTGATTTACAGAATACATCATTTAATTCATATAATCCGAGATTAACCCAACTTCCAAGTCTTAAGACAACTCATGACTCTGAAGTTCTCTACCCAATATCAAGGCCACTACTTGGTGGATTTGAGGCAAGTAGTCAAAGCTCTGTGGTTGAAAGAAGTTTTCCACTGGATAGAAAGTCAAGTTCTGAAAAGACTCAAATTTTCCCTTCACTCCTGAGTGCAAGTGGTGATGCTGGGGTTGGTTCTTCGGGAACAAATAAAGTTCCTCCTGCTAAACAGTTGGATTATATTCCCTCATCAGCAATTGGGACTTCTCTTTATAAAGGGGGTCGTGGGTCCAATGCAGCTGGTGATGGTCCAAGGATGAATGTTAACATAGTTCCTTATACCCAGGGTAGCACAGAGGACTCCAAAAATCTTTTTGCTGATCTTAACCCATTCCAGATTAAAGGCTCTGGCAAAGCTTCTGTACAGAACAACCATGCTTGGAATACAGTTGATGAGTTTCGAAGGCCAAAGAATGATCTTATCTCTGGTCGACCTCCTGCACCACCATTAATGTGGAAGAATCGTCAGGCATGCAATGAGGCCCCTCTGAGAAAAGAGTGTGATTTTGTGGAGGGCCTCTACGCAAGGAACAATCATGAAGCTAATGATTATAATATGTCATCAACTTCCACCAGCTCTACTGCTTCAGACAATGTTTATCCTGACATTCTGAAGTTACGGAACAAGTCGTATCCTACTCAAACGGATAATGTTGGCACTTCATTGTTGGCACCAACTGAGAATCGATTTAATAGGTTACCTTTGGAGGACAATTTGAGCATTACTAATGAGGAAGAACGTTGCAGGGATGAGGAGGTCAGGAAAAGGGGAGGGTTAGACATAGCAAAAGAACATGGAAAGAATATCATTGGAGAACATGATCGCAGGAAGTACACACACGATAGAATTATGGGAATGAATTTAAAATTAAAGAATCCAAAAAGTCCAAGTTCTTCTCTCAATTCCAGTTCAGCTCAGATTGATCCTGTAATGGATGATGTTGGGGAATGCGAAATTCCTTGGGAAGATCTAATAATTGGTGAAAGAATTGGACTAGGTAAAACATGAATGACCAAATTTGTTTATTTATTGTTTCTGTTTTAGTTATTTCTGAGAATGGGGCTTTCGTGAGCTGTGTGTCATCATTTACATTTTTTTTTCATTGCATAACTTTTTTTATTTTTAATATATTTTTTAGTTATTGGTTATGATTGGGAGGCTTGTCATTCCTTATCGTCTGCTTCAGATTTTTTCCTTCTTTCGTAATTGTAATTCACCTCTTTTCCCCCCTTCTTGCGTAGGTTCTTATGGAGAGGTCTACCGTGCTGATTGGAATGGCACTGTGAGTTCTATGCTACTAAGTATTAATGATATTAGTACTGTTGTTATTATTATGACATTCCATTGCATCAAAGTTGCGGATGAGTGAATAGATACCATTTCCTTGACTATTTGCAATGTATTAGAATTTTGCCATGTACGGAAGACTTCAAACTGCTGTATTTTATATTCTAAAGGAGTAGATTGCATGCTGTATCAATCTAAATTAAACCCATGTTTCAGAATATTGACTACCTGGAGTAACCAAAATATCCTTTTTTTTTATAAGTAAATATTATTTATTAGGGCAAGGGTTGCAATGACTCAAAGGCATGTCCTTTGATGTGAAGCAACCAAAATATCCTCCTTTTCTCATATTATCCTCACACCTCATCCCCCGACCCTCCATTCATTAATGAGGAAGTAATTCATATACCTGATTCTTAATTATCAATTAATTGCTTCATATCCATTTTTTCTTTTTTTTGGCATTTTATCCAGATTTGTCTTTTATGGAATGAACATGCTAAATTCCCTTTTAGGTGCCTGCATTGCTCAGATATCATTTGAATGTAATTGTTTGTCTTTTCTAAGCATGTTTGAATCATACTAACTGTACTTTTAAAATTTTAATCCATTAATTCCTGGTAGGGCCAAGCCTTTTGATAGAATGCATTTTATTAAATAAAAATAAAGTGTTTACATATAGCTTATTCTGAGTAGTGTAAGATAATTCTTTGGTTAGTCGTACTATACTTCTTGAATCCTTTCTTTGAGTATGACAAAAGAATATCAGTTGATCCAATGTGATGGGCCTTCACTGTGGGCAATGCTAATCATTGTGGTGCTATGTGGAAGAGTGGCATTGTTTAATTACAGTCTTACCCTGCAATCACATGTCCTTTTGTAGCAGTTATCGGGCTCGGGAGCGGTTATAGTTCAACAATCAGTAGCTTTGAATGCAATGTTGACCAAAACAGAGAACCACAAGCCTGCAATTCTAGGGATTTTCTAGATTGTCTGCTTGGCACTTTTCCAGTGGTCGCCCTATTTCTACTTCCATCTCCTATAGTAGTTAATTCTTTGTAGTTTCAGTATCACCCTATTTCTTGGCTTTTTCAAAGCATGAAAAACATTCTGTCATGTGCTAGTAATCCCCTATTCTTTTATACTTGCCCTCTCTTCAACATGATCTTGAGAATTATGGGATTGGTCCAAGTGGGGTTGCATGATCAGCTTGCTCGAGATGCTATCAAAATTGAAGCTGGTTTGAAAGTGTTGCGGCAACCCCCTGGTTATTTAGTCAGTTCTTTGATTAATGATATAGAGGGTCTTTGTCCTCATGGACCCTCCTGTGTGATTGATTTTAGTTTGCTTGATTTTTCTTTTTTCTTTTTTCCTTTTTAAAGTATAAATATTTGACCAAAAGCTGTTCAGGAAACTTATTTGGCAACAACTGTTAATGAAACCATATTTTGACAATGCAAATTCACCCGGCCTAAAATTGCATTTTTGATAACACATTTTCTTCCTTTTCTGTCATAAACTGCATTTTGAAACTGTGGTTTCAGGGCAGCCATAAACCAGATTATGATAATGCATATTCACACCGTGACCAGAATTCGCAGACAAAATCAGAAACCACATTTTAATAACGCGTTTTTTACCTGTGCACCCCACCCTCACAATTTCACATAATGCTTCCCTAATTGCCCATCTGGCAATTTCATGGAGACACCAATTGTAAATATCAACACATCTCAATGTGCAACATTCAATGGATAGAGGGTTCAATTAGAGAGAGAGAAAGAGAGAGAGAGAGAGAGAGAGAGAGAGAGAGAGAGAGAGAGAGAATTTTTGGAAGTGACTGAAATGGAGGGTGTTGGCGTTTAAAAGTGGGATGAAGAAATTGCATAAACGAAATGCGGTTTTTGCATGGGCTAAATTTGCAGTTGATAATGCAGTTTCTTCATGGGCTTAAGTCGCATTTTAATTATGCGAATTCTGGGAGAATATTTTGTGAATAAATCACATTTTTGTAAGGCTGCTCTAGGTTGGTGAATTCGCATTTTCATATCATGGATTCATAATGGTAGAGTGCCAAATAAGTTTCTCTAAACAACCTTTGGTCAAATATTTTTACTTTTCACATCAAAAAAATAAAAATAAAAGTAAAAATAATTAGTAGTTGCCTGGGCTTCAGCTCTCCAATGTAGCCTCTCCCTGCTGAAAAAAACCTACCCTCTCTGTTTAGGAGTCGAGATCTGGTGAATTAATTTAGGTTCCCTTAACTACTTCACAATTTGTTTATCCATTTATTTAGGCAACATCAACACCAGTCAAATATTAGGAAATTAGTTTGGCAGACACTTGGCCATCTCTTCCTCTGGTGACTTACTTTTTCCGTCAGCATCTGCTTTACCGTATTGGAGCTCTCACCATCTTAATGATCAATCCTTTAGAGTTATGGATTTCTGCGGTCATGCTTTGTGATAGGAAATGTTGAGAACACCATTTGTCGGGGTACATAAGTCACTAAGATGAGATTTTGGATACATACGGGTGCAATGAGAGCAAACAGATGATAGAAAATTGATGGTTCTGTGCACTAATTTTTTTTGGCATTATAAGAGTTGTACTTTCAAGGAATGCTTAATTATTGTCCAGTAAGTTTTGATTTAATATTTTAATTGCCTGAAGGGACATAATGGGCGTAGATGTTTGTGGTGGTAAATTAAGAAATGGTTAACTTAGAAGCTTTACTGCTCTTCATATGGTTCAGAGGCCAAAATAAAATTTGTATTTTAAAATGCTAGGATTAACTTACATTAACTTCGACAAAATTAACTAGTAATAAAAGAAAATGTGTAGTATTGAATTGAATATAAAGAGTTTTGCCATAGTAAAAGAAAAATAACAAATAAGTAGTGAAGATAAAGGGTGCTAGAGATGCCAAACAATGAAGGCTCCCTTTAGATTCTAAATAATGAAGGCTCCCTTTAGCCAACATCCAGACTCTTGAAAGTAGCCTTCATTATTTGTTGTCGCAAACAAAATAGAAAGGTTGGCGAGGGATTTTCTCTACGAAGGGATGGGTGAAGGGAGGAAGAACCACTTGGTGAATTGGGGGATTGTTTCTTGCCAAAAAATACTGAATGTATTTAGCCATTGGCTATATAATTACTAGAAACAGTGCACTATTTGGGAAATGGCTTTGGATCTTTCTGTTCGAAACTAATTCTCTTCAGCACATAGTGATTAGGAGTAAATATAGTATGTAAAACAATGGGTGGGATTCTCTAACTCTGAGGAATGACACTAATAGATCTCCTTGGAGACAAATTTTTTTATTTAGTGCTCTCTTTTTCTCTGTTAGTAAACTTCAAATTGGCGAATGGGGAAATAATTAGATTCTGGGAGGACATTTGGGTTGGGGAGCTTGCTTTTTCCTTTGCTTTTCCCTGGTTGTATACGTTGAGTCACACTCACAATGCATTCATTGCCTCGTTGGTATTCAATCGCTCCATCCCTATCCATTGGAACCTAAACTTCATTTGCAACCTAAATGAAAGAGAGATGATTGAATTTGTATCTCTGTTTACCATTCTCGATGATGTGATTCTGATACCAAATGCCACTGATGGTAAATGCTGGAAATCTTTCACTTCTGGCATTTTCTCCTGTAAATCTTTGTTTTTTAGGAAATCCTTATTATTCTAGTTTACCCATTTTTCTCTCCATAGGATGATTTGGAGAGGAAGCTTCCCCTAAAAACTTAAGTTTTTTATTTTAATTTTTTTTGGGTCTTTAGCACATAAGAGAATCAATACCTGTAACCTACTTCAAGCAAGGGGACCTCTCTTGGCAATCTCACTTAATTGGCATCTCCTTTGTAAAAAGGTACGTGAAACTTTGGATCATCTCCTCCTCCGTTGCTTATAGACTCTATGGCAGCGATTATTTGCATTTTCAAGCATGGTTTGGATCCCTCCCAAGTCTTGGCACGACCAGGAATGGAATCATTTGGAGCAGCAGTCATATTGATGATTTGGACAATTTGAAAGAGGAATTTGAGGGTTGTAAATGAAGATGTGTCTGGAGTGTGGGAGAAATTTGTCTTTCTCACCTCTTTTTTGGGTCAGAGTTTGCTTCCTTCCTTTTATTTGTCATCCAAGGGAATTAGCTTGCTATTTCTAGCAATATCTTAGTGTAACCTAATTATCGGCGACTTCTTGTCCTCTTTAATTGTTATATTTTCTTCATTAATAAAATTTTTCATTTATTAAAAAAAAAAAAAAAATTGTTGGTTGCAGAGCTGATCTTGTGGGTGACATGTAGCAATTAGTAGTCTTTTAAATCATGTTGATGTTCGGCATCCTACATGGTTATGGTTCGGAGTGCTGTCATATTTTGGATGTGCATTTGCAACTCATATTTTTTGATTCATGGCAATTTTAGCCATCTTAAAGTAATCACTTCTGCATGTATTGTTGTTAGTATGCGAGACACCAAAAAGGTCAGTGCCTGTTGCAGCATGGGCATTGGGAACCCTATAAATGAGACTTTTTGTTATTTATATAGGAAAGATGGCTTAGGGTCTTTGTTGGGAAAGAACTTGGAATAATGCTCTTTTAGTTTGGGTTCTCCAATTAATTAAATTTTTTAATCTCTTGCCTTATTCTATTTATCTCCAATCATTTACAACCCTGAATCTTTTTTAGATTATGAGGATCTATATTGGCTGCATGAATTGTCTCAATTGTTCTCAAAATTTACTTATGTATAAATTAATCTTTTCTTTTCTTGGATTTGTAATTGAAAGTTCCCACTCTGTGTACTATATTCATTTGGTACAGGCTTTTTTTAGAGAGGCCTCACTTTATTCTTTTTCGTTTGTTTTATGTTTTCTGCCCCTGAAAGTAAATATTATAGTTTCTAATTCTCTGGCAGCTGTGTTCTTGATGCAGGAGGTTGCTGTGAAGAAGTTCTTGGACCAGGATTTCTCAGGTGCTGCTTTGGCTGAATTTAGAAGTGAGGTAAGAAATTGCCACTGAGATTTTATATCTATGCTTAATTTGTTTGCTAATAAAGTTTAGGCATGGCTTACATATACCATTTTTTGTAACATAATTTTGGAGAAAATTTTCAATGGTTATCCCTGTTCAGCTTCATATACTTTCCAAGTTATATGGTCTAAGATGAATACTTATGTGCACTGAGACTTATTTTGAACTTTGGGAAAATATTGACCATACACTGTTGTTTCTGATTGTCAGGTGCGCATTATGCGTGGATTGCGTCATCCAAATGTTGTTCTTTTCATGGGTGCTGTCACTCGACCTCCACACCTCTCCATTGTTACTGAGTTTTTGCCCAGGTATAATGGTTTGCTTATGTACGGACTTGTTTTGTTGAAGCCATTTGAAAGGAGCATTGGTATGTGTAGTTTGAAAATTTGCATATCTGCCATTTTAATGTTATTTACAAATGGAGCTGGTCAACCTAAGATTACTTGGTAGATCTGGATGGATTTGTTTTCACTTTATGCTTACTGTGTTTTAACTGTTGTTGCTGAGAGATTGCAAGTAGTCGTCTTTCAAGTAGAATGAGGATTAAAGACAAGGAAAATTCTTCATATCTTAGATTTTTGTGGTTGTTTTGATTAGTTTCTACAATGTTAGTAGACCATTACCTAGGAATCTGGGTTGCATCTTTTGGATGTTTGCAGGTTGTCTTCAGACTTCTTAGTAGATTTGAAGGCCTCATAAAATAAGTTGTGTTGGATCACTTGATGTACATTATTAGCCCATTACCTACGAGGTTAAATTTTTCGGGATAATTGGTTGTCAAATAATTGGTAATGTAACTTGGTATCAAAGTTCTGATTCGAGGTCTTAGGGTTCAGGTGTCATAACATCTGTCGTCTGTCCCACCATTACGTTTGTGCATCCCATTCGGTTTGTATGTTCTTCTAGGTTAACTCTTCACACACGAAAGAAGGTCGCACATGAGGTGGAGTGTTGGATAGCTTGATGACATTGTTGGGTTCATTTTTGAATTGCGCAAAAATTTGGGACAATTGGTGATCAAACACAGTTTCAAAGGTCTAGTTCCAAATATATTTTGTGCAAGGCTCATGATCTGGATTTTCCCCATTACATTTGCTATTGTTCATTATGTATTCTCCGTATAGTTCTTCTTCTTTTTTTTTTTCCCCAGCCCTCCACATGCAACATGGGGTCACATGTAAGGGGAAATATTTGGATGACATGCATTTGAACATTTTGTAATAGTGTGAAGATATTTCAGTTTTGGCATTGGTTGAACATTAATCGGCTTGTCTAGTAGTTGGCTGTTTGTTGTTCGCACCCTTCTGTAAGTTCAGTATTATTTTTAAATTGTATAGATATTGTTAGAGATATTTTAGCATTGTTAGCATAATTAGCATATGATTAGCATTATTATTTGTCTGTTTCCCTTTCTGTTTATATATAACTATGCCTAGTTGTATTTGGTTTTAGACTTGCGCTATAAATATAAGGATCAAAGCAATATATCACAAAATCCTTAAAAAAAAAAAAAAAAAAAAAGACAACTAGGAAACCGCGACCTTATTGCTGCCATTGTTATCGACAATTGCTCCTGCCGTCAATGTTGATCCCTCTTTCTGTTGTCATTATTGGATATTACTTTCAGAGCGCTTGTTGTGGTTGCCCATAGTTGTAGTCGTGACATTGTTGTCATCAATTTGTTGTCACTGCAGTTAGTCATCAACGTTGCTTGCTGTTGGTGCTGGTATGTCATTGTTATTGCTAGTTGCCAGTGTCATTTCTTGTCAGTGGTGTTGGTTTTGATTTAAGAGCAAATCAATCTTTGTCACTCAAAGGCTTGGTCCCAATGTCATTGCCTGATCTGTCCATCATTGCTACTCATGGCCAATTTAGATCAATTGGGTGTAGAAGTTGGTTTGTTTCATTCAATTTGATGATTCAAGGTTTTATTAGAGATCACCTACCAAAAAAAAAAAAAAAAAAAGGTTTTATTAGAGCTTTGTTGATGGACTGTGCACTACCATTAGGCGCCCCTTGTGTTCTTAAGTCTATCTGTTGTTGTGATCGTTTTGGGCCCCATTGTTTGGTTACTTCTGAACCTCTAAATCTTGAAGGGTGGGCTATTTTTTTTATCTCATACATCTTGTGTTTGCTCTGTTTGCTTTGCGTTGTGGCTTTGGTGCCCTTCATGATCTAATGTGTGATATTTGTGGTTCTGTTTGTGGCTTATTTATTTCTTGATTTGTTTCTCTGATTTGATACTTTTTGGCCTGTTTTGTCCTTTGTTCATGTTTTGATCTCGTTTGGTTGCACTTGGCTCGACCATTTTTGGTATTTATTTGGTGATACTCTTCCTTTGATGGTTACCAATCTTTCTGATGTTAAGACTACTTTTAATCAGGATCCCTCTCTATCTCCCCAACTATCTATACTTTTTTTGTGCTAATTGATGGACTTTTGATGTCAAATCTCTTGTGAGAAGTTGAATGGGGCATAATATCTACCCTGGTCTTATTTTGTTCACGTATTCCTTATTTGCTGACTAGTCTAGCACTTTATTACGAATTCCTCTCTGGATCTGAAGTCCTCCACCTTCCAGCAATGGCATGTTGCAGATGCAATTGTTATGAATTAGTTGTGGCATTGTTTGGAGCTTCTGATTTTGTGCACTGTTGCCTTGTGTGGCACCTCGAAGGTGATTTAGGACTCTTTGGTAGGCTCATTTTCTTAGCAGAGTAATATTTCAGAGATATTTGTCTTACGAGTAGCTTTTCTTTTTTCAGCAGGGTGATCGACCACCCTTTTGAGTGTTACAATACACTAGAGGTTCTTTGTGAGTGCTTCTTACAGTTTTGACCTTTCCTAAAGAGTAACATAGGGATGATGAGATGATGGGAGGAGCTTATGACAGTTCTACTTCTTGTTGGTCTTAATTATTATCTTTGCGGCTACCAATACCAACTTCTGTTTAGTGAGATTTTATCTACAATGGCCAATACCTGCTCTTGACCGCATATTCTTCTTTAGACCATCACTCTCGGCTAGCATCCTCTTCTTTTGGTGATTTTGAATCTGTTGCCTTGGTTAGTGATTATAGAGGCTGCTATGGCTTATGGGGTATTTCTTGTGGTGGTTCACACGGTGGTGGCTGCACTTATAGTGGTGTGGTTGTCGCTTTGGGCCTTATACAAGAAACTTTGACTATTGTGGTGGTGCTAACTACACGGAGCCATATTGTTGAGAGAAGTATGGTTGCTTAGTCAAGCTCATCATGTTTTTCTTTGCCTTCAAGCTTTGACTCTTCCTTTGATTTGAGTGCACTTACTACATCTAGTTTTAATTCCTATTACCCCTTCCTTCCTTTTTTGAAAAAGATAAGTAAATATTTTATTAATTAAATATGGGCTACCCAAGCATCGATGTGGTGCTAAAGCAACCTACAATCAAGGTGATAGAAAATACAATCAAACCCAATAGATCAAAATGAGTTCAGCTCAATTGTTCGAGAAAGCTTAAAAATGAATTAATTTCCATCTCCCTTCCCTCTTGTACCCAGCTGTAAAGGCAGGTTAGGACTGCGCTTTTGTTTCTCAATGTGGTAGTGCTATCTTCTTCGAATATCCTTCAATTCCTCTCCTTCCAAACCAGCCAAATCACACAAAATGGAACCAGTTTCCAGATGGATTTCTTGAGCTTTCCAAGTGGCTGTCCCCACCATGCTAAAAGAAAGTCACAAAATTCTTTTGGAAAGCACATGTGGACTCCAAAACAAGACAGAAACAATCCCCACAATTTTGTTGCCCATTGACAATGTAGGAGAAGATGAGCTATTGTTTCCTCTTGCCAGCAACGTAGAGTGCAGCAGTTAGCTAAAGAATAGCCTCTAAGTTTAAGATTGTCCATGGTTAGAATCTTCCCCAAAGCAGCACACCAAGAGAAGAAGAGAACTCTTGTGGGGACAACATTTTTCCAAATCTTTGACCAAGGAAAAGTGTCCTTTGTTTCCCCACGAAGATTCAGATAAAAGGATTTAACAGTGAAGATTTTCTCTTTAGACACTTTCCAAACCATAGAGTCTTCGGTAGAGTCCAGATATGCATTCTGTAGCAATTTCATAAGAGACAAGTATTCATCCATTTCCCAATCATTAATGTTCCTGCGAAGCTGAACAGACCAAGTGCATTGTCTGCCCATTCCTGTGCAGCAATCTTGGACAAATGCATTTTTGTTGACTGCTAGATTATAAATCACAGGGAATAGATCGCTGAAGCAGCCAATACTCAACCAGTCATGCTTCCAGAATAGAATCCTGTTACCTTTCCCTACTTTCTAGGTAATGCAGCTGGAAAATTTCATCCAGTTTCTCCTAATTCCTTTCCATAGACTTACACCTGTAGCATTTGAACCTTGGCCAGAATTCCAGCCCCCCAATTCTTCCCCATATTTAATCATTATTACTCTCTTCCAAAGCCTGGTGTTATCTTGAGCAAATCTCCATAACCACTTACCAAGTAAGGCTTCGTTCTGCAATTGCAACTGCCTGATACCAAGACCTCCGGAGACAATTGGAGAGCAAACTGTCTTCCAGTTCACTAGGCTATATTTGAAAGTTTCATCACTTTTGTCCCAAAGAAAATTTCTTTGCATTTTCTCTAAATTTTTAATGACAGCTGCTGGGGCTTTGAAAAGGGAGAGGTAATATGTAGGGAGGCTGGATAGCACACTTTTTATCAATGTGACTCTAGCCCCTTTGGAAATATATCTCGCCTTCCAAACTGCCAGTCTGGTCTTGCACCTTTCCAGGACTGGTTCCTAGATCTGTTTGGGGTTAAGTTGGTTTCCTAAGGGCATCCCTAAGTATGTAGATGGAAAATTTCCTGATTTGCAACCCAAAATTGCTGCCAATTCATTTATAGAGTTGGCATTTCCAACAGAGATGACCTCAGACTTGGATAGATTAATCTTTAGACCAGTTACAGCCTCAAAACCCAGCAGAGTGCATCTCAAGTGTCCCAATTGCATCATATCAGCTCCACAAAAGATTATGGAGTCATCTGCGAAGAGAAGATGACTGATGCTTGCTGAATTATTAGCTCTATTTCTGACCGAGAAACCTTCAATTAACCCAGCTTCCTCAACTTTCTGCATCATTCTACTTAAAACTTCCATGACGATGATAAAAAGAAAAGGGGAGAGTGGGTCACCTTGCCTTAAACCTCTAGACGAAGCAAAGAATCCTTCAGGAGAGCCATTTATCAAGATGGAGAACCTGGCAGTGGAGATGCACCAGTAAATCCACTTGCACCATCTATCTCCAAACCCCATTCTTCGCAGCAAATAAATCAGACAGTCCCAGTTAACATGGTCAAAAGCTTTCTCAACGTCAAGTTTACAAACTATACCAACTTCCTTACTCTTTACTTTGGATTCAATAATTTCATTAGCTATCAGTACAGCATCCATTATTTGCCTACCACCTACAAAGGCATTTTGAGAGGCAGAGATAATAGGGTCCAAAATTTTCTTAAACCTGGCAGCTAGGACCTTAGCTAACAGTTTGTAAACCATCCCAACCAAACTTATAGGTCTGAAATCTGTAACATCCACAGCACCTTTCTTCTTCGGAGTAAGAGCTATGAAAGTTGTGTTGAGGCTTCTAACAAATCTGCAGCTGTCATGAAATTCTGCAAATACCTATAGTACATCCTGTTTGAAGACAGTCCAGCACTTTTGAAGGAATGCTATGGTCCAACTATCTGGACCAGGAGCTTTATCTCCATCTAGATCCTTAAGGGCTGTAAACACCTCAAGTTCAGAGAAAGGTTCTTCTAGATATTCAGCTTCCATTAAACTTATCTGGGAGAATTGCAGTCCATCCACTTTAGGTCTCCATTCAGCCTGCTCCATAAACAGCTGCTTGTAAAAACCAAGAATTTCTTGTTTGATTAGCTCCTGGTCTTCAGTAATTAAGCCATTAACTTTTAGCTTGTCTATCCAATTTCTTCTCTTGTTGGCTGATGTCATTTTATGAAAATACTTTGTATTTCTGTCTCCTTCTTTTAGCCATTTAACTCTTGATTTCTGTCTCCAGTTGATTTCTTCCATTTTGGCCAATTTGTTCAGCTCTTTAATCTTCTCTTCTCTGCTGAATTTCTCCTGATCTGTGAGCCTCCTAAAGTCATCCATCACATCTATTTGCTGAATTTCTTTTTCCAACTGCAGTTTTTGATTCTCTAACCGCCCAAATTCCTCTTTATTCCATCGTTTCAAATCTGTTTTAAGACATTTGAGCTTCTCTGTCAATATGTAACTTGCACTACCATCAAAGTGGTAGCCCTGCCACCAATTAGGAATCATATCACTAAAACCTTCAACCTGCAGCCACATATTCTCGAATCTGAAAGGTTTTGGCCCACTTTTAAGCCCTCCCCCATCCAGCAACAGTGGGTGATGATCTGATATCACACGTGGCTTTGCCTTCTGAATTACCTCAGGAAATAGGTCTTCCCAATCACTAGATACAAAAAATCTTTCAATTCTAGACTTGCTTCTGCTGTTCCTCCAAGTAAACTTGCAGCCATTCAAAGGTAGGTCAATGCATTCTAAATCAGAAATGAAATCTGAGAAAACTTGCATCTGTTTTGTTCTTTTGCTGCAATTCCATTTTTCCTCAATATTTTTGACCATATTGAAGTCTCCACCCATACACCAAGGAAATCTCCATCTAAAGGCAGCAGCTCCAATTTCTGCCAGGAAGTCTTCTTTCAGATTTCTTTCCACTGGGCCATACACTCCAGTGAAAGACCAATATATTTCCTCGTCAGCATGCTTGAACAGACATGAGACTGAGAAACTTCCTACTTCAGTATCTAACAGATGAAGTTTCCTGCTATCCCACATCAACAGAATTCCTCCGGAGGCTCCTAAGGCATCAAGAGCTCTCCATTTGTACCATACTCTTCCCCATAAAGTTCTAATAACTTTTTCATCAATCGCTCCTAACTTGGTTTCCTGCAGGCATACTAAATCTGGGTTCCATTTTCTGATGGAATTTCTGATAATCAATCTTTTCTGTAAGCCACAGCAGCTTCTAACATTCCAACTTATAATTTTAGGCTTCATTTAAAAACAGATAGGTAATGGATCTCCTGATTTTCTTCCTCCAAATTTCTGATTTGATCCTTTTTTCTCATATGAAATTGAGCTGTGGAGATTTTTGAGTTCTCTTTTGCCTCTTCTGGAGTAACCTGCCAGTTTCTTTCCTGCCTTGCTTGACTGATATCCTCTCTTCACTTCAATGTTCTGTAAAAGCTCCACAAACCTATCTTCGAACCCCTCACAAGAAATTCCCAAGATCTTCTTGAAAGATTTCATACGTTGCATTACCCATTTAGAGATTTTTCCTTGATCAATTCCACATTCCCCTAGCAGCAAAAGATCACTGTTAATGTTCCAGTCATCAGGTCCATAACTGGCCAAAGGTAAACAGTCAATTGCTTCATTTGTCTCACTTTCATTGTCATTCAGGAGGGAAAGGGAGTTCTCATACATGAAGTCAGTTTTAGTTCCAAACTGCATTCTGATTGAGAGATGGAGACAGTTTCATCTGCAGACTCAAAATCTTCCTTTTCTTTTTCCATGATATCTCCCCAGGTTAGTTCATCTCTTGAAGGATGAGGACGATTAACTGGAAGGCCATATTTAATGTCTCCCCTTCTGAGGACAATGAGATTCTGATTCCCCTCCTCCTTGTTCAACATTAACCTTGAAGGTTCTCTATTAACTGTATTATTAATGTTCTGAATCTTCAGTGACTCCCCATCCATTGAATCCGTTAAAGAATTCAGTATTTCAAATTTATTAAATGAAGGGTGGCCCTCATTAATAAAATTTGAATTGTGACCTTTCGAGTAGACTGCATTGTTATCACCCACCTTAATCCATCGAGCCTTCCTCTTTTCTCGGTTGTAATTATTGTTTCTCTGATTCCCATTTTTATTTAATGTTCTGCCTCTTTGACTTCTCGCTGGATCAGCCTTACGCGCCACCCCCTTCCACATTTCCAGTGATCGGCGACCCCTATGGTTGGGAGTCCAATCTGCCCATGGCCTTCTATCAACCCAAATGGGACAGTCATACATGGTGTTCCCTACTTTGATCTTCACCGACGCTGGAACATTCCTTCCATTCCCCAGAATTCTCAATTTAGCCCATTTGAGATGCGATTGTGTTATTGTTTCCTCTGCTGTTTCTAAATGACCTCCACAAAATTCTCCTATACTTTCAAAAACTCCTAAGTCCCAGAGGAATATAGGCAAGCCAAGCACTCGGATCCAAGTGGATTGTTGACTCCATCCTTTCCTGTTGCAACAGATCCAGCTATGCCATCTATCCAAAAATAGTGGCTTTCCATGAAACAGATGCTTACCTATTTTTTCTTCTGCTATTTCTCTGGATGGGAACGTAAATAGGAGAGTGATTGGACTGATTTCTTTGACTTCTACACCTCCAGGAACTTTCCAGTGGCTGTCCACCCATCTTTTGATTTCTGCAAGATCTTCATTTTCATACTCTGATCCACCCAAACTGCCAACCAGACATCTATTCATTTGGAAGCTCCTTTCGACTGCATCCTCAAAATTAACTGACACAAAATTTTCCTCTCCTTTGATGAAAGAACTTCTCAAGCCAGAAAGCTTCCATTGAGGAAGGCTTGCTGCTTGCAAATATGTTCTTTGTGTTTGTGTCATTGCTGCTTTCTTGATGTTCCAACCTTTCGGTGGAGATTCTTCCTCCAACCTTCGAGGAAAGCTCCACTCATTTGCTGGACATACATTAGATTGTCCAGTTGACTCCTTTGGGACAAAATTGGATAGCGAATCAGCGAAGAAAAGCCACCCATGCCCTGCTGCTATCTCAGGGATACACATTTGTCTTTTGCCAAATGGAGCAAACAATCGAAGCTCCATTTTTCTGATAGCCCCAACTCTGATTCTGGAGCATATCAAGGATCTATGGCCTCCTTTGAGGCATCCTAACTGCTGGAAACCTCTAGAGGTTCTTCTCTCTTTCCAACACATCTTTTGCAGCCATTGAAGTTCTTCAACGAAAAGAACTAGAACCTTTACGTATCCCCTTCCTCTTGCAATCAACCTTATTCCTCCATTTCGTTTATTGTCTTCCTCTACATCAATCGTAACTTCTTCCGTATGAAAAGAGCCCCTTAATTTCCTATCAAGAAAGTGTTTGCCTTCCGTTCTCATTCTCACCATCACTCAAAATTTTCCTTTCTGGTGCACGATAGCAAGGAAACTCCTAAAGTGCACCGAGAGCATTATTTTACCCCTTCCTTCCTAATGATTTAGATGCTTTCGTGTAGGCTCTTCATATTTCTCATTCTTCCAGCGCTATTGCCACTTTGGTGCATTCAAGTAGTTTTGCTTGCTTCTACCCATTGGGTCATTAGCTTCGGAGTGAGTGCACATTTCTGGAGTAATTTTTTCTTGTTTTCTGACTTAGCCTCTGTCATTCACTTTATTACCTTGGCAAATGGATTCTCCCAGTTTGTGGCTGGGAAAGGACATCTACAAACATCTCTCTCATTGTCCCAATGCCTGAGTTTCTATTTATGTAATTTTTAATTTACTTATACTATCTTTTAGTTAACCAAATATTTGAAATGTTCTATAATCTTTTCTCTTCCTTCAAAGTTTTTCTAGGACTTTAGGACGCAGTTGACGATTGGTTCAAGATGACCTATGCTATCTTGACACTGCCAGTTTTTCTTCTATTTCTCATTCATGTTTTAGCCTCTCTCTCTTATTTTATATGGAACTGTCGCCACCAGCCGTTTAAGTTAGCAGTTTCCCTAGTATAGGTTCTATTTTGAGTCTTGGCAAACATCAACACAATTCTTTTTCTAGTTGCAATTATAGTCACCAGTTTGAGTACTTTGAAATAGTCTACACAGACATTTGGGTTCCTTTAAGAGTTTCTGCTAATGGATTTGGTATTTTGTCATTTTTTGGATGATTACTCGTGTTTGCCTAGGTTATTTTTAATGAAAAATTGTTGGCTTGCCTCGTAATGTCTTGTGCATTTATAATAAAATTCTCATTCAATTTGGCAAATCAATCAAAGTTCTTTGTTTGATAATGCCTTATGGTACACTAGATTTGTCATGCACGTCATTTGTGTTGAACAGGGCATTTTTTTTTATCAGATTGTGTGTTTTACATTCCTCAATAAAATGGTGTTGCTGAGCATAAGCATCATCATTTGTTGGACATTGCTCGCACTTTGAGGATGAATATGTGCGTTCCAAAGCACTATTAGAGTGATATCGTCTTGACTACTTGTCATTAATCATGTTTCTTCTGTCATTCTTAGCAATTAGTCTTCCTTCTCACTCATCTATCCTTTCGTTGTTCTCTTTTTTCTCACTCCTTGTACCTTAGTATTGCATTTATTTTTGACCTTAGCCCCATTTTGGGCAAACTGTTTTCTTGTACTCATCGGTGTCTTCCTTGGTTTTTCTTGCAGAGGGGTTATTGTTATAATTTTCCCTCTCATATGGCTTTGTTAATATTGATATTACATTGTTGGAGTCCACACTTTATTTATCATCTCAGGAGGAGCTATCTTCTCGTAAAGGGGAGGATTCCCTTTCCTCTCGAGAGGGGGAGTAGTCTAAGGGTTTTCCCTTTGTTGATCCAATCCTTGTCTCTAGTCTACCCCTTAGTAGTATTTTAGTGTCACGCTTGTTCTGCTGAAGTCACCGCTACCCTTGTGGCCCTTTTGCCCTTGGAGCCACTTGTTATTGTTTCTTTAGTCTCCTAAGGCTCATATCACTAGTTCTCGAGTCCAAGCCTCCTACTTTATCATTCCTACTGATGATTTTCCTATTGCCCTATGATGAGGTAAACGTAGTTGCACCAAATACCTTATTGCTAACTTCGTTTCTTGTCATCTTATGTCTCTTTAACCATTTTTTTTTAATTGGTAGTTATGTAGACTTTGTTTGTGGATTGCCCTTTGTTTCTAATATTAACTCTATAAACAAACTTTATTATAATCCAACTAGAAGGGAGTGATGGTTGAGGAAATGTGTGCAATACTTCATAATTATATATGAGAGCTTAAGCATTTTCCAATTGGGAAGAAGACAACAAGGCGTCATTGGGTTTACATTTAAATATCTACTAGATGAATATGTAAAGCGGATTAAGACTCGGTTTGTTACTAAGGGATAATATTTAAGACTTGTATTGATTATCTGGAGACCTTCTAACCAGTTGCTTGCCTTAACTTTGTTCATATTTTTTTAGTAGTTGTGAGTAAATCTTGGCTCTTGGTTTTGTTGGATATTAAAAATGCTTTATTGCATGTTGAACTTTAAGAGGAGGTATATATGAATTATTCATTTGGGTATGCTGTCACATGTGGTGAGCATCTTGTTTGTCACCTGCACCGAGTCTTGTATGGACTTAGGCAGTCTTTACGGGCTTGGTTTGATCATATTAGTGTTGCTTTTCTAGATTATGGTTCTCAGCGGTCTTCTGTGTTTATACGTTAGTTATCTTCTGACATCATTTTCCTGATTGTATATTGATGATATTGTAATTTTTGGGGATGATGCTGATGGTATTTCTCCCTTGAAGCACTGTGCTATTTCTTGGGGATTGAGATTGCTTGTTCCTCTTAAGGTTTTCTTCTTATCACAAAGGAAATATATTTCGGATCTGCTTTTTGAAACTGCTCTTGTATTTTTGTCCTATTGATAGTCTAATGGACTCCCTTGTTCAGAATTGAAACTGCTTTTTTCTTGTGTTTTTGTCCTATTGATAGTCTTATGGAATCCCCTGTTCTTATAAATTCTAAGAGTGGTGATCCATTTCCTGATGGTGGTCGATATTGTCGATTTGCAGTCAAACTAATCTATCTTACCGTGGCACTACCTAATAGTACTTTGGTCGTCGGTGTGGTTAGTCAATTCTTGCATGCTCTTTGCTAACATCATATTGAGGTTGTGTTGCATTTTATCTGAAGAGTTCTCCTACCCAAGGATTGCTCTCTTTATCTTTTGCCATGTCGCACGTGATTAGATATGTCAGAAATATAGTAGGATATGTATATGGTAGGTAGTGATTGATCTTTCCGAGTTTAGGATATATAGTTGTAGTTATTTCCTAGTTTGTATAGGTATCTATTTATATAGATTTATGATACTCATAATAAAATATACCTTCCTTTCAATTTCTGAAAATCATCTAGATACAGTGATGTAGATTGATCTGGTAGTCAATTAGATCAAAGGTCTACTTTTGGATACAATATCTTCGTTGGCGGTAATCTTGTGACTTGACGCAAAGAGAAACAGGCTATCGTTATTCGTTCCAGTGTTGAGGCAGAGTGCTATTTTATGGCTCTGTGTTTGTTCTTTCCTTCGTGACTTTGGCCTTGATGTTCTAGCTTCGATGTCTATGTATTGTGACGATCAAGCTGTTTTCTTAGTTGTCAATAATTTAGTCTTTTATGCATATACTAAATATATTGGTTGATTGTCATTTTATCCAGGATCTCTGGCTTAAACATGATCTCACTGCATTTGTGCACTCCGACTCTCAGCTGTGTGATATTGTCACTAAGCTCTTGGCTCATCCTTCTATTCTGTAGTTGTTTGCTAAGTTGGGCATGTTTGATATTTATATTCTTGACAGACTGATAGAGAGTCAGAGAAATATTAGCATTGTTGGCATAGTCAGCATATGATTAGCATTATTACTTATTTGTTTCCTTTTTTGTTCCTGGACAGTTGTGTCTAGTTGTATTGTGTTTTAGACTTCCACTATAAATATAGCATGAGGGAGAAGGAATAATCAATTCTCTTCTAAATTCTGTCTTTCCTTTTCTTCTACCTATACGCATTTAATTTGTAGGAAG
This sequence comes from Vitellaria paradoxa, assembly GCA_019916065.1. Lineage (NCBI taxonomy): Eukaryota > Viridiplantae > Streptophyta > Magnoliopsida > Ericales > Sapotaceae > Vitellaria > Vitellaria paradoxa. The sequence goes on from CM034243.1 coordinate 24,874,906, forward strand.
TTTTACAAGTTGTGTCCTGGGTATTTGAGTGAATCAAATTAAGCTTACAAAATGCTCTATTAGATCCTAGGGGTATCCTTATTTTAGTGTAACTTTCCTCTGAAGGTTAGTCAATGCACATATTTATGCTCTATGAGTTGTTGAATGGATATTTGAATTGATAGATTAGTGAAGTTGCCCGAAGTGAACGACCCATGTGAATGAGTGAAGTTATGATTAATCACATCCAATATCATTTATTGATGGAATTGCCATTATACATCTCAACTTGACAACCTTTTGTTTTGATCACTTGCCAACCTAACACTATATGTATATTTATTTTAAATTATGTATTTTTCTGTTTCATGTTCCCTGTAGCATAAGATTTTTCACTTGTCTTTGTGTTTTTGGATTTATAGAGGAAGCTTGTATCGGATTATTCACCGTCCTAATTGTCAGATTGATGATAAGCGTAGGATTAAAATGGCTCTTGACGTGGTATGGCATAATTAACTAGGCTTTTTTTTTTTTTTTTTTTTATCATCTTGAAATTTTCATCTTATTTTATTTTATTTTATTTTTGTCCTGTATGTAATTTGATAGCCTTATTGTGCAGGCAAAAGGTATGAATTGCTTGCATACCAGCATACCAACAATTGTTCACCGTGATTTGAAGTCCCCAAATCTATTGGTTGATAACAATTGGAATGTCAAGGTATTGTTCTTTCAATTCAAGTTTCAGCATTTGCTTGGCTGCATACAGAAATCACTACCATGAACTGAAGCTAGAATTTGGCTTTTGAGACTGGAAAACTAGATAGAATTTTGGCTTGTTTGGAGTTTTAGACTGGAAAAGGATTTGAACAAGATGGTTATCGATATGAGCTTTTGCTGTTCATGGAGTATATTATTTGGTTTCCTTTTGAGGCATTCCAAGGATATGAACCTTTAAATACTGACATGGAAAATAAAATAAATACAAAGATTATAACATGTAAAAATTGGTGTTTTTGGGTCATATTCATATTTTTTGCATATTGTCGGTTTTAACCTCACAGGTGTGTGATTTTGGGCTGTCACGCTTGAAGCATAATACGTTTTTGTCATCCAAATCAACAGGTGGAACGGTGAGAATCTCAACTCAGCGTTTTTAATGTTTATTTCTAAGATCCAAATCACACAATGCTGCTTCTTATATTTGCATGCCTATCTTTTTCTGATGAAATGCTTTTTCTTTCCTTAGCCTGAGTGGATGGCTCCCGAAGTTCTCCGCAATGAACCATCAAATGAGAAGTGAGTTAAATTACTTGATGTTTCCTTAGACGGTGTGTGTTTTTTCTTTTCAAACTTGGTGGTACCTGTACCAATTGCTTAATTAGCTTATACTCCACAGCCCTTCAGGTTTATGGACAGACTTTTTCTTTTTGTCAGCATGAGAAATTGATAGTTCGTATAATAAAGCTTCAATTCAAGTGCTACTTATTTTCTTCCCTCTAGATTTACACATTCCCCGACCCCCACCCTTTCCTCTGGGCATACACACAAAGCAAAGGAAAAGAAAGAATAGTAAAATGAAATCTTTGCTCAAGCTTTGCAACTATTTGGAGCATTTCTTCTATTTGTATGTTCTACCCTATTGTAGAAAAGCCAGGATTAGTCGTGTGACACTCCTTAATGTTGCTTCTAATTTTTAATAAATGTATTTACAGATATGTTGCATTAGTCGAAGAAAAAAAAAGAAAAGAAAATGAAAATTCGTGGAAGTAGTACTTGATGAGGCTGGAAAACATAAAAGGCATTTTAAGAAATCCACCTCCCTCCCACGGCCCCAGGAAGGATGGTTCTTTTTTACAGTAGTTCCTTTGACTAGGTTGCTTAGACTTGGGTACGAGTGTTGGACTTCGGTACATATCTGGATATTAGACTCATCTATTATCTATATTTTGGAATACAGAGACTCGACTGAAAGTGTCCAAATTTTAGATACAAGTATGGGATATTATGACATAAACAATATTATGTGTATAAGTGTAATTTATAATACTATATATAAATAAGTAGATAGATGTATTTTTTTTTTTTTTTCATGCTGTAACAACAATGTATCAGAAACCAATGATAATCATTAAAATAAAAATGAACTCATGAAGTAAACTATAAAGGCTGATTTAGTATTTTTATCTTTTTATATTATGAAAGATCAAAAGAGTTTGGCATTACGTGTCATCTAAAAGATTTCTTAAACCTAACTTTCATTTCTTGTAAAATCTGAATTTCACCATATCTGACACGGATTCCACACCCATATCAGTGTCATGCAATGTTGACATGGGTATTTCACCCTAAAATGGAGAATGTGAGTAACATAGGCCTTTGATAACCCAAGCTGGGATCAATTTTTTACTCAGTTGTGAGTCTTGTGACAATTTTTACTTAGGCTTCATTTGGATAGACATGGGTTTTAGATAAATGAACTTGAGACTACATTTTATAAAACTATAAGAGAGAACTAATTTGTGTAAGTACACGTGAATGATTTTTAATATTTACTATTATCAAGTATTATTCTCAAATAGGGTGGAAGATCTAAAAACACTTATATGTGATAATTTCAAATTCTCCATAACCTATTATTTTAAACCACTCTAGTTTATGATAAATCCATATCTAAGCTAACAAAATTATATTAAAACAATTATTTTTAAATACAGTATCAAATTCATTGATTTCAAATCTTTAAATGCAAAGGTGACCTTAGATCGTGCTGCCATTTCATGTTATTGTACTAACTAAACATATACGTCTTAAAGAGTAGCATATGACTATTGTAGTTAATTATCATTTTGCTCTTTTAATTTAGTGGTGGTTGGAAAGATTCACTGTTGTGTGATGTAACAAATCTGATCCATGGCTGTTGCGCATTTAACAAAGAATAGCGGACCTATCATTAATATAGTGGAAGCTCATTTAGCCACTTATCGAATATGCAGAGTTCCAGGCCTAGCTTATTTTTAATGCTGCATCCTGAGAAATTTACTTAAAAGGGTGGCCTTGGAGCAATAATAAGGTTGTTCCATTGCAACCTACTTGCAGAGGGAAAATTGTCTATATTTGACCCTTCCCAGAACCCCAATGTGGAAGCCTTGTGTACAGCGTCGAGTTTTTTCTTTTTTTCTTTTATTTGTATTCTTGTGGGAATTTTACTCTATCCCATGTTTATTCTTCAGGTGTGATGTATATAGCTTTGGTGTGATTCTATGGGAGCTCGCAACATTGAGATTGCCGTGGAGTGGGATGAACCCGATGCAAGTTGTGGGTGCAGTAGGTTTCCAAAACCGACGTCTTGAGATCCCCAAGGAGGTTGATCCCTTAGTTGCTAGGATAATTTGGGAGTGCTGGCAGACGTAAGTCTCAGCATTTGAATTCTAAGCAACGCATGCAACCTTAAAATGATCTTTGTATATGACGACAAGCTAATTTTATGCTTTCCAATTATGTCCAGTGATCCAAATCTGCGGCCTTCATTTGCACAGCTCACGGTGGCGCTAAAGCCGCTGCAGCGTCTGGCTGTAGCTTCGCATTATGACCATCAAAGTCCACCTGTTCCGCAGGAGATCTCTGTGAATACTACTCCTTGAAGTGTTTCAGTTCCTCAAGTGTGAATAAGGAGGGGAATGTTTTGTTTGCCTTGTGGGGGTGGTTTGATTGTGGATTGTATGAACGCTGGTCTGTGTTGTAGGGGTGGGAGCAGAGGATATAAAAAGAGAGAGAGAAAAAAAAAAAAACATTCTGGGTATGAAGTGGATCAATGTATTGCTGTTGCTGCCCAAAGAACTGCAGCTGCAGCAGCCCTTTCTTTTTGTACAGTGTGCATAGTTTTGGTGCTGGGAATTGACAATTTGAGATGTATGTGTAAATACTTTTCTAGAATTCAACACATTTTTAAGTTGTTCCATCTAAAAAAATAAGGAAATTTGTACAGGAGCAATACAAAATATCAACTAGCACAATGTGGTATGGAAGGATTGCTAGCTTGTTACTCCAAAATAAAAGTCTTTCTTGAACCATTTAAGTGTTTTATAATTATAAGATCGTTATTGACAATGACATCATTTTGATTGAAAAATCTGGTGTAATATTATGATTGAATGTCCTTTTTGAGGCTTTCTGGTGTAATTTTGAGGCTTTCTGAAATGTCTTTATTTGTCCACCTAATTGGTGGGCTGGAAAAATAATTCATATCGTCAAACGATTCATGTTGTGATTTTGTACAGCGCAATGGGTCCCATAAGGCAGCCTAGTGCGAGAATTAACAGTATCTAAGAATTTCAATTAGCCCGCATGTTCATTAGCTAATATTTCATTTCAAATGCATTGTGGCTTCCTCATGATGACTCGTAATTTTTCATAATATAAAGTTAATAAAATGAAATTGATTACAAATTTTTTATGCGACCCGTGACTAAATTTTCTTCTGGTCTGGTGTTTCGGTTGGAACCAAAATTGAAACATTTTGGAAGTATTTTTAGAGGCATAGAAATATTAGAATATAGAAAAAAATTAAAAATAGTTATTGAAATCTATTTAGACATACCAAGTCTAAATTTATTATACTATTATCTGTATTATTATAGAGCAATTTGTTTTTTTTTAATGAAACTTCTTTTTCTTAGCGAAGCTCTTACATTTTATATTGACAAAAATAACTCCAAAACTAAATACATATATACATGTTAGTTCTATATTGACAAAAATAATTCTCAAAATTATACATATACACATTAATTTTAAAAAATAAGGGTGTAATAGTTAATTTTCAATCTGTTCAAATTCAAATATTTAAAATTTTAAAATTTAGTTCTTACATTCAAAATTAAAAGATAATTAACGTATATTTTTTTGTTTCATGATCTGCCTTTTATCCTTACTAAAATGTATGTTGCACAAAAATCTATTTTTTTGATAGGATAAAAAATAAAAGAAAATTTAAGTAAATGTTTAAAATTTATAAAGACAAAATATTTTTATTGATTACTAAGAAAAAACATTCACATGATATAATTAACACGTTGCTTTGATAGATTATGTTATATATATATATTTTATATGTTACACTGTATTTCAACAAAAATATTAAAATAATTATTCTACTAGCATTTCTCTTCGATCGCCCTGTGCGTACCCCAGTACGAGGTAGTGGCTGCGGACTTCCACGTACCAGAAGAAAAGAAAGCTTCATCCACAGCTACGTGAAAATGAAATACTAGTTGAATATTGAACGTGACGTAGGCAAACAAACAAAACTCAATTAAAAAGTTCAAACTTACACGCCATATAAGCATACTCATGTCTAGTGCAATTCCCACCGCAACCTTTTCGTTACTAGCCCACGGAATATAACTAGGAAATACAAAATATATGAAAATCATGGTTCTTCTTCTGCGGCGGCGGCAGGAGGTGGAGGAGGATGGGGAAGGGGGATGCTATCTGTGGATAGAAAACTGTAGAGAAAGAGGTCCTTGAGATTGCCCTTGAGGTAAGTGTATTTCCTGAGAAGACCCTCCTTGAGAAACCCGGCTTTCTCCAACACCCTCTGGGAGGCCTTGTTCTCTACATCCACAAAAGCTTGTAACCTCAAAATATGAGGAAAATCGTCGAACACCTGAGCTACAGCCATCTTCACAGCCTGGGTGGCGATTCCCCGCCCCCAGTGCTCCGCCGCCACACTGTACCCGATGTCGGCCCTGCACCGGTCGTTCCCCGATGCCGGAAACACCGATACGAATCCGATGGAACGGTCCTCGATGCATATCGACCTCCTCCATGGGTGGGGGATGCACACTTGTTCGATGAAAGTCAACGCTTCTTCCTTGGAGGTGATCGTCTTCCATCGGATCCGACGAGTGACCCGATCGTCACCCGCCCATTTTAACAAGTCATCCGCGTCGGTTACCCGGAAGGGGCGGAGAGTGATGGTCGGTGGCGACGATGAAGGGTTATTGTTATTCATGGAATCGTTGTTTTTGCCGAGGAGCAAATGGCAGTGCCTATATACTATAATACTCAGCATCAAAGGTAGAGGTCTTCTTCAGATGTCTCTCTTCTTCTCTACCTAACACACTACTGTATCTCTTTCCTCTCACTCGTCCTCTTCTTTTCATCTTCTTCCTCTTCCTACAAAGGCCTCGTGACAGCCTGGGTGGTCGGTCAACAACAACGTGTTTAATAATTTTAAAAATAATTAATTAATTTTTTTAAAAAATAATAATTTAATTTAATTAGTGTAATAATAGAAATTAAATAATATTATAACCAAGTGCATTGTCAATCTCAAAACAATTTTAAATAGTGTATTAGTTGGCATTAGTGAAGAATCTACTCATTTATGTCAATTAATTACTATTATATCCTTTGTTCTCAAAAGTAAAAAAAAAAAAAAATAATAAATAAATAAAATTATTATCATATCCTTTGCCTCAAAGTTTTCTTAAATATACCGCATTGGTTCCGTGGACCTTCCTTTGGAATTTTCTTTATGATAGAGAAGAGAAAAGAATTAGTTTACTTCGATGGTAGACAAACTTGCTGAGAGGAGAGAACTATCAAAATGATACTGTTCAGCAACAAAAAATACTATTAGAACTATTTGTCACATCAATCACATAAAGTTTAGTTCAAACCTACAAAATAAAATAAATTAGATGTTATAGTTGGAGAGGGTCCCAACTAAAAAACCTACCGATAGTAAAGTCAAAAATTAGTTTGAGTGAATTGTAAAAGAAAGAGTAATAAACTGGTTGACAATAGTAAACGTATCTAAATTTTAATGGTAAGTCTTGTATTTATAGTAAAGTAGTATAAATAAATTAATACATAAATAATAGAATTGTAATGATTTTGTATCTTATATATGTATAGACTAAAGTATATGGGGTCTACTTTCTTTTAAAGGCCTTTCGTTGCACATTTAATACTTCTTACTCTGCATTAAATGTACGTGGGCGGAGTGGGCGTAGATAGGATACAACTTTAAGAAATGACCAGATGTCACATCTGTCCGCCACTTGTAAAAGAACGAACTAACTGAACTAACTAAAATAACTAAAAACCAATAAATTTAGTTTATTTATTATAATTTCGCATTTATGGTTAAAATTACGTCATTGGGTAGTAAGATCCAACTGCAGTGATTTTTTGATTATTAAACCAATGTCGAGCACATTTATATCATGTTCGGGACAACGTCACGTGTCTCATCCTATTATGATCGGGAAGACGCCACATGTCCTTGATTTATTTTATACCAATGGATACTTTTATATCTCTTTCAGTGCTTACAAACTGTATTTGTAATTCAATTACAGCTGTAAACTAACTATTGATCAATAGTTCTGTTATTATTGTAAACTCATTATTGACCAATAATTGTGTCATATCTCTAACCTCAAAGTTTGTGATAGATAACATGAGAATATGAAAATTAAATAAAATAATTAATAATCCTATATATAAGATTAGGTCAAACTAAATAATAACAATCAGTACATCTATCTTTCAGCAATCACTCCCATATTAAAATAAAATAAAATACATCAACATAAATTAAAATAAACATCATACTTCGGTGACAATATCCAAGTCTTACATGACCACCAACACTTCATCATCATAGGAATACAAGTCTCAATATCAGTTGGGACGCACACCTCGGGTCGCATAAATAATAGTATAATAATCCAGCAAGAAAATAAATTATATGCTAGGTTCAATTCGTTAGACTAAGCTCAACTCTAGGTGACTGTTTTCTAACCTCATGGGTTCACTTATAATATGAAAGGGTGAACACCATCGCCCAATAGGTAGGACTATACAAATGTGCATGAATGTACATAATTCTAATACACAATCTAACTCCAATCTCAACAAAATATAATATATCAATGCAAATGTAATACAATAGCTAGTGCATTCTCTAATCTTCATTTACCCCCAATATTACTCTGGAATGAGTGACGCTTAGCAAAGCATGCGGAGCCGCTAATCGCGCCGTTTACACTTACGGCGAACATCTAGCTTAATATATCATGAGTTGAGAACCATGTTACACCTCCACAGGCGTAAGACTCAGGAGACCTGTGTTACAACCCCTAACCTTTCTATTAGAAAACTGTGTTACACTCTTAGTCAAGCATCTGACTATTGTTCGAAGAAATATCTCAATACACCATCTTAAGATTAACGTTCCAACTTCTATGACTAATCTCTACTCGTATATGTTGACTGAGAATCATTCAGTATTTTCATAAATTTTATTTTATCATTTTTCTCAAAACATGAATTCTGTCTATATACATGACATGTGTCTTGGCACGTCAAAAATATCAACACGGTACTCTCGACCAATCAATAATCATAATACACATCCAGATGATACCTTTAGCCTCATGCACAAGATATATTCAATCGTGTATAATCAATGGTAATATCTCAATATTAAATAAGCATATGCTATACTCAAGCATCAATATAAACATCTTATAATCTTAAGTAGTTCATAATCATATGATATATATCCATAATACATAACACATCATCTCTAAGTGAGACAAACATACACAATATCATATACAACTAGACTTTCTAGTGGGAAGGATGCTAGAAAATCGTTGGATGCATATGGGAACTACGTGGGAAGCTTGCTGGAAGCTATAGGAAAATACTTAAAGCTCCCTGAGACAGCTAAGCCATGCAGGAAGCTCATGGGTTGCTCACTCTGATTTGCAAAAAAATACCGAGACTAGAACCTACAATCACAGGCCTCACGGGAAGCTCGTTCCTATGGTTTGCAATCTGTAGCATAGATCTGAGTTGCAAGGAACTCAATTCAGCCCTTTTAGTCCCAAATCCAAACATCTCGAGCCCAGAAAAGAAACTCCACCCCACAATAACACAACATCTCTCAATATTATACAACAAATCTCATGAATGAACAAAATTCGACATGTGTATATAAACTCTAATACATGGATATACACACATATATATGCATATATATTTTCCTCATCCAATATCATCACAAATACATATCAATATGCTCTAAATCATGCAAATTATCACAAAATAAGCATAAGTTCGCCCCATTTATCTCGAATCTGAAGAATAGGCGAAGAAATCTCGAAGCCACAAAACTTCAACTGCTCGTATCTCTAACCTCAAGTCTAACCAAGGCAAATTGCCACCTCCACAATGATCACGACACAAAAATACCTAGATTCTACTATCTCCGATCTTCAACCCATGCTGTCTTTATTTTCTCTCTTTCTCCTCTCTTTCCTCTCCCTCACTTGGCAGTTACTGTGAAGAACAGAAAGAAAAAAATAGAAAAAGGAAAAAGAAGAATCGAAGGAAAAGGAAAAAGGATTGGATCCTAAGCCCAAACTCCAATCCAAACAACTAGTCTAGACCAAACTTGGCCCAAAAAAATAAACTAAATTCAACCAATCAGAGCAACCCTCAACTCCAAATATTTTAATGGTCCAAAGTCCTAATAAATGGTCAAAGATAAATGTAGGGTGTTACAAGTTGTGACTAACTTCTAACTATTAACTATAATTACTGAATTAGCTATTAATTTGTGAATTAACCCTAGTTGGGCTGGTTGGTGGCATGATGATTCTCTCCAACACTATGGGCAAGGCCTTTCTTCAGCAATTCTCTTGGCCCATTTGCCAGTTATTTAGGCGTAGACTAAACTTTCCGTAGCTTGGGCTTTAGTTGTTGCATTTTTGTATTTATTGGATTGACCTTATAGGTTTATTAAATGGATTATCCAATTGTCCAAATTCTTCTAATGCATCTCCACCCTTCAACATACCTTTTTGATCAACGGTTGTGGAGCTTCCAATGAATATCCATTCTTTTGCCTGTTTGCCAGTGTACAATTGGTATATTTATAATCTTCAGACCACTGAGCTCCCTCACGGGCCTTGCCTTATTTACAAATAGACAACTAGGATCGAGATGGTTGAAGAGGGGATCCAAACTGTCCGTGTGTTGAGATATAATAACAATTTGAGGGTCTTTATGCAAACCATGCAAATTATCCAACCTAGGGTTGATCCAATGGTTGGCATAAACTCCAAAAAACCTAGATATAAAAGGCAAGTTCCTTTTTTCTTCCATGGACCTCAACTGCTCTCTCTCTCTCTTCAATCACTCTCTATAATTAGCTCATCTTCTTCTCTATTTTGTAGCTCTCCCACCGTTAAGCTCAAATGAGCTGTAGTATCCAAATCCCTTAATTTCATTCTAAGCTTCCCCCTCCCCCTCTTTTTTTTTTCATTTGCTTAGCCCTGTAACAATTCCCCCCTTCCCCATCCCCCATTAACATGGACCTTGTCCTCGAGTTTAGTATACTTAGCTAATAACCATTACGGGAAAATTTAGTCAACAACCACTGTGACTACTATTTTGGGGTTTATGAGGTAAAGCATCTCAAATAGGTTTCTAGGCCCTTGTTAGCAACTTTAACAAGTCCATTAGTTTGGGGATGAAAGTTGGAATTGAGGTGTTGGGAAGCACCCAACAGTAAAAATAAAAATAAAAGGATTACCGAAACTTACTTGTGAAAGTCTGGTCTCTATAGGAAACAATAGAATTAGGCAAACCTTATAACTAGAAGATATATTACATAAAAAGATAAGCTAACTAAGCAGCAATATAAGGTTATGTGTGAGGCAAGAAATGAGCAAATTTAGTGAACTTGTCTGCTATTGCCCAAATAACTTGAGTATTTTTAGGAAATAGGCAAACCTTCGATAAAATTTATAGAAATATCTGACCAACTTTGAGTAGGGATTGGTAAAGGCAACCAGCTCATAAGTAGAGATGGCCAATTTTGAGTACGGATACGTAAAGGCTGAAGAAGACTAGTTAGGTGAGTGTGTTCGGGCTTAGAAACTAGAACATATAAAATATTCCCTTACCTTTATTTGATGCCATTCTTCATATTTGGCAAAGGAAAAAAAATCATATTTAGCTTGTTGAATAATCTTGTGAGGACCATCTATGTCCATCTATAAGGTCATTGAAAATATATTGAAGACCAATTTCTTCAAGTTTGGATTAGCTAGATTGTAGACCCTTCATCTATGAAGTAGAGAAGACCATTAACAGTGGAATAGTTTTGAATTGTAATGACTTACTGGTCTAACTTTGAGATTATTTCCTGCACCTTAAGGCCGCTAGCATAGACAATGTTGACACCTTCAAAAAAAGTAGTAAATGGACCAGAAATAATGATAGGGAAACAAATGGAGTGCAAGGACGGTTCTCGTGAATACTTGCTCATTCTGGACGAGGCATCCACTACCTTATTTTCGATGCCCTTCTTATATTCAATGGTAAAGTTATACCCCAAAAGCTTATTCATCCATTTCTGTCAAAAAGGAATATCAATCTTTTGTTCCAAAAGGAACTTAAGAGTGGTAATCTATATTGATGACAATTTTAGCCCAAACAGTAATGTCTCTCATAGCTTGTACTAATGTATATAACACTTTTTCATACGTAGACAACTATGGGACTTTACTTTTCAATTTTTGGCTGAAAGATGTAATTGGTTGCTTATCGTGCATTAACACTACTCCAATACCAACCTCTGATGCATTACACTTAATAGTGAAAGTTTTTGAGAAGTTTGGTAATGCTAGTTGTGTTATTGCTTCTTTTAGTCTTTTGAAATCCTGTTCAACTCTAATTGACCATCCAAATGAATTTGTATTGAACAATTTTGTTAGCGGTCTACCTATTCCTCTATAATTGCGAATAAATATCCTATAATAGTTAGTCAAAACCTAAGAGCCCTCTTAGTGACTTCGAAGTTTTAGGAACTAGCTAGTTTAACATAGATTCTATTTTCTTAGGATCAAGCCTCACTCCTTCAATAAAAATCAAGTCGCCAAAATAATCAACTTTAGAATAGTCAATCCTACACTTGCTTTCTTTAGCAAAAGTGTATACCTAGGAGTGGATATTGCTTGGTCTAGTTTTAAACAAATTTGAGCCTAACTTTTAAATCCTAAGCCTGCCCACTTAATTCTATTTAGTTTTTAAATATATTTTAAATTATATATTTTAAAAAAAAGTATAATTTTAAAAAAATTATAATTGTTTTTTTAAATTATAAGAATAAATAATTTAGTACTAAAATAATTATTTTTTACAAGAAAATACTAATAAATCAATTTGTAAATATGTTAAATATTAAAAATTCATATATTTTAACTAAATTGGGCTAAACTTAGGCCAAATTTCGCAATCTAAAGTCTTGCCGAAGCCTGACTGGTGATAGGAGGTCAATTAATGACATCAATCGACGCTTAGCGACAATGTGTCAAACAACAACTGACAAAAATGGCACTTAAGAACAATCAGTTAGTGATGGTGATGATGACGATGAAGGGTAATCGATGTTAACAAGGGTGATGCAATTGACGATGGTCACTGAGGTCACCAATTGTGGATGATCATAGGAGTTGACAAGTTCAATGCTATCAACGATGGTTGTTGGGGCCACCAATGGTTGATGATGATGGGTGCTGATGATGTTGATGCCATCGACGATTGTCACTGAGGACATCGAGACTGATGATAGTGGTGATATGTGATTCTTGATACAGACACAAGAACAGAAAAGAAAAAATTGAGATCTCTACTCTAATATCATGACAAAATAAGAGAATAAATGAAATTATTTGATTCTTTTTGGGTCTCAACACATATTTATATTCACATTATCATGGACAAGTTAGGAAGTTAGAATAACCTAAACTAGTTCTAACTTTAATTTTATTTCTATATTTATAATATTTTCTAACAGCCAAAATAAAAAATTCTAATTAATACCATATTTCTGATCTTCAAATAATAATAATAATAATATTTCCAAAGGTTCCATAATCAACTTCCCGGTTACCATAGCTATAGATAATGGGCTATTATTGCATTACACACTTTCACTTCGTCACAAACTCAAAGGTCATTTAGTTTTAGGTTTCCAATAACAATACTACCACTACCCACGACAAATTATGTAAATGAAATACTTTATGTAACTTTGTAAAGGTCATTTTATCCTTTAGAATAAAAGAAATATTATATTGAAACACAAACATTTTTTATGTCCTTGTATCCATGGACATGAAAATTAGATGAAACCCACACTTGTTCACACAAACCCACACCCAACACCAAGTCTATATAATAGCACAGACATTAAATTATACTAAAGAGGGATGGAATCATTAATTTCTAAAAACTTAATGCATTTTGCGATGGAATCATTAATTTCTAAAAACTTAATGCATTTTGCTTCTTAACTGTCACAAAAATAAACTTCAAACATTGTCTCTTTCTTCCTTCCCCGAGAATTTAAGTATCAAAGCCTACAATATGTACAACAAAAGTAGGGTAGGCAAATAAGTACCCCCAGAATCAACATTCCAAGGAATTGAAAGAACTAATTTCCAACTATTCACCTTCACCCTTCACAGGCTGAGGAATATTAGATATTACTTCTTCACCTTCCTTAAAGGTTTGGCTGCTTCCCTCATCATAATTCCAGTTGTTTTCCAGATCGGGCACTTGGTCTGCATAATATTGCCTTTCCGGGAGAGGACACCCATGGTAGGAGTTATTGTCAGCGCAGTGCCATAGAAGCTTGTGCCAATAAGGATCCTGCTAGCACAGATGACAAAGATCAATATTATATTGACTTGACATTAGAACGTCGCAACTTAAGCGAAGAAAAAAGAAAAGAAAAGAAAATGTTGCAATGAAATGGATATAAATACACTGCAACATGAAGCTACAAGGACGCAGAATTATGGTTTTAAATCTAAATGATTTTAAAGTAAACCACTCTCTAGCTTGGATGTTTACGCGATTTGTGTGTGCTTTTTGCTTTTGTTGATTTTCTTGCTCTTCTACTTAAATTGAACTAATAAATTAAAAATAAAGAAATAAATCACAGGAGAGAAACACGGATTGAATGAACACATTTGTAACAACAAAAATAATGACAATTCCAGGAGTAGGTCCATGCCAAAGGATTGATTGCCAAAGTCAAACTGCAAGCTGGTTAAACAGCGCAAAGTGCATAATTCAGACACAATAAAATAGCCATTTTATATTCTGTAAGAGTACGAAGAACTCCTTTGATGAAACCTTTTATCGGGTCCCGAAATAGGCTACCTAGACCCAGTGCACGAGGCTCCCGGAATTTTAAAATTTCTGGAAAAATCATGCCAATTTAATAAAATTCCTAAACTATGCTAGAAGTTGTAAAGATAACCATGTTGTAGAAATGTTAATCACAAAGAGATATGGATCCTAAAATAAAGGATGAGATAATAAATTTTTGTATTATTGAGAAAATAACTCAAGCTTTTGGTTTTCTGTTGCTGAGGATGCAAGTACATAAAACAATATAGAAGCATCAATAGGCCAACAGTTTACTCATCAAAAACATGAGAAGTACTATGGACAATACTAACAAATATATGATATTGGAAAATGAGAAAATATTGATGACATATATATCTCAATATCAATCTTTTTATTTGATATATATATATATATATAACTTAATGTCAATCTTGAAACTTGAAAGGGACTTAGCAACTTGTAAATATGCCAAAACTAATAAATACTCAGTGTACAAATCGATATACCTACCATAAGGTCATTATACACACGGACAATAAAAAAATATGACCTCTTTATAGTAACTAAAATTTTGGCAAGAAAAATTTATTGCCAAATGTCAGATGTAGATGAAATTATAGTAACTTAAATTTTGTGTTCATGCCTTCAATTATATAGAAAAGAAAAATAAAATAACACCTTCCAAACAATGATATTTACTGTTGCAGTTACTAAAAATGAAAAGCTCAACTCAAAAATAAATGTTAGCACAGTCGAGCTTCCACACCAGATACTGAGAATCAAAGTTTTAATCTATTTCTCATTTTCTCAGCCAAATAGAGCTTTTCCCTTGTCCTGCATCCCTAATCAATGGAGCAACAAGGTACAATCGCTGAATCCCCTTCAACTGAATGCTAGACTGTTTTACCTTCCACTGTGGTGAAGGAAACTCAAGTGAGTATAAATCCCATAATCTCTCATGCAAAGGCCTAATGGTAATTCTTGTATCAATGCAACCGTATCTCTTTCCCTCTATGTTTCCAAGTGGGACAAATGCACCCATGAAAGAGAAGAAACATAAATATTCAGCAACATGATAGCAAGGAATAAAAATATATTTTTCCCCCATCAAAATGGTTGAAAGATTTTTATTTCCTAAAAAACCAAAATGAAACATTATTAGAATAAAAATTATAATGTTTCTACCAAAATGCAGTTAAATCACACAAAAATAGAGCACATACTGAAATAATAAGTTTTTTTATGTAATCTATTATTAGACTTCCATTTATTTAGATAAAATTTAATTTGTAATGCAAAAAAAATTATAAATATTTTCATGTTTATGTGTTACTTTCGAAATGTTTTTGAAACATTTCTAAAACATTTTCATTTCTGTTCTAACCTAAACGACCCACTCAAACAAAATTTTAATCATCGAACTGCTACTGAAACGAAGCCACCAGCAACATAAGACGTAAGAGTACAGAAAGGAGAAGAGTAAAATAAAGAGGAAAACTTTTGAATTTATATGGTTGCATTCATACTTTCAAGTTAAAAACTTCAAGGAAAAGAAGAAGAATTTATTAATTTTTAATAGATGAACAAATAAAACACCGTACCTTACTGACAATGTGTGGATTCCCAACAATGATAAGCAAGGACCTTGCACGGGTAATTGCAACATTAAACCTTCTTGGATTGCTGAGAAATCCCAGGCAATAGGTTTTGTCAAACTCATTGTGTTTGGCTATTGACCTGACAGTCGAAACAATAATAACCTCTCTTTCTTGTCCCTGGAATTGCTCGACACTCCCAACCTTAACATTGGGCATTTCCAATGATTCCAGTACTTTGCTTGTCTTGACCACTTGCTGGCGGTAAGGTGTTATTACCCCAATATCTTCCTCACTTAGACCATTACTGGCAGTAAGCTTCTTTACAATATCAACAACCTTACTTGCCTCAATTCGATTAAACCATGATGGGTCGTTGCCTTCTCTCTCATCGCATCCTTGAATGCCATAAAAGAGAACAGGAAATTCTTTGTTGGGAAGAAGGCTTAGCCAAGATTTTGAAGAAGAGCTATCTTGCTTACATGCAATCAATTCCCCTCTGTAGAAAAGTTTTGAAGGCAGTTGTAGAATTGCAGGGTGACATCGGTAATTCCTCACTAATTTCACTATGAAATTTTCATCCCCATCATGGTAATATTTACATCCAAAAAGTCTTTCTAGATAGGATTTTCCTAAGCCAAACTTATTTGCATCTTTGGAATATACAACTGGACCTAGTTGCATAGGATCTCCTGCAAGAACAATGACTGATTCTCTTTGACAAATACTGGAAATAGGAACCATGGCTTCCGGTTCTGAAGCTTGGCCAGCCTCATCTAAGAAAATATGGGAGAAATGACCATGGCCAATACCTTCTGTGTAAAGTAGCGATGAACTCATATAGGTGGAGATGATAATCCTGTAACGCATTAAAGCCTTCAGTGGAGGACATTTGAAAATGAAATCTTCGAAAAAGCAAAACCGAATGTTATCAGCTCGAATATCCTCATAAGACCGGCTTTTTGCATTTAGCCTGAAAATCTCATTCTCTTTAACCCTGGCCTTTTCATTACCAACAAGTTTCTCCAAGATGTGATCTGCAGCACTGTTTGAAGCAGCACACACTAGAATGATAGCTTCTTTTCTGGTTGTGTATAGTTGTAAGATTGCTTCCACCAAAGTCATTGTCTTGCCTGTACCGGGGGGTCCATGGATCACATAGGGAGGAGCTCCTTTGCAACCCATGATCATCTCGACAGCATGCAACTGCTCCTCATTAAGAGAGGTGAAAGGTACAAGTGGAGCCATTTTGATTGACCTTTTAATTGTTTGAGATGGAAAGAGAATATTTGTCTCTATACTCTCTGTTGCTTGGACAGCCTGATATAACCTCCTCATGTTCAACCGATTATACATAAATCTAATATTGTACAAATCTCCATCATAATAATGCATATGGAAATCCTTGTCAAACTTCAAAAGCACCTCATCAGCCTCAACACGGTGAATGACTCCCTGCAAAATATTCATTCGTAAATCTGCATTCCAAATAGGAGGATAAAAAATTCTATACCAAACTAATGATGTAGACAGTAAACTAAATTTCAAAATTATTGCAGGACAAGAGACCTATAAAATTTCATCATTAGTCTCATGTTTCAAAATTGAAAAAGGCCGTCAAACATGGTGACTCCCAACATAGCCGGCCCTACAATTTTGGTAAGACCCCATATATATATTGTGATATATATTACAACTTAAAAGAGTCTAGAGGTCTCTCACCTTGAGGATTTCAACAGGCAGTTATCATTGGAAGAATTTCAACAGACATTTATCATTAGAATCTTGAAAAACTATTGATTTTCTCCATTTATCCAACTTTGGTTTTAGACCCCAAATTTATCCAACTTCAGTTCTCTTTTTTTTTTTTAACTATTACTTATCATATCATTTATCCAACTTTAGTTCTTTCTTTTTCTAGATAAGCCTTATCGTTTTTTTTAGATAGCCTTTTTTTTATCATTTATCATTTATCCAATTTCAGCCTTTTTTTTTTAAATGGGTTTTATTATATTTTTTTAGATAGGCCCTATCAAATATTTCACCTCAGACCCCAAATTTTTTAGATCCAACCCTACTCCCAATATTAGGGGAACAGACATGTAGCTACAATTCTTATTTGCAGATAGACTGTAATAAAAACATAAAATTGACAAAGTATTAAATACATGTCATTGTATAAAAAAGAAACATAGTAGACCAATAATAATAAAAACTATGAAGTCTACCAACAGAAAGGAATAATATTGCTGCACTTCTGCACTTTTTTAGCCACGTGAAGGTTTATTCTTTGACAATTTCCAAACAAGTGGTTGACACATGGGCTGTGTCCACTAGTTCCTAGCTTGTCAACTTTTAATAAGAAGAGTATCATGCATTATGTGTGCATGGAGGGACTCACGGATTGATGTAACGGGAGTGCCTCATTCTAGAAACTACAAGAAAATTTCTCTTCAGTCACTTGGCGAACCACTCAATGGGCGAGAGGAAGAAGAAGGCAACCAAGAAAGAGAAAGAAGCTCTAAGGGTTGGTGAACCTTCAATGTCCCAGTGTAAATCAGATGGATCGGGCGTATTTATAGTGTTCATCCTAGGTTATTGGGGTGAGTTAGTGCATAACTCAGCAAGAGCAATCACCAGGTGCCAGCATATCAGACACAACTAAAAGGAGGGTTTGATGTTTCAACAAGCCAAATTATTAAAAGATGTTATTGAAATGGAGAAATATTCCTTTAACATTTTCAAAAGATAGAGAGATCTCATCAAACTACTGGGAATCACAATGACAAGGATGGAAGTATTGTAAATAGATTTTATCAACACATCAGTCACTGATTAATGGTTTTATTTTCTAGAAAAAAGGATAACTAATGTAAACATAAGCCCCCTGAAACTTTTGGTGAGAGACAGAGTATTTGGGAACCATGGCTCTCTTCCTACAAAGGTTCTGCTACATAATATCGAATCTGGAAGAGATAGCTATACCAAGGAAGATTCAGGTTTAACCACACCCAGTTTAATTTATGAAAACAGTACAATATAGGATATAACTTCAAGGACGCCAAATTGTCTAGTATTCCAAGATAGACAGAATCAGTTAGACCATTTGAGCATGTTATATCTCAAATTTTTAGTTGATAAAGTGAATCTGTCGGTTAATTTTTAACGTGGCACATGAGCATTAGGAAACAAAGGGAAGCCACTCATCAGACACAAAATTAAAATTATTGAGAAAAAATAATAAATATATACAAAAATGGAAAATCAACAATGGCAAAACACTGTGCCATGGTTGATAATGTTTCAAAGACACTCATTCCACAAAAATAGAAAATCAATAATGGCAAAACACCATGCCATGGTTGATAATGTTTCAAAGACACTCATTCCACATTTATATGCCCGCTCAAAATTATGAAGAGGGCATGATAATGGATGTTTACTATATAAATATATATAAAACAAGCAACTCAGTGCATAAGGTTTACTATATATATACTGCTCACAAAAGCATAATTTTTCATCCATCCTAACCCAACCTGATACAGACTTGGGTTGGTGTTGTCAATCCATAGTCGGAGTTATGCTGGGATGCACGCCCTACTTAATATCAGGTTGGGCAGAAATTGGCCTTGAATTAATCCCAATATGCCTGAATAGAAGCACAAGGAACACATTTTTGTTTTCTTTCTCCCTTTTGTTTTCGGTAAGTAGTCCAAAATCACTATACCTTGCATGAGGAAGTGGTAGCATTTGCACCTTGAGATACCATCTTTGCGAGAATGATATCACCATGTGAAAGTGAAGGCCTTCTCTCAGCCAGCCTAGGGACCTTGAGAGCCAACAAGTTACTCCTTTTCTTTCTCATGGTGACGTGCTCCATATCGTGACACCTCATCGCTTTCTGTAGCAGAATGTCAATATCAGACCTAACACCTAGAGAAAGTCGATAATATAACATCAAACTTACCAAGGCTTACAATTACCTCCAGGTATAGCTCTTCCATGATAATTAGCATGTTGAAGTAAGTAACATAGTTCTCCTTCATCAGACCTTTCGTAATAACCTCTGGGACTTTCTTATTCTCCAGTTGTTTTCTAATGTCCTTGGGAATTTCAAACAGAGGAAGCTTAGAATTTAGCCCTTGGGTTTTCTTCTTAGCCGGGGTAGAAGCAACAGCAAACTCATCAGCAGCAAACTGTTTTCTTCTTGGACCTCTTGAATACGGCTTGTTTGAAGCCAGAGAATGAGAAACCTTATCTTCAACCAATAGAAAAACTACACGTTCAACCCTTTCATCATCCACATCAAAATGCACCACAGATATGTGCATGCCAATATCTTTTGGTTTGCAAGATAACCAAATAGTTTGAGTCTGGTGTGGCTGAAGCACTCTATCCTCAAGAGAGAAGCCCTCCAAAAAGCTCTGAACGTATTCAATATCCGAATTGACTGAAGGAGGTTTCAGCAGAGACAAAGTAAATGAGTCCGCAGGATTTGAGCAGTAAATGCTGACTCCCCAGAGTTCCACTGGTTCACTTGTTGTGTTTTCTAAAGTAATTGAATGCACAGAAGTTTCTCCAACAAAAACAGATTGAGGCTTTCCTCGTATGAGTGGGAATGGACTGGAGATGACAACTGGACCCTCTTCATTTAAGTCACAATTATACAAAGATTCATCATCCTCAAAATCAATAAATCTGATTTCTTCCTTGTCTCCAATGACGGAGCATTCATCATCATGGCGGTCCCTTCCAATCGTATTCATCATCAGTTGATGTTTATGCCAACAAGGTACCTAGAAATACTAACCAAACATTGACAACAGTAAGCAAATAAAGCATTCAATCATAATATAATTTGTGCCACTACTAATTCTAAAAATTATACCACAATGCAGGCAATCTCTAGAAAGACCAAACCAGAGTTAGAAGAATTAGCCCATAAATGTTCATAGATCTGGCAAAACTAAACAACCAGACAAATGAAAAACATCATCTAGCAAATAATTAAGACTACGGTCATGAGAGAGAGAGAGAGAGAGAGAGAGAGGAGGATAGAAACTGAAATCTTGTTTATCGTTTCAAATAATTCCCACTTCAAATATGAACAGAACTAGCAGAATGCTGATTAAATACAAAGAATTACACTTGTTTTGCTGGAAAATTAGCATCATGCACAGCAAATCATATCTATCTATGACAAGAACCCAACAAAATTACAAAATCAAACCCATGAAGAGAATACAAATTCTTTTTAAGTTTGGAAGGAAGGACTAAAATCATCAGAGGAGAAACTTTAAAATTTGAAAACTGATTGAACCCACATCCAAATGCAGAAAAGGAAAAACAATCATCATCTTGGATTTTTTTTTTCTCTTTTTTAATAACAATTATCACAGCCTAAACATCACCAAATTACAGCGGACACCATCAAAATTTAATGCCATTACCAAGGATTACTAATTTAGTGCTACAAAATATAAGACGGATGAATATATTAGAAACAAAACGAAATTGCCAGAACTATGCGAATGGAATTAGAAAGCCCAAAGAACAACCTACAATCAAAACACAACAAAACCAAAAAGTGAAAAAAGCAAATTGAACCCGCATTCAAATTGGTTAACCAAAGCCAGTAGTAAATTGGAACTACACCAGATTAGATGATTGAAAACAATCACAGTAGGAAGAAAGACATATAAACTCACTTGATAACACTATTTACCAAGGTGAATACATTTAATTATTTTTTTTCCTGCACTACATATAATCAAATAAAAAAAAAAAAACATTTTACAAACACCAAATTGAAAAGTAAAGGAAGATAATCTAGAATGCAGATTCAAGAACACGAGAGAGAGAGAGAGAGAAAGAGAGAGAGAGAGAGAACATACGCTTTCTGAGAGAGATATATAGAAAGTTTCCAACGCTGATCACAAGTTCAAGAAAGGGCTTCTGAGGGAGAAAAAGATTGAAATTTTGAAAGAATCCAAAAGAAAACTGAGAGAATAAAGAGAACCCAGTTCAATTGTATAAAGTGAGAGTAGGTGTGAAGAAGTGCGCTTGAAAATGAGTCAACAAGTCCACGCACAACCGTAGTGAGAGTCGATGGCCCTTGTTTTCTTACATACATGCAGAACTTGTGCCTTTGCGATTAAGTTTTGCAACGACAATGAGTTTTTAATCCAACGAGGTCGAGTCTATGATGGAGAATCAGAGACTCTCGTTTGGCTGCCGCTCATTCGACCAACGTGGATCCATCGTTCATGGCCGGCCCCCAATTGACGATTTTATTTATTTATTTTTTTCCTGTTTGAAGGGAATGTTTGATTAGCTTAAACCCCAAGGGGTTAGATGGGATGGTCTTGGACTGGGACTTAGGGGCTTACCACCCCAAGGTCTCAAGTTCAAGTCTCCTCTCTAGCAAAAAACTTAGGGCAGCCTCCCGGGCGCAAAGCGTAGTAAAGGTTGGTAGGACGGGCCTCCTTGGCTGGACGAACCGTATCCAGTTCTTGGGAGTGGGTCCGACTCCCCGCCGCTACGCGAGTTCGCGATTGACCGCTATACATGTTGAGGGGCCGGTATGTGTGGCACAAACCAAAAGAGATTCACTCTCTAGGGGTTTGTCCTAGGGAGTGAATCTCTCGAGGTTAAATCCTTTTTGATTAGCTAAAATTAACCAAAACTTACCGACTATTACCAATTATTTATACTTTTTTTAATCAAATTTTATCACATATTACTTTTACATCAAAATTTTATACTTTTATTTGACTTTTTGACTAAATTTTTGTTAACCAAACACCCTGAAGACGCTAAATAATTTAACTAAAAGCTTTCTATGAAAAATTATTTACCAATCTATTATTAATGATATCATTATGTTTTTCAATGAAAAACGTGTCTAATAAAACTCATTACCATATCATCTTTCCAACGCAACCGAAGTAAAGAACATAAAATGGAATTGCATCTTCTGATTTAGTAAAAATATATTATTATTTTGCGTTTTTTGACAACCATAGTTCAAATATAAAATTCTTCATTGTCAGTTATAGAAAAAAAAAAAACTAAAGTTTAAGAGAACAACCACATTGGCATTCTCTTTTTCTGATATGTATCTTTGCGATATATGCAGATATATATGATCTTGAATATATATCATTGGTGTTGAAGGTTGTGTAATACATATATTAGAATAAAAGAGGAAGAAAAAAATTATATATTTATATTGATGATTGTGTGTGAGAATGTAAGGTTACAAGATCTCTTATATAAAAGGACAATAATCATAATCCTGATAGGAGATAGTAATCCTAATTATGATAGGATATACAAAATAAGGAATAAGATAGTAATCCTAATTATGATAGGATATACAAAATAAGAAATGCATAAATTAAGGAATACTAATTATATATATTACTAAATCTAACACCCCCTCAAACTCAAGGTGGTGGAGCAGAGACCAATTTGAGTTTGGTGACGGGAGCATCAAACCGGCCAAGCAGAAGAGACTTGGTGAAAAAATTTATATGCAACCTCCTCCTGGCTCCTCTTATCCCTCACATCAGGTTTGCAAACTACGTCGTGCTCTCTATGGACTCAAGCAGGCCCCTCGTACTTGGTTTGCTAAATTCAGTGCTACTATTGGTACATTTGGGTTTTCTTCTGGCTTCTGCTGCAGTTCTTAAGCTTCAGTACTAGAGCAGGCAGTAACAGTTTGTTTCTTGTTGCGCCAAGAGATGAGGGAGTCACCCAGGAAGAAGCAAAATCCAATGGTAGATCGCTGATCAGTAGGATCACCAGCTCAATCAGCATCAGTGTAGGCTCGAAGATCAACAGATGTCTGAGATGAGTAATGAAGTCCATAGAATAAAGTAACCTTAACATATTGTAGGATACGAAAAACTACAGTATAATGAACTGAGCGAGGAGCTGACATGAACTGACTGACAATGTGAACAGCATATGCAATGTCAAGTTGAGTAACAGTGAGATACACATGACTCCCCACTAGCTGTCGATAAAGCGTGGCATCAGAGAGAGGCGTGCCATCAAGAGGCGTGAGGCAAACACCAGGCTCAAGAGGAGTTGGTGCAGCCTTGTTATCAGTAATTCCAGCTCTGGAAAGAAGATCAAAAGCATACTTGACTTGAGAAAGAAAATAACCTGTAGTGTCAGTGGTGACTTCTAGACCAAGAAAGTAGCTAAGATTTCCCAAGTCTTTCATTTCAAAATGAGAACCGAGCAAAGACTTGAGTTGAGAGATGCCCCCGCGATCATCACCCGTGATGATCATATCATCCACATATAAGAGAAGAAGAACAGTGCCATGTGGTGATGTCCGAATGAAAAGAGCAGAATCATAAGGACTAGAAGAAAACCCAAAGGTACCAATGGTAGCACTGAATTTAGCAAACCAAGCACGAGGGGCTTGCTTGAGTCCATAGAGAGCACGACGAGTTTGCAAACCTGATGTGAGGGATAAGAGGAGCCAGGAGGAGGTTGCATATAAACTTCTTCAGCTAAGTCACCATTGAGAAATGCATTTTTCACATCCATCTGAAATAGGGGCCACTGACGAGCGGCAGTAATAGCAAGCAAACTTCGGACAGAGGTGAGTCGAGCAACAGGAGCAAAGGTCTCCTCATAGTCAATCCCATATTATTGATTATAGCCTTTAGCCACTAGACGAGTTTTGTAATGCTCAATAGACCCATTAGAATGAGTCTTAATCTTATAAATCCATTTGCAAACAATGGTTGTCTTATTCGGGGGAAGATCAACCAAATCCCAGGTGTGAGTCTTTTCAAGAGCCTGTAATTCTTCAGACATTGCTTGCTGCCAAAGAGGGTTAGAACTAGCCTCGTGAAAAGAACGAGGCTCATGTTGGGAGATAATAGTAGAAAAACAATGAAAATCACGAAGATGAGATGGAAGTTTCCTTACCCGAGTAGAACGGTCAAGAAATATAGAATTAGTATCAGAGGACTCACGTGGTATGGATGTAGTATCTGAAGTTGTAGGAATAATATGAGATGACTCAAGTGGTAGAGATGCAGTGTCTGAGGGTGGAGGATTGACAGGCGGCACTGGAGAACTGGGAGAGGCCAAATCAGGTCGTGTAAGAGCTGGTAGAGGCTCAGAAGGAGAATGAGGTATGGGAGGAGCTGGTGGGTCCTCAGAGGGAGATGAAGATGTTTCATCAGGGAAGAGATCAATAGAGGGATTAGTGAAAAATAAAGGAGTAGCAGTAAAAGTTGAAGGAAATGATGAGATGGATGAAAACATTTTATGTTCCCAGAAAACTACATGGCGGGAGACACGAAGACGATTAGAAATAGGATCCCAACAATGATAACCCTTTTGTTCAATTCCATAACCCAAGAAACAACACAGACGAGCCCGAGGTTCCAATTTAGTGCGTTCATGAGAAGGAAGCAAAACAAAACAAACACATCCAAAAATACGAAGAAGTTCATATGGGGGCGGAGACCCATATAACCGTTCATAGGGAGTTTGGTTGTGAAGAAGGGGAGTAGGGACATGATTGATAGTATAGACAGCAGTAAGAGCAGCTTCCCTCCAAAATTTTTCAGGACAGGATGAGGAGATGGAACCACAGCAGGAACATCTACATCCTCAGGAAATAGTTCAACAGAAGAATCAGTGAGGTAAAGAGAGGCAGGATTGTGAAAGGTTGAAGGAGCACGGAAGCACATTGAAGGAGGCGCGGAGAAACGCGTCGAGAGGTTGCAGACGCACAGAGACGCGTTGAAGGAGGCACAGAGAGGCATGTTGAGAGGTTGCAGGGGCACAGAGGCACGTTGAAAGAGGCACAAAAAAACGCGTTGAAAGCGCATGGAAGCGCGTTGAAGAGGGCACGAGAGAGAGCGTTGAATGCGCATGGAAGCGCGTTGAAAAGTTGGTATAGCAAGATAATAAGATAAGTGGTGAATTGTGAAAGGAAGAGCCAGGGCTAGTAGTAAGAGAATGAGTTATGGCAGTGATCGTTACCATAATATCAGGGAAAGGTTTAAACTATCCAGGGTCGAAAACCTTATGCTCTGATACCATATTAGAATAAAAGAGGAAGAAAAGAATTATGTATTTATATTGATGATTGTGTGTGAGAATGTAAGGTTACAAGATCCCTTATATAAGAGGACAATAATCCTAATCCTGATAGGAGATAGTAATCCTAATTATGATAGGATATACAAAATAAGGAATAAGATAGTAATCCTAATTATGATAGGATATACAAAATAAGGAATGCATAAATTAAGGAATACTAATTATATATATTACTAAATCTAATAACATACATAAATGATTTATGGATTTTTTTTTGTTTTACGGTTATTTTATTAAATTATATGGCGTTCACTGTCCGGTTGAAAATAATTGGGACTTACCGTTAATGAAAACGCTGTTTCAAACAGCAAGTTTTAATCAAAACTGAAAACGTGGTTTGAAACAGTATTTTCTGTTTGGCATTTTTAGTTTGAAGAAAGTGCTCAATCATATAGCGTTTTTGATTGCTGAAATCGCTATTTCATATAGCATTTTCTGTGGCTGAACGTCTGTTCGAGGTAGAACACTCAGCTTCACTTTTTTTGGAGTTGTTTTTCTGTTAGTTTTTTATTTTCTTAATCCTTAGTTTTCTACTATTCACTCCACAACAGTGACTTGATAGTTGATGCAAATGAAGATTGAGGACTGTAATGATGTATGTATGGAGTTCTTATATCTTATATAACACACGCGTGCGTGTATATATATATATATATATCTGTGCAGACGACAAATATTAAAGGGTTTTCAAGGTCTAAAAACGGTAAACCATTCAGCGTTTTTCCATTTGGTGAATTTCGACAACGCAAAAGACGCTGTTTTAAATGGCGTTTTCATTATTATTAAATCGCTATTTCAAATAGTATTTTCATTAACGATAGATTCTCAATTATTTTCAACCGGATAGTAAACGTTATATATTTTAATAAAATAACCATAAAACCAAAAAAAAAAAATTTGATTTATGTCTTTATATCTCTCTC
Source organism: Vitellaria paradoxa (assembly GCA_019916065.1). NCBI lineage: Eukaryota > Viridiplantae > Streptophyta > Magnoliopsida > Ericales > Sapotaceae > Vitellaria > Vitellaria paradoxa. Next base: position 24,901,775 of record CM034243.1, read on the forward strand.
TTGCCAGCTACATCTAGATTATATAATTGATAGCTTAATCATTTTTTACTTGCCTCTAAGTATAATTGAACAGTCTGATAAAAATATTTTCTTAAATTTGTTTAATAATCCAACAATAATGATTTCCTAAAATTTCGTAAGATTAGGTAAGGCTGTGAATATTTAACAGTTTAGCTCTAAGTTTATTCATAAGAGAATTGGAATTCCTAAAATTTCCGTTTCTATTTTGCTTGACATTTGACACTAAATGATTTAAATTTCTTTAACTAAAGGTACGATGGTTGAACAATATATCTCTTTATTTTGCTATTGAGGTGACAGTTTAGTCTCAATTGCTGAGGAGTTGCCTTACGATAGTAACTATGGGCAATGCATTTGGGTTGTTACGAGTTTAACATATGAAAAGTTGATCACAAAGTTGTGTAATATCTTAAGTGTAGAAGAAGATCAAATGAAGATAAAAGTAACATGTTGTAATAAGCCACTGTGTATGGATAATAATGACATAGTTAGGACAATGATGAATGTATTGGATAAGTTAAAAAAAAAAATCACACATCGTCTTATATATAAATTATTAAGCTTTATTGGTGGAGTCTCCAATTTAAACACCATTTCTAACCAAAACTAAGAGAGGAATGATACTTTGCTTCGAAAGAGAACATACTTCCGAGATGCATGAATTTCAACTGTCTTCTTTTCCCAAGCCTGCATATTTAGGGATGGCCAACTTGGCCGACCCATTCGAGTATGATCCATTACCCGAATCGATTAGATGTGAGATTCGAATTTTTTTCGGAGATCGATTTGGATTTGGATTTGGATTTTATTTAAAAAAAATGGATAATGTATCGGATATGAGGATGAGACTGTTTCCACTCTAATCCGCCCCGAATCCGATATTCAATCTGAATCTGTACCGATCTATCCTGAAAAATATTTGAACAGACCTAAATAGCCCCATTTGGATGTGGATGCTTTTTGGAGGTTCAAAAAGTTGGGATTAATAATTATGTTATGAACTATTATATTTTGTATTTGTTATTTTGAGCTGTGATAATGTTGATACTTTGAAATTATGTATCAATTGGTGAAATGGTACTTTGGTGAAATGCTAATTTTGGAAATATTTATGTATTACTTTGATGAATTATTATTGTGATGATATTTATGTATTATTTTAGTTTTAGAGATGAATTATTTGGTAGTAATAGGTTACATATGCAATCAAGTTATGTATCAAGTTAGGGGCAGATTCAAAGGTAGGCAGAGAATTCAATTTTTTGGATATCCGTAGATATGTCTATTCTCCGTTTGGAGCGGAATGGAGGCCCAAAAAAATCCATTCGGAGTTCGGGGCAAATTTCGAGGGATACAAATGGTTCGGAGTTTGGATTCGGATATTGCTATATCTGTCTCCAATCTGCCCTGGTTCCATCCCTATGCATATTTTGCTTAATAAGAAATGGTTCAAGAAGTAGCTGACCATGGAGAGCAAATGGGTGTCGATAAATCGTTTGTGGCATCATCCATATAAGAAATTGAAGAGGTAGATAATGGCTAATGCCTTCTATCACTCCTGTATGCATTATGTCAACACAAACTTTGAAAAGCATTTCAATGGTTCTCAACTTAATAAGTTGATGTTACATACTGTCCTGTTTTAGATTTCGTAATCCGAGTGGTGAATTAGATGTATCACTTACATCACACAGAACTAAGCGTAACTCCTGATCAGAGCCATACATCTACCTTGGAGCAGACATTTAGTAATAAATAATGATATTATAATAATAGTAAGTCTTAGTCAAACCAAGTATCAGTGCTCCAACATAAAACTCAAAATAATATATAGGCTTTATGGCCTTTACAACCATATTAAATAGATCCAAATTAATACATTTACAACCAAATAATGCAATAAGCTTTAACAAAAAAAATACACAAATCTCAACATGACGGGGCCTACATAAGTCTCGGGCTCTACAACTACAACATAATCTATAAGGACGTGAGCACTAATTCACTTGTACCTACGATGCATAAATATATATATATATATATATATACATACATATACAACTATAATAGCAACAAGATAAAAGTATAATAACATCAATATCCCAAATCATCGATATCTGAATAACCACATATCATCATAATGTATTAGCATCAATATCACAATTATCCCTTTAATATATTTCCATTATCTGATATCATTTCTTATCATCACATCACAGTCATGGGATGGATAATCTGCAAGACTGACTCATGATCAGCAAGCACGGTTCAAACCAACATCATTTTTTATGAGCCAATGCCCAATGAAAATGATAAATTGAGTCAACATCGTTTATAAGTCTGTGCTCAAGGGCCACAAATTAGCCGAATTATCATTGTCATCTATGAACCAAAATCCAACAATCACAATACACTGGTATCAATGTCATGTTGTAAATTGCTAATCTACTGGCATGATAACCAAACTCTCCACAGGTTTAGAGACTCTCAACGCAAGGATATTCACGAATTCTCCTATTTTCCTGTATCCTCTAACCCCGCAAATCATAACATCATCCACATTTCATTATCTCTTTTCGTTATCATTATCATGTCTTTTTCATAATTAAGATTACACATCATCATAAAGTTCTATCATTGTCAACCATAACTTACACATCAAATCACATCATAAACATATTTCCTTTAATGGCATCATTCATAACATTCTAAATTTATATTCTATGTCTTCTACTTTTCCTTTATTTTGTTATTATAGAATATTATTTTTAAAAAAATCCTTTTTAGATTTTTATTATGAAAAAAAATTCAAGAAAAATACCTTATTTAAAGAAGTTATAATAAAAGCTCGAGTCTGGATAAGGGGGTTCAGGCGTTGGACCTTAAGGCTTGTGCACCCAGAGTTTGCAAGAGGTTTAGTGAAACTTTCCTCTATATTGGCCTTTTTTTATTTCATTTTGATTTCAAACATTTGAAAACCAATTTTGTTTTTTGGAAAGCATTTTTCTCAAAAACAAGCATTTAATCATCAAAGCAAGAAAATGGCGGTTGCCTTGGGTTTAACTAATAAGGCGTTCTGATTGATCGTTCCATGGTGATTGAGAGGAATTTGGAGGATATCAGAGCTTAAAGGGAAGTAGTAAAAAGGGTAAGGATGCAGGGCAACTACAAAGCAATTAGAGCAGGAAAGGGTAGCAGGATAAATCTTTTGCCCACTTTAGTCATGGCAAACAGTTTAGGTTCAATTCAGTCTATAGTAGCTAGGGTTACTTTTTAAGTCCTTGATTTTGTCATACCTGCAGATAGTCAGGTCTTTGAAAATTTACGCAGAGGACATGATCGTTTTCAGACCCGAGCAACGTGTGGAGAAGAGAGTTTGTTGTACGTCCAGTGTAGAGCCATGTACAAAGATTTTAACAATTTTTATAAACAAAAAGTAAAATAAAAAACAATTTAATAAATTAATTTTTACTTTTGCTATTTTACACATCTAATTATATTTTAACATATAATTTATTACAAATTATTTCTCCAAGAAAAAAATTTATCCAGTGAATTAAATAAAGTATGATTGTTTTTATCCAAGTTGAATTATTCGTGAATTATTGTCATATAAATTAATTAGTTAATTTTAGGTTAACTACAATTCTATAATTAAACAAAAAGGAAATAAAATAAAAATATATATATAATCAAATGATAATGATAACTTATTTTTCATATGATATAGTTAATTAATGAAATAAATTAATTATAATTCTAATCATAATAAATTAAAACGACTAATTTAACTGAATTAATCAATTTTTTGCAGTAATACAATTTGATAAAAAATTTCTTAAATGATTATCAACATAAAGTTCAATAAAAAATTAAAATAAATATATAATATTGCACAGGCCTAATCACAAACTTTTTTTTTTTTAATAAAACTAACTTTGTCAACATCCACAGTGCAATTCGTACCTAAAGCATTAAAAGGAAAATTTTTAAAAAGAGAAAAAAAAGTGAATTTTTGGTTGAAAATTCAATTTTAATAAAGTGGAACTTGAAATCCAAATGTGCAAACTTTCACCCCATGTGTAATTGAGTTGTGCTAGGTGAAAACAAGAAGAATTGAACCAAATCTTAATTTGTTCGAACTCGGTTTGAGCATTTTATACTGAGCTCGAACTCGATTTAAATTTTTATATAAACTCAAAATCGACTCGATAAAAAAGAATTCAAGCTCAAACTTAACTCGCGAATAATTCGATTAAATCAAAACGATATCGTTTTAGTTTAAAATATAATAAATAAAATATTATAAAAATATATAAAAAATATTATTAAAAATATATATATTATTTTAACGAATTTGCTCATGAGCTTTCTAGCCAAACTTTTCCCCGCACAAGTTCGACCTCGAATTTAAATAAGTCATAAATCAAGCTCGGTTTAAACTCGTTTTAGTCACGAACCGAACTCAAGTCAAGATTTTTTCAAGTTGAGCTCGAATAGCTCGCAAATAACTTGATTTGTTTCCACCCATATGTGCAACAAAAAGTAACTACTTTCTACACCGGATACAATAAAAGTTCAAAAGTTACATATTTGAAACTTGTAGTGGACAGACTGTCTCACATCGAGATAGTTAAGGTATGTGAGTATAATTTATATCCCTCAACTGACTTCCAGCTTTTGAGCTAAAACGTTGGGTCATGGGTTTGCTTCAAAAAAAAAAAAAAAAAAGAAAGATACTTTCAATTTATTAAAACGGTGTTTTTCAATTTAAAAGTTCAACTTTCCCAAGATTAAATGACGAGAGATAAATGAACAATGGATGATTTTACCATTTATTAATTACTGAAACTACTCCGCTTACAATCACTTTGAAAATTGCTGAAACTACTCCGCTTACAATCACTTTATCAAAACAATGGACAAACTTGAAGAACATCCCCAAATGAGCAGAGAACTCAGCAAACTGCCTGCAGAACTCATACCGGTGATCCAAAAACACAACCAACAGAGACTCTCTGTCCCCCGTGAGCTCTAGCAATCCCGAATCCATTCAGCATTCTGCAGGAGTCAGTCAACCATGGGTCCAGGCTGGATCTCATATCTTTATTCTATCCTATCCCCATTCTTTTAGTCTCCTCTTCAATCCTTCCCACAGCACCTTACAAACCAAAAACTTATAAGCCATTCAGTTCAAAAAAACAAGTAGAAGGATAACATAAACAGGAAGAAGATGATTCATAACAAATATTTCATCAATTATTTCTTTTGAGCAAGAAGAGAATGGTGAAGTGTCACAAGATTTAGGTTATTTTTGACACCAAGCTTATGTAAGTAGCAGTTAATTCACACGGTCCTAGGAAGCATGACAGTGAGACGAATATATATATATTCCTATAGCTTTGTTTTTCACTTTTTTCTTTTCTTTTTTGGGGTAACTCAGATGTCCGGGCCAGCCTGGCGCACACTTTGACTAATCCCTGGGCCTGAAATTAACAATCGGGTAAACCCTCTAGTAGTCCTGAGGAGACTTGAGCTATTTGAATACAAGAAAACACTAGAATTTTTTAAATTATGCACTCCGTAGCCTAAATGCCACATAAGAAGTCACATACAAATTAACTTCTTTTTTTTTTTAAGTAATTATGTTCTGATGTATTAGATAGGCATCAAGGGATAATGCCCACGTACAAGAAACTAAGTTTAATAATTCATATTATCAACAAAGAGCAAAAAAGCTATTCAAATCTGGCTGAACATGGCCAACAAACCAACTAATACAAAATAGATTTTACATTTTAACCAATCCAAAGGGACCTCTAAATCTTGAAACTCTCTTTGATTCTTTACCAGACAAATCAGTCAACACAAACAAAGAGGAATAATCCTCCAAATTTTCTCTGGTTTTTTTTATGATCTCTCAAACCCTACCAAGATCCAACTGCTTTCTTTGCTTCCCTAGAAAATTCCCACAACATACAAAACACATGATAAATCCAAATTCCACAACACCATTGCACAATCTACAATAAGATGATCAATTGACTCACCCTTATATGATTATTATTTGTTAGAATTTTGCCATGCAGCCCCAAAAAAAAAAAAAAAATTAGCAGCAGCAGCAATCACCACTTTTGGTTGAGCCCCAAAAGACCATACGATTCCAAGAGAATAAGACTTCCCCACTACCATTCATCACACCATAGAAAGACTTCACTCTAAAAACCCTTGACTTGGTCTTAGACCAACGTAAACCATCATCCCCTTCCCCAACTGTTGGTAATTGTTACTTAGAAAGATTTAGATAACATTCAGTTTTCCAGTCTTGAAGACTTCTTCTAAAATCAAAAGTTCCAAGTTCCTTCACATCACAATTACCTTCCATTAAGACAACAAGTAAATCGATACATCATTTAACAAAACAAATAAAATAAATCAAGGCATGAAAATGTAAAAAAAAAAAGTAAACAATGAGAATGCTTTTTCGGTCAAGACAATTGTGTTTGAACATAATTACCATAGGCAGAATGGATATCAAAACACTACTACTAACCACACCTTTGGCTGCATGTAAATATGGAAAAAAATGACAAAAGTCATGGTCGGTAACACCAATTTCATACCTATCAAAAAGAAAAAAAGAAAAAAAAAAAAAACCAATTTCATAAAGCCATGGTTTGTAACACTAACTTCTAAGTCGTGATTGTCAACCACAAAGTTATAAGCGGTGTTATTGTGAGAACATGGTTACCACGCACGACCAAGGTTTTAAATAACGGTTATTGTTACATGATAACATGAACACAAGATGTAAAAGACGTTACATAATGAAAGCAGAAATTGGAGGTGGCAATTTTTTTTTTTTTTTAATTCACCTTTCACCAAAAGAGGAAAATTTTTTATATTTTAACAACATATAAATATGGATTATTAGTGGGAGAGAGTTATTGAGAGTAGACTAAGAAGGATAATAAACGTTTCAGAAAATCAATTTAGCTTCATGCCAGGGAAATCAACCATGGAAGCTATCTTTCTCCTGCGGAGGTTAATGGAACAGTATAGAGAAGGTCAAAAAGATTTACATATGGTGTTCATTGATTTAGAGAAGGCCTATGACCGCGTTCTTAGGAAGATTCTATGGAGAGTATTAGAAAAGAAAGAAGCATGTGTCGCATATATTAAGGCGATAAAAGACATATATGATAGAGCCATGACATCTATACGGACGATTGGTGGAGAGATTAAAGAGTTTCCCATCACAATTGGTCTACACCCAGGCTCAATGTTACGCCCGTACTTATTTGCTCTAGTTATGGATGAGATTACACAAGACATATTCAGGATAAGGTACCGTGGTGTATACTATTTGCAGATGATATTGTTTTAGTAGATGAGACGAGAGAAGGAGTTAATGGTAAGCTAGAATTGTGGAGGAAACGTTAAAGACAAAAGGGTTTAGGCTAAGTCGATGCAAAACGGAATATATGGAATGCAAGTTTAGTCAAAGTAGAGTAACTGGTAGCGTAGAAATAAGTTTAGGCAAACAAAAGATTGTAGAGAAAGAAAACTTTAGGTACCTTGGATCATGGTGCAACAAGATGGAGGGATTGATACTGCACAGGATTCAGGCCGGGTGGACCAAATGAAGGAGTGCTTCGGGGGTCTTGTGCGATCGAAAAGTCCCCCTCAAGGTGAAAGGAAAGTATTATAAGCTGGCAGTAAGACCAGCGTTGCTATATGGATTAGAGTGTTGGGCAGTAAAACATAATCATATTTAGAAGATAGCAGTTGCGGAGATGAGAATGATAAGATGGATGTGCGGGATTACAAGGAGAGAGAGGATTAGGAACAAGGAGATTAGGGACAAAGTAGGAACATCACCGATTGAAGATAAAATGAGATAAAATTGATTAAGATGGTTCGACCATGTTAAAAGGTGCCCAACGGAGGCACCTGTTAGAAGGTGTGAAAACATGAAAATTGTCATGAGTAGGAGAGAAAGAGGAAGACCCAAGAGAAGTTGAAAAGAAACTATTAAACATGACCTTGCCTACCTGAATCTAACGGAGGACATGACCCTAAACAGATTTGATTGGCGTCGTCAAATCCATATAGCTGACCCCACCTAGTAGGAAAAGGTTTGGTTTGGTTTGATTTGGTTTGGTTTGGTTTGGTTTTATTAGTGTTGTTCAATGACTTTTAATCAAACAATAATGTAAATGTATAAATGTTACATTTTTTTTTTACGCTGCTTGCGTAAGAAATAAGCTCATATATATTAAATTGTAAATACTTACGCAATAATAAACATAATAGTAATTATATAATTACAAATGGAAATGACATTTTAATTTGGAATTGATGAGAGTTAATAAAATAAACATAACAGTAATTATATAATTACAAATGGAAATGACATTTTAATTTGGAATTGATGAGAAGTTAATAAAATTTAAATTTAAATTTAAATTTGGTGAACTTATAATTTGTGTATATTTTTAGATTAGTAGGAAATAAAAAATAGTATTTGAATGCAAACAAATTATTAAGTATTTTTAAAAGTAAAACAACCTTTCAGTTTTTAATGAAGAATAATTACTTATTTTTTAAATAAATTTTGTTATGAATAGTCCTATTAGATATATATATTTAATAAGCACCTAATTACTTATTTTTTAAATAAATTTTATTATGAATAGTCCCATTAGATATATTTATTTAATAAGCACCTATAACTATGTCATCAATCTAGGAGAATAATTAATTTTTTCATTTAAAGATCTCACTCTCGGGGATACCAGATGTATTGACCAGTATTGATTGTACATATAAATACATCCCTGTAATATCAAAAGCCAAACTTAAATCCCCACAAATTGTATTTAAAAAGTGGTACTGGTGTTCTCTATTTAAATAATGTAATGATCAAATAGCATGCTTGTGACACATTGCACAAACACATTGGGTTTGGTAGTGGTGGCAGTGGTGGTTGTTAATTCTGCAGATTTTGCTGGGGATCAGGTGGGAATGGGAGCAATGGTGGGCCGATAAGGGTGGTTGGTGGGGATAGGGAGCATGGCAGTGAGGCTGCTTGGTAGGGATGGGGATGGGGTGTGAATTGTTGGTTGTTAATTATGTATAGGTTAGGATTATCGTATTGTACATGAATTCTGAATTGTATATGAAATGCATGCTTGGATTGCATATGTACAATTTCTTATATTTAATGTCACAAAAGTTTCGAAAACTTTGCATGATGAAATGCAGCCAATATTAAGAGAGCAAGAAAATAAAATGCTACAGAGTATATAACTTACAATTAATATATGTTTAGATTTGGGACTTATTTAATTAAAGACACTTCTCAATTAAATTTTTATGTTAATTCTAGGCATGTTCAATTGTGAATTGATTTATGATAATGGGAAACATTTTGTTATATGGAATTTGAATTGTGAAATAAGAATGATTATATGGGTTGATGTATATCTTATTGTGATATAGAAATGAGATTTCATCATAAGATATTAACTTAAATTGTTACACCATGTGTTGATCATTGAGATGATATCATATGAGATATACTGATACTGATTTTTCGTTTACTAATTTTCAGTTGGGTTTGAGAAGTACTAAAGTAAAGGTTATATGTACCCATAGGTTGAGAGTTCCTAAACCTATGCAAGGTTTGGTTTTTCATATCCAGTAGACTAGTAACTTACAAATGACGCGGATGCCTATGATGGCATAAATATTTTCTTTGGCTAGTCCAAAGACGTAGATGCCTATTTTCCTGGGCATAAACCAGGAATGCAGATGCCTACAAGGGCGTATTTCCAGTTCTCAAGCTTGGATACAGACACCTAGGATGGTGTATTTAACTTGAGAATGTGGCCACAGGTTAGTCATGTAGAATATCTAACCCATGTTTATGTTATGATTGATATATAGTTTTGATGAGATATTGTCAGAATTGAGAAATGATTTGTTGAGAAATATGTTATGATATGATCATATCATGCTGAATAAATGTTGCATGATGTTGGTATTCTAATTGGATTTGACTGGAGGATTTGTAGGAACTGATTTCCTGCAATTAATGCCTTGTAATTAGTTGTAACTGATTTCCTATAATTGATTGATACCACCATAAAGTTGATTGGTAGAATTATAGGGATTTACCATAAATAGGAGATTGTCTTTCACTATAAATAGGATATGTAACAACACAAATTATGTAGAATAAGAAGAATTCTCATTTTTTCTTCATGGTATCAGAGCCTCGGCTCTCTTGGGAATAGTCTTTGTGAAGGGCCTTCATTGCCCAGATCTGTCCAGTCTTCATTGCCCAGAAACAGTCCAGCCTTTATTACTTTGTTGTGGCCTTCATTGTCACATTCTCACCAGATTCAACCCACTCTCTGCCGTGGCCTTATTGAGATGTAATTTCTTCTTTTTCATTGGTGCTTTTCTGTTCCTCTCTTTTTTTTTTTTTTTTTCAATATGTCAGATTTAATAGAAAAGTCAGCCACCTTTTAGCCTCAAATTGAGGCAACAGTGTTCAGTCAAATTGGGAAAAATTTACCAAGCATCCAATCTGTCTATCGCCTGAATGGAAAAATTTATATAAGTGGTCTCAATTGGTTCAAACCTTCTTGAAAGGGAAAGGGAAAGGGAAATTGAATCATCTCCTGGGAATAGGTCAGAAAAAGGGAGACCCTAAATTTGATGCCTGGGATGAAGAAGACTCTATGGTTATGTCATGGCTGTGGAACTCCATGTTGCTTGAAATTAGCGATACCTTTATGTTCTTACCCACTGCAAAGGACATATGGGAAGCCGCTAAACAAACTTATTCTAAAGCCAAAGATGCTGCCAAAATTTTTGAGATCAAGACTAAGATCTGTGGAACTAAACAAGGAGACCGTTCGGTTACAGAATATGCCAATTTGCTGAAGAATTTATGGCAAGAGATGGATCATTATCGGTGCATCGACATAAAATGTAGTGAAGACGCAATTGCATTGAAGAAATTCATTGAGAAGGAACGTGTATATGACTTCCTTGCTGGATTAAATACAGAGTATGATCAAGTGAGAGTCCAGATATTGGGGAGGAAAGAATTACCCTCACTCAATGAGGCCATTTCCATCATTAATACTGAAGAAAGTCGTAGAGGAGTTATGCTCTACGCAGCACCTATTGAGGGGTCAGCTATGATAAGAAAAAATAAAGACAAGAAGTCCACAACCTCTAAAACTACTGGTCCAAAGAGTGGAAAAACAGAAGGCAAGCCTTCTAGCAAGAATGACCTCTGGTGTTCACATTACAAGAAGCCCCATCATACGAAAGAGCAGTGTTGGAAACTTCATGGAAAACCTCCAAGTTTCTAGTGGAATCAAAATTCCAAAAACAACACTCAGAGAGGCCAGGGATATATGACACAAACCAAGGAAGAAGAGCTACAGCCAAACAATGAAAGGGAGAGTATATTCAGCAAAGAAGACATCGGGAAGCTGAAATTGCTCCTTAACTCTTTAGAAAAGGCCTCAGGTAATTGTTCGTTAGCAAAATCAGGTAACTCTCACTCCTTATATGCTTTAAATGCCTCTAATTCCAAGTTGTCAAATGCCTGGATTATTGATTCTGGAGCTACAGATCATATGACCCACTCTTCACATAAGTTTATCACGTATCAACCATGTCCTAACAATAGAAAAATCATCATTGCAGATGGGTCCTTAGCCACTGTTTCGGCACAAGGAGACATTGCTTTAAGTCCATCCATTACTCTTAAAAATGTGCTCCATGTACCCAAGCTATCCAACAACCTTGTGTCTGTGTATCAACTGTTAAAGGATTTGAACTGTAATATTATTTTTTCTCATAACTCTTGTCTCTTTCAAGACCAAGTTACGAGGAAGACGATTGGACATGCTAGGGCTGAACATGGGCTTCACAACCTTGATTTACCTGATGGTGATGTGAAAATTGAGAACAAGCCATTGAAAGTTTCTTTTTTGTCTCATTCAAATAAAGATCAGATCTGGCTTCAACATTTCCGTTTTGGGCATCTTTCATTTAGTACTCTTAATCTTATGTTTCCAAACTTGTTTAAAAATGTTTAGATAAAAGATTTTCATTGTCAAGTTTGTGAGTTTGCTAAACATCGTCGTGTTTCTTTTCCTTTGAATAATGAAAGATCCTTTGTTCCATTCTCTTTAATTCATAGTGATATTTGGGGTCCATCTCATGTTCCTAATATTTCTGGGGCTCATTGGTTTGTCTCCTTTATAGATGATTACACCCGAGTAACTTGGATTTATCTTCTTAAACAGAAATCTGACGTGAGCAATATTGTCCCCATTTTTCATAACATAATCAAAACTCAGTTTGATGTGGGAATTAAGAGAAGAAGGACAGACAATGCTAGGGATTATTTTAATCAAACCTTATCAGCTTACTTTCAAAAAGAAAGCTTTATTCATGAATCCTCATGTGTTGATACACCCCAACAACATGGTGCAGCTGAAAGAAAAAATGGTCACCTCCTAGCATCTGCTCGAGCCCTTTTATTTCAAAATCATGTTCCAAAGAGTTTTTGGGGGGAAGCTATTCTAACTGCTGCTCACGTAATCAATCGTACTCCTTCTCAGGTACTTGACTCCAAAAGTCCAATAAATGTTCTAGCTAGGTATTTTCCCAATGTTCACCTTTCTACTAAATTGACTCCTAGAGTATTTGGGTGTGTTTCCTTTGTTTATGTTCATTCTCATAGTCGGAGTAAATTGGACCCTAGAGCAGTCAAGTGCGTCTTTATAGGATACTCATCTACTCAGAAAGGATACAAGTGTTACAATCCTACAACAGGCAAAACCTACATTTCTGCCAATGTCACTTTTGCTGAACAAGAGAGCTATTTCTCTAATCCTTGTCTTCAGGGGGAGCTAGCTGGATTAGAAGACAAGGATTCCTTTTTGAGAGAACCATCTATCCTTGACAAAACTCATTCTAATCAATCTGATCCTACCTCTGACTTTTCACTTCCTAGTGAACCATCCATTGAACTTTTAGAGTAAACAATTTCTCCTGTCACAAAACCATTACAGGTATACTCAAGGAGAGTGAAGTCGGTGGACAATCCTGTGCATGTTCAAGAGTTTGACCCTTCATTTGGGACTGAGGTAAGCCCTTCTATTGAAATTTCTCCATTTGTTTCTGATTTAGACCTACCTATAGCTACAAGAAAGGGTGTGAGAAAATGTACCCAACATCCTTTGGCTAAGTTTGTGTCATTTGAAAGGTTATCCGTGTCACATAGAAGCTTCCTCACCCATTTGAACTCTGTAGCTATTCCACAATCTTTATCCGAAGCACTTGGCAAGGAGAAATGGAGACAAGCTATGAGAGTGGAGATGGAGGCTTTAGAGAAAAATAAAACATGGGAACTAGTGGAGTTACCAGCCGGAAAGAGACCGGTATGATGCAAATGGGTCTTCATAGTGAAGTACAATTCAGATGGATCCATTGAAAGATATAAAGCAAGACTAGTAGCTAAAGGGTATACTCAGACATATGGAGTGGATTATCAAGAAACTTTTGCACCGGTGGCAAAGATGAACACTATAAGAGTATTACTATCCTTAGCTGCAAATTATGACTGGCCCTTACACCAATTTGATGTGAAGAATGCTTTTCTACATGGAGATCTTGAAGAAGAAATCTATATGGAGATTTCACCTGGCTTTGGAGTGAATAAAAGAGAAGGTAAGGTGTGTAAGCTGAAAAAGGACTTATATGGGCTTAAGCAGTCTCCCCGAGCATAGTTTGGAAGGTTTACTAAGGCAATGCAGAAGAGGAGGTATAAGCAGAGCGAAGGTGACCATACACTATTAATCAAACATTCAGTTACAAGGGGAGTCACAGCTGTGATCGTCTATATTGATGACATTATTGTAACCAGAGATGATGCAGAAGAAAGAGAAGCTCTTCGAAAATATTTGGCAGAGGAGTTTGAAATTAAGGACCTTGGGAAGTTGAAATATTTCCTACGAATTGAAGTGGCTTGGTCCAAAGAAGGAATTTGCATTTCACAGCAAAAGCATATTTTAGATCTCTTGGAAGAAACAGGCAAGTTGGGATGTAGACCATCAAATACCCCGATTGAGCCTAATCACAAACTTGGGGAATGCATAGAAAGTGAACCCGTGGACAAAGGCATGTATCAACGCCTAGTGGGAAAACTAATTTATTTGTCTTACACACAGCCAGACATAGCCTACGCTGTAAGTGTTGTAAGTCAGTTCATGCAAAATCCCAAGAAAGTTCATCTTCATGCAGTGGACTGAATATTATAATATTTGAAAGGCAATGCAGGTAGAGGAATTCTTTTCAAGAAGGGCAAAAGGATGGAAATAGAAGCTTACACAGATGCAGATTATGCTGGGTCAGTCACAGACTGCAGGTCAACATCTGGGTATCTCATCTTCCTCGGTGGTAATCTAGTAACTTGGAGAAGCAAGAAACAACCTGTTGTGGCAATATCAAGTACTGAGGCAGAATTTCGCTCAATGGCTCTGGGAATTTGTGAGATACTATGGATCAAAATTATTCTGGAAGATTTGAGGATTAGATGGGAGACACCTATGAAGCTTTATTGTGATAATAAATCTACAATCAACATAGCTCATAATCTAGTCCAACACGACAAAACTAAACACATGGAAGTGGATAGACATTTCATAAAGGAGAAACTTGACAGTGGCCTTATATGCACTCCTTATATTCCTACAGAAGATCAATTAGCCGATGTTTTGACTAAGGGTTTGTCAAGTTCGATTTCTCAGAAGATCACAAGCAAGCTGGGATTGGAAAATATCTATTCTCCAGCTTGAGAGAGAGTGTTGGTATTCTAATTGGATTTGACTAGAGGATTTGTCGGAACTGATTTCCTGCAATTAATGCCTTGTAATTAGTTGTAACTGATTTCCTGTAATTGATTGATACCACCATAAAGTTGATTGGTAGAATTATAGGGATTTACCATAAATAGGAGATTGTCTTTCACTATAAATAGGATATGTAACAACACAAATTATGTAGAATAAGAAGAATTCTCATTTTTTCTTCACATGATATCATCATTCATAATAGTAGCATGATAAGACACACTTATGTTCCTTGTTATAATAAGCACTTGTAATTTTGTGCTCACTCCCCTATAGACTTATTTGCAGGTTCTAATCTAGATTTGCATGCTGGACCCACGGATTGGGAGACTTAGTTCTCCATTGTTATGTTGTTTTATTTTTGGAATACCATTCTTTTAGAGCTTGGGTTTGAGGAAATGATGTAATCTTATTCTTTTGTGCCTCCATGGTTGGCAGAATGTATAGATTATTCTTATCTCCATTTTAGTGGGTTATATGGGCCAGCTGAGCCCAATATATTTTACTTTGAATCACTGTGCCCAACTGGTGGCTGAGGTTTTACTTATTTTGGGCTGGTTTACTTTAATTACCTTATTCCAGATTGTGTATGGCTCTGATGTATGGGACATGGTATATACATGATGTGTTGGATGATTTAGGTCATGTTCCCAAGTCACAAAAATTCAGAGCAAGACAAAATTTCTTCATTGACTGAGCAAAACGATGTTAATCATTGTCAATAAACTCAAACTACGTTGCAATTGTATTTATCAAGGAAAAAAAAATGATTCCTATAAATAAATATGAACAATTTACATGTACAATGATGTAACCTTATTTTCAGAAGTGACGTAATCTTATTTTCGAAAGTGATGTAGTCAGGCTAAATTACAAAAT
Source organism: Vitellaria paradoxa (assembly GCA_019916065.1). Classification (NCBI taxonomy): domain Eukaryota; kingdom Viridiplantae; phylum Streptophyta; class Magnoliopsida; order Ericales; family Sapotaceae; genus Vitellaria; species Vitellaria paradoxa. The sequence goes on from CM034243.1 coordinate 24,917,623, forward strand.
TGAATCATATGCTAATTGTGTGCAATATATCATGTTGGAGGTGGGATTGAAAGTGAATAATATTAACAGCAAAAACATTAATGCATTAGCGATGAACTGATCAATGTGGTCTTAGTAGGGAACTTATTGCTGGATTGTATGCGCCGTACAAGCCGCTTGTACATTTGGCAAATTATTGATAAATATTCTTTCCTTTTTACATACATATTTTCTATTATAGCGATTATATGGATGCATGAGAGGTGTCAGGACTAAGCAATACACTTAAAGTGGATATCATGTATAAGTGTTATTCACACATACAAATACACACATACAAAGAGATGAGCTCACCAGTCACTTATGTTTTGACTTTTAGTTCATAGTCCCAGTAAGCCTAGTCAACTCACTCGGATGGCTATTATACAATGATCTCTATTTATGGGATGATTAATCTCGACCATTTAAGTAGTGTCTCAAGATCAGTTGTATTAGTGAGCTAAGAGTACACTAAACTAGATCACGAGTAAATACATTATCACAGCTGCCAATGACTATATCATTCCTGACATAGCCATTAGTTGTAAAGCAAGTCCTATTAAAGTTCTTAATAGCGTATCCTTTAACTTATCAATGAGTGAGGCTTCTATATGGTTAATATCTCGATATCTTGGACATGCATTGTTGGGGTTTAGGAACTTACAATTTCAAGATCGTTATCATACTCATTCAAGTAAGGTATTCCCTTGATTCAATCTACATTATGATCACTGAACACATGTAGGATTTTTCTTATACATATATATGACAAAGTATTATTTATTTCCAAAAAGAGCTTTTAAGAAATAAATAATCAGTTATTAGAGATTATCGAATTGTTTTCCTAACTCAATGTTTATTTACGAATACCGATTTGCCGGGACTGGTCTTTATGGAAACAAATAGGAAAAGAGCATCGTCATAATTTCCTAACTAGGAGTTTAGCTATCATTATTTAGAGGAGTTGATGGTGATGCCAAGGATTACTCTATTCATTCAAGGCTAATGTGCAATTAGAGGAATCCTTGTTACTGTGGAAAAGGGAATCCTTGTTATGACGCCTATATAAAGCACCACATGAAAGGGTTGGCCATGTCATTCCATTCCTAATAGACTACTCAGCTATAGAGAAAAAGGAGTGAATTTAGTTTTTGAGTCCCACTACTCATCACCTAAATCTTAGCATGATTAAGGAAGAAGATTTCTAGGTCTTTGGAGCTTGCCTGAAGATCGAGGATCAAACTTTTCTCATTGCTCAAGGTGTGCAACCACGACTTACAAGATGAATATCTTATTCTTATCCTATAGATCAATGAATAATCATGAGATAGAAATTTTTTAAATTGTTTTTCCGGTACGGTTCTTGTTCTAGAACATTCACATAAAGAATGCTTTGTGTGAAAAAATTTCCAACCTGATGAAGCCAGGTTTTCCCCTGGATATAGTAAATCCAAAAGCAATTATATTTCAAGAGAACAAAAAAGCAGCAGTAATGTAACTATTTAGTAGTTCTTGCTAATCCTAAACTAAAGTCAGCAAGCGGTTTCTGGAAATACAGCAATTAAGTCAAATTGTAAATGAGAAATAAAATACCTTTTGTATCTCTTTTTTGAACCACATGGGCAGAGCGCATTCCTACTTATCTGCCCACTCTTAGCTAAGTTTGACTGGGCAAGATCCAGTGGTGTCGAACCCATCAGTTTTTGGACCTACAGAACATAAATACCATTATTGATAGGTAAATAACTCTCTAACATTAGTTTATGTAAGGAATGAAGCAAAATGTCTATACAGATTACATGACCAGGTTTTTCAGTTGTTCACAAACTTAAGAGAAAGACAACAGGCGGTGTCAAATTATTTGAACTATCAACTGTACCAAAGAAATGAATAACTGAATTGCAGTGATGCTCATTAAAACCATGTTAAGTGCCTGAGCATGGTCCATGATCTCATTTCTTATCCAATAAATAGACAGCATAAAAATTAATTAAAATAAAAACTCATTTAAAGTTATCCAAAACATCATTTATATTTCCCTTATTTTCATAACCTTAACACTGTTTTTCTTTTTTATTATTTTTGAATGAAATGCTGCAGCATGAAGCAAATCCTGTTATTATGTAGAAATATAGATGGCCTAAGCATTTCAAAACAAAAGCATAGCATTTCTTTTAGATATTCTAATCGGCTTTCACTAAACTGAATGCAATTTAGGATCTGTTTGGCACGATGTAAAATGCTGAAAATCTCTGAAAACTTCTAAAAGTTATTCACTTTTTATTTCTCTGCATGAATTACAAACCTACAAATTATCTCAAATTATTTCACTTTTTGTCACTCCAAAGACCCCTTAACCAGGTTCTAACCAGATTAACCAACGACCATAATAATACAAATCAAGCTAACGATACTCAGCATGCATTTTTTCACTTTTGAGTTCCATGGTATAAGGGAAAAGGAATTTACATAAAAAAAAAAAAAAAAAATTGGAAAAAAAAAAAATACGATGGATTATTAAGACATATAGTTCCATCAGTAAATTTAGAAAAGATTATGCAACGCTACTCTAGGATGAAACAAAATGTAGCAAAAATGTGATTGTTTGGCATGTATCCTCAAGGCTGAAAAACCCCAATAAATAGCATGTCATGTTTGCCCCAAATCCAACCAAGCTCCAGCGTCCTACATTCCTCTGTTGTCATGAACTCCCAGAATCATAAAATACGAACTCCCAAATCTTTTCTTCTTCAAACTTTTTTTTTTTTTTTTTTTTGGGTGTTAACTCAGAGAATCACCATTCAGCAAAGACTTTCCTTTTTTTCTTCTTACGTGTAAACCTTGGTGGCCTGTAGCAATCTGAACTGGGGATCGAAGGGAAGCCCCATGTACCTTGCACTTAATCTGAACTCACGGACCATTTGAGTTACCCCTTGGGGCTTACAAACCCCCAAATCTTTGGAGTAAACTTTTTCTACTAACAGATTAAACTCTAATGATTATAAAACGACAGTTATAGCACCAAGCCAACAAAGACATGAGAACACAGGTCACAAATGCCTATACACACATGCCACTTATCCTTAATTAACTAGATTTAGAAACAACTCAAACAACAGAATTGAACTTTTCTGTAAGTTGCATGTATAATTCATCAAACCATTTCACTTTATAAAAACTAAAATGGAAATCAAGAAATAATCCCACATGATTCCAAATGACTCTTATCGTCCATAAATAACAATCTCAGGATCCTAACGTCTACAACAAAGAAGCCCAATCAACAAATAGAATTAGATATATAATTCAAAGAATGATACCTCCGCTAAGTTCTTTGGCATTGGTTTTCCCTCTTCCTTCATCTTCTCAATTTTTTTATGTGCTTCTTTAGCCCAAATAAACTTTGCTAAGGTGTTCTCAACATCAACTATTGTGCAGTTACAATGCTTTGCTGCTTCTTGCTTTTGACTTGTTTGGAGATTCTGCAATCAATCAATGAGAAAAGATAAACCAACTGGCAAGAACAAGGAAAACAACTTTCAACATATATAGTCTTCAACTTCATATTTATACTTTCCGTTAATACTTAATTACTTTTGCAGCAGACTCAACTTGTCTCGTTTTTATGTATAAATATAAATCACTTGGCCTAGACTGTGCATAATTCAAAATTTATGAGTTAGTCACAAAAATTTAAAGAAGGAATCATGGAGAATTGATGAGGAAAAACAGATGTGGTAGAAGATATGCGTGACAAGGAAATCGAAGGATGGATTGCTATTTCATAATTACTTTGTTTTGTAGTGCCTAATAACAGATTACTGAGTCATAAACTCTGGGAACACTAGTCAACAAAAGCCAAGATCAAAATCATGAAACAAAATAATAACGCAGGTTAACCTATAGAAGGATTACTTGTCAATTCATAACAATTCAGAATATTTCCATAAGTACCCCATGAATTCAGGATATTGAGGAGTAATTCTGATGCCCCAAATATATCATATAAGTGGGGTCTCTCATGTATTAAAACGAACAACTACATAAATCAATTGGGTCTTCCTGTATGCTCACTATTCTACAGTTACTGCCACCTATTTCATGGAATCTTACTCTCTTTTTCTTAAAATATGTAAGCTATGTATGATTATTCATGGGTAAGCTAACACACACACACACACATATGGATTAATCAATTTTAACCTCCATTAAATTTTGCAAAATAAATAAGTAATTGCACATAACAGGAGAAGGGGGAAAAAAGGGAGGAATGAACGAAAGAAACAATGACAATTGAAAATAAACCTCTCCAGTAGGATCAAAACCTCCAAGGTATCGAATGATGGACTCCTGCTTCTCGAAAGCGTCAGCAAAGGTGGCTTCGCTGCTTCGGCCCACTATATACTGTTTGAAAGTCCCTAACTTTCTGGCATTCTTCAGCTCATCCGCAAACCCTTGACAAAAATAATCACCAATTACAATTTGATATATATATATATAATATATATCAAAAGGGGAGCTTTAAGAGAGCAGTGGGTGCTTACGAAGGAGAGTGAAGGATTGGGAAGTGGTGGCCTGGGAAGCGTCGTCTTGGGAGGTGGGCTTTTTACCGGTGAAGACCCCTTTGACCTTGTCCATCCACGACCCATCAAGCTGCGTCGTCGAGAAGATCCAACGCCGCTGCCGCCATGTACTGTAACTTGACCACGCATCAATGGATGAAGATGAAGAAGAAGACGACGACGAGGGGAAGAAGAAGAAGAGGATTCGTTGACGACCCATCGCCACAGTTACGTTTTCGTGCCTTGTTATGGCGTTCGGCCTGACGGATGGATTACCGCAGGGTTTATTTAGGGGTTCTCCGAGACCAGCGTAACTAGCTCAAGAACTGGAGTTTATCCACTTGATTATGGGCTAAGTCTCATGGAGTGTGATAGATCCATTCGTGCTGAAAAATTTTTCAGAACTTCTGAAAATTTTGAAAAAATTTATTCACTTTATACTTCGTACAAATTTATAAATTATTTTAAATTATTTTATTATAAACGTCCTCATAATATTAAATATTTAAAAAAAAAGAAAAATAATTATTTTTATACTCTTCTACTTTGAATAAAATTTATTTACATTTAAAAGTGCGTTTGCTGCACTAAAAATGTTAAAAATATCTAAAAATTATTATTTTTTATCTCTTTGTATAAATTACGAATTCACAAATTATTTCATTTTTAATTTACTTTTTTATTTCAAATGCTTCTTTATTATACATTAATGTCTTTTATACTCGCGAATAAAGTACAACAATAAATAGAACCTTTTTTTTAACAAAGCATGCAATGCACGTTTACAAAAAAAAAAAAAAAAAAAGGAAGAAACTTAAATGTCCTTCTAATAGAGGCACCAGCGGCCGTATGTAAAATACATCTCAATAGGCTTGGGAGGACTTGAACCAAAACGAACTTGGTCAGGAAATGTGCCAGAGGGCAAGTCAGTGGTAAGAATGGTCGGGTTTATGCTGAAATTAATCGTAGCGGTGACAAAATCAAAAGACGGACGATCTAGTTCTCCTATTGCAGTCACAGCTGACTACAAGGTGGCAGGGAAGCACCAAGGCTGGCCACCAAAGTTTAAGCTTCAATTAAGTGAATACGTTGAACCAGTAAACTCAACGAGTACTTGGGAGGGTTTAATTTGTTAAATCAATGGCATTTCGGGATTTAAAAGCCAAAGAACTCTGGTTCTAATTTGTGAAGGGCATTTTGAGTTTTAAAGAAGTTTAAAAAACTTCAACAAACTTAAAAAGTTTTAACTTTTTCAAATTTCAAAAAATTCTAACATTTTCAAAAAAATTTTGTCAAAATCTACTAGAACAAAACATTTTAATGAAAAATCTTGAAAACTTTTGAAGTTTTGTGAAACTTTTTGATACAAATGTTAGTCTAGCTTTTAAAAAAAAAAAAGACATCAAAATCCGTTAAAACAAACTGTTATAGTGCATTCCAACGAATTTTGGTAGATTTATTAAAAAGTTATATTAACATTTGTATCAAAAAGTTTCATAAAATTCCAAAAATATTCAAGATTCTCCATTAAAATTTTATCATGTGTCATTTTATATAATTTTAAACAATTTTATATAAAATCAAATACAAACATCCAACCATTATTTCAAAATAATTTTTTACAAATAATTGTTTACACTCAAAATTCCAAAAAATTTCACTTTTGTTAACTTTTAGAGTTTCTATTTTTTTTTTTTTTTAACATTCCAAATGGCCTCATATTGTGGGTTTTGCATAGAACTATGATTCATTAATTGTGGATTTTTCACAAGATTGAGAGAATCATTGATTATTTCATTAGAACTAGCTCTGTGGTTACTGGTGTTTACACATGAGTAATGCTAAGATAGGCGACCCATTGGGAAGTGCTCACATTGCACCTAACTAGCTTAAAGTCGATAGTATTGTATAGTAGAGGTATGAGTCTTTACAAATAGTATCAGATGCAATGTCTAGTCAAATCTTTAGGATAATCAAATATGTAAAGCCACACATGGGCGTACGTCAAGCAAGTGGAGAGTGTGACAAACGATATTGATGTGGGTAGTCACTAACTTTGTCTTAATAAAATATTTATTTATATAAAATTAATGTAATTTAATCTTGTAAAATATTTATTGTTTAATAATAATTAATTTTAATAATTATATAATAAATGATTATATTTAAAAATTAATTTTGTTTACAAATCATTTTAATATTAATTAAAGCCAGAATTAATATATATAAACTTCCAATCCTTTCAATAGCATGTATTTTTGGAAATGTGCCACAAGAAAAAGATGATGGCAAGTGGTAGAGAAATCACCATATCAGTTGCATTTGCTATTGCTTGGCATTAATCAGTAAATATATAAGCTTTGGAGTTTGGTGGCTGATAACCCCGTTGCCTCCAAGAATGTTTCAACCAGCCAAATGAATGTCTCGATCATCTCATCTATGTGGTTTAACCCTTGTGTTTTCTTTTTTTTTTTAATTTTTGCCTATTTTTTTTTCAGTCGTCATTTTTTTCCCTCCGAAATAAAACAAGAATTACGTTTGATAATACAAATTTGTGCTACAGTAACTAACTTTATCCTTAAAAAAATTAATTTCTAAAAAATTAATTTAATTTAATAAAATGTGTTTTAATTATTAATTTAATTTTATAATATATGTTACTTTTAATAATAATCAATTTTAATGAGTATATAATAAAGAACACAATTTAATAATAAATACTTATTTATTAAAGAGTAACAATAAAATATTTCAATATAATAGATCATTTTAATATGTAATCAATATTTCTCAAAAAAAATCTTAATTTAATCATAAATTATTATTTGAATATTAATTAATTTTAATTTTAATAAAATAAATTATTGAAAAAAAACAAAATTGGAGTATGAGCAATGTAACCATTGGGAGTTTTCGCTCGCGACTCCAAAAAAATAGGTGAAAGAAAAGAAGTCAGCTCACAACTAGATTTGATTATGATCATATGACTGCTAGGCTGGGAGAACAAACTAGGTCCTTTTCCAATTCAATCCAATCCGAACCCCAAATTTAAGGGAGAGTGATTGAGTGTTGGTTTAAGACTTCACCCCAAATTTCTTGTCTTTCGATTTTCTCAATAAACAAAATCTTACCCTTCTTATTGCACATATCTGATTGTAAGACTTCACCCCAAACTTCTTCTCTTTCGATTTTCCCAATAAACAGAAATGCAATCCTCTCAGTGCACTTATTTGATTTTCCACATCCTTAGCCAATCCTTTCTTTGGATGGTTTATAATAGTAACTTGTTAAATCAAGCACCCACATGCATCAGAAAGTCCTATTTGTAAGGAATGGAAGAAAACATTTATTATCACTCATTTTGTTTGAGAACAGGAGCACCATTTATAAGGAAATTAAAAAAAAAAGATACAACATGAGAATAATTTTGTAAAAATTTAAAATTATTTTAACCTGGACAACACTATGCCAATTTTTTTTTTAAGCTAATTAGGTAATGAGGGAAAAGTATTGAAAAAAAAAAAAAACGTTATGTATAACTATAAAATAATGAGGGATGTATATACTTTTAGCTGGCTATTTTAAATTCCAACTAGTCCATATTGGGAGGAGAAGGGAGTAAATGGTTGAAATCTTCGTATGTTGATCAAGTAGAGCATGGAAAGCAATGTTATTAAAGAAGCAAATGAAGGAAGATGTGCACTTACGTAAGAAGGATTCCATTTTTTTTTTTTTTTTTGTTTTTGCTTCTCAAAAGTACTTGTTTTTATATTAGTGGGCCAAATACAGACATGATATGAAAAATAAATAAATACTTGAAAAACTTAAAAGCAACTTCTCAATTAAATCTACTACTCCGTTTAAAAATAATCTTAGTTTAGAACTAAATTGATCTTAAACTAATAATTGATTTGATTTGATAAATGAAATTGTGTTTGGAATATATATTTGAATCTAATAACTGAATTAATTAAGTTAAGAAAAACACCAAAGTTGACCCTGATAGTGGGTGGAAAAAAAAAAGAGAGAGTAAATATGATAGATGTGGATAAATTTATCCACTTATTTAGATGATTTATGAGCAAGAAAAATAAATTCTCATCAAATTCTATTACTTTGTGTTGGATTTCAAATGGCACAGAAATTAAAAACTTTAAGTTATGAAATCAAATCAAATCCAATTCAAATCATAAAATCTTATTTTGATTCCAAATACAAGTATTGATTGGAATTATCATCAAATAAAACTTTAAAATCTATCGTTCCAAAGAGAGTATAAATGAATAAAATGTTCGATTTAGATTAAACATGCTAAATCAACATACAACATTCAAAATGAAAAATAGAGCGACTAAATCTAAAACACTAGTAAGTGTAGTGTAATATCAGAAAACAAAATCATCTAAAAAGCAACTTTCTTTACAAGATCTCGAAAAAGGTAGGTAGTTAGTTGATTATTGAATGTCTTTTCCTGCCTCAACCAGAGCTAGTCGCAGCTGTGAATCAACTCGGAAAGACCAAAGCTGTACGATCATTCCTTTGTCCAGAGAATTGGTCTTGACAACATCGTTCCATGTCGTGACAAGATTGTAAATGGGTGACTTCATATGCCACTCCCTCAGGTTTATAGTGCACTCTTCCCCACAGGGTTGAATCAACTGGGTTTGTATTTGTGGCTTTGGCAATCGAGCAGTTGTTTTTCCGCTGAGAAACTCCCTCTCTTCTGGAATCAGAAAGTCAGGGTTGATTTTGGTCAGCGGGAGAGAGAACCGGCCGTTGCCAGGGGTAACGTCAGTTGGGAAGAGTTCCTTTTCAATCACCAACATCACCTGAGAACCCCCAAGTTTTTCAATGCGTGTCTTCAGCTTTGGAGGCAGCTCTGGTGGTGGTGGTGCGACCAACCTAATCTTCTCGGCCCTCTCTTCTTCTTCTTCTTCTTCTTGTTGATCATCAGTGCGTGGCCGCCTCTTCTTCTTCTTCTTCGGACCAGATATATCATCAATTGGGCAGCAGCAATCAATACCAGTGGGCTTTCCAGACATTATAATTTTCAGCTTCCTCTTCTTGTTGTCGTTGGTCAACTCCTCCTCAAGTGGAAGTGGAAGTGGTTGATTCTGATTCAGAGCAACAGGGTTCAACAACAACAAGGCCTCCGCTGCCTCTGCCTCTGGGGCTGAGTGATGATCAAAAGCAACATCAACAATTGTCGCCTTCTTCTCCCTTTTCGATCTTTTGCCCTTTGGTATTTTCTTAAGCAAAGGCAGGTAGTTCATTTCGCCGAGATTCCTCTTGCTGGCTTCCATCTCCTCCGATGATTCTTCTGGTATTTTCTTCTCCTCCGATGATTCTTCTTCGTCCCTCTCTCTCTTCGTCTTCTTCTTCTTCTTCTTCTTCTTCTTCTTCTTTTTCTTTTTCTTCTGCTACTGAAGAAAATTTCAGATTCTTGGTTTCTTATTAAACTTACTTTGGAATTGGAAATCAAATTTGAGATCGGATTGGATTGGAGAAGCACTTAATAACTTGTTCTCCAATCCTAACGGTCATAGGATCCAAATCAAATCTAGTTGTGATCTGGCACCTTCTTCTCCCGCTAATTTTGTTGCCAGCTGCGAGGGAATTCAACTCCCAACGGTCGCATAGCTCGAACCCACCCCCAATTTGTTTTCTTATTTTTACATGATTTATTTTATTAAAACTAAATTTAATTAATATTCAAATAATTATTTGTAATTAAATTAAGATTATTTTTTGATCTATAAATGTTGATTACATATTAAAAAATGATTTATTATATTTAAATATTTTCTTATTACTCTTTACTAAATAATTATTTATTATTAAATTGTGCTCTTTATTATATACTCTTTATTATATACTTATTAAGATTAATTATTATTAAAAATAAATATCTTATAAAATAAATTAAAATATATTTTATTAAATTAAATTAATTTTGTAGAAGATATATCTATCTATTTATAAGTTATTTGGCCATATTCTAAGTTTTTTAGGAGAGTTTATTTCAATATAAAACCGTAACTTTTTCAATAATATGGTTGAAGGTGAAGTTCTAGCGAAAAAGGTATTCACATAAAGATCAACCTCTTCTAAGTTTTTGGAAATACGAAACCTACTGGATGAATTAAAGCAATAAAAGTGCTTGTTTCTCCCATGAATGTCTTAAAGACAAGGGAAAAATCATTTGATTATGTGCAACAATATTGGTAGCAACTTCTTACTTATTGATTTATTTTATTTTTTTTTCCATTTTGATCGGTATATTCGGAGCAACGTCATTCATGATTTTTCTTAATTTTGATGCTTGACTCTCTACTAAGACTAACAAGTTAATACAAGTATGTCTGATTTCCAAGCATTTGAGTTTGCATACAGTCCATTGTCATATTGGATTTGATATGTAACAGTTTAACAAGGTTTATAATCCTTCCCTATTCCATTGGCCCACTCTTTTTTTTTTCTTAATTCACATCTGCTATTGTAGTGGTACCAAGTATAAAATTTAGAATTGATGTGACATTGAAAGTTAAAAGTGAAGTTAAAATTTAGAATTTACCTTTGGATACAACAAACTCCAAATCTTCAACCAGAAAAAAAGAAATGAATTGAAGATTTCTCACATAAATTCTTGAATAAGTAAGACTAAGGATAGTGAAGAAAAATTAAATGATTAATTCTAGAAAGTTAACCCGTTGCTATTACTAGTGATTATTCATTTTAGAAGATATGACTATTGAAAACAAACAATCATGATTTATTAAAAAATAAGCATTAAAATTGTTGGTTGTTATTTTCAGAATTTTTTGGATGTTAATCTAGTGTTTTGCAGTTCCTAGTGACAAATAAAAATACCAGTCCAATCATATGTGCACGTGTGCATTTTAATATGTGGGTAAGAAGCTTTTGATTGCTCTCCAATTCCTTTTCCCTCTATTTTTCAATTATTGTGTTTAACTTTTGTCTATCTAAAATACGAGAGAAAGGTTCTTAAACTTTCAACGCGGGATGCGTTACTCTTTCAAAACATTCCATATATTCTACAAATCTGACTTCAACATTGTGGTCTTGATTTCTACAATCTAATTTCTGGTTGTAGACAGCACTAGTTGAAATTAGATTTAGATGGTGAATAATGTTTTGCAGCTAAATTATGAAAGAATTACCTCCAACTTATTTGTGTATTTTTCTATGTTTTATTCCTTATTGAAATTTCATGATATTTAAGACTTTATAGACGACCAGATAATGGTTATATGTTTAGTATTTGTTGAAATTTCCTTGTTGACCAGGTCTTTTTTCCCAACAAAGCAAGGTAATAGTAGAAATAGATTGTTTAACCAAAAATTGGGGACTAACCCACTTATCAATTGAAAAAAAAAAAAAGGGACTAAACCTATTTGATTGGAGCTTTCTTAAGTATCGTGAAAATTATACCCAATTTTTCGTGAAAAAGGGAGTTAATATTTAAAATTGCGTCATTGAAGCTATATCCCAATTATTGGAGATCGAGCACTTAATTCTGATTTTATTATTATATTTCATCTTTAAGTTACATTTTGTTCGATAATAAGTTATTGCACCAAATAATTGTTTATACTTCGTGGGAAAATATTGGCAATGATTTATTTTTGATGTCTAAGTTGCGGTTTTACGTTTTCGTAAATTGTCTTCAAATATTTTGTTGGTTTCTATGCTATTCTTTTGTGCAAATGAGATTTTAAGATCTTCTAATGCTTGATGCTTCCGCAATAAGTGATTCTTTTCTCTTATTTGTGTTTAGAACACATAGAACAATGGCAAAGATTGTTGCCATTCTTAGCAGCAATGAGGGTGTGAGTGGAACCATCTACCTCCCTCAAGAAGGAGATGGCGATGGAACTTAACTTGGTTTCTTAGCCAAAATAGTTAAACCTGTATAGCTACTTTCTTGTATTACTTAGTTCTCGACAATTGTATTTGTAGGTCCAACAAGTGCTACTGGAAACATTGCTGGTCTTAAGCCTTGGCTTTATTGCTTCGATGTCCATGCCCTTGGAGACAAAACAAATGGTTGCATGTCAACTGGTATTATACGAGGCCTTCCATTTGTTCCTTTTCTGCTCTTATTTGTACCTTAACATATTATTATTAGCATTTGGGCAAAAAAATAAAGTATTTGTTTATCTTCTTGCCAAAAATATTTCTTTATTAGGACTGATTTCAATCCCACTGGAATTACCAAAAAAAAAAAATTTCAATCCTATTGGCAAAGAACATGGTGCTTCTTAAGATGAGAATCACCATCTTAGTGATTTGGGTAATTTGACAGCTGGTGATGATGGTATGTAATGTGCAACACTATTTTGATACTATGAATTGTTCTCATATGTGCTCAAATAAAATGCCACGTTATTATCTGTTAAGTTCCATCATTAAATTTTTCTTTAGACTTTTGCTTGACCATCAGTTTTACTTGCCATTCTTGTGTCTATGGATTTTTGTTCTAGGGATTTAGTATCTAAAGGTAAGATCTAGAATATTCAGAATATTTGAGGCTTCCCTACCCTTCTAACATATCTCCATGTATTTTTGTGGTTGTAATGCTAATGTCTCAATGTTAACAAGCAGGTGAATTATTTCATCTTCCTTTTATTTATTTATTTATTTATTATTATTATTTTTTTTTGGTGTTGGTTTGTGAACAAATTTTTTTTTAGGTTGTTGGATATGCTTGCAGATTCGGCCAAATTCCATTATTGGGAGGGCTGTTGTTGTCCATGCAGGTCCTAATGATCTTGGCGGGGGTATGACAAAGTTACCGAAAGATAATCGCTTTTACTGGTATGACTTTATTCTTTGTTGCTCTATTTCCCGTCTTACATATAAAAGTGAAAATTTAAGTAAAATCAGGGAAAAAAAAAACAGACAAGGAAGGTTAAAGGGTCACTAAGCCATATTGGCATGATACCATTCTAACTTCATAGAACTTTGCTGCATGTTATTCAAGGTTTTTTTTTTTTTTCCTCCTCTGTCATTTAGAAATTCAAGCCCATTTAGTTTGATGGAAAACATGTACAAAAATATTAGAAGTTACTCTTGTCTGTAAGTGGTCATTAAGTTTTGCAAAAAATAGCGTATCCAAGAGTAATGACAATATAGATGAATTAGTTGTGCATTTAACTGCGATTTTTTAGTGTATATATGACTTTACATCATGGCGATTGGTTTACTATTTTATATTTGTGATGGATTTTGGAGTAGATTGGAGATGTTATTTGGCATGTTTATTTTGATTTACTTGTTGGCAATGACAGACCTCAGTGTAGAGTTAGCTGAATGGCATCGCTGTCAGAATTACATTTTGAGAAAGATAATCTGAATGGGAATCTTAGTTTGTTGTCTGAGGAAAAAAAGGATTTTGCGGAGGAGAAAGGATGTTTGGTAATTGAGATTGAGAAACTTTGGACAGAGTTAGCTGAGTGCGGAGGTTTATTACAGTCATAACAGATAGAAAATGTCAACGTAAGTGGCTGTCTTGCATTGACTACAGAAGAGATGATGAAGCTTGAGGAGCTACAAGGGAATTTTGCCGATGAGACTCACCCAATTCCCAGTGAGGGAGAGACTGAACTTTTCTTGCCTCCACTAATAAAACCTAATGATAGGTCAACTATTGAGCAGCTTAAATTGGATGTCTGTGATCAGCCTTTTGTGTTCTTGAAGAGATGCTTAGAGGAGGCAGAGAGAATGATTCTGACACTTGAGAACGCAATTGAAGGGATGCACTTTCATTCTCGAAGCAGAGAACACTGAGCTTGTTAAAGAGCATGGTAACTTTCAATCACATATCAGTGAACTGGAGAGACAGTTGGATGGAATGCAATCTAGTTCAGATGAGATTGCTTCAACATCTCTAATGAGGTGGAAGTTCTGCATAAAGAAATAGCAGAAACAGCATCAATACTTGAGCAGAATGGAATTCCACTGTTGCTCTGGTTGTTGAGACAGTTGGGAAGCTTGACACTTTGTTTGGGAGCTCATTCTCCTCCACCAAAGTGATTGAGGATCTGCAGGTGAATCTCAAAGCTTCTAGGGAAGATCAAGATGAAATTCAGAGTTCCATAGAAGGATATGATTCAAAAGTTCAATGGTTTGCATGAAAAGAATGAATTGGTCGTTAGTGTATTACATAGGATATGTTGTAACCTTAAGAAACTAGTGAATGATTCGCATTGGTATGTACAGAGCAGCGGATATCTTCTATCAGAGAAAGACTTAGCATAGGTTTGATTCAGCAACTCAGCAACTGCATTAAGAGTATCATTTCCTCTCAAAGATTCTGCACTGAAGAGAGTAGAAGGAATTCTGGAAGACCTAGAGCTGCCAGAGCAATTCCATTCCAGAGATATGATCGAAAAGGTTGATTGGTTAGCCCGATCAGTTGCTGGAAACTCTTTGCCTCTTACTTGTTGGGATCAGAAAAGCTCTGTGGTCAGGGGATCATATTCTGATGCTGGTTTTGTAGAAACGGGTGCCCGGAAGGAAGAGACATGACGGAATTCAAATTCGGATGATGATTTGAGAAGAAAACATGAGGAGCTTCAAAGTAACTTCTATGCATGGTTTGGCTGAACAAAATGAAATGCTGGAACAATCTTTAATAAAAAGGAACAATGTTGTGCAGTGGTGGGAAGAGATATTGGGGAGGAAAAATATGCCTTTGCATTTGCACGCCATGGAACCAGAGGATAGGATTGAGTGGCTGGGAGGTGCCCTTTCAGAGGCTCGTCACCATTGTAATTCTCTCCAGAAGAAGGTTGATAACTTAGAAGCCTATTGTGCAACACTATCTGCTGATCTTGAAGAGTCACGAAAGAGTTTATCTGATCTCGAGCCAGCTCTCGAAGCTGCTACTTGTGAGAAAGAACATCTTTCTGATAGTTTGGAGGCTCTAACTCATGATTACAATAAGGTCTCAGAGAATGTAGTCCAATTTGAACTTGAGCATGATAAGCTGCAGGATGAGGTAACTGCTTTTGCTAGATAAGTTAGTCCAACTTAAAGTTGAGAATGAAAAGCTGCAGAATGAGGTAACTGCTTTGAAAGAGAGATTGGTTGAGAAAGCTGCGAATCAAAAGCACATTGAAAGTGAGATAAGAAAACTGGCGGATTGACTTGAGCTGTACTTGCAGGATTCTGTTACAGAAGATGTGGTTTCTGGGGGCTCTAGTACAGAATATCAGCAACCCTGTTGGAACAAAATTGGGAACCAGTGCCGAGATCTACATGCAGCTGCGGCTTCTTCTGAACAGAATTCGAGAAAATCTAAAAGAGCTACTAAGCTACTCCTTGCAGAGTTGAATGAGGTTCAAGAAAGAAATGATGGACTGCAAGAGGAGCTTGCAAAAGCTGCCAATGAGCTTTCTGAACTCTCCAAGGAAAGAGATTTAGCAGAAGGCTGCCAAACGTGAAGCTTTTTCAGAAGTTCAAAAGTTATCTTCTAATCTTTCTAAGGAAACAAATAATCAATTTACTGAGCTAATTAATGGCGCTGAAATCCTGTATTGTTCAACTGAGGAAGGGCTTTTTTCACATTAATGATCTTCTTGGTGATTCTATTTTATTAGTTTTCCTAGTTTAGATTCTTATTTTAAAATAAGAATAAAAAAGAACCCAAAATAAACTAGGAAAACTAATCCGAAAGAAATTAAGAAATATCAAATCTATCCTACATCAGATATTATGGTGTAATATGTCACTTTTTGCTTGTATAAGTCGAAGAATCAATCAGTTCAACAAAAAAAAAAAAAAAAAAGTTGAAGAATCAATCAGTTTTATCGTATTAGTGCCTGGCAATGGATAATTAATGCTAATCTTCAAAGGAGATGCTTAGTTTCGCTTTGATAGCGTAAAAGGAGAAGCTTATTAATATAAGAGCTATTGCCTTTGCAGATCTCCTTTGAAATTTATGGTGGTTAAATGTAATTTGCCATGCCCCGGATTTTCATAACCTGAATGCTTGAGGGTGACTTGGGATTATTTGTTGGGTATAAAAATAAGATGATAACAACACGCTGTCACACCCCAAAATTTCCTCCAAACTGAGGTTGACTCGTAATAAAAATTGAAGGTATTCAAAATCCCTAGTTTATCCCACTTAATATTTATAAACTATTAGACTGAATCATTTGATAGGATTCGACTGCAAAGTACAAAATAAAGATAGAAAATAGTATTATAGAGTCATCTAAGCGTCCCAACCATGCGATTAACATTACATACCAAATAAAAGCAAACTAGGTCCACCCAACAATTATTATTACAGTCCACAATAATAAATAAAGTCTTCCAGTGATGTGCAAGAAAAAAAATAGATAGCTCTTCTGGTGAAATATTTAAGAGAAATTAATCTCTTTTTGGTTCATCTTCAGTATCTCTGTGCTAAATATCCTGAAAAAATATTCCCATAAAGGAGTGAATTACTAAAGCCGAGTAATCAGAATCTCCTAGGTGCCTATATGCAGTGGTCATAATATTACACTGTATTAGGTGACCCAATACAATAAATGTGATTAGGTGGCATACTGTTCATGCAACAAATAATTTAATAGATCCCAACTGAATAATGTAAATTATACTTACAACAGTTCGATGAGACCGTCACTTAACTACTATTTTACTTACATATCAAATAGTTTAATGTTGTTGTTTGTATCACAATAAAATCGGTGTCGCAGTGGTAGGGATCTCAGATTCAGATCTGTAAGGTTTTGGGATCAAACCTCATAGCGATATAGGTTTCATCTATTTTTTTTTCTACATCTTTTTATAAAATATTCATCTAAAGGAATTAAATATAATTAAATAATTCCAACACATCATTCATACATAAGCAAGAGAGATTGCCGATCATAGTAAAATTTGATAAAGGGGTTTAATCTAAATCCTCTTAGAGTAATCATACTCCTATCCTCCTCTACCCCTAGCCTTAGGAACCAGTGATTTTACGGGCTTAACATCCAATGCATTTCGATAGTGTCACTCACCAAAAACCTAGCTGTCGTGACCGGCTACCTGACTGACCAGGTCAAAAGGGAGCATCTCTCAATTAAAATGCATATATTCCCATCTCCACCAAAAAGGCCATTTCTACCCACCCACCAGTCCCATTGCCAAAGATAACTTTAGCATCGAGTGCCTTAATTTATTCTCACCCTTTAACATTCTCAAGGGTACCTTGTATGGAAATAGGAGATTTTTTTAATAGTAACCGGCAATGTTCCCGGCTGATGAATCCTAAGTGAGATTTATTCAGTCACATGTAGTATATTCTAAGTATTTTATTCCAATTCGTAATTCAATAATAATTCTCAATAAATCAAATATTTAACATAGTCACTAATATTATTTTCACAAATGTAGGTACTACATGTAAATTAACAAGTAGTAATTAGTTAGAAATAATTTAGAATTCGAATTAGTATTTTGGTTAATTCTTTTGACAAGTTTGTCCTACTATCTTTGATAAGAATAAAATTATTTCTAATGGTATATTAATTAAGTAGAGATTGGCAACTTAGTGGGAGGGCGACCCTAATTGCGATTTGAAGTAGCGAGTTCGAACCTCATTGGCTTCAATCTTGGTTTTTGCCTCTTTTTCCTCTTTATTTTATTATTTTATGGAATATGAAAATAATAAATAGCTCTTGGGGCTTATATTTAATTTTAGAAAAATTTATAAGTTTTATTTTATTTTAACTGGATAGTATAGTACATCAGTTGAACAATTCAACCAATGTGAGGTTACAAAGCTAATACATTTTAAACTTTTGATTGGGTAGGAGAATAACATTATTCAAAATAATTTGAGTAAATTCCAATCATCATTTTATTTATAACTAAACCCTTATCATAGGTTTTCGGCTTCAAGATATCCACAAATGTCCATAGAATTATTCCAGTTTAAAATCATTTCATATCAATTGGAAAATAACTAAGTAGTATCAACTAAATAGTCCACTTCAGTATTTCATCAATCAGTATAAGTGCTTTACTAGATTAGGCATTATGAACAAAATTACATATGAATAGAAATCATTAACATATCTATAACTAACAGAAGGTAATTGGACATTTAAATCAATCTATAAACATAAAATTCTTATATAAAAAAAAAATCCAAACAAGCATCAATTAAAGGCTAAACAAAGATAGTAGCTTGAATGAAAATTCATATAAAATAGAGCTGAACTCCGATATCTATAAACTTTATATTTATAGAAACTAGACTGTAAGACCTATAAATTTCATGTTTTACACTTTTTAAAATTCTAAAGTCTGAAGGTTCAAAAATAACCTTGAATTCAGTTTGTTCAGAAAATACAATTTTACATGTGTTCAGTGTTTTGGGCATAACTTTTGACTCACTAATCGGATTGATACAAATCTTTTTGGGTTGGAAAGAAAACTTAAAGGGCTACAACTTTTATATTTTAGCTGAAGCCTAATTCCACCGTTTTAGGAGTCAAAATCACATTGGAAGTTAAAAATAGTGAGCTGTCAGCTCGCTGTGCTGAACCGGACAACACTCTATTCAAACAACAGTACCCATTTTCTGTGTTTTAATGTCCAGCTCTGCTCTAGTTTCAAGTTTCATGCTCTATTTTGTTTTCCAACCGATGCTATTCACTATTTGGTGCTCTTGAGTCCATATATTTTTATTGTAAGTACATATGAACGCTAACCAACCAAGAATGCAAATTCAAACATGTAAATATAAATTCAATATTACAAGTTATGAAGATAATTAACTAAAAATTTTATCACAATCAAGTTTTATACTTCAAACCCAGAAAATGCTTCAACTTCAAATTAATCCTACACATGTTCATTTTAGTTCAAATTAAAGGTATCAAACACATTATAGGAGGTTCGTCATCCTACCTTAATGAAAATATTGGTGACCAAGTCTAAGAAGGAAGAGGAGTTTAGCTTTAAACACTAACCTAACTGAAAAGCTCTAAGCTTTTCTTCTTCCTCCAAGCACCACCAAATCTTCAACCAACACTTGATAAATTTTTTTTTTAAACACACAAACCTTACAGCTCCTTGAAAACCTTAGAATTTTTTTTTCTTTCACAGATAGGAAGTGTTTTATAAGAAGCTATGGGGGGTGTAGAGGAAGTGTTAGTGGAGAAGACAACCTCCACTTCCCATGCTTCAAAGATTTTAATATAGAGTTTTGAATGTACAATAGGTGGCATGATATGGGAATCTTACCTTTTTTTAACTAATTAACCAAGTAATTTGAGAGATACTTCAAAGTCTTTAATGTAAGGTCTTGAATGTACAATAGGTTGCATGATCCGAAAATCTTGCTTCTTTTTTACTAATTAACCAAATAATTTGAGAGAAGTATGGCAGGATGGATGGAAGAAGATAAGGTTTGTAGGGAAATGATTGAGAGTTACTATTTATGAGTCAACTCAGTGAGTGATAAAGTGAGTTGAAATAAGTTGAGGTGAATCGAATGATGGGTTGACCTATGGGTTAATGGACTTGGGTTGAACCAAATAGGTAATGGGGTTAGGAATTGTTTGGATTAAAGTTTATAAATTTTACATTAAACTCCCATATAGAGTGAAATTAAATCCAAAAATTTTTTCAACTAATTTTATCATTCCAAAACTTTTCAAATTCTCGATTTTTTAGATTTTTACTATAATAAATATCACCACCACACTTAAGCAAATTAATTAAGGAAAAAAATATTCAGGTTATTACATAATTCATGTTTTTCTGTGTTATTTTTAATAGTATATACATATATACAATAAGTATATGCCATGGTCATAGAGCGTGCTAGTCCTAACATGTAGGAAAAAATTAGAAGAAAAGGTCATATATAATAAGGAAAATGACCCTAAAAATTGTATTACCATTTAACTGGGGGCACACTCGGGAACTTTAGCTAGTAGGGGTAGTTTTGAATATTAGTAGAGCTAAATTTGCTTACAATCTATTGATCAAGAGAGAAAGATGATAGTTTTAACTAAAAAAAAATTTTTTTTAACGTAATTATGCATTGCAAAACACAATTGTGAGTATAATTTTGTAAAAATTTAAAATTATTTTAACTTGGATAATACTATGCCAAAAGAAAAAAATTGACGCCAAATAGGTAATGAGGGTAAAGTATTGAAGAAAATTTTGTAGAATTGTAAAACAATAAAGGGATGTATATACTTTTAGGCGACTATATTAAATTCCAACTAGTCCACATTGGGGGTAGAAGGGTGTAGAAGCTTGAAATCTTCATATGTTGATCAAGTGTAGCACAAGAAGCAATGTTACTAAAGAAGCAAATGAAAGAAGATGTGCACTTAAATGGGAAAGATTCCATTTTTAGATTGTCAAAGAACTTGTTTTTATAAAAATGAGTAAATATATGAAAAATTTAGAAGAAATTTCTCAATTAAATCCACTACTCCGTTTAGAAATAATCTTCGTTCAGAATTGAATTTATCTTAAAGTAAATAATTGATTTAATTTGATAAATTAAAATTTGTGTTTGTAATACATATTTGAATTTAATAATTGAATTAATTAATTTAAGAAAAACACCAAATTTGACTGCCATAGTGGAAAAGAAAAAAAAGGGTAAATATGATAGATGTGGATAAATTTGTACACTTATTTAGATGGTAAGAGAAAAAAAAAATAAATTCTCATCAAATTCAATTGTTTTGTGTTGAATTTCAAATGGTATAAAAATCTCAAAATTTAATATATGAAATCAAATCAAATTCAACTCATAAAATCTTATTTTGATTCTAAACATAAGAATTGGTTGGAATTCTCACCAAATAAAATCAAACAACATCAAATCTATTGTCCCAAAGAGTGTAAATGAAAGAAATATTCAATTTATATTAAACATAACGAAACAACATACATCATTCAAAATGAAACATAGAGTGATCAAATATAAAACACAGGTGTTGTGTAATATCAAAAAACAAAATCATCTAAAAAAAGCAACTTTCTTTGCAAGACCTCAAAAAAAAAAAAAAAAGGTAGTTAGTTACCTGATCATTGAATGTCTTTTCCCGCCTTAATCAGAGCTAGTCGAAGCTTTGAATCCACTCGGAATGACCAGAGCTGTACGATCATTCCTTTCTGCAGAGAATTGGTCTTGACAACGTCATTCCATTTTGTGACAAGATTGTAAATGGGTGACTTCATGTGCCACTCCCTCAGGTTTATAGTGCACTCTTTCCCACAGGGTTGAATCAACTGGGATTGCATTTGTGGCTTGGGCGATCCAGTTGTTGTTTTTCCGCTGAGAAACTCCCTCTCTTCTGGAAGCAGAAAGTCAGGGTTGATTTTGGTCAGCGGGAGAGACAACCGGCCGTTGCTAGGGGTGACGTCAGTTGGGAAGAGTTCCTTTTCAATCACCAACATCACCTGAGAACCCCCAAGCTTTTCAATGCGTGTCTTCAGCTTTGGAGGCACTTCTGGCGGTGGTGGTGGTGGTGGTGGTGGTGGTGGTGGTGCGAGTAACCCAATCTTCTTTGCCCTGTCTTCTTCTGCTTCTTGTTGTTGATCAACAGTGCGTGGCCTCTTCTTCTTCTTTGGACCAGATGTATCTTCAATTGGGCAGCGGCAACCAATATCAAAGTGCTTTCCAAACATAATTGTCGGCTTCTTCTTGTTGTTGTTATTGGTCAACTCCTCCAGTGGAAGTGGAAGTGGGTGATTCTGATTCAGAACAGGGTTCTTCAACCGCAGGGCTGCCTCTGCCTCTGGGGCTGAGCGATCATAAAAAGCAACATGAACAACAACAACTGTCGCTTTCTTCTCCCTTTTCGATCTTTTTCCCTTTGGTATTTTCTTAAGAAAAGGCAGGTGGTTGATTTCGTCGAGATTGGGGTTGGGGCTCTTCTTCTTGCTGGGCTCTGTCTCCTCCGGTAATCCTTTTGGTATCTTCTTTTCCTCCAAAAGCGACGATTCTTCTTCTTTTTCATCAAGCAAACCCAGGTAGTATAAATCGAATTCATCGAAACGGGGGTTGTTTAGGAATCTGTGGATGATCTCGAACTTTTCTTTGCGGCTGACTCCTGAGAAATTGGCTTTCTCCAAAACATCGGTAACACAATTACGTCTACTACGACGAGAATGATCATCACTGTTGTCCATCTCTCTCTTCGTCTACTTCAACTGAAGAAATTTTCAGATTCTTGGTCTCTTATTAAACTTACTTTGGAATTGGAAATCAAATTTGAGATCGGATTGGATTGGAGAAGCACTTAATAATTTGTTATCTAAACCTTCCGGTCATAGGATCCAAATCAAATCTAGTTGTGATCTGGCTGTGGAGCAAACTCCCAGTGTTCTTGCCCCCTGCCTCTGCCTATGGTGGAATGAATTGAACTATAAAGGGAAAGTATTTTATTACGTGCTGCACTGCACTTGCTATTATAGAGCTGTTTGTAACTAATTCTTGTTAACTAATTACAAGTAATTGGTAATAAGGGTCGGCCAATAACTAAACTAATAGTTTAGTACAAAACAGTGGGACCAGCCCGAGGATGAGTCAACTCTGTCCGACCCTTATTTGAATCCATGCCCCTTATTACTGATACAATCACCTAGCTTTCTTAGAAGATACATCACATTAATCACTCCCACATACCTTCACCTAACCCCATTCAACTCTAACATATGCGAATCCTCCATTTGAATTGCTTGTGAGGCCGAGATTGAAGATGCCTGAAGTTGTGTTGCTGGCCGTCCATGCGTGCAGATTTCCATCTGATCTGAGGGCTCTTTGGTCATCACTTCACCCCTCTGTTTGTATATCGATTCACTCACCTTTGTGTCAATCACCGTTTTTACGCTTTCCTCTTTCTAATTTCTCTCTCTATTCTCAGAATTGCTCTGGCTTTCTGTCTGGATCTCTTCCACACCTCCTTTTGCTGTTTTCGTTATGGTTGATCTTGAATGGCCTTTCTCTTCTCCCATGTTACGATTGCTGGTTTTGTTACAGGCCGGCACCTTTTTCTCCCACGCATTTTGTTGCCAAAAAAGAGGAGCTGCGCTGCCACGGAATTCAACTCCCAACGGTCGGACCCACCCCTATTTTTTTTTTTTTTTTTAATGATTTATTTTATTAA
The DNA here is from genome assembly GCA_019916065.1 of Vitellaria paradoxa. Taxonomy (NCBI): domain Eukaryota; kingdom Viridiplantae; phylum Streptophyta; class Magnoliopsida; order Ericales; family Sapotaceae; genus Vitellaria; species Vitellaria paradoxa. The sequence continues at coordinate 24,941,375 of CM034243.1, forward strand.
AACTAAATTTAATTAATATACAATAATTATTTATAATTAAATTAAGATTATTTTTTGATCTATAAATATTGATTACATATTAAAAAATGATTTATTTTATTTAAATATTTTCTTATTACTCTTTAATAAATAATTATTTATTATTAAATTGTGTTCTTTATTATATACTTATTAAGATTAATTAAAAATAAATATCTTATAAAATTAAATTAAAATACATTTTATTAAATTAAATTAATTTTGTAGAAGATACATCTATCTATCTATTTATAGGTTATTTGGTTATATTCTGAGCTTTTTAGGAGAGTTTAATTCAATACAAGATCGTAACTTTTTTTTATAACATGTTTGAAGGTGAAGTTTTAGTCATTCGTATAAACATTAGCCTCTTTCAAGTTTTTGGAAATACGAAGCCTGTTAGTGAAATTAAAGCAATAAAATTACTTGTTTCTCCCATGAATGTCTTAAAGAAAAGGATCATTTGATCGTGCGCAACAATATTCGTAGCAACTTCTTATTTATTGATTTATTTTTTTTTTTCCGTTTTGATCGGTATTCCATAGCAACGGCATTCATGGTTTTTCTTAATTTTGATACTTGACTCTCTACTAAGACCTAATAGGCTGATACAGGCATGTTTAATTTCCAAGTATTTGAGTTTGCATACAGTCCATTGTCATATTGGATTTGATATGTAACAGTTTAACAAGATTTATAATTCTTCCCTATTCCATTGGCCCACTTTTTTTTTTTTTTTTCACGTCTCCTGCTTTTGTAGCGGTACCAAGCATAATATTTAGAATTGATGCGACGATGGAAGTTAAAAGTGAAGTTAAAATTTAGAATTCACCTTCAGATACAGCAAACTCCAAATCTTCAACTAAAAAGAAAAAAAAAAACGAATTGAAGATTTCTCACATAAATTCTTAAATAAATAAGACTGAGGATAGTGAAGAAAAATTAAATGGGAAAGTTAAACCCTTGCTATTACTAGTGATTATTCCTTTTAGAAGATATGACTGTTGAAAATAAACAACCATGATTTATTAAAAAATAAGTATTAAAACTGTTGGTTGTTATTTTCAAAATTTTTTGGGTTTTAATTTAGTGTTTTGCAGTTCCTAGTGACAAATAAAAATACCAGTCCAATCACACGTGCGCGTGTGCATTTTAATATGTGGTCAAGAAGCTCTCGATTGCTCTCCAATTCCTTTTCCCTCTATTTTTCAAAGTTATGAATGTTATTGTATTTAACTTTTGTTTATTTAAAAGATGAGAGAAGGGTTCTTAAACTTTCAACCTAGAACGCATCACTCTTTCAAAACATTCCATATATTCTACATTCTGACTTCAACACTGTGGTTTTGATTTCTACAATTTAACTTCTGGTTGTAGAGCACTAGTTGAAGTTAGATTTGGATGGTGAATAATGTTTTGCAGCAAAATTGTAAGAGAACTACCGCCAACTTATTTGTGTAGCTTTCTATGTTTTATTCCTTGTTGAAATTTCATGATATTTAAGATTCTTTGGACGATCAAATAATGGTTATATGTTTAGTATTTGTTGAAATTTCCTTGTTGAGTAGGTCTTTTTTCCCAACAAAGTAAGGTGATAGTTGAAATAAATTACCTAACCAAAAATTGGGGACTAACCCACTTATCAATTGAGAAAAAAGGGGGGGGTGACTAAACCTGTTTGATTGGAACTTTCTTAAGAGTCGTGGAAATTATACCCAATTTTTGCTTAAAAAAGGAGTTAATATTTAAAATTGCATCATTGAAGTTATATCTCGATTATTTGAGATTGAGCCTTTAATTTCGATTTTACTATTACATTTCATCTTATAGTTACATTTTGTTTGAAAATAGGCGATTGCATCAAATCATTGGTTATACTTTGTGGGAAAATATTGGCAATGATTTATTTTTGATGTCTAAGTTGCGGTTTTACATTTTTGTAAATTGTCTTCAGATATTTTGTTGGTTTCTATGCTATTCTTTTGTGGCGAATGAGATCTTAAGATCTTCTAATGCTTGATGCTTCTGCAACAAGTGATTCTTTTCTCTTATTTGTGTTTAGATCATATAGAACAATGGCAAAGATTGTTGCCATTCTTAGCAGCAATGAGGGTGTGAGTGGAAACCATCTACTTCGCTCAAGAAGGAGATGGTGATGGAACTTAATTTAGCTTCTTAGCCAAAATAGCTAAGCCTATATAGCTACTTTCTCGTATTACATAGTTCTCAATAATCGTATTTGTAGATCCAACAAATGTTACTAGAAAAATTGCTAGTCTTAAGCCTGGGCTTCATGGCTTCCATGGCCTCGCCCTTAGAGACACAACAAATGGTTGCACGTCAACTGGTATTATACGAGGCCTTCCATTAGTTCCTTTTCCACTCTTATATGTACCTTTACATATTATTTGCATTTGGGCAAAAAATAAAGTATTTGTTTATTTTTTTGCTAAAAATATGTCTTTAGTAGGACTGATTTCAATCATAGAGGCAAAGAACATGGTGCTTCTGAAGATGAGAATCACCATGCTAGTGATTTGGGTAATTTGACAGCTGGTGATGATGGTATGTAATATACAACACTGTTTTCAAAAAAAATGTAATATGCAACACTATTTCGATACTATGTATTGTTCTTATATGTGCTCAAATAGAATGCCACATTGTTGTCTGTCAAGTTCCATCATTAAATTTTTCTTTAGACTTCTGGTTGACCATAGTTTTACTTGCCATTCCTGTATCTATGGATTTTTGTTCTAGGGATTTAGTCTCTTAAGGCAAGATATAGAATATTTAGAATATTTGAGGCTTCCCTACCCTTTTAACATATCTCCATGTATTTTTGTGGTTGTAATGCTAATGTCTCAATGTTGACAAGCAGGTGAATTATTTCATCTTCCTTTTTTTTTTCTTCTTTTTTGTTGGTTTGTGATTTTTTTTTTTTTTTTAGGTTGTTGGATGTGCTTGCAGTTTCAGCCAAATTCCATTATTGGGAGGGCTGTTGTTGTCCATGCAGATCCTAATGATCTTGGCAGGGGTATAACAAAGTTACCAAAGATAATCGCTTTTCCTTGTATGGCTTTATTCTTTGCTGCTCTGTTTCCCATCTTACATATAAAAGCAAAAATTTAAGTAAAATCAGAGGGAAAAAAAGCAGGCAAGGAAGGTTAAAGGGTCACTAAGCCATACTGGCATGATACCATTTTAACTCCATAGAACTTTGCTACATGTTATTTAAGATTTTTTTTCCCTGTCATTTAAAAATTCAAGCCCATTTAGTTTGATGGAAAACATGTACAAAAATATTAGAAGTCACTCTTGTCAATGAGTGGTGGTTAAGTTTTGCAAAAAATTGCATATCCAAGAGTAATGATATTATAGATGAATTAATTGTGCATTTGACTGTGATTTTTGAGTGTATATATGACTTTACATCACAGTGATTGGTTTGCTATTTTATATTTGTGATGGATTTTGGAGTAGATTGGAGATTTTATTTGGCATGTTTATTTTGATATACTTGTTGGCAATGACGGACCTCTGTGTAGAGTTAGTTGAATGGCTTTACTGTCAGAATTACATGTTGAGAAAGATAATCTGAATGGGAATCTTAGTTTGTTGTCTGGGGAAAAAAAGAATCTTGCAGAGGAGAAAGGATATTTGGTAATTGAGAATGAGAAACTTTTGACAGAGTTAGCTGAGTGCGGAGGTTTATTACGGTCATAACAGATAGAAAATGTCGACTACAGAAGAGAGGATGGCGGTTGAGGAGTTACGAGTGAATTTTGCCAATGAGACTCACCCAATTTCCAGTGAGGGAAATTTTCTTGCCTCTACTAATAAAACCTAATGATGGGTCAACTATTGAGCAGCTTAAATTGGATGTCTGTGATCAGCCTTTTGTGTTCTTGAAGAGATGCTTAGAGGAGGCAGAGAGAATGATTCTGAAACTTGAGAACGCAATTGAAGGGATGCACTTTCATTCTTGAAGCAGAGAACACTGAGCTTGTTAAAAAGCTTGGTAACTTTCAATCACATATCAGTGAACTGGAGAGACAGTTGGATGGAATGCAATCTAGTTCAGATGAGATTGCTTCAACATCTCTAATGAGGTGGAAGTTCTGCATAAAGAAATAGCAGAAACGGCATCAATACTTGAGCAGAATGGAATTCCCCGTTGCTCTGGTTGTTGAGACAGTTGGGAAGCTTGACACTTTGATTGGGAACTCCTTCTCCTCCACCAAAGTGATTGAGGATCTGCAGGTGAAACTCAAAGCTTCTAGGGAACATCAAGATGAAATTAAGAGTTCCATGGAAAGATATGATTCAAAAGTTTAATGGTTTGCATGAAAAGAATGAATTGGTCTTTATTGTATTACATAGGATCTATGGAACCTTAAGAAACTAGCAAATGATTCACATTGGTACGTACAGACCAGCAGATATCTTCTATCGGAGAAAAACATAGCATAGGTTTGATTCAGCAACTCAGCGACGGCATTAAGAGAATCATTTCTTCTCAAAGATTCTGTACTTGAGAGAGTAGAAGAAATTCTAGAAGACCTAGAGCTGCCAGAGCAATTCCATTCCAGAGATATGATCAAAAAGGTTGATTTGTTAGCCCAATTGGTTGCTGGAAACTCTTTGCCTCTTACTTATTGGGATCAGAAAAGTTCTGTGGTCAGGGGATCATAATCTGATGCTGGTTTTGTGGAAACGGGTGCCCTGAAGGAAAAGACACAACGGAATTCAAATTCCGGATGATGATTTGAGAAGAAAACATGAGGTGCTTCAAAGTAAGTTCTATGCATGGTTTGACTGAATAAAATGAAATGCTGGAACAATCTTTGATAAATTGGAATAATGTTGTGCAGCGGTGGGAGGAGATATTGGGGAGGACAAATATGCCTTTGCATTTGTGCTCCATGGAACCAGAGGATAGGATTGAGTGGTTGGGGAGTGCCCTTTCAGAGGCTCGTCACCACTGTAATTCTCTCCAGAAGAACGTTGATGACTTAGAAGCCTATTGTGCAACACTATCTGCTGATCTTGAAGTGTCACAAAAGAGTTTATCTGATCTCGAGCTAGCTCTCCAAGCTGTTACTTGCGAGAAAGAACATCTCTCTGATAGTTTGGAGGTTCTAACTCATGATTACAATAAGGTCTCAGAGAATGTAGTCCAATTTGAACTTGAGAATGATAAGCTGCAGGATGAGGTAATTGCTTTTGCAAGGTAGGTTAGTCCAACTTAAACTTGAGAATGATAAGTTGTAGAATGAGGCAACTGCTTTGAAAGAGAGATTGGCTAAGAAAGCTGGGAATCAAGAGCTCATTGAAAGTGAGATAAGAAGACTGGCGGATTGGTTTGGTGCTGTACTCGCAGGATTCTGTTACAGAAGATGTGGTTTCTGGGGGCTCTAGTACAGAATATAAGCAACCCTGTTGGAACAAATTGGGAACCATTGCCGAGATCTACATGCAGCTGTGGCTTCTTCTGAACACGATTCGAGGAAATCTAAAAGAGCTGCTAAGCTACTCCTTGCAGAGTTGAATGAGGTTCAAGAAAGAAATGATGGACTGCAGGAGGAGCTTGCAAAAGCTTTTTCGTGAGTTGAAAAGTTATCTTCTAATCTTTCTGAGGAAATAAATAATCAATTTACTAAGCTAATTAATGGTGCTGAAATCCTGTGTTGTTCAACTTAGGAAGGGCTTTTTTCACATTAATGATGTTCTCGGTGATGCTTTAATTTCTCCAAGTACTTGGAATATCTACACAATCGGGAGGCAAGTATGATATCATGTTTGGAACCAAGTGAGGTCCAGAATGTGTTTAGCCAACCTCTTGGTCATGCGGGCTACATTCTTTCTAGTGTCTTGTCCAGGATCTTTGAAAGTTTGCTAATAAGCACATACTTTTGGGAAGATGCCATGTCCATGCCACACAAAGGTGGGACACTGCTGGGTCTGATCCACCGACATGGGTGAGATGAGGAAGATTGAAGGTCACCATTAATGGGTGACGGTTGCAATTGCCAAGAGGCTTTGGTAGGTGATTGCTACAATTGCCCAAAGGCTTGGGTAAACAACACTCTTTGATTGTCATTAATTCTCTCTTAATTGTTTTGTGTGTATAAATTAAGAGGTTGTTTTGTGTGTATAAATTAAGAGGGAAGAGTGTTGTAGAGATGTGTGGCCAGATGAGAGAAAAATAGAGAGAGAAAAATACAGAGAGGGCTAGAGAATTTGGGTGAAAATCTGCCTTCGTAATTTTTTTCTCGGGTTTGATTCATTTAGTGAATTTCCTCTCCTGTGGATGTAGGCAATTGCCGAACCACGTAAAAATACTGTGTCATTTGTGTGTTTAATTTCCTGGCCCAACAGATGCCGCTTTAACATTTGTCGTATAATTGTTCAAATGTGTCCTAATATTTTATTATTTTTTGAATAAAACACTCATCGAACACTTGAAAGTCACAAGTGCCCATTGGTTACGCATCAATAGGCCATATTGCAATTTTGAAGAAAAAAAATCTTGAAATCAATAGTAAAATAAAAGTAATATGGATTTATACCTTTGATTCCTTTATCCATTAAATATTTTATTGTAATTCTCTCCAGAAGAAGGTTGATAACTTAGAAGCCTATTGTGCAACACTATCTGCTGATCTTGAAGAGTCACGAAAGAGTTTATCTCTCTTATGCCAGCTCTCCAAGCTGTTACTCGTGAGAAAGAACATCTCTCTGATAGTTTGGAGGTTCTAACTCATGATTACAATAAGGTCTCAGAGAATGTAGTCCAATTTGAACTTGAGAATGATAAGCTGCAGGTTGAGGTAACTGCTTTTGCAAGATAAGTTAGTCCAACTGAAACTTGAGAATGATAAGCCACAAAACGAGGTAACAGCTTTGAAAGAGAGATTGGTTGAGGAAGCTGGGAATCAAGAGCACATTGAAAGTAAGATAAGAAGACTGGCGGATTGATTTGGTGTTGTACTCGCAGGTTTCTGTTGCAGAAGATATGGTTTCTGGGGGCTCTAGTACAGAATATTTGCAACCCTGTTGGAACAAAATTGGGAACCAGTGCCGCGATCTACATGTAGCAGCGGCTTCTTTGAAAACATTCCATATATTCTACAATCTAACTTCAACATTGTGGTTTCAATTTCTACAATTTAACTTCTGGTCGTAGAGCACTAGTTGAAGTCAGATTTCGATGGTGAATGATGTTTTGCAGCTAAATTGTAAGAGAACTACCTCCAACTTATTTGTGTAGCTTTCTATGTTTTATTCCTTGTTGAAATTTCATGATGTTTAAGATTCTTTGGACTATCAGATAATGGTTATAAGTTTAGTATTTGTTGAAATTTCCTTGTTGAGTAGGCCTTTTTTCCCAACAAAGTAAGGTGATAGTTGAAATAAATTGCCTAACCAAAAATTGAGGACTAACCCACTTATCAATTGAGAAAAAAGGGGGGGGGGACTAAACCTACTTGATTCGAACTTTCTTAAGAGTCGTGGAAATTATAACCATTTTTTGCTGAAAAAAGGAGTTAATATTTAAAAATTGCATCATTGAAGCTATATCCCAGTTACTTGAGATTGAACCTTTAATTTCGATTTTACTATTACATTTCATCTTTAAGTTACATTTTGTTTGATAATAGGCTGTTGCATCCTATCATTGTTTATACTTTGTGGGAAAATATTGGCAATGATTTATTTTTGATGTCTAAGTTGCGGTTTTACGTTTTTGTAAATTGTCTTTAGATATTTTGTTGGTTTCTATGCTATTCTTTTGTGGCGAATGAGATTCTAAGATCTTCTAATGCTTGATGCTTCCGCAACAAGTGATTCTTTTCTCTTATAGAACAATGGCAAAGATTGTTGCCATTCTTAGCAGCAGTGAGGGTGTGAGTGGAAACCATCTACTTCGCTCAAGAAGGAGGTGATGATGGAACTTAATCAGCTTCTTAGCCAAAATAGTTAAACCTGTATAGCTACTTTCTCGTATTACATAGTTCTCGATAATCATATTTGTAGATCCAACAAATGTTACTGGAAAAGTTGCTGGTCTTAAGCCTGGGCTTCATGGCTTCCATGCCCATGCCCTTGGAGACACAACAAATGGTTGCACGTCAACTGGTATTATATGAGGCCTTCCATTAGTTCCTTTTCTACTCTTGTATGTACCTTTACATATTATTTGCATTTGGGCAAAAAATAAAGTATTTGTTTATTTTTTTGCTAAAAAAATGTCTTTAGTAGGACTAATTTCAATCCTAAAGGCAAAGAATATGGTGCTTCTAAAGATGAGAATCACCATGCTAGTGATTTAGGTAATTTGACAGCTGGTGATGATGGTATGTAATATGCAACATTGTTTTCAAAAAAAATGTAATATGCAACACTATTTCGATACTATGTATTGTTCTTATACGTGCTCAAATAGAATGCCACATTGTTGTCTGTCAAGTTCCATCATTAAATTTTTCTTTAGACTTCTGGTTGACCATAGTTTTACTTGCTATTCTTGTATCTATGGATTTTTGTTCTAGGGATTTAGTCTCTTAAGGCAAGATCTAGAATATTTAGAATATTTGAGGCTTCCCTACCCTTTTAACATATCTCCATGTATTTTTGCGGTTGTAATGCTAATGTCTCAATGTTGACAAGCAGGTGAATTATTTTGTCTTCCTTTTTTTTTTTTTTTTTGTTGGTTTGTGATTTTTTCTTTTTAGGTTGTTGGATATGCTTGCAGATTCGGCCAAACTCCATTATTGGGAGGGCTGTGGTTGTCCATGCAGATCCTAATGATCTTGGCAGGGGTATGACAAAATTACCATAGATAATCGCTTTTCCTTATATGGCTTTATTCTTTGCTGCTCTATTTCCCATCTTACATATAAAAGCAAAAATTTAAGTAAAATCAGGGAAAGAAAAAAACAGGCAAGGAAGGTTAAAAGGGTCACTAAGCCATATTGGCATGATACCATTCTAACTCCATAGAACTTTGCTACATGTTATTCAAGATTTTTTCTTTTTTTTTTTTTTTTTTTTTTTTTCTGTCATTTAGAAATTCAAGCCCATTTAGTTTGATGGAAAACATGTACAAAAATATTAGAAGTTACTCTTGTCTGCAAGTGGTGGTTAAGTTTTGCAAAAAATTGCATAGCCAAGAGTAGTGACATTATAGATGAATTAGTTGTGCATTTGACTGTGATTTTTGGGTGTATATATGACTTTACATCACAGTGATTGGTTTGCTATTTTATATTTGTGATGGATTTTGGAGTAGATTGGAGATGTTATTTGGCATGTTTATTTTGATATACTTGTTGGCAATGACGGACCTCTGTGTAGAGTTAGTTGAATGGCTTTACTGTCAGAATTACATGTTGAGAAAGATAATCTGAATGGGAATCTTAGTTTGTTGCCTGGGGAAAAAAAGAATCTTGCAGAGGAGAAAGGATATTTGGTAATTGAGAATGAGAAACTTTTGACAGAGTTAGCTGAGTGCGGAGGTTTATTGCGGTCATAACAGCTAGAAAATGTCAACACAAGTGGGTGTCTTGCATTGACTACAGAAGAGAGGATGAAGGTTGAGGAGTTATGAGGGAATTTTGCCAATGCGACTCACCCAATTTCCAGTGAGGGAACTTTTCTTGCCTCCACTAATAAACCCTAATGATGGGTCAACTATTGAGCAGCTTAAATTGGATGTCTGTGATCAGCCTTTTGTGTTCTTGAAGAGATGCATAGAGGATGCAGAGAGAATGATTCTGAAACTTGAGAACGCAATTGAAGGGATGCACTTTCATTCTTGAAGCAAAGAACACTGAGCTTGTTAAAAAGCTTGGTAACTTTCAATCACAAATCAGTGAACTGGAGAGACAGTTGGATGGAATGCAATCTAGTTCAGATGAGATTGCTTCAACCATCTCTAATGAGGTGGAAGTTCTGCATAAAGAAATAGCAGAAACGGCATCAATACTTGAGCAGAATGGAATTCCCCGTTGCTCTGGTTGTTGAGACAGTTGGGAAGCTCGACACTTTGATTGGGAGTTCATTCTGCTCCACCAAAGTGATTGAGGATCTGCAGGTGAAACTCAAAGCTTCCAGGGAACATCAAGATGAAATTCAGAGTTCCATGGAAAGATATGATTCAAAATTTTAATGGAATTCCACTGTTGCTCTGGTTGTTTAGACAGTTGGGAAGCTTGACACTTTGCTTGGGAGCTCATTCTCATCCACCGAAGTGATTGAGGATCTGCAGGTGAAACTCAAAGCTTCTAGGGAAAATCAAGATCGAAATTCGGAGTTCCATAGAAGGATATGATGGACAAGTTCAATGGTTTGCATGAAAGGACTGAATTGGTCTTTAGTGTGTTAGATAGGATCTATGGAACCTTAAGAAACTAGCAAATGATTCACATTGGTTTGTACAGAGGAGCGGATATCTTCTATCAGAGAAAAACATAGCATAGGTTTGATTCAGCAACTCAGTGACTGCATTAAGAGAATCATTTCTTCTCAAAGATTCTGTACCTGAGAGAGTAGAAGAAATTCTAGAAGACCTAGAGCTTCCAGAGCAATTCCATTCCAGAGATATGATCAAAAAGGTTGATTTGTTAGCCCAATTGGTTGCTGGAAACTCTTTGCCTCTTACTTATTGGGATCAGAAAAGTTCTGTGGTCAGGGGATCATATTCTGATGCTGGTTTTGTGGAAACGGGTGCCTAGAAGGAAAAGACACAACAAGATTCAAATTCCTGATGATGATTTGAGAAGAAAACATGAGGTGCTTCAAAGTAAGTTCTATGCATGGTTTGACTGAACAAAATGAAATGCTGGAACAATCTTTAATAAAAAGGAACAATGTAGTGCAGCAGTGGGAAGAGATATTGGGGAGGATAAATATGCCTCTGCATTTGTGCTCCATGAAACTAGAGGATAGGATTGAGTGGTTAGGAAGTGCCCTTTCAGAGGCTCGTGACCACTGTAATTCTTTCCAGAAGAAGGTTGATAACTTAGAAGCCTATTGTACAACACTATCTGCCGATCTTGAAGAGTCACGAAAGAGTTTATCTGATCTTGAGCCAGTTCTCCAAGCTGTTACTTGTGAGAGAGAACATCTCTCTGATAGTTTGGAGGTTCTAACTCATGATTACGATGAGGTCTCAAAGAATGTAGTCCAATTTGAACTTGAGAATGATAAGCTGCAGGTTGAGGTAACTGCATTTGCAAGATAAGTTAGTCCAACTCTAACTTGAGAATTATAAGCTGCAGAATGAGGTAACTGCTTTGAAAGAGAGATCGGTTAAGAAAGCTGGGAATCAAGAGCACATTGAAAGTGAGATAAGAAGACTGGCGGATTGGTTTGGTGCTGATTTCAGGATTCTATTACAGAAGATGTGGTTTCTGGAGGCTCTAGTATAGAATATCAGCTACCCTGTTGAAACAAATTGGGAACCAGTGCTGAGATCTACATGCAGCTGCAGCTTCTTCTGAGCATGATTCGAGGCAATCTAAAAGAGGAGCTAAGATACTCCTGTCAGAGTTGGATGAGGTTCAAGAAAGAAACGATGGACTGTAGGAGGAGCTTGCAAAAGGTGCCAGTGAACTTTCAAAACTCTCCAAGGAAAGAGATTTAGCAGAAGGCTGCCAAACGTGAATCTTTTTCGCGATTTCAAAAGTTGTCTTCTAATCCTTCTGAGGAAAGAAATAATCAATTTACTGAGCTAACTAATGGTGCTGAAATCCTGTGTTCAACTGAGGAAGGGTTTTTTTCGCATTAATGATCTTGGTGATGCTTTCTCCAAGTACTTGGAATATCTACACAATCTGGAGGCAAGTATGATATCTTGTCTGGAGCCAAGTGAGGTCCAGAATGTGTTTAGCCAACCTCTTGGTCTTGGTCATGCTGGCTACGTTCTTTCTAGTGTCCTGTCGAGGATCTTTGAAAGTTTGCTAATAAGCACATACTTTTGGGAAGATGCCATGTCCATGCCACACATGTGGGACACTGCTTTAACATTTCTCGTATAATTGTCCAAACGTGTCCCAATATTTTATTATTTTTGAATAAAACACTCATCGAACACTTGAAAGTCACACGTGCCCATTGCTTGCACATCTATAGACCATATTGCAATTTTGAAGAAAAAAATCTTGAAAACCAATAGTAAAATAAAAGTAATATGGATTATACCTTTGATTCCTTTATCCATTAAATATTTTAATGTTAAAATTTTTAAAAAGAAGTAGATGATGAGTAAAAGAGTGGTATTTATGTCTTGAATATGTGCATCCTTCCGCATCAAAAAGAAAGTCAGAAGCCTTGTGGAATCTCAGAAGCCTTGTGTTTTAATTGGTGATTTCAGCCAAGTCTTGGATTTTGGGAATAAATTTAGCAAGGCTGTTAATGGTTTGCCCGGAGCTAACTGTTTTAGAGATTTTATTGGTGCAATCATCTTATTGATGAAATTGATAGTATGAATCAACAAAAAATTGACCAAGTAATAAATAATATCAAATTATGCGAAAAATAAAAATATTAAATACCAATAATTTAATAACGAAAACCCTTCACAAATAAGGATAAAAAAACCACTGAGTCACGAAAACTAAAAATCTCCACTATGCGCAAACAATTACAAGAAGAATTACAGTAAAATACAGTATACTGTTTTTATCCTAGCTCTCACACCGATCACAATAGACGTCTTCACCGGTGCATGATAAAAAAATCTTTACCCACATTTGTAAGCTCAAGGCTTCTAGTTTGATATTATGTACTGTTCTCACACGTGCTCAAATTGATTGCCACATTTTCGTTTATCAAGTTTCATCTTTAAATTTTTCTTTAAACTTTTGCTTGACCATAGTTTTTTCTTGCCATTCCTGTATATATGGATTTCCGTACCAGGGATTTAGTATCTTAAAGCAAGATCTAATATATTTAGAACATTTGAGGGTTCCCTACCCTTTTAACATATTTTCATGTTTTCTGTTGTTTAGGATTTCTGTCCTAGGGATTTAGTATTTGAAGGCAAGATCATCTAGAATATTTAGAATATTTTAAGCTTCCCTACCCTTTTAATATATTTTCGTGCAATTACATGGTTTCGGTAATGCTAATATCTCAATTGTTGACAAGCAAGTGAATTATTTCACCTTTCTTTTATTCATTTATTGTGGTTGTTTGTGAAAAAATTTTCTTTCAGTGTCCAGCAGGGGTATCAAGGCTGATTCAAGCCTTTGAGTCAAAGGAACAAGCAGGAACTTTGAGAGCAGTGCTTATATGGCAGCACTTCATTTATGCTTCATCTCTTCCATGTTGCTCACAAGGATGAAAGAGATTGCAGAGGCTTATCATGGCACCACCACAAAAAATATATATATATATATATATATGCTGTTGTTTCGGTTCTTGCCTACTTCAATGACTCAGAGGCAAGCCACAAAAGATGCTGGTCTTAATGTTATGCGTATCATCAACCAGCCAACTGCTGCTGCTATTCCTTATGGACTTGACAAGAAAGCTGGTAGCGTTGATGAGAAGAATGTGCTCATTTTTTATCTTGGTGGTGGAACATTTGATGTCTCTTTCTTAACAATTGAAGAAAATATTTTTGAGGTCAAAGCCAGAGCTGGTGACATACATTTGGGAGGTGAGGACTTTGATAATAGGATGGTGAACCGTTTTGTTCAAGAGTCCAAGAGAAAGCACAGGAAAGATATTTCATCAAAGAAGAATTTAATGATGGAACTTGCCAAACAACAATGTGGCATTCTATTTAAGCATATATGAGAACAGTACATAGTATCAACATACTACTGCATATTACATACCATCATCACCAGCTACCAAACTACTCAGATCACTAGCATGGCGATTTTTATCTTTAGGAGCACCATGTTTTTTTCCAGTAGGATTAAAATGTGGTCCTATGCATTAAAAAATTAGCCCGAATAAAGAAATATTTTTAGCAGAATAATAGGCGAATACTTTATTATTTTGCCCCAATTGCTAATAATAATACGTAAAGGTACAAACAAGATATAAGAAAAGAAACTGATGGAAGTCTGGGCTCATATAATACCATTGACATGCCACCATTTGGTGTCTCTAAGGGCATGGACATGGAAGCCATGAAGCCCAGGCTTAAGACCAGCAACCTTTCTAGCAACATTTGTTAGACCTACAAATACAATTGTTGAAAACTAAGTAATACGAGAAAGTAGCTATATAGGTTTAACTATTTTGGCCACGAAGCTAAATTAAGTTCCATCACCATCTCCTTGTTAAGGGAAGCAGATGGTTCCATTCACACCCACAATGCTGGCAAGAACCGCAACAACCTTTGTCATTATTCTATGAGATTTGAACACAAAATAAAAGAAAGGAATCACTTATTGCCAAAGCATCAATCATTAGAAGATCTTAAAATCTCATTCGCCACAAAAGAATAGCATGGAAACCAAGAAAATATTTGAGTACAATTTACAAAAATGTAAAACTGCAACATAGACATCAAAAATAAGACGTTGCCAATATTTTCATACTGAGTATAAACAATAATGTGATGCAATAGCCTGTTATCGAACAAAATGTAGCATAAAGATGGAATAAAATAGTAAAATCAGAATTAAAGGCTCGATCTCAAATAACTGAAATATAACTTCAATGATGCAATTTTAAATATTAACTCCATTTTTCACCAAAAATTGGGTATAATTTCCATGATGCTTAAGAAAGATCTAATCAAATAGGGTTAGTCATTTTTCTCTTTTTCTTTTTTTTTTTTAATTGATAAGTGGGCTAGTCCCCAATTTTTGGTTAAGTAATTTATTTCAACTATCAGGAAAAAAGACCTAGTCGACGAGGAAATTTCTACAAATATTAAACATATAACCATTATCTAATCTTCCATAGAATCTTAAACATCATGAAATTTCAACAAGAAATAAATCATAGAAAGGAATGTAAATAAGTTGGAGGTTGTTCTCTCATAATTTAGTTGCAAAACATTATTCACTATCCCAATCTGATTTCTACAACTAGAAGTAAGATTGTAGAAATCAAAACCACAATGTTGAAGTCAGATTGTGGAATATATGGAATGTTTTGAAACAGTAACGCATCCCCCATTGAAAGTTTAAGAACTTTTCTCGTATCTTTTAAATAGACAAAAGTTAAACTTGGTAACTTTCATGTAAGAAATTGTTGGTACAAAAATAACCCTGGACATGTGACGTATTCCCAAGCAATAATAGTGTAGATATGAATAATCACTTAGACGCCTGAAGCGTTCCTGAGCAATTAGGAAAAGTGCTTGGGAAAGCAGAAGAAGTAAAGGGGAGATTAAAGCTGGGTCCCACCCCATTCGTGAATCAGAAGGGTTTTAAAGTTTTAACCATGAATACAAAATAGTCATAAATGAATCAACTTAATTGCTTAAAAGCTAACTTAGTTTATCTCTTTACAAGTGGCAGACATAAGTGACATTTGGGCATCTAAGGGGGTAAAACTGGTCAGCTCAGACACCTATTTAGCGTATTAAATGAGGGATGTGGACATTAAATGGAAAGAGAAAGGCATTTAATGAGGTAAGGGTAACAACGCACTATAATATACACATACGAGATACACAATAATGACCACCTAATCATCAATTTATTTATTTAGTTCATTTAACTATGAATACAACACTTAGCTCCAAAATCCAAGTACGTTCTCTATTGTCAACCTTACACTATCACTTACTTTATCACATTTTTCAAGCTCTTACTGACTTGACCGTTAGAGGGTTTTTTGGTCGGAGACTCTCTCCCTGACCAAAATCCCTTATTTTTTTGTGCTCGGCAGGCTTGATTTCAGATTTTCAATTGATGTGGAGGGTAAATTTTGGCAAGGATAATATTATTGCTGCACATTTGGTGCCCACAATGGGGCCTGTTTCTTTGTTCCCCACAATATTGGAGTGTTCTTTCACTTAATTGTTTGACCATAAATTGACGATGGTTTTTGGCGGGAATTCAACACCACCACAATCACCACCAAAAGGAGTAGATACACAAGTTATCAAGCAGAAGGAAAGTACACTGGCAATTGCGACCCCAAGTCAGGCGATGAGGAGGCAACGGAGTGTGATTAACCTGGAGGCAGCAAGGAGAAGGCAGGAGCTCCGAGACTTGGCAGAAGTTAAACAAGTAGAGTTGGAGGAAATTTTGCAAGAATTAAGGAAAGAGAAAAAGAAGGAACTTGATGATGGCCTTTCTAATGAAGAAGGGCCTAATTCTAGTGCAGATGATGAGTATAATGAGCTATACAATGATAAGCTTGGAATACATTCTGGAAAGAGAATCGAAAGTCACGTTGAGAAAGTTCCAAGATCTAGGTATGAACCTGGAATTGCCCCTACAATCACTCCTGGAGTTGAACTGTTGGGTGCACATTTTACCCACGTTCAATGTCAGGAATCTATGCAATTACAATGGACAAATGTGACGAACCCTCAGCGAAGAATGACACTCATTCGAAAAGGCACCCTGTTTGGAGCAGCAGCACGATGGAGATGGTGGTTCTTCAGGAGATGAGGCAGCGCTTGCAAATACAAGGAAGGCAGGCAAATCTAAAAAAGAAAAGTAGGCGCCAGTTGAGGAATGGGAGGGTTCGGAGCAGTCTACTTGCATGATGGTTAGAAGAGTGTTGGGAAAGATCTCTACCTCTTCTTTCACCAGTGATATAACCGAAGCGGAATCTCCCAAAAAGTTTGTCACTCCCCGTTTTATGACATATGACGGGAAGTCAGATCCCTTAGCGCAATATAGATATTATATGCAAGTCATGACGCTCTGGAGCTGGAACGACGAGCTCATGTATTGCATGTTCCCATCGAGTCTAGGGGATGTTGAGCTTCAATGGTTCCACAAGTTACCACTTGGAAGCATCGACAGCTGGAGACAACTGGCAGAGGAGTTCGTTGCCAGGTTTTTGGCTAATGCAAAACAGCCAAAAACTGCTGACATGCTTCTAATAATAAAGAAGGGACGCAACGAGAGCCTTAGGGACTATTCTTGAATGTATATAGCGGTGTACAACGAGGTGGAAGGATGTTCCGAGCAGTTGGCAGTCACTTCATTCAAATTGGGATTACAGAAAGGGGAGAAACTGTGGCTCTCCCTCACGAAAAAGCTAGCATAGAATATGTCAGATTTGATGTGTTGCATCGAGAAACATGCAAAGGTAGAAGATGAGATGAAGGTTGTTGACCAGAGAGAAGTTAAACCCTCTGGATCAAGGGGACGAAAGCAACGGGAAGGGAGAAGAGAGTCTATCGAGGGCAGAAAGTCAGTTTTTGAAGCTGTCAACATGATATTTAAAGAGCCAATCTTCAAGATCCTTCATCTCATCAAGGATAAGCCCTATTTCAGGTGGCCGAAGAAGTTGCCTAACTTTCCAGGCAAAAAAGCTCATAAAGATTATCATTCCTATCATCGAGATAGGGGGCATCAAATCGGAGCATATCGTTCCATGCGGTATCTTCTAGAGGATTTAGTGAAGGAGGCCATCTTAAGGAGTACATTGATGAGGCAAGAACGCACGAAGAAATCTAGCAACCTCGAGCTTCGGGGGGAAATCAGAGAGGTGAACAAAGGCGGGAACGCTCAGAGGAACAAGGCGGAGAAGAAAAAGACACACAGTAACCTCGAAGGACAAGGCCTAGGAGGGAAGCTAATCATCTAGCAGTTATCCATGTTTTTCACATGAAAAATCACCCATGAGGTATTGTTGCTTGCCCAAGGGGCGAAGACTAGCATATAGGCAAATTTAGAGAAGTATTGAAGGTTGATGCTGCCTCGAGCAAATGTTCTAGGAGGGAAACTACTGTCGAGAATGAGTGTGACAGGGTGTAGTGATCACATAATGATGCCCTGGTGATAACCCTGAAAATGTTTGAGATTGATGTGAAGAGGATTCTAGTTGATTCTAGAAGCTCAACTGAAGTTATGTTTCTAAGCTTGTTTAAAAAGTTAGGTTTGACGAAAGAAGATTTGGAGTCAGCTGAATCCCCACTTGTTGGATTTAACTCTGCCCTAGTTTGACCTTTTGGTAGAGTGATCATACCAGTTCGGGTGGGGCCGGTGGAATATAAAGTGGAGTTTACAGTCATAGATGCTATAATGCTATAATAAAAAGATCGTGGATTCATATGCTGAAAGCTGTCCCCTCAACTTATCACCAGGTGCTTAAGTTTCCATACGGTGATGAGGTGATCGAGATTAGAGGGGAATAAGATATTTTGAGGAGATGCTTCACTGCTAATTTGAAGTCTAAGCCCCTACTCGAATAAGTTCAACTGATGGAGTTGCCTGAGGACACGCCAAAGATTGATGATGTTGGGGGGAATCCGGAAGAAAAGGCTACTGAAAACTTGGAAAAAATCCAGGTGGGCTCTGCTGAAGACGACAGGTTCTTTTTGATTGGAGCGAATCTAACCGCGGAGGAAAAACTGGAGCTGGTAGAAATGCTCTTGAAAAATATTGGGACTTCTGCTTGGACACCCTAGGAAATGGTTGGGATCTCCCCCGAGGTCATGAGTCATCGATCGAATGTAAATCCTGGGGTCAAATCGGTTATTCAGAAGGCGAGAAGATCTGTACTACAGCATGCAGAGGCAGTCATCAAAGAGGTTAAGAGGTTGCGAGAAGTTGATGCTATAAGGGATGTGTCATACCCTAAGTGGTTGGCAAACACTATAGTTGTAAAGAAGAAAAATGAGAAGTGGAGGGTCTGTGTAGATTACACAGACTTGAATAAAGTATGCCCAAAGGACTCGTTCCCACTCTCAAAGATCAATAGTTGGCAGTGCAAGAATGTCATTTTTAGATGCTTACGGGGGATATCATCAAATTCCCATGTACAAGCTAGACGAAGAGAAGACTGCTTTCATTACTACAAGGAGAATATTATGCTACAAGGTTATACCTTTTAGGTTGAAGAATGCTAAAGTCACCGATCAACGCTTAGTCACAAAGATGTTCAAGGATGACCTTGGTAAGATTTTGGAGGAATATATCAATGACATGGTGGTAAAAAGTAAGGAATCAGAAACTCACAATAAGCATCTGAAGCATATGTTTGATGTGCTTAACGATTATGGATTGAAGATCAATGCTACAAAATGTGCCTTTGGGGTCAGTTCTGAGAAATTTTTGGGCTATCTTGTTACCAAAAGGGGAATAAAAGAAGACCCCGACCAGATCCGAGGAATTCAAATTGTGACTCTACCCAAGACGAAGAAGGAGGTACAGAGGCTTACCAGAATGACTGCGGCATTGAACAGATTCATCAGCCGAGCGTCAGATAAATGTCGACTATTCTTTAGGTTCCTCAAGGACTCAAATAAGTTAACTTGGGATGAGGAAGTAGATCAAGCATTAGAGCATTTGAAAAGATATCTGACTACGGCACCACTCTTAACAACTCCCCAACTAAGGGATGTTTTGTAGTTGTATCTTTCCGTATCTGACCACGCGGTCAGTGCGTTTTTGCTCAAGGAAGAAGATGGGAAGCAAAGGCTCATTTAATTTGCGAGCAAAACTTTATAGAGGGCAGAGATAAAGTATCTTCCTCTGAAAAAGTTCACTTTGGCACTAGTGATGGCGTAAAAAAAATTAGCTCACTACTTTCATGCCAACACCATCCAAGTAGTGACTAAGCAACCAATTGGCCAACTGTTAAAGAAAGTCAACATCACAGGTTGATTGGCTAAATAGGCGGTGCATTTAGCGGTCTTTGACATAAGGTTTGTGCCAGGACTGCAATAAAGGCACAAGTTTTAGTAGATTTTGTTGCTAAATTTACCTCCTGACCTCTGAATATGTCGGGGAGATATGGCAATTGGAGCTAAATATGGAAGAAGAAGCAACTTTATTGCCCTGGCAAATTGAAGTAGATGGGTCATCATCGAAAAAGGGGGCCGGAGTTGGGGTGGTTCTGACAACCCCTGAAAGGGTAATCATTGAGTATGCAATCAAATTGAGCTTTGAGGCAATGAACAACGAGGCTGAATACAAAGCATTATTGGCTAGATTAGATATCACTCAGCAATTGTTTGCTCGAAACATATTTATCAAAACTAACTCACAGTTGGTAACCAATCAATTGAAGGGAGAGTATGCAGCAAGGAACGAAAGGATGGCTGAGTATCTTGAATTATCAAAGAAAAGACTTCAAGATTTTAATGTTGTTGGGATTGAGCTTATTAGAAAGAACCTCAATTTACATGCAGATGTTTTAGCGACATTGGCCGTGGTGCTAAGGATGCGGATCAACAACGCAGTTTTTCTTGATGTACTGGATGTGGTAAGTGTGTCAAAGGCAAACCAAGCAGCATGTGCCGAGCTCGGGCCATCATGGATGGATTCGATCGTGACTTATCTAAAGACTGTTTACATTCCCGAAGATAAAGCGCAAGCTAGGAAGCTGAGAATGAAAGGCACGAGGTTCTGGTTATCCCTTGATCACAAATTCTATGAAAAGTCCTTCACAGGCCTCTATCTTCTTTGTGTTCATTCGGATAGGGTGTAGAATTTTCTTTATGAGCTACACGAGGGGGTTTATGGGGTGTACATTGGGGGCAGATCTTTGACCCACAGAGCAATTACATAAGGGTATTGGTGGCTAAAGATGGGGAAAGGTGCGTAATCTTATGTTCGTAAGTGCAAAAAGTGTCAGAAATTTGCTCCGATTCTTCACTAACCCACTTAGTAGATTAGCCCACTCACCGGCCCTTGGCCATTTGCTTAGTGAGGGTTTGACATCGTGGGATCGTTGCTGACTGCTCTAGGAAATAAGAAATGTCTGGTGGTTAGCACTAATTATTTTACCAAGTGGGTGGAAGTTGAACCTTTAGCTCACATAAAAAATGCAGATACCATACGGTTTATATGGAGGAATATTATCACGAGATTTGGCATCCTGAGGACTTTAATTTCTAATAATGGGACACAGTTCAATAGTACACCATTCAGGGAGTATTACTCCAGAAATAGCATCATGAATGTCTAATCAACACCAACTTATCCCTAAGGCAATGGGCAAGCAGAAGCCTCTAACAAAGTGATACTCAATGGTATTAAGAAAAACTTGGAATCAGCTAAAGGAAAATGGGTTGAAGAGAGTAAAGAGCTGGACGGCCAAATTTCTTTCATATGCGGGTAGAGTGGTCCTCATCAAATCCATTCTATTTAGCATACAAGTCTATTGGAGCATCTACTTTATTTTGCCAAAAAGAGTTATTAATGCTATAGAACAAGTGTTGCGAAGGTTCTTGTGGCCGGGTGCGGATCTCAAACAATGGGGTAGCAAGGTTGCATGGGATGAAGTTTGCAAACCAAACAAAGAAGGAGGCCTAGGTATTCGGAAGCTTGGAGAATGGAACAAAGCCTCAATAATAAGACATATATGGGCTCTTTGTTCAAAGAAATCTTCCCTTTGGGTTGAATGGTGTTACTCAAACCTCCTCAAAGGGAGATGTTTTTGGGAAGTTAAACCACTATCCGATTACTCATGGACATGGAGAAAATTGCTAAAACTTAGAGAGGAGGCTTAAAGTCTATCGAAATATATGGTTGGTAGTGGGAACTCTATATCCCTTTGGTATGCAAATTGGCATCCCTTAGGGCCCCTTATTCCCAAATATGGTTCTAGAGTCGCTTATGATGCCGGATTACTTAGAGATGCTAAAGCTTCAAAAATTGTTGGAGAGGGGCAATGGAAATGGCCTTACCCGTGCTCTTGGCAGTTGAGGGAAATCATACTTGAGCAGCCACCCAATTATTTGCCTAACTCCACTTCAATGGACAAGTTCATATGGACGACTTCCAAGAATGGGGAGTATGGAGCAGCTGCTACTTGGAAGTCAATTCGGGAAAAGAGGAACAAGGTAACATGGCATCACTTGGTATGGTTTAAGCACCACATTCCTAGGCATAGCTTCATCCTTTGGCTTGCAATCAAGGAAAGGTTGAACGCTAAGGAAAGAATGATTGGATGGGGTTTGAATGTGGATACCTCTTGCGTACTATGTTGTAATGGCCTTGAGTCAATGGATCATTTGTATTTTCAATACCCCTTTGCAGCCAACTTGAGAACCATTATGTTGAGCAAATGTCTCATCTCCAAACCTACCCAACCTTGGAAGACTGAAGTTGAATGGAGCACGGGAAAACTTAGTGGGAAGCACACAGGTAACACTCTTTGCAAGATTGCATAGTTTGATCTACCATTTATGGGGAGAAAGAAATGCCAGAATTTTCAAAGGGAAATCCTCTTCTATTGCCACCATTGTACGGGAGATAGAGCATGAAGTTAGAGCTAAGTTCTTTCAATTTCCTATCAAGATGGCTAATGTAAATGCCACTCTAATTAGTAATTGGGGAATCCATATATAATTATCTCTTTCTTTTGTAAAGTCTTGCTATACGAGGGAATGCCCCCAAGATATTGTACATAAATTCCCATTAATCCAAAATACGCTTACTTACAAAAAAAAAAAAAAAAAAAAAATAGGTTGAAGAGTTACCCAGCCATGTTATGAACATACTGGACCACCTCGATGAGGTCGACTGGTGAATCTCCTTTTTCCTTTACATATGGAATGGAGACAGTCATTTCATTGGAGGTTGGTATGCCAATAATTACTAAAGCATTTAACTGAGAGGAGAATGGTAAGGCCATTGGAGTCAACTTGGACTTACTTAAAGAAAAGAAAGAGATGGCTGCACTTAGGTTGGCATCATATCAGTAAGAGATGACGAAGAAATTCTACAAGCATGTAAAGCCACACGAATTCAAGGTTGGGGATTTTGTCCTGCGAAAGATAATGGGAGCAAGAATAGATCCAACAGAGGGAAAGCTCGGCGCCAATTGGGAAGGTCCATTTCAAGTCGTAAAAGAGCTCGGCAATGGTGCATATCGACTAGCTGACATGGAGAACAAACCGATAAAGAGGCCTTGAAATAGGGTACATTTGAAGCTTTATTACATGTAATGATGTGATTTATTTTTGTACCATGATTATTGTTAAAACAAGAACAATGATGGACTTCATTCTAGCTTCAGAGACATGCACATAAATAAAGGAACGTCTATCTAGGTTTCCTAGATATGACAATCGTATTAAAAAAGATAGTTCCACTGGGTCTCCTAGTGGTTGACTCCGAAAAGGATAGTCCCACTGGGTCCCCCAATGGTTGACTTGAAAAAGGATAGTCCTACTGGATCCCCTAGTAGTTGGCTGGAAAAAGGATAGTCCCACTAGGTCTCCTGGTGGTTGACTCAAGAAAGGATGCACTTATAAGAGTACCAAATGGTTGACTGAAGAAAAATGAGGCACATTGAGGCATCCCGAGGGGCGCTTTGAAGGAAAAGTCATATCAGAAACAAGCTTGATAAAAAGTATTTCATCTATGGATGTTATTAATAGATTTTGTCTAAATGTTTGAAAAGGCTTACAATTTCCATGAAAATGCACATATAAAAGGCCATTGCTGTTTACATTGCGATAAAGTGTAAGGGCTTACTATCCTAACCACTCCGCACAGATGAAACGATTAAAACAGTTAAGACCATTAGTTTGATAAGGTTACCGATCGATGAGAATGCATTCGGCAAAGCTTGGGAAAATAGGCTCTTTTTAATTCTTAATACTTTGAATTCAAAAGTTGATTTGAATTAATGAGTCGATTTCATATGAAGGAAAATTGAGCTAAATCTAATTTTAGTGTGCGTTGCTTTTAAGTAATTTAACTTCATAAATTTACACTGTCATTAAGGGGTTCAATGTTTAATACACAGTGGGATATTTCATCATGAGGTATTAGTGCTCGAAGATAATATGAAAGACGCAGAGTATTATTACTTTCAAATTCAGAAGTACAAATAAGAGAAAGAGGCTAGAGGAGGGAATTACAAGCATTATTAAGGCAAAAAACACCAACAAGTGAAATTATAGAGAATAGTTATTCGACGTTTGTGAGTATCTTATCACACAGCATTTCAATAAGATCTTTTGCAGCTTTTTGGATTATCTCCTCGACAATTGAAGTGATGAGTCCTTCGATTGGCTTTTGAAATGCATTGCTGCTAAAAATCCAAAACACACATGCAATACAATTCAACAGAAATAGAAATAATACAAATTTAAGGAAGTGCAAAAGTTTCATTTCATTGATATAGGAGTTTTACATAGAAATTTTGATCTTAAAAATACATAAGCCTACATCTCGCTTTTATCCTCAAAGTGGGGTCTTTGGGAAGATCATTTTTGGGAACACTCTCTGCCCTAGCTCCTTCCTCATTAAGCTCTTTTAACCCTGGTGTGTCCACAGATGGAGTTAGGGGAGATAGAGTTTTGATCTTAACTAAACTCGGTGTATGAGGTTGACTCAACAGCAAGTTTCTTCATAGCTGCTTCCTAGCCATCGAGGAAGTAGCGATTCCTCACGTCAATAACCTATTGTACAAAGCTATTGAAGTGTGCCTCAACCTCTTTCTGTGCATTGTCCTCGGTCGCTTGCAACCCTTGTTCTTTCACAAGGAGGTTGTTATCCTTATTATAGAAGACAACCTTTAGCTTTGTGTTCAACTCTTTCTGGGTAAGAAGCTCCAGCTGAGACTTACTTAATTCCTCAATACATCTAGCTTGATCGACCCTTGATAGCTTCAGATTGACTTTCGCTTCGGAGAGGAGAAGGCCTTTTTGTAACAGCTCTTCGTACTTAGAAGCCAGCAGTTTATCAACCATTTCAATTTTTCTTTGGTTGGCTTCCGCCTTTTTCTCGGCTAGAGTTATTTTAGTGTTAGAGGCCTCGAGCTGCGACTCAAGCGCCTTTTTTTCCTTCTCTAGCTTGGTGACCATTTGTTCATGCTTCATCTCGAGCTCGACAAACTGGGCTTTCATCCTTCGAATTAAGGCTTTATCGTCATCGATTTTCGATGTGCGATTTGGCTTCGGTTGACTAGCTCTAAAGCGTTGAAAGAAGCCTAGAAATAAGAAGCAAAGGTAGAATGACAAATGAGGAATGGACTAAAAGCAAGAAGGCTCGAGAAGATGTTAAGGGTTAACGACATAGAAATAGTGGTAAAAAAAAAAGAGAGAAAGAGAAAAGAAGAAAAAAGATGAGAAAGCTAACTTACTACCAGAATATTTTTAAGTAAATTATCATGAACACCCTCTATTCTGCTCCACTTTTTTCTATCGAGATTGTAGGGAGCTGCAACTCCTTTGAGAAAACGGACAGCTTAGGCCCTTAATTGAGGGACCCGGATCTAGGGAACAAACTCCAGTGCTTCCTCGGGATGGCGCCCTGGCCGGATGGTCCACAGTGGCGTAGGCTCTGGCCTCTCCCCATTAGATGACGTTGAACTTGGACCTTGGCTTGTTTGAGGATAAGGTCGGGAAGACTTGGCGGTTGGCTTTGGAGGGACTGGGGGCAAGCCAGTAGCGGATGGGTCATCCAAAATAACTAAGTTAGACCCTTGACCCACCTTCTGTTTCTTTTTGGCTTTTGGTTCATCCTCTTCCGTCTGTCGGGAGAACTTGTGAGCCCCTTCCACTAGCTCCTTTATCAAAAGTCCAGAGGCTTTTCGTTTAGCCTCTGTTGGTTCTTCGTTTATCTTTTGGCCACGCTTGGCCTTCTCTACTTTAACCTTTGAGGTCCTCTTTTTGGCAACAGTTGCCTTTTTTTTCTTCGCCATCTCCTCGGAGGTGCTCCTTATGTCGAATTTGGGCACCATACTTTGATTGCTGGTTTCAGGTAGAATGGAAGGAATTTCAGCTTCCTCTCCTTTTGTGTCGGGGACTTCTCTGACGAGAGGGTCCTTAATGGGCAATGCCTCGAGAATCGGTTGGTCGGGAGGCACCTTTCCTTCAACAGGAAGCGCGACGCTGGGTGGTAGAAGCCAAGTTGGATGGTTTATGTCGTGGAATTGTAATATGTGCTCGGGCATCCAATCAAACCACTGAAGTAGTGTCAGTGAGATCGAGCCGATTGCAAACCCAGGAGGAGGCGCCACGAACGATCGATAACTCGATCAGTAGTTGAAAAGTATGGGTGCCAACCTCGTGAACGGGTAGTTATTGGATCCTCTTAGAAACTTCAACACAGAGTTGATGTGTGCATAGTCGGTGAGGTTACACTTGGCCCAACTTTTCCCAGTATGGTCATCTGCACACAAAGAAGAACAATAAAGGTTAGCACCAAAAAATTCAGAATCACATAAAAATAAGAAATAAAAGAGAAGAGTAAAGGCATGAAAGACCCCTTAACCTGGGCCCCGTGCAACATCCGTGACAGGAGGGAAAGGATCCTCATGAGGATGACTCATCCATTCTTCAGACACAACACAGAAATCATCCTCAATTCCCTTGACGTTGTTCGGGAGCATGCGCACGAGGGCCTTGTCAGGTTGGGATTTGAGGTACCACTTATTCTCATCCCTCCTAATTTTTTGGATATTATAGTAGTATAGCAGATCCCATTCGGATAAATGGAATTCGTATCTGCGGTTAATCTCCTCTACTTCATTCACAATCCTATAGAAATTATGAGAAACAAATCTAGAGAAAAGATTAATTATGTGAAAAATTTTTCAGAGAAAGAGTGAAATGGGAAATGTTAGGCCTCCCTCGATGATAGCTACTATGGGAAACATTCCTATGTCTTAATCATCTTCACTGGCTAATCTAATATCTACAGTGTCGGGGATGTCATATTTCTACTTGAAAATGGCGATTTTCTCAGCGGAGCTGAGTTCATCAGCAAACTTTCCCATTCCTAATCTCTAAATGAAAATCAAAGACACAAACGAATTGAGAAAGCTCACCATAAAGAGGAATTACAGAGGGTGGAAGATGAATTTGAGAGAATGAAAATGTTGAGAGCATCTGAATGCACAAAGCAACTTGAAGAATGCAAAAAGAATGGCAGAAACGGGTATTTGGGATATATATGTGACTAGCGGCAAAACCTCACTTAATGTGTCATCTGAATTAATGTCAATGTGACAGATGGCAGCGATTTTAGGGTTTCGAAATGATGGTTGACATTTTTATTCGTTGGGATGGGAAAAGGCAATCATGCAGTGCAGATGGCCTGATGACACAGCCAATAAAAGGAGAACATGTTGAAAATAAAGATAGGCAAAAAGACAAAAAAACGTTTCAACATAAATGAGGCAGATGAAAATGTAATCATTTTTTATTACTCTGGTCGAGTAATAAATCATTCCAACCAGAGTAGGGGGCATAATGTTAGTACAAAAATAGTCTTGGACACGTGGCGTATTCCTGAGTGATAATAGCGCAGATGTGAATAATCACTTAGACGCCTGAAGCGTCCCCAAGTGATTAGGAAAAATGTTCGGGAAAGCAGAAGAAGTTAAAGGGAGATTAAAGCTGGGTCCCACCCCATTCGTGAATTAGATGGGTTTTAACCATAAATACAAAATAGTCATAAATGAACTAACTTAATTGCTTAAAAGTTAATTTAGTTAGTTTATCTCTTTATAAGTGGCAGATAAAAGTGACATTTGGGCATCTAAGGGGGTAAAACCGGTCGGCTTAGACATCCATTTAGTCTACACGCATTAAATAAGGGATGGGGGCATTAAATGGAAAGAGAATGGTATTTAATGAGGTAAGGGTAACAGCGTACTATAATATACACATACGAGATACACAATGATGACCATCTAATCATCAATTTATGTATTTATTTATTTAGTTCGTTCAACTATAAATACAACACTTAGCTCCAAAATCCAGGTATGCTCTCTATTGTCAACCTTACACCATCACTTACTTTATCACATTTTTCAAGCTCTTGTTGACTTGACCGTCAGAAGGTTTTCTGGTCGAGGACTCTTTCTCCAATCATAACCCCTTGTTCTTTGTGCTCGGCAGGCTTGATTTCAGATTTCTAGTTGACGTGGAGGGTAAATTCAGGCAAAGACAATTTTATTACCGTACAGAAATCATTTAAGTTTTCCACACTATACTTATTCAAGAATTTATGTACGAAGTCCTCAATTTTTTTCCCTAGTTGAAGATTTGGAGTTTGTTGTATCTGAAGGTGAATTTGTTGCAAACCCAATAACAAATTCTTGTAAAAATGAGGGCAAATGTAATCTTAAAGATAGTCAACTTGTCTCAAAACCAATCATATTCTAATTTTTCAAGTTACACACTATTTTTCCTAACTCAAATCAATTAAAAGTGCCTCCAAAAGTTTGAAGATACCACATCATGTGGTAAGAAGGAATAAAACAGAGAAGGGAATGATTTCATTCGAACCCAACACATTGTTTCCGACTTGGGGAGGAGGAACAAAAAATGGATTCCCTAATGTTTTCACCCTCTCGATGATAATACTAGTGCTTCAATATAAAAGGATATAATAGTAAAATAAATAAAAATTGCATGTCTTCCATTCTTCCTTTCCTCTCTACACAACAAAACAGTAGCCAAAGGTGGGTGACTTCATTTCCCTAGGGATATACCATTTCCATCCCTTCTACCTTCATTGCTAACTTCTATCATCACATTAATTCTAAATTTTATACTTGGTACTGCTACAAAAGCAGAAGATGTGAATAAAAAAAAAAGGTCAATAGAATAGCAAATAGGGGTGAAAACAAACCGAGCCGTTCGCGAGCTACTCGAGCTCGGCTCGAAAAAAGCTCGGCTCGAGCTCGATTCGTGAGTTAAACGAGCTTGAACCGAGCTCGGTTTTTTGCTCGTTTTGGATTCGAGCTCGAGCTCGAGCCTAAAGAAGCTCGGCTCAAAAGCTCGCAAGCAAGCTCGGTTCGAAAGCTCGCGAGCAAGCTCGGTTCGAAAGCTCGCGAGCAGACTTGGTTAGAATTATATATATTTTTTTAATAATATTTTTATTATATTTTTTAAATATATTATATTTTAAATCAAAACGACGTCG
Organism: Vitellaria paradoxa; assembly: GCA_019916065.1. Classification (NCBI taxonomy): domain Eukaryota; kingdom Viridiplantae; phylum Streptophyta; class Magnoliopsida; order Ericales; family Sapotaceae; genus Vitellaria; species Vitellaria paradoxa. The sequence continues at coordinate 24,970,396 of CM034243.1, forward strand.
TTTTGGTTTAATCGAACTATTCACGAGCCTAATCGAGCCTAACTTCTTCTTTATCGAGCCGAGTTCGAGCCTATATAAAAGCTCAAATCGAGCTCGAGCTCGAGCATGTTAAAGCTCGGCTCGGCTCGGATCATTTCCACCCCTAATAGCAAAGGACTATAAATCTTGTCAAACTGTTACATGTCAAATCTAATATGACAATAAATTGTATGCAAACTCAAATATTTAAAAATTAGACAAGTCTTTGTCAGCTTGTTAGGTTTTAATAGAGAGTTAAGCATCAAAATTAAGAGGAATCATAAATGACGTCGCTGTGGATATACAGATCAAAACGAATAAAAAAAAAAAAGAAGAAAAAAAGAAGTTGTCATGAATATTGTTGCACATGGTCGAATGGTTTTTCCTTTTTCTTTAAGACAATAATGGGAGAAACAGACAATTTTATTACTTTAATTCCTCTAGCAAGCTTCATATTTCCAAAAATGTAAAAAAACCTAATATTTATATGATCACGTTTTTTTAGTTAGAATTTCACCTTCAAACATATTATAGAAAAGGTTATGATTTTGTATTTAAATGAACTCCCATAAAAAAAGCTCAGAATATGACCAAATAGCTTATAGACTGACAGATTTATTTTCTATAAAATTAATTTAATTTAATAAAATATATTTTAATTTAATTTTATAAGATATATATTTTTAATAGTATTAATGTTAATAAGTATATAATAAAGAACATGTACAATTTAATAATAAATAATTATTTATTAAAGAGTAATAAAAATATTTAAATATAATAAATCATTTTATTATGTAATCAATATTTATAGATAAAAAATAATCTTAATTTAATTATAAATAATTATTTGAATATCAATTAAATTTAGTTTAAATAAAATAAATCATTAAAAAAAAAAAAAAAAAAACAAACTGGGGTGGGTTTTAGCGATGCGACCGTTGGGAGTTGAATTCCCTCGCAGCTGGCAACAAAATTAGCGGGAGAAGAGGGTGCCAGACCACAACTAGATTTGATTTGGATCCTATAACCGTTAGGATTAGAGAACAAATTGTTAAGTGCTTCTCCAATCCAATCCGAACTCAGATTTGATTTCCAATTCCAAAGTAGGTTTAATAAGAAACCAAGAATCTGAAAATTTCTTCAGTAGCAAAAGAAAAAGAAAAAGAAAAAGAAGAAGAGGAAGAAGACGAAGAGAGAGAGATGGACAACGTCGATGATCATTCTCGTCGTCGTCGTAGTAGTAATTGTGTCAATGGTGTTTTGGAGAAAGCAAACTTTTCAAGAGTAAGCAGTGAAGAAAAGTTGGAAATCATTCGCAGATTTCAAAACAACCCCCATTTTGATGAAGTCGATTTATACTACCTGCTTGACGAAGAAGAATCATCGGAGGAGAAGATACCAAAAGGATCAATGGAGACAGAGCCCAGCAAAAAAATACCAAAGGGAAAAAGATCGAAAAGGGAGAAAAGGGCGGTTGCTGTTGTTTTCGATCACTCAGCCCCAGAGGCAGAGGCAGTGGAGGCCTTGTTGTTGTTGAACCCTGTTGCTCTGAATCAGAATCGCCCACTTCCACTTGAGGAGGACTTGACCAACAACAACAACAACAACAACAAGCTCAAAATTATAATGTCTGAAAAGCCCATTGATATTGATTGCTGCTACCCAATTAATGATATATCTGGTCCAAAGAAGAAGAAGAAGAAGAAGGAGAAGAAGAGGCCACGCACTGATGATCAACAAGAAGAAGAAGAAGAAGAAGAGGGGGCAAAGAAGATTAGGTTGTTCGGACCACCACCACCAGAGCTGCCTCCGAAGCTGAAGACACGCATTGACAAGCTTGGGGGTTCTCAGGTGATGTTGGTGATTGAAAAGGAACTCTTCCCAACTGACGTTACCCCTGGCAACGGCCGGTTCTCTCTCCCGCTGACCAAAATCAACCCTGACTTTCTGATTCCAGAAGAGAGGGAGTTTCTCAGCGGAAAAACGGCAACTGGATTGCCAAAGCCACAAATACAAACCCAGTTGATTCAACCCTGTGGGGAAGAATGCACTGTAAACCTAAGGGAGTGGCATATGAAGTCACCCATTTACAATCTTGTCACAACATGGAATGATATTGTCAAGACCAATTCTCTGCGGAAAGGAATGATCGTACAGCTCTGGTCATTCCGAGTCTATTCACAGCTCAGACTAGCTCTGGTTGAGGCTGGAAAAGACATTCAATGATCAACTACCGACCTACCTTTTTTGAGATCTTGTAAAGAAAGTGGCTTTTCAGATGATTTTGTTTTCTGATATTACACTACCCTTGTGTTTAGATTTAGTCACTTTATTTTTCATTTTGAATGATGTATGTTGTTTTAGCATGTTTAATATAAATTGAATATTTCATTCATTTATGCTCTTTTTTAAACGATGAATTTTATAGTTTTATTTGATAATAATTCTAACCAATTCTTACGCTTGAAACCAAAATTAGATTTTATGATTTGGATTTGATTTGATTTGATTTCATAACAGATTTCTATGCTATTTGAAATCTAATACAAAATAATAGAATTTGATGAGAATTTATTTTTCTTTTTCTTAAACCATTTAAATAAGTAAACAAATTTATTCACATCTATCATATTTACCCTCTTTTTTTCCCACACTATCATGGTCAACTTTGGTGTTTTTTTTAATTAATTAATTTAGTTATTAAATTCAAATATGTATTCCAAACACAATTTTCATTTGTCAAATCAAATCAATTATTTAGCTTAAGATCAATTCAATCCTAAACGAGGATTATTTCTAACGGAATAGTAGATTTAATTGAGAAGTTTCTTTTATGTTTTTCATGTATTTACTTATTTTTCATGTTATGTCTATATCTGCTCCACTGATATAAAGTCAAGTACTTTTGACAGTGAAAAAAAAAAAAAAATGGAATCCTTCTCATCTAAGTGCACATCTTCCTTCATTTGCTTCTTTAATAACATTGCTTCCGATGCTCCACTTGATCAACAAATAAAGATTTCAACGTTCTACTCCCTCCTCCCTCCGATATGGACTAGTTGCAATTTAAAATAGCCACCTAAAAGTATATATACCATTTATTGTTTTATGGTTATATAGAATTTTTTTTCAATACTTTACCCTCATTACCTATTGAGCTTTCCAAAAAAAAAAAAAAAAATTGGCATGGTATTGTCCCAAGTTAAAATAATTTTAAATTTTTACAAAATTATTCTCATGTTGTATTCTTTTTTTTTTTTTTTAAATTTCCTTATACAAGGTACCCCTGTCCTCGAACAAAATGAGTGAAAATAAATGTTTTCTCCCATTCCTTACAAATAGGACTTTCTCATGCACGTGGGTGTTCGATTTAACAAATTGCTATTATAAACCATCCAAAGAAAGGAATTGGCTAAGGATGGGGAAAATCAAATAATTAAGTGCAGCCAGACATTATTTTGAAGACATTAATGATTGGGAGTTTGAGGTACTTTTAATCTTCCTCCAAGTTACTTTGCTTAAGTTGGGGGAGAGGAGTAAGATTCTGTTTATTGGGAAATTTGGGATGAAATATTAACATTTCATTCATTGACGCTCTCTTTAGAACAATAGATAATATGGTATTTGATTTTATTTAGTAAGAATTCTAATTAATTTTTATGTTTAGAATCAAAATAAAATTTTATAAGTTGGATATGATTTTATTTCATAACTTAAATTTTGATATTTTTATGCCATTTGAAATCCAACCCAAATAATAAAATTTAATGGGAATTCTTTTTTTTTTTTCTTATCTAAATGAGATGACAAATTTATCCACATTTATCATATTTACCACATTTTTTTTCCACTATCATGGTCAAATTTGATATTTTTCTTAAATTAATTAATTTGATTATTAAATTCAAATATGTATTCTGAATACAAAATTTCATTTATAAAATCAAATTAATTATTTATGTTAAAATAAAATTAATTCTAAAAGAGAAATATTTTTAGACAAAATGTTAGATTTAATTGAGAGATTTGTTCCAATTTTTTCATATACTTATTTTTCACACCTTGTTTATATTTGACCAACTAATATGTAAACATTCAAAAAATAGAACCCTTCAAATCTTCTGGTACGTAGAAGTCCGCAGCCGCTACCCCGTACTGGGGTGCACACAGGGCGAAGCACGCTCCAGGACCCGAGCCGGCAACGGCCTTTGGAGAGTTAACCAGCCTAAGCAAGCCCTGGCTGACCGGCACGACCGAGAGGAGGCCTTTAGGCTCCCGCCATTACAGCGGTAACCCACCCCCCCGTGGGGGAGTCGAACCCAGAATCTCGAGAGACCCAAGCTCTTAAGGCAAGACCGACTTCCACTCAGCCCTTCAAATCTTTTTTCAATGTAATGTCGCCCTAGTTAAAATAATTTTAAATTTTTAACAAATTATTTTCATAATTTTTTTTACATTACCATAATTACATTAAAAACTTATTTTTAAATAAAAAAAATCATCTTTTTATCTTGATCGATAGATTATAATCATTTTTAACTCTACTAAACCAAACCAAACTAAGCATTTTCCTACTAGGTAGAGTCGGCTATATGCATTGTTAGCTCTACTAATATTGAAAATTATCTTCACTAACTAAAGTCCATGAGTCTAGCCCTAATTAAATGGTAATACATTTTTCACTATTATTTTCCGTATTATATATAATTTTTTCTTCTGATTTTTCCCTACATGGTAGGATTAGCACTATACATGGCCATGGCATGAAAATTGTATATATGCATATAAAAAATAACACAGAAGAACATAAATTTTTATCTACCCACCATAAATTTCAAAGGAGTTCTAAAAGGCAATAGCTCTTGTATTAATTAAGCATCTCCTTTCTATTCTATCAAACTATAACTAATCATCTCCTGTGAAGACTAGCATTAATTATACGTTGTCAGGCACTAAAATGCTAGAACTGTTTGATTCTTAAACTCATACAAACAAAAAATTGACACATTTCCAGATAAAGCAAACCAACACACATGAATGCTTTGTCCCCTTATTCAAAATAGTTCATTTAAGTACTTCAACCAAGTCTCTATTCTATATTTGATGTTGCCGGAGTAAATATGTTGAGTGTACTGGGTTAGAATGAATCAACCAGAAGCTCTATCCTTGCAAACAAATAATACCTGCAAGCAAGTAAATTAATTATTAGAATTTTGGGATACTTCATTAATTATAAGGCACAACGGACAACAGTGTCAAAACTGATCAAACTCTAGAATCAATCTTTCTGCTTGTAAAATAAAAACTGCCTATATTTAACCCTCTCCTAGAACCTGCAATGGAAGAGGAATTGGAAATGGGTTGCCTTTTTTTTTTTTTTTTGTTCGAATTATAATCCCTTAACATCTAATAGTCATATTCAAGTACATAATTGCTTTGGCAATGTGGGCAACAGAACGATTATACAATTCATGGAACTCTAAACTTGGCCACCTCTAGAAACAGTATAATAAAACAAAAAATAAAAAAGAATATATATATATACACGTATTTGGGGAGGTCTGGTGCATAGGATATATGAGGTTTAACCGGTTATAACCTGTCATAACTAGTATAAATTTTCGTCATCACCACAACCGTTGGATGATTTGTTACTGTTTCAAAATCAACAGTGCATAGGTGCGCCGGACGTGCACCGATGCGTAAGCGCACTGGACCTACCCCTTCCCTATATATATACACACATCCCTACAATTTTTCCATAGGCTAAACTATTTTTAAAAAATAACGGAGTCATTTTGGAAAATTAAACTATTTTTATATCAAATTTTACAGACATTAGATTCGTTTTTGGATCTCATCAGATTTTAACGTAAGATCATCCATTTCATGAGAATTTGAAAGGCCTTCTTTCTCCACAGTATAAAACACACACAAGCATGCGTGAAAATAAAAATAATAATAATAATAATAATTTGCTCACCACAAGCAACCTTCCACCAGCATCGCCAGTGCTTTTATGGCCACCTGAGAAAGGGAAGGAGATGGTTTAATGCATGCTTACACGGGAAAAAGTGCTAAAACCAAGAACAAATGAAAAAGACAATGAAAACTAGAGCATATCTCAAATAATATGATATACTCTTAAAGCATATAAACCTCTATTAAGTTTTTCAGATTCATATTTCAAAAAAATTAACTGTTAGCTTACATGTTCCTCCTCTGGGGGCAGTAGGGCTCTGTTATATCTTCTTCAAACCTGACAACAAAATTTATAACCCATCACAATGCCAAGCCATTCTAGACTTTTAACCTTCTTCCCCTCTCCATTGAAAACAAAAGATTTGGCTTACAATTATTTGAAATTACTTGGTAAACCATGCTTATGAAAATTAACACTCGTGGCAAAAAATATTTAGCTACCATCAAACAGCATTTATGGTAGCTTGACTGATTCTCTGTTTAATCTACCTTCCGGGATGTACATATATGTCTTTGTAATTGATCTGCTGTTCTACACCTCCCTAAATATCGCAGGTAATAAGCATATATATATATATATATATATTTACTGCCGATACAATCATACTTCATTTTGAGGGTAAGTTAATCAAACTTGTCCAAGGAAAACAATAAAGGCATTTTGTTAAGATCTAAATTATACAAACAGGGGAAAGATAAGGAAAGGAACCACCAAGAAAAAATAATAATAATAAATAAATAAATAAACAAACAAATAAATAAAAATAAAATCTATCCAGAAAAAAGAAAAAAAAAAGAAGCTATCCGTCAGTTCTTTGCATAATTCGAAGCATGAGAAGTATGAAGAACTCGAGACATTATCATTTGATCTCTTCAAAAATTTTCTTGGAGCTCCTGCTGTTCATGAACAACTGTGAAGATAGGATCAACTATCAAGAGTCCCTCATCCTTGCGTCATGACTGATTTCGATCCTATATCATTCTGCAACTCTATTTGCAACTCTATTTACGAGTGTATATCGAAGATCCTGGCTATAATAAATTGAAGGGTTCTATTTCCCAAATGGTCACCTCAACCAGACAGCAGAAACTAATGAGCTAGCAGGCCTCAAACAAGTTTAGTTATTTAATTATTAGATTGTATTTGTCTTCAAACGAATGTTTCTTAATTGTACCCAGCACTCAGAGTCACTAAATGAACTCAGCCATCTGCTGAATTCACCATCACCACCACCATGAGCATATAAGATTATATACCAAAAATGTAAGAAAAAGCACGAAGCTCTAAACGTTCGAAGCTCTAAACGATCGAAGCTACGACGTTGTACATATAAGATTATATACCAAAAATGTAAGAAAAAGCATGAAGCTCTAAACGTTCAAAACTACGACGTTGTAAATTTGCAGTTGAGTTTCCTCTACCAGCTGGGAAGCAGAATTGTTTATATATTTAGCTCAATGATGCTACATGGGGATTGGACACAAAGCATTCGGGGAAAATTGAAAGATAAGGCTTGTGGGAAACCATAAGCAGCCCAAAATGATTTTCCAGCAACCTCCCACTTTTTTCGTCCGTTGTACTGAAGATACCATACCATGCGGTAGGAAGGAATGAAAAAGGGAGAAGGGAATGACTTTGTTCGAACCCAACACATCTTTTCCAACATGGGTAGGAGGAAAAAAAAAGGGAGCCCCTAATGTTTTCACCCTCCAGATGATAATACCATTGCTTCAATATAAGAGGATATAGCAGCAAAATAAAAAACACAAAAACAATAGCATGTCTTCCATTCTTCCTTTCCTCTCTACACAGCAAAACAATAGCCAAAGGTGGGGTGGCTTCATTTCCCTAGAGATATACCATTTCCATCCCTTCTACCCTCACTTCCAACTTCCATCATTGCATCAATCTTAATTTTATAGTTGGTACCCCTACAGAAGGGGAAGACATGAATAAAAGAAAAGTGGGCCAATGGAATAGCAAAGGACTAGAAATCTTGTTAAACTATTACATGCCAAATCTAATGTGACAATGAACTCTATCAAACTCAAATACTAGAAATCATACATGCCTGTATCAGTGTGTTAGGTCTCAGTGGAGAGTCAAGCATTAAAATTAAGAGAGTGCAACCACAAAATTGCAAAACAATCAAATAACTTTTGCAATTAAAACCACAAAGATGGCTCTTCAGATTATAGATTATACATAATACTAGAAAAAAAAAAAAAAAAAGATTCATGTTGAATTCATATGAACATGTAAAACAAGAATTAGAATTATATCAAGTGCAACCACAGAGATGGATAAAAATACTATGATACGTGTTCTAAATTCCATCTAGTCCACACTGTGAGGAAGATGGGGTCCAAGATTAAAATCTTCATAAGTTAGTCCAATAGAGGAGGGTAAACTATTTTGTTAAAGAAGCAAATGAAGAAAGATGTGCACTAGATTGGAATGGTTCCATTTTTTGAATGTTACACAACAAAAAAAATACATGCAAATGTTCAGAGTCAAGGGGATGGGGCACTTCTTTTTGGCAGAAGCAACTAGTATAGTTCATTGTACAAGGAGACCACATTGTGCCATGTGTAAATAGAGCACTATCAACTCAAACTCTGTATCTGTTGATACAGATAAGCACCCCAAATTCTCAAATGACTAAGGTTCAGTTGAACATTAACCAAAATAATGTTTGAGCCTATAAATGGATTTGAACTATTAACTAGTAAGAATCTTTGCACACATCATATGCAAATGCGTTAATTACATAACATTCAATATGAAAAGTAATATGCATTAGATGAAAACAAGTATGTAATATAGTAACCTGTTTCTACAAATTTTGACAGCTTAGAGTCTATGAGGAATCATCATCATCAGCTTTTATCGAATAAAAATGAAATCATGCATTATTTCCTTGGAGCTCGTACAAGTGCACATAAGGACAAAAGTGGTACCAATTGGCAAGGCATCAAGAATAAGTAAACACTAGAAAAATTTAGGAGAAGCCTCTCCCCAACTAAATAAAATATTTAATTAATATCAAACACACTTAAAAAATCACTTTCTAATTTAATAAATATGGCTAAGGCAGCATAAACCGATCAAAACAAAAAAAAAAATCCAAAGAAAATAAAATAAAAGAAGTTGTTATGAATATTGTTGCTGCATGATCTAATGATTTTCTCCATTTCTTTAAGACATTTATGAAAGAAACAGGCAATTTTATTGCTTTAATTCCTTTAGGAGTCTTCGTATTTCCAAAGACTTAAAAAGAGATTAATGTTTCTAAACACTTTCAGTTAGTACTTCACGGTTTTGTATTGAAGTGAACCCCAAAAAGCTCAGAATGTAGCCAAATAACTTATAAACAGATAGATCTAGGACTTGAATATCTTTCAATTGCTCAAAGGATGCCAAAAAGGGTATAACACATATAGAAGAATTTCAATACTTACATGTGCGCGTAAGGAAAGAACGTGTTTTGACATAATGGCCTAGATATAGGCAAGGCATAAAGAACAAGTGAGCACATGGAAAACTCAAAAGAAGCCCCTTGGCTAAACCCAACTGAATGAAATATTCAATTTATATTAAACATACTAAATAACATCATTTAAAATGAAAAATAAAGCATCTAAAACACAAGCTAGTGTATAATCAGAAAACAAAATTATCTAAGAAGCATATTTCTTTACAAGATCTAAAATAAGGTATTTGATCATTTTATGTCTTTTCCTGCCTCAACCAGAGCTAGTCTAAATTGTGAATACACCAGAGCTGCACAATCATTCCTTTGTGCAGAGAATTGGTCCTCACAATAGCTTTCCATGACAAGATTGTAGATTGGTGTCTTCACGTGCCACTCCCTCAGGTTTATTGTACGCTCTATCCCACATGGTTGAGTGAACTTGGCCTATATCTGTGGCGTTGGCTGCTGCTGAGAAACTCCTCTCTTTTGGAATCAAAAACTCAGGATTGATTTTCTTAAGCAGAAGAGAAAATCGGTCGTTGCTAGGTTAACATTTGATCTGCACCGTTCCTCTTCAATCACCAACATCACCTGAAAATCCTCTAGCTTTTCAATGCGTGTCTTCAGATTTGAAGACACTTCTGGTGGTGCCATCAACCCTTCTTTGCCCTGCTCCTGTTTTCTTCTTCTTGATCATCACTACATGGCCTCTTCGTTGGACCAGATTCCCCAAAGATATCAATTGGGCAATCTATGGGCTTCCAAGACAATATAATTTTCAGTCTCTTAGGCTTCTTCATCAACTCGTCAAGTGTGTGATTCTAAACAGAGCTCAAAACAACATGGTTCGCCATGGCTGCTGCCTCTGGGGCTGACATAGAACACAATTTAATGATAAATTATTATTTTGATAGTAATAAATTTTACTTTTAATAAAACAAAGCATTAAAAAAAAGTCACGTTACCAAACCACTCTATCCGAGTTCAGCCCCCAGTCGTCTGAAAATTTCACTAGCAGCAGAAGCAGACAAGAGAGAGATGGGCGTCAATTCTCGCAGTAATCGCGCTAATGTTTTGGAGAAAGTCAATTTCTCAAGATTCGGCAGTGAGGAAAAGTTGGAGATCATCAGCAGATTCCTCAACAACCCCCATGTTATGATTTATGCTACCTGGGTTTGCGTGACAAATTGAAGAAAAACGCCAGGGGAAGCAAAAGGAACGGAGACAAAGCGCACCAAACCCAGCAAGAGCCCCAATCTCAATGAAATCAATTTAAACAACCAAGCTTTTGTTAAGGCAACTAAGAAAATTACAAAGGGAAAAAGATCGAAGAGGGAGAACCGGGAGAAGCAGCGTAAGAATGATCATTCTGCGGCGGTTGTTGTTGATCACTCGGCCCCAGAGGGCAGAGGTGCGCCTGCTGTTCTGAACTCACTTAAGGAGTTGACGAAGAAGAACCCTAAGAGACTGAAAATTATAATGTCTGGAAAGCCCACAGATTGGCTAATTGATGATATTTTCGGAGAATCTGGTTCAAAAAATTGATCATGATGATGAAGAAGACGATAATTAAAGGACAGAATAGACTGATGGAACCACCAGAAGTGCCTCCAAATCTGAAGACACGCATTGAAAAGCTTGAGGGTTCTGAGGTGATGCTGTGATTGAAAAGGAACTGTGCAAATCAGATGTTAACCCTAGCAATGGCCGTTTTCTCTCAAGCTTAACACGTACACAATCAACTTCTAAGCAGCAAAAGAACTGGATGGCCAAAGCCACCCAGTTGATTCAACCATGGGGGAAAGAGAAGAGACCAAAATACGGATCGAGGGGGCACTGCGCGTTTGCAGTCCGTGTAAAGCTGCATCGGAACCCATCCAATGCGATTACGCTATTAATTAGGTTCTCAATTGTGCATCCATATTGACTTATCAAGTTATTTAGGGCCCGTTTGGGAACCCCGATTATAAGCTGGCTATTTTGTAGCAATGCAGTAGCAACTATTTCAACTTCTTTTTAAGATTACCAAATTATACTTAGGTCATTCTTCCTCTCCAAAATCGGCTCTCTGCTTGTATTGCACAGCCGTGTGAAGCAGCAAATGTGTGGTTCTGCTCTCCAGCTCAAGGATCTTCCAGCTTCTTCGTCCCTTTTGTTTCCAAAGCTAAATCGAAGTTTTCCTTGTAAGTTCCTCTCCTTTTCTTCCTTGTAACTCTTCAGAACGCTATACATACACATTTGGGTATATATGCGCTTAGTCACAGACGTGGGAATGTCCTAGGGTTTTCGTTCTCTCCTTCAAGAAACTGGGTTTGGGAATGGCTATTTGGTTGGGATCGAATTGAAGAAGCGGTGTTTTTGAGGTGGTGGGAAGCTTGAGAGAATGAGGGGTTTTATAGGATGGGGAAAAGGTTAAAATGGTTTAGATTCCGGGTTCGACTCGTACCCCTTACTTGTATTTAGGTCCATATACTAAAAAAAAAAAAATGAGGTTAAAAGGGCCACAATTACCAAATGTTTCACTACTCCAGAATGGGGCTGGGGTTCCTCTTCATTCTATTCTTTGAGTGACCTCCGTGATGCTTCCAAGGGCTGCCTTGTTAATGATACCCTTAGGTCATTCTTTCTCCCCAAAATTAGCTATCTACTCGCATTGCACAACCGTGTGAAGCAGCAAACGTGTGGTTTTGCTCTCCAGCTCAAGGATCTTCCAACTTCTTCGTCCATTTCATTTCCAAAGCTAAATTCAAGATTTCCCCTATAAGTTCCTCTCCTCTTCTTCCTTGTAACTCTTCAGAACACTATACATACACACTTGGGTATATATGCGCTCAGTCACATACGGGGGAAGGTCCTAGGGTTTTCGTTCTCTCCTTCGAGAAACTAGGTTTGGGAATGGCTATTTGGTTGGGATCCAATTGAAGAAGTGGTGTTTTTGAGGTAGTGGGAAGCTTGAGGGAAGGAGGGGTTTTATAAGATGGGAAAAGGTTAAAATGGTTTAGATTCCGGGTTCGACTCGTACCCCCTACTTGTATTTAGGTCGATATACTAAAAAAATGAGGTTAAAATGGCCACAATTACCAAATGTTTCACTGCTCCAGAATGGGGCTGGGGTTCTTCTTCATTCTGTTCTTTGAGTGACCTCTGTGATGCATCCAAGGGCTGCTTTGTTAATGATACTTTAATTGTTGAGTTTGAAGCTGATGTGGTGCCTACCGTGAAAGAATTTTGAAGCATAAATTCCTGAGGCTTTTTTATTTGAGTAATATAGCACACTTGAATTGTTGATCTACTGATATCAACTTATGAGCTAAGAAAATTACGAAGAAAATTATGAACTTAAGGGGAGTCCAAGCAAATTACGAAGCGTAAGAGTGAAGAAAATGAGTGAGGTAGGAAATAGTAGTATAAAGAAAAAACAACAGAGGGTTCTTTCTATAGAAGACAATGAGGGGAGTCCAAGCAAAAATCTACCAAATTATGCAAACTTCAAAGTGCTATCTAGAAGAAGCTTCGACGTTACATCATTAATGAGCATCAACTATGATATTGAAACACAATTTGGAAGGATGGGTTGGACGGGATTGTTAAGGGTAAAGGAAAATATATATCCGAGCTTATGCAAGGAGTTTTACACGAACATGTCGTTCGTCCCGAATACATTCACAATCGAGTCCATAGTAGATGACAAGGGTATCTCGTTGAATGCTGTGGAACTTGGAAAGATATTAGGAATTGTAAGTGATGGCAATATTGAGATCCGAACGCATGCTTGGCTCGTAGCAGATGGGTTCAATCGGAGTGAAATTGGAGGAATACTGACGAGTGATCTAGACTTCAACAATAAGAAGCTCGCCAACGCAAGTCTTCTCACCCCAGAGAATCAACTGGTGCACCTTTTCATAATCCACAATCTCCTTCCACATAGTGGTAAGTTCGATGCGGTAAACTATATAGATGCTTTCATAATGTGGGCATACAATACTAGGTACAGGTTCAATTTGCCCTTCGTTATGGTAGATTATATGTGATGAAGGAGCTCCATCATTAAGCTATCAAGGTCCCATAACTAGAGCCAAAGCAAAGGAACTCCAAAGTTTGATCATGGAAGCTTTTGGACAAGAGGAAGCAATCGGCCAGAGAGAAGAATTCAGGTGCCTGGTTCTTTGCCAAGTGGACAAAGGGGATTGCCAAATGGAGATTAGTTAAAGGCTAGGTGGCAGCCACATGGTGGCCTCTTATTCGGCCAAAGATGAAGTCTCAAGTCTACCATGTCAAGAGTCAAACCCATTTCAGTCTTTTATTGTTTTGTATTTAAGACCTTATTTAATGCATGTCTTAATTGATTTGGAGTTAATGAACTGATGCAATGAATGCCCTAATTGCTAGCTAATGAGGGCATTTTTGAGTTAATGCCATTTAAGCTTGTCCTTTGGCCTTTCCTATTCTTGGAGGGATGTTCCAAGATTGAAGTATTTGTATTATAAGTAAGGTGGCCGGCCACCAAGGTGAATTGGATGTAATTTTCAGATTTGAAAATCAATTTGAGAGATTTTTCTTCCTTGCTTCTTGAAAGAACTTGGACTTAGTCATTTTAGCCAATTGACTACTTTATCTTTGATAATCAAGTTACCTTAGAACTTTGTTTCTATTGTGAGTTGGTTCCTTGGCTTGTCCCTTCCCTCAAAACTGAATTATTGCCTCTCCACGGGTTAGGGTTGTGTTGATTCTTTGAAGTGGGAAATCTTGTTGGATTAAATATAAAGATCCTTTACTTTCTCATCATTTGGTATCAGAGCTTGATCATCCTAACAAGGTGTGTTTTCTCCATTTCAACTCTTCATCTTCCAACTTTTTGTTTTCTCCTCAAGGCTTTCGGCCAAGGGGAGATTCCTTCATCTTTCTTTGTGTTTGCTGAGTTGTTGCAAAGGGGTTAAACTATCTTGTGGGGGATATTGAACTATATATATATGTAAAAAAAAAAAGAATCAGAAAAGAAAAGAAAATTCTGGAAAAAAAAAAGGGGCAAATCAGTTCGTCCACCAAAACAACCCAGAAAATTCCCAAATTTTACCCTCTTTATCTCCATAATAAATAGCAATAAACCACCAACTTTCAGCTTGAAATTCGTTGGTTTAATTGGAGAACTAAGAGCTAGCCGAATTGAGCTCTAAACTTGAAGTTTGTTGCAAAACAGTGAGCAATCTGTCCTTTGAGTCTTTTGGGATTGTTAACATCATATTGGGGGGATTCCAATCTAGTTTTCAAGGGTTTTACGTCTATATATTTGTTTTCCTTTAATTCTAAAGTTATCTTCTTCTTCTTTCTTGCAAATCTGAACACTATTGTTGGTGGATACCAAACTCGTGCCATCTTAAGGTCTGTTTGGTTTAATGAAGCCATAACTAGGTAACTAGTCGTGTTAAATTTGCAAATCCGTTTCTTCCTAATTCCTATGATTTTCATTGATATATTTTCAAATTGGGTTAAAAGATACTCTGCCCTAGTTCTTGAAAGGTAAGCAAAAGGAAGAGAATTGAGAGGTAAAAGGCAAGAGAGTGAGAGTATTGGAGAGAAAAGCCATTACTTGAGTGAAACACTTGAGAGGGTGAGCCATTTTCTACTAACGTTTTCTTTCTTGCAGCCTTAAACATGTCTAAAGAACAAGAAACCAGTGGTAGTAGTAAGGATGGACCGAATGGAGATGATAAAATGTTGCTTGAAGCTTTAAGGCAACAAATGGACCGAAATAACTTTGTGATGACCACCTTGCTGGATAGGATTGAGAAGTTGAAGGCAAAGGATAAGGAAGATACTAGGGATAAGGGTAGTAGAGACAGATCACCAAATGTGGAAGGTAATGGAGGAGGAAGAGGAAATGGAATGCTTAGAATGGGTTTCGGCCAAAATGTGGGCAGAAATGAAGAAGCAAAAATTGAGAATATTGGGGAAGAAGAATTTAATGAAGAAGAATGGGGGAATGAATTTGTTGAAGAAGAAAATGAGTTACGCTTCCATAATCCAAGGGGTAGGGGGTTTCGGCCACCTAGAGGTAGAGGATTTGGAGGAAGAAGAATGGGTAGAAATTATAGGAATTAGGACTATAGAAATGGGGAAGGAATTGAAGAAAGGGTTGATTCAAATGTGGGAAGCATTAAGATGAAGATTCCTTCCTTCCATGGAAAGGAAAATCCAGATTTGTACTTGGAGTGGGAAAGGCAAGTTGAACTCATCTTTGAGTGCCACAACTATTCGGAAGAAAAGAAAGTCAAACTTGCGGCTGTGGAGTTCAAAGATTATGCAATCATATGGTGGGATCAAATGTTGGTTAGGAGGAGAAATCTTGGCCTTAGAACCATTACCACTTGGGAAGCCATGAAAGAAGTCATGAGGGAAAGGTTTGTTCCCCAACATTATTTTAAGGAGCTGCATCAAAGGTTGCAAAGGTTGTCACAAGGGGGTAGAAGTGTGGAAGAATATTTCAAGGCTATGGAGATGGCATTGGCGAGAACTCAATTGGAGGAACCGATGGAAGCCACCATGGCAAGGTTCTTGGCTGGTTTGAACATAGAAATAGCCCATGTGGTGGAATTACATTCCTACCATACCATAACCGAAATGGTGCACATTGCCATTAAGGTGGAAAGACAATTGAGAATGAAGAAATCTTTGAAGAATGGAAGTGGGCCGAATTTCTCAACCACAAAAAAGTCCATGGAGGCCGAATTATGGAAAGTTAGAGAGGAATGAGAATGATATACCAAAACAGAAAAGGGAGGATTTGAAGAAAAAGAAGAATGGAAAGGAAAAGGAAAAATAGAAGAGAAAAAAAAGAAGGGGGGTCCTACTAGAGATAGAGAAGTTAAGTGTTTCAAGTGTTTGGGGCATGGACATTATGCAAATCAATGTCCAAACCAAAGGGTGATGTATATGAGGGAAGATGGAGGTCTAGAGAGTGGAGATGAGGATGAGGAAGAGGAGACCCCAAATCTGGCCGAAATTGGTAAAGAAGAGGAATTGGAGATGGGAGAGCAAGATCCTATGGTTGGGTTGACTTATGCTATGATAACCATGAGGGCTTTAAGTGCACAAGTGGGATTGGAAGATGGGGATGCAATTCAAAGAGAAAACATTTTCCATACAAGGTATGCCGTGAGCAACAAATTGTGTAGCATGATCATTGATAGTGGAAGTTGTTGCAATGTGGTGAGCTCTCATCTTGTGAACAAATTGGGATTGGTGTGTAGGAAGCATCCAAAGCCATATGGACTACAATGGTTGAATGAATGCAATAAATTGAAAGTAACCAAACAGGTTGTGGTTCCATTCACCATAGGGAAGTATGAGGATGAGGTATTGTGTGATGTTGTGCCTATGGTTGCTACTCACATATTATTAGGGCGTCCTTGGCAATATGATAGGAGTGTGACTCATGATGGAAGGAAGAATAAGTATACTTTGGTGAAGGAAGGCCGATCATACACTCTAAACCCTTTGAGTCCTACTCAAGCTCATGAGGATCAAGTGAGGATTATGAGAGCACTTGAGGGAAAATCAGGTGAGGTAGAGAGTGATTCAAAAAAAGCTGAGGGAAAAGAGAGGAAAGAAAAGAGTGGAGAAAGAAAAAGAGAGACAAAAGAGGAAAATGAGAGAACGAAAGAAAAGGAGAGAAGTCTGGTATAAACAAAAAAGAAGAGGGAAAAATGACTTTGTTTGTTGGAAAGAAAGAAATGAGAGAGGCATTGCATGACATGAGGCTCTTATACCTTCTTATGTATAAGGAGTCCTTATATTCTAATCCTAACAATGATTTTTCTCTCCCTAGTGTTGCTACTTCTCTTTTGCAGGAATATGAGGATATCTTTCCCGAGGAAGTGCCATCGGGTTTGCCACCATTAAGGGGGATTGAGCATCAAATCGATTTTGTGCCTGGAGCTCAAATTCCAAACCGACCAGCTTATAGGAGCAATCCCGAGGAGAACAAGGAACTTCAAAGGCAAGTAGAAGAATTGCTAGCCAAGGGGTATGTGAAGGAGAGCATGAGTCCATGTGTCGTACCTATTCTTTTGGTGCCAAAGAAAGATGGGACTTTCTAAATGTGCGTTGATTGCCGTGCTATCAACAAGATCACCGTGAAATACAGGTATCCTATTCCTAGATTGGATGATATGCTTGATGAACTTCATGGTGCTTGCATATTTTCTAAAATTGATCTTAAGAGTGGTTATCATCAAATTAGGATGAAAGAAGGTGATGAATGGAAAACAGCGTTTAAGACCAAGTATGGTTTATATGAATGGCTTGTGATGCCATTTGGGCTCACAAATGCACCTAGTACTTTCATGAGATTGATGAACCATGTGTTGAGATCTTTTATTGGAAAGTTTGTTGTTGTTGACTTTGATGACATTCTGATTTATAGTAAAAGCATGAATGATCATTTGCAACATTTGAGAAGTGTTTTTGATGTTTTAAGGAAGGAAAAGTTGTATGCTAATTTCAAGAAGTGTTGTTTTTGCATGGAAAGACTTGTTTTCCTAGGATTTGTTGTTAGTAGTAAAGGGATTGAAGTAGATGACGAAAAGGTGAAAGCCATTAGGGAATGGCCGAGACCTTCCAATGTGAGTGAAGTAAGGAGTTTTCATGGGCTTGCTAGCTTTTATCGTAGGTTTGTACCTAATTTTAGTAGCCTAGCCACCCCTTTGAATGAATTGGTAAAGAAGAATGTTCCATTTGTATGGGGTGATGAACATGAGAATGCATTTAACATGTTGAAAACAAAGTTGTGTTCTGCTCTTTTACTTGTATTACCCGGTTTTACCAAAGCTTTTGAAATTGAATGTGATGCCTCCGGGAAAGGAATTGGTGCTGTTTTGATGCAGGAGAGAAAGCCTATTGCATACTTTAGTGAGAAGCTAAATGGGGCAACCTTGAACTATTCAACATATGACAAGGAGCTCTATGCATTGGTGAGAGCTTTGGAGACATGGCAGCACTACTTGTGGCCGAAGGAGTTCATAATTCACACCGATCATCAAGCTTTGCGGCACCTCAAGGGCCAAGGAAAGCTGAACAAGAGGCATGCTAGGTGGGTCGAGTTCATTGAGTCATTTCCATATGTGGTACAATACAAACAAGGTAAAGAGAACATTATGGCCGATGCACTGTCAAGAATGGCCAAATTCGAGGTCGAATTTTTCTCAAGAGGGGGGGATGATGAAGGAGCTCCATCATTAAGCTATCAAGGTCCCATAACTAGAGCCAAAGCAAAGGAACTCCAAAGTTTGATCATGGAAGCTTTTGGACAAGAGGAAGCAATCGGCCAGAGAGAAGAATTCAAGTGCCTAGTTCTTTACCAAGTGGACAAAGGGGATTGCCAAATGGAGATTAGTTAAAGGCTAGGTGGCAGCCACATGGTGGCCTCTTATTCGGCCAAAGATGAAGTCTCAAGTCTACCATGTCAAGAATCAAACCCATTTCAGTCTTTTATTGTTTTGTATTTAAGACCTTATTTAATGCATGTCTTAATTGATTTGGAGTTAATGAACTGATGCAATGAATGCCCTAATTGCTAGCTAATGAGGGCCTTTTTGAGTTAATGCCATTTAAGCTTGTCCTTTGGCCTTTCCTATTCTTGGAGGGATGTTCCAAGATTGAAGTATTTGTATTATAAGTAAGGTGGCCGGCTACCAAGGTGAATTGGATGTAATTTTCAGATTTGAAAATTAATTTGAGAGATTTTTCTTCCTTGCTTCTTGAAAGAACTTGGACTTAGTCATTTTAGCCAATTGACTACTTTATCTTTGATAATCAAGTTACCTTAGAACTTTGTTTCTATTGTGAGTTGGTTCCTTGGCTTGTCCCTTCCCTCAAAACCGAATTATTGCCTCTCCACGGGTTAGGGTTGTGTTGATTCTTTGAAGTGGGAAATCTTGTTGGATTAAATATAAAGATCCTTTACTTTCTCATCAATATGGGAAAGTATGCTAAGAAGAGCAAAACTGCACTACCCTATGGAATGTACTTGACAAAAGCATTTAAAGCCTTCCAAGTTAATTTGAGGGAGCAAACCCCCATACCTCATAAACAAACAACGGTGTTTGATACCAAAACTGTGTAGAGGATGGGATATGACATCACAGTCGATGGTTGGGCTCAACGAAAGGTTAATCCGGGAATTCCCTATAAAATCACAACTCGCAATCATAACTATGATCGTCCGGATGCTGGGTTTGGTCATCAACAGAAGGATGCATCTACAGATCCATCAGCACGTGAGGAGCCATCTGTTGTTGATAGAGGGGGAAGTGAACATATAGAAAACATTTTACTCACAGAATTGAGGCCCATTCGTTCACGCATGGATATGTGGAATAATGAAGTTAAACAAGAGTTAAAGGAGGTTAGAGCAAGCTGGGAGAATAAGTATGAAGAAATTAAGGTTACATTGCAGCTCATGAGTAGCCGGGTGGCCTCAACAAATGAGGCAATTCAAGCAATTGAGGATGATTTGAGGAAATTAAAGAAGCAGCAAGTTGATGTCATGAAGACAGCTGGGGAGCAATTTCAGAATCTTATAGTCGCTACGCATGCCAACAAATAAGTTATTTTGGCTTAGGCAAATCGAATGGAGCAAATAATTTTCGAACTTAGGGCGACAGAAAAACATATGGCACCTACTTTAAACAATTTTATTGAATGGTGGCGCACAGAGTGGGACAAACATGTGTCCGGATTGAACGAACAATGCCGAAGGATTGTAGAGGTTGAGGAGGAAAAAAGTAAAGGGAAAGAAGATCATATTGAGCCATCGTCATCAGCACATTAATGCATTGCTCCCTAACGATGAACACATTCTAGCGAGAGAGTTTGATTGTCTGAACTTTCTTTTTTGTCGATTACAACCTCCAATAAGTTGTAATCCATTTAACTCTGATGTTATCTCCTTCATTTTTTAATCTCTAGTTGTAGTTCAAAGAGACTATGTTTTCGGTAGGCTATGTTTGGTGGACTATGTTATTAAAAATAAATAAAAAAACGTCATGCTTCACTAGCATTGGTTATATATTTTGTTTTAAGTTAAATTATGATTTTGCCGATGAATTTGTCATAGACAGGAATTTGAAAGTATTTTGTCATTGAACATGTCTTTGAGGTGGAAATGTTTTTAATGGTTCATATTTTGTCCTTCTGATTTAACTATTAGTGATCTCTCTCGCATGATTGGTACTATAGATTGCAGTATCAAACAAACAGATATGCCTAAGCATGGTGAACACAAAAATGCAACTTACAACCAAGTGGCAATCTTACCAATTGTACAAGTGAATTTTTTCCATTTCGAAGAACAATGTTTTTTTTAGATTTGGGTTTCTTTAAACCTTTGGATATATACTCTTTATCCATTTACAATGCAAACAGTGACAGTTTAAGGAGTTCCGAAAGGGGGTCGTCAGAATGTATAACTTGTAGTTAAAGATCCATGGGATTTGAATATCCAAGTTGTCATAGATATATGTGTGCTGCTCTCTAAAACAAAAAAAAAAAAAGAAAAAAAAAAGGAAAAAAAAATCATTTACGAGGAGGTTTAGATTTGCATATCGCAGAGTTCTAAAAAATTGTGTATTGGAAAATTAAGTTAACATTTAAAGTTAAAAAAAAAAAACCTAAAAAAAGATCGTTTACTAACTCTGCAAAGATTATTATGTCAGACTTGCCCATGTGTGTGTAATATTTTGTTTTAATTTCTAAAATTTGAATTAAACTAACAAATGGGGTCAACCCCATTAAGAGAAGGGGTTGACCCTTTATAGCAGCAGACATAGGAGCCATTACACCAACAAATGAGGTCGACCCCATCAGACAAGGAGTCAACCCTTCCTAGCAGTAGGCATGTTAGTCTTTGAACTAACTAATAGGGTCGACCCCGTTAAGAGAAGAGGTTGACCCCTTTTTTTTCTGATGGGGCCGAGCCTTTTTGGTAGTAGGTGTGTTAGTCATGACACCGACAACAAATATGTCTAAATCATGGTGGACATGTATGCCATCTTCCCCCACTTTTTTTTTTTAATTATTTTCCAAGTATGTGTTAAATTATGTCATTGTAGAAGTAATTTTTGGATGAAATACCTAATTACAAAGGTTAACAGTACAAAATTTTAACAATATTATCATATTTTTAATTGTATTTGAATATAACTAGAGAGTATGTTAAATGTAATTATTTGAATGGTAAATGAACATATTATTTTTATGGCATAGATCTAAAACGGTATAGCTGATCAAATTGTTGCAATTATATATATAGTCGGTAATGGAAATGGGTTGACCCCTCCAAATTGGTATTGACCAATTCTTTCATATTTTGAGGAGTCGGACATTTGTGTCTTCAAAGGTAATTTTAAAAAATAGTATAAAGCAATGAGGGCATAAATGTCAATATATAAATTTAGCTGTAACTAGCTTGACTTCCCAAACGAAAAAATAGCTTGCTTTTTTTTAGCTAATTAAAAAAAAAAGCAAGCTAAAATGGTTCCCAAACCATGCCTTATAGGTTCTCATTAAATTTTTTTGTGGCACTTTATCATATTTTAGGTGTTATTTGATATACATGTTTTGAGTTTATTGTTCATTTTGTAATTTTAAAAATAAGAAAAACAATTCAAGACGTATTTTGTCACTTATGTTTTAAAATCTGTTTTAAAAAATAGAAAATAAAAGTATACATGAAATACAAAATAACAAAAGTCATTTTGAGCATTTTTAATACAAAATAAGAAAATCTCAAAATACAGAAAATAAAAATATCAAATCAAATACGTTTTTTATTTTTATTATTTTAATATTTTCAAAATGTAAAACATATAAAGCAGAAAATAAAAAAAAACAAAAAAAGAAACGAAAAATAGAAATACAAATCAAATGACACCTTAGGTTCTCAATTCCGCATCTAGAAATTAATTTACTATTGCACGCTCAATGTTTTGGCACTTTACCATGTAATTTATATTACGTTAGCTGTTGCTTTGTTTTAAATTTTTTATTTAAAATAAAGTTTAGTACTGAGATTCAAATCTTAATAAATTTATATTTAACAAACTAAACAACATATAGTAATATATCTATATATTTTTTTATAAAATATGACTGTTAATTTAATAAAATAACTCTAATAAAAATTTTAGTAGCATGCTATAAACAATTTTAACAACAATTGAATCTACAAAAGCAAAATACAAACATAAACCACAACACGTTATTACTACAGTGGCCTTTCATTAATCCACTCGTACCTGAGTTCGAGTCTCACTCAATTGCTCCCTCTCTTGAGAAATTGTGGCATCTCTGGTAGTTTACCTATTTAGGGAATTCTCTGTGATTTAAAAAAAAAAAACCAAAAGAAAGAAATAATCCAATAAATTTAAATTACCAAAAAAAAATCCTATAAATTTTTATGATCAACTAAAATGAATTTCCACGCAATTTAAATGATCCAACTTTTCACCCCTTTACCTTCACATGGCATGGAAAATAAATGCTTTTTATCTTTTCAAATTCTTCACGGCCCCATTTGGAATAAGAAAAAATAAGATAAATTGAGATAAAATGTGGTTTGGGGTTAATTTTGGCACCTTTTTTTTCTGAAAAGTAGCTAACCGTGGGAACGGTTTTTCAAATCCGTTTCCACAGATTCAAAAAGATTCACAAAAAATAGCGACAATGATATTCGTTTGAAAGCTTTAAACACGAAAAATATGATTATATAAAAAATTTACACATTCGGTTAACCTACTTTTAGAATTTTTTTTTTTAGCGAAATATTAGAATTTTTTGAAATTAGTGATGGCGGAAAAATTAGAAGTAGAGGAGTTGTTGGAGATTTATAGAGATTTTTGAAATTTTTTTTTATGCCAAACCGACCTTGCATATATCTATTAGAATTTTCTAAATTTAAGAGGATTGACCTTCTTTAAAACTATTTTCTTGTATATATTTGAAAAATATCCCGAATATCAGCTATGCACAAGTGGTTATTCCATGCATGCAAATGCTCAATTTTAAAAGAAAAATACTTGTATGCAAACTTTTTATTTAAAAAAAAAAAAAGAAAGAAAAAAGGTCAAGCAAGTGAAGATTTATAATTTCAATGAACTAAAAAATGAGCGACACAATCATACAACTAGATTTCGCAGTTATATGCTATCAAAAGATTCATAGGCTCCGTTTGGCACAAACAAAAAAATACAAAACTCTGTAAATTTCTACAAATATAAATTACGAGATTGTAAAATTTAAATTTTTTATTCACTGCACAGAGTACGAGATATTAACTTTTACAAATTTATATAATTTTATACAACTTCAAATACACCCATAGCAATAAGACAAAATCTAATGAAGAGTTAGGACCACCCACTGGAATTTTAATGGATGAACAAAGTATTTACGAAATGCTTTACTAAAAGTCTAATTAATATTACTGAATTGATAGTATTCCTAGAGATATTCCATTGATCTATTCTTTTTACTCTCTCGCTCGTTCAACATCAACGTAAATAATCAATAAATAAAAAAAAAAAGAATAAACTGAAAGTCTTAAAAAAAAAATTGAAATAGAGGTGAAAGACCCAAATTTTGTTTAAGGAAAATGTTTTCCAAAATACCCAAAAAAAAAAAATTAAATAAATAGTCGCACTTTTCACTGTGTCTTCATGAGCTATAAAATCAATACATATATATATATATATATATATATAATTAGGCTACTGTTCCAATCCATGACTGCCCCTTTGCCTCAAATTGGCAGCATGGAACCAATGCTCTTTTTTTTTTTTTAAATTATTTTTTTGAAGATCTCCCAGTTAGAGACGTTTAGCAGAATGCTTGGCCTACTATACTAATATGTGACTTATTTCTGACCAACAACTACTACATTCAAATACTAACAAAAAAAACCGAAGGATTTATTGAGCACATTGCACTTGGCAAAAAATTTAACTTTTAAAGATTGGTACCTCTAACCTACTTCAAAAATTCGATTTCTTTTATAATTATATTTTCTAACCTACTTCATTAATTAGCAACAATGTTTATAAATCAATAATAATGTTTAGTAACATTCTCATTTTGTGTCCAATCTAATTCAATAATTAATTTAAATCCTTATCATAGTCCAATCCTTTATCATTGAGAAACTTAAAAGAAAATTACTTACACTTTATCAGACGAGATCAGGATTGAGTAGATATGAAACTAACAGTTTTTCAAAAATCAAAATTGGTAAAATTTGTATGTAAAATTATATTTAGATGTTATGATTAAAATTTAATGACAAGATAAAGAATTAACAGTAATTTAAGTCGAACATTGCATTACCCAAAGTTGGTACAAAACATCACATGCGAAGTAATACTTTTACAGGGTAAATTATACATGTTTTTACTTAATATTTAAATAATTATACTTATTACCCCTTAATATTTAAAATTTATATTTACCTCCTTTATTTTGAAATATTGTAAGTATTGATCCCCTTTTAATAAATAAATATCTAAAACTTAATATAAAATGTCAAAATAATTAAAATTTTAGTTTCTTTTTTTTTTCTATTTTACCTATCGCTGTCTTGTATCTTTGTACATTTTCTTTACAAAAATTTTCAATAATTTTTTGTTTTTACTTATTTTGACAATTTTTGCAAAGAAAACTAACAAACACGTGTGAGAGAGATAATGGGTAGAACACAAAAATCACATAAAATTTTGATTACTTTAACATTTTCTGTTAAATTTTAATGATTGATTTAATAGAAAAATATCAATGTTAACAACATTTCAAAATAAAAAAGTAAGTACAATTTTAAAAATTAATGCTTGTTAAGTGTAATAATCTAAATATTAAAGGAAGGTAGGTGTAATTTACTTATAAAAATTAAGAGTAAATTACACTTATATTTTACTACAAATTTCAATTTATAACTTGGACTTTAAATTACCCTAGTCTGCCCCTTTAAATTAATTCACATTGAAATTTGTAAAAACAATAAAATTATCTTTTACAAAACTTTGAATACAATAATTGAAAAGTATAAAAGCAAGAGTAATTTTTTTTAACGAAAATTGAAACTATTATCTTATTATAATAACCACAGGAAAGATCGCATCTACATAATAAAAATAAAATAAAAATGTTGTTAAAAAATATTGATTGATTAGAATTCATGAACTCTATAGCCGGTTAACTGAAAAGAAGGTTGGACTCTATCTAAAAACATTGGAAAAAACGGGGAACTCAACAAAGTTTTAGAAGGAAAATATATATATATATATATATATAGTTTTCTTTTATCAATTCGTTTTGAAATCCGATAGTGTTTTATTTTTCATTGTAATACATTGAAGATACCAGTTTCTATGATCAGTACATTTGGTTTTAAAATCTTAAAAGTTAAAAGGGTATTTTTGTCCAAACAAAATTGGTTCAAAAGAGGGGAAAATAAAAAGAACACCGCATTCCTTTGTATGGATTAGAGAAAATAGAAAACACCAAAAAAAAAAAAAAATAATTACTTTTTTATCACCTGCCATTAGTGAAAATTGCTTACATCTTCAGTTTTAAAAATCTATTTTTGTACCTCTTGACTTTAAACAAGTCAAAATATTAAAAAATCGTTCAAAGATAATAACTTTGACTTTTAATAATTTTTTTTTTTATAACTAAACCAACTTATCAAACTAAGTCAAAACTTAATTTGTAAGTAAGACTTATACACCACACACACACACACACACTCCCCCTAATATCCCGATGTAGGATGCCTGCCCACTGCAAATCCTTGGGCCGAAAGCCAAATTGAACAGAATAGCTCACAGAGAGAGTGAAGTACTATACATATGCACATAACTTTAATTTTTTTGAGTTAACCCGACCCATCAAACCAAGTCAGAACTTTATTTGTACGTAGGACTTAATAATTTAAAATTTTTTATTTATATCCCTATAGCTCAAATTATCTACGCCTATATTATCTAATTCTATTTGATTTTTAATTAGTAATTTTATCCTTTTTACTTAAAAATTTAATACTATTTATAGTTCCACTTTAGTCCAAAGTCTAAAGAGTGCAAACGTAGCTTTTTAAAGTTTAGAGAGTACAAGTGATTTTTACCTTAAGAACAGGAGATAAAAAAATAATTATCCCAATAAAGAAAAAAAAAATAAAGGGAGGGAGAAAGATAAAAAATTCCTTGTGGATTTGCATTTGGTATCATTATTCCTGATCATGCATGCATGAAATGCTTGCATTCAAATCAATTGATTCCAGTGAAACAAACAGAAATTATAATAATAATAATAATAATAATAATAATAATGCTCATAAATACAAAAATGATAAATATAAGAGCTAGCAATTTGGGAGTAAAGAGCAGCCAGCCCTAGCCTGCCCTAACAAAGGCAGTCCCCATATGATAAATAAATAAAGAAATAAATAACATTAAAGGAAAGTAAGAGATTAATTCCCAGAAGGAGAAAATGAAAAGCTCAACTGAAAATCATCAGAAGTCAGAGAAAATTGGCATTTTACTATTGTTGTTTCGATCAATCAACTTCCGTGATTCTTCCCACAACTGGGTTTCGATTCCTAACTTGTTCAGCTCCATAAGTCCACGCTCAACTGTGAATTGAAATGGACAAAAGGCATCACTAATAAAGCCAACAAATAAATAAATAAATAAGTTTGTACCATATCCCATCCTTCCTACAGCTTTTCATACAGACCCAGCATTTTTAGACAATGGGGACAAAAATTACATAATATCACGAGAGAGAAGGGGGGGGGGGAGAGAGAGAGAACATTTTAATAATAAGATTATTAAGAGTAATTATGGTATAATAATAAAATTTGTGACAATAATTTAAAAAAAAAATTATTTTAACAAAACTTGTAATTTTTTGGTATTTTTGGAAGTGAATTGACCTTGTAGATGTGTGCCTGTCCTAGTGAAAAGATAATTTAAAAATTGACACGAGGCAGATTAGCAAAACTATACAGGGACTGACAAACAAAATTGAAAAGGGAGAGACTTACATAGCGTGACATTGATGTAGGGACCTTTGGATTAAAATTAGAGATGTTAACGAGCCGGGTATAGGACGGGTATAATCTTTCCCGTCCCAGTCCCCGTTTAACAATACCCTTACCCGTCCCCGTCCCTATTCCCGTTTCGGGGAAAAAAAAATTTTTCATACCTGTCCCCACGAAATAATGAATTCCCCGTCCCCATCTCCGTCCCCGTTTATCCGCCAAGTATATTAACTATTACAAATTATATGTATAAAATAAATATTTAAAATTATTATAAATATTATATATATTAAATAAAATATATATTACATATACAATATTATATATATTAAATAAAAATTAAAAATATATATACAAATCTTTGACTTTGACTGGTACACTTAATCAAATAGGAAGAGGCATTTATTTATAACCTCACAAGACTTCTAATTCTTTATGAGAAACCGATGTGGGACTTCTAAAGAAGGCACCGCACCAACAAAATTAATAAATAAATATTTAAACGGGTACGGGGGCGGAGTGGGGACTATCGTACCCGTCCCCATACCCGTTCGGGTAATATTTCAAATCTCCATACCCGTCCCCGTCTCTGCTACTAGCATCCCCATACCCTTCCCGAACGGGGCGGATAAAGCGGGTACCCACCGAGTACGAGTATATTTGACATCCCTAATTAAAATCAATAGTTCAAATGCATTCATACTATTTTAATTTAAAAAAAAAAAAAAAAAAACGTGAATGTATCTGTACTGTTGAATTTTAATTCAACAATCCTGATTGTAAGTTACAGAACTAACATAGCGTCGGCCCCCAAATCCAACAAAATTATCTAGGACAATATAAAAATAGCTATATATAATAATAAAAAATTCCATGGAATCGGTTAGCCCCACACCCTATACCATGGCTCTGCCCCATGACAATGGTCCAATCTTTTTTGAAGTGGCACTCGGATATTGATAAAAGAGAACACTGCATGCATGCGCGCGCTCATATAGCCTTTTGTTTGTTTCTTCTATTCAAACCAAGAACAAATAGTTCGATATAATAATGTCTCTTCGAATTGCAAAGAAAATATTTCATGTTGAGTAGCAGAAGACAAATCAAACTCTTGACAAATCAGAAAGTGACAAAAAATAAACGAACCAAGGAGAAGGAGAAGAAAAATAGTGAAAAAGAAAATCTTGAGGGGTAGCCTGTGAAAGGCACACTCCTCAACCGCAAACTCTTAAAGAACGTGGGTTCGATGCACTGCAAAGGTTTCTCTCCCTCAAGACCACCCACATAGGTTTTGCTTATGCTAGCCCAATTCGTGGGTTGAGGAGCAGTTCATGAGCCCAGGAGTTAGCATCTAGGGATGGGGTCTAATGTGGCTTTGCCTTGGGGAGGTTCGTTGTCACAAAATAAAGTAAAACAAACAGTGAAAAAGAAGCAAGAATTAAACCAGTTAAACATTATGAACTAAAATTTAGCACCCTGGTGGACCAAGAGGTTTGCTTATATATGATAGGGAAAACGAACGTGAGCACATTTGAGGGTAGAGAAGAGGGAATACCATCAACTTGGTCCCTTGAAGTGGGTGACTCAGTCCCATGGTTAATCCAGAATTGCAGCCTCTCCTCTGCGATGTCTGGTTCTAAACCATGGCTTTTGGCCCTTCTCCAAAAATATGTTAGCCAAGCCTGCAAAAGCAAAGTAAACAAATATTTGAGGGGTTACTGATGTATGTAATTGATACGAAAACTATGTTGCAATCAAGGTATATATCAATATGAAAGATGTAGATATGAAAAGTCATTCTGGCATCGGAAAGAAATAACAGTTCGACAAAGACAAGATAAATGTTAAAATCCTAAAAGAAGTAAATCGGGGCTTAAAATAAAATAAAATAAAATTTTAATTTGTTAAACAACAGATCTTATAAAACAAAGACTCTAGTGGTGATGGTTGGGCATACTCGTTTGTCGTATGGTTTTCCAAATTATATACATAAGTGAAGAATAAAGTCATATGGTTTTCCAAATTATATACGTAAGTGAAGAATAAAATCTTCTAAGAGAATCTTCTTGTTAGGTCTATGTTTAGTATCTATGACAATTTGTGTTCCAAAATTGTGAGCTTGCATTTGTATTAGAGTTAAAATTGGGTCTTCTTGGTCGTTAGTTCTTGGTTTGACGTTTGAAGCAAAAAATATTGAAATCAAAATTTCTACCGCAACTGCCACCACTAGTAACAATGCTCCTACAGTCATAGCCTTAGGATCAGATGTCTCTCAAATAAGGAGAAGGCCGCTCTTGCAGTATATGTCTCAGCAAAAAGATGCCTCTTGCAGAGGGAGAATGGCGTTCCTGCTGCTAACACAAATTGCAGGCAACTTGGGGTGTTTCCTTGTTTGATGAGGCACTAATCCTATTCTAACTTTCATTAGACTCAGAATATTCTCAGCTAATTAAGGAGAAGATTTGCTAAAGGAACTTGGTGGATTTCCTATTTCTAAACTACGTTGGATTGCCTAAACCGTTTGGTTTTCTACACCACATTAGATTTGGATTTCCCTAGAGGTTTCTTCTATTTAAAGAGAGACAATGATTAAGGAAATAGAAGGCTTTATTGCAAAAATTCAACGCATGCCTTCAGATAGTGCTTGTGCCTTTCAAACTTCCACTCATTGACTCTAGATATTGAACAATATACCAACCTTCCAGCTCTCAATCTCTAGAACCCTGTCTCTTGGATGTCTAGTCTTCCTCTACTGCCTCCGGTTGCTCGTTGGGTCAACAGAGAGCAACTGTCTCCACTTCCTAGATGAGGCACTCGCTAACCATCCTACCTTGAGTACCTCATCCACACACACAAGGAGAAGTTCAAATTTAATTATATCCAATTATATATTTAGAAAAAAAGAACAGATATCAACATGACACGATAAACCAACATGACACTTAAGGAGGAGAAAATTTAGGTATCCTCGAGGAAGACCGATTCTCAAGTAAATTTTAATTTTCTAAAAATGAGGTTTTTTACCAAGCACTAACCAAAAAAAAAAAAAAAATGATTCAATTATAAATTTATAATTCTTAACACACTTGTCCCAACCAAACCAACTAACCAAACCAAGCCTTTTCCCATTAGGTGGGGGTCGGCTATATGGATTTGTTGACGCCAATTAGATCTGTTTAGGGGCATGTCCTCTGATAAATTTAGGTAGGTCAAGTCATGTTTAATGATTTCTTTCCAGCTTCTCTTGAGTCTTCCTCTACCTCTCCTACTCCTGGCAATCTCCATACTTTCACACCCTCTAACAGGTGCCTCTACTGGACGCCTTTTAATATGGCCAAACCATCTTAATCGGTTTTCTCTCATTTTATCTTCAATCGGTACTATTCCTACTTTGCCCCTAATCCCCTCGTTCCTAATCCTATCGTTCCTAATAGTTCTTGTCAGATTTTTTTAACATAAATGATAAAGCTGAAGCAGAATTTTATCAACAAGATAGCAGGGAAAATCTCAGGTAAAGGTGTCATCATACCTGCTTGAAACGAACATCTTCAGACTCATCTTGGCTCAATTCTGAAACAAAATGTCCTAATTTTAGAATTCAAAACACTCTAAGAATAACATTTATGTGAAAATGTTGTTCAAATGAACTCATTTTAATGAAAAGCTCGTATAGATGGTATGCAATAATGCATTTTTCAACTGAGGAATGGCAGTTATTTTGCTTTGACATTTGTCAGGAAGTGACGGACAGTGTGAGTCTGAACAACTTTTTGAACAGAAAGCAAAAGGACTGAATTGCAACCGAAGCAAGAAGAAACATATATCTCAAACAGCAACTTTAATTCCTTATTTAAAGAGGATTTCTTTTACCACATAAACTTGGAGGGGCAATTTAGATTTATTCACGTATTTGAAAAACTTATAAAATAGCATGTGTTATACATTTATCACGCCAACTCCATGATATAGAAACATAACTATTTGCATACACTGCACTCTGCCATCTATTTAATAGATATTAATGAATCACCAATCTAAACCATCCACCTGATCACTGATTCTAAGGCTTGTCTTAAACAATTTTTAAGTGCCCCACCACATTGAATGCTTGCATCATGGGTGCTAACTGCCTAGCTAAATTTAAAATGGCTGCAAAACAAATAATCCTCTACTACGTGCATTATAGAATACATATTTGTTGATCAACTCACCAAATGCTTCTGCGCAATTTTGTCCCTCAATTGGTAACTTCAGGTCATCTGCATCTGCAACCAAAACCAAAAGGAACCCTCAAAGACCAAACCGGTATAGTTTTCTGCAATAAATTCAGAATCTTTTAAAATGGAAATTCCACAAAAGTCCACTACATTGTCACAAAAATATTTTCCCCACAACTGTCTTTATCTGTTTTGTATTCTATTCTAGTGGTGCACTAGTGCACTAGTCAACATGATTATGACAGACCAGGACTTTGGGTTTTGCTAGTCCTTTTTCATATGTTTTACTTCTATTTTATTCTTGTACTGTTTCCAACATTAATTTTCAGAACACTGAATGGATTACCATGTGGGAGGAAGCCTTTAACAATCTGTAACTTGACTCTTAACCAAACCATCTCTTTCAAAATAATAATAATAGCAATAATAATAAATAAATAAATAAATAAATAAAATAAAATGTCTTATTATTCAGACGAGAGAATTTTGGAAATTTAATTCCATGATTTCACAGATAAACACAATCACAAGGTGAGTAGTTTAAGAGAGTTGTGATCTTTTTTTTTTTTTTTTGGTAAGTTGGATAGTTATCATTGTGGAGAATTTTTTACACAGAAGATACAATATAATTTGAAGAAGTGACAATGAGTATCTCCAAAAGATTCACTGCATCAAATCAACTATAAAATCTAAATGTGCTTGATTCTAGATATTTGGACACCATGCAGTAAGGGGAACATAATGTTGAAACTTCTCGAGACCAAAAGCCCCAAAATTTCAGTAGAGAATTTGTTCAGAAGCTTCCAAAAAAATGCTTCCTTTAGAGGCAGCACCCCTTGTTTACATTAAATCAGTGACACGAAGAACGAAGAGGAAACAAATGAAGGCAAATTTAAAAATGAAGACAAAAGCAATAACACTTGGAAGCAGTTTTCTGTTTTGTGCGTGACCCAACATAATGCACAGTAGTAGAAAGTTAGATTCAGGTTGCAGCTTTAAGAATGGACTTTTTACCTAGAAAAATAGATACTTAAGGATTGATCCATTTAAATAAATGGACAGGCCCTTTATACCTTTTATTCCACATTTTGATGTACTTGGCCGACAATTTTGAGCCATTGCAATTGCTACAGCATCCTCTACCTTCGAGAAAAATACACAATATCAAAATCAAGAGTTTCCAGAGAAATAAAAAGAAGTAACATTAGAACCAGTTTACGGGGAAAAGATCACTTAAGCAACATTATACACTTTGTAGATTAATGCACTAAAAAATTCAGTTTGTCTTGCACTCTGCATGGGACTGCCCTAACTTTTAGAGGCCTAAATATGAGAATTTTATTCATCCTTCAGATGATTAACCAATGAGGTGCCTAATATAGATATAAAAGTAAACAGAAGTTAAACGTCAAGAAATTTTAGCACTATGCAAATATCATTAGGTCCATGGATAAAACTTAATTAAAAAAGGAAAAGAAAAATTATGTCTAAAAAAAAAACTAATTTTTCTTAGCCAACCCTGTTAAAGGAGATAATAATATTTGAAACTGAAGTGTTTCAATACCAACGTGCTAAAGCTGGTACTGTTAATATGGTTTGGTTTCAAAAATACATGAACCAAAGTAGTTTTCCAACATTCAATAACTATTTGACCAAATGAGGGAGACTTGACTTTATTGTATTTTGAGCACCAAACAGTTGTAAAGTCTTCTACATTCAAAAATACCAGATGCTTCTTTCTAACATTGAGTTGTGTTGTTTATAAATTGTGTTGAGAGTATAAAAAATAATAAAGTTATGTCCCTCCCTAACAACTTGAGCCTTTAGATGAGGTGGTGGCTAATACTTTAAAGTGGGAGTAGAGTAGACAAAGACCCTGAATTCAAATCTCACTGTCACCCAATACTCATTTCTTGCATGTGTTTGGCCTTTGTCAAAAAATTTAGTCCAGCCACACGTGAGGGGTTTGTTGAGTGTATAAAAAATAATATAAAATAAAAAAGTTAACACCTCCCTAACAACTTAAGCTTTTAGGTATGATAGTGGCTAACACTCCAAAAAATTGAATTGCAAAAGTAACTAGCTCCCAAGAGAAAGTTTAAACTTGAATTCATTTAAATACATTAGACAAGAAAATTTTGTGAAAGCATGGAAAAAAAGAAGACTTTTAAGAGGTAGAAATTCATTTTTGGAGCACTACTACCTTCAAGAGAAAAAAAAAAATCAAATTTTATTTAAGGGACCAAACAAACAGCCAATTAATCAAGACAAACATGAACAAATGCCTAATACATCTTTTGTCGGTCCTATACATCATCCAGTATTCCACTCAGGTGGAGTACAGGTTGAAAGAAACTCAGAGAGGCAGAAATAGAAATTCATTCACTTTATGCATTTTCCATAGAAATAATAGAAAAAACTGCAAGTTTCAATGTAAGGAAAGTATTTGTCTACCTATATCACATAAAAACAATTGTACAATAGAAATAATGGAAAAAACAGCAAGTTTCAATGTAACGAAAGTATTTGTGCACTACATCACATGAAAACAATTGTACGAAAGTATGTGTGTACTACGTCACATGAAAACAATTGTACAATAGAAATAATGGAAAAAACTGCAAGTTTTTTCCATTATTATGCATTTTCCATAGAAAAAATGAAAAAAACTGCAAGTTTCAATGTAACGACAGTATTTGTGTACTACATCACATGAAAACAATTGTATGATAAATAATAATTAAAAAAATGATAATGATGGAAACCTCATGACTAGCTTTAGCACACAATATTTGGCTATCAATTTTTGTTGAAGATATAGCTTGTTGCATAATGACAACATTTGAGAGCTAAAAGACTATCTTTAAATGCATAAATCCATAGATCACGTTGAGCATACACTTGGTTTGTCAGGTTTCCCTCCTCTTTGCCGTATGTATACACATGTCAAGCATAAGAATAAGATTAGAAACCTTTA
The DNA here is from genome assembly GCA_019916065.1 of Vitellaria paradoxa. Classification (NCBI taxonomy): domain Eukaryota; kingdom Viridiplantae; phylum Streptophyta; class Magnoliopsida; order Ericales; family Sapotaceae; genus Vitellaria; species Vitellaria paradoxa. The sequence goes on from CM034243.1 coordinate 25,005,154, forward strand.
ATAAAGACAATTCCCTAAGACCTTTCTCCACTAAAAGCATGCTCTCAATGCCTCCCTCTCCAGATAGATCATTTGAGCCTTGAAGAGCCTTTTCCCTTTCCTCCACATCACTGTTCACTGCTCATGAGATGAATGAAAGAAGATGTGTAAAACCGAGAAATAAGTAAAATGATTCAAGCATGCTTAAACTCCCAATCAAATTCCATATTTTAGACTCAATGGAATAGAGAACCTGACCTATAGGGGTTTCATCCTTGGCTTTCTGTCCAGCGGCTAAAACAACTTCAACAGGAAGAGGGGCAAAGGATGACCAATACTCATATCGTGCTCTGGCTATTGTTGGATGGATACCTAAAAATATGTTGCAATGCTGATCAAGTGTGAACCATAAATTCAAGTAAAACATAACTACTTGGTCCATGAATTGAAAATAAAAAAGCATGCCTTAATGATTTTCTAATTAATTACAAATTATTGAATTCACCCTCAATCCGAAATGTAACTTTACCCCACAATAGTACAGAGGTAAGATAATTAAATGCGGCTAACAATCTACGCAAACATGTGGACATTTAATTGTGGCTATAGTTTGTGGCACATGTTATGGATGCGTGGCAACTCAAGTAAGGATAGATTACAAGTGAAAGCGAATGCATTCTTAAGATGTTGGAAGGAGGTAGTTTGATAATTTGGAATGGGCACTATTATGTCACAAAGTGTACCAAAAGCTTAAGTTGTTAAAAGATGGGCCAAAGAATGTATTTCAAGCTAACTTATCAGTCCTCACATCTAACTCGTCTTCCACATGAATTTTGGGGGCAAACAAATTGAACCAGACACATTGCACCAAGACAAACAAAGTAGAATGTACAAGAACAAATAGGGAATAAACACAGATAATGACACTTGACCTCCAAAAGTCAGAGCTCTAATAGCATGTTAATTGATAAATTGTCCCAAAGGCTTAAATTGTTAGAAGACAGGTCTGAAAATGTACACCAAGCTAACTTAACAAACACCATTAAGTACAAAATATAGAACAACATAATTCAAGTTGAAGACACTGCAAAATTCTGGGAAGATGAAGTTCAAATTCGCTGGAAAGGATACAACAGCTATGTTTAATCAAATAGAATGGTGAACTCTAGGTCAAGCCTTTTTCAGTAAAGCATGGCACAAGAACAAACTACAAGTGTCATTGTCAGAGTGTATCAAGAAAATAACAAAAATAAAGATTTTAAATACATAAATACAATGGCATACACATACCAATGAAGTAGAATATCAACATGAGAAAGAGCATAGGAATTGCATTATAACTGATAAGTGAATTAATACAGGTGTTATGAATGACATGTCAAACTTTCATATACAAAATTTTCATCTCTAACAATTACATATTCACTTTCTTAAGAACTAGAATATTTGGAGTATTATAAGGGGAATAATTGACACGTTGCAGTTTTGGTCATCAACATATTTTGGTTTATTCTAGTTTTCTTTTTGTATTTGGATCTTGGCTATAAATATGAGGGAGATGGAAAAATTAAACTCACCTAATCTCTTCTTCAGTTCTTTTCTCTTAACTTGGTATCAGAACATACCATTTTTTTTTCCTCTGCTACTACAGTTAAAAAGGGGGGGGGGGGGGGGGGAACGAAACTGCTGGCACCTCCCTATTCTCAAAACCCTACCCGCTGATCTCCATTGGCCCTTCTGACCTTAGCTTCAGCCTCACCAGTAATTGGCAGCCAGAACCTAGTTAGCGCCATGCCCGTGTCTTCTCCACATGCTGCCACATATGATATCTTTGTCAGTATGTGAGATTGTCAGTAGTCACTTGCAACAGCGCATCCAAGAGTGTGAAAGTGTGTCTTCGACTCTGGCTTCTTCCATTATGCTCGCCTCTTTCTTCTGAGCATATAGGGATCATTTCCACACTTGTTTTATTGTTGACCTTGAACTAAAATGGGATTTACCATTATTCGACTCTATGTTTTGCTCTATCGACTTGGAAGCACTTTTGTTCATCGATTAATGCTTACTTGGATCTACGCAGGTCCCCTCTTATTGCTATTGACTTTCTATTTGTTCACAAATGATTCTCTCTCTATGTTTCTTTGACAACCAATGTTTTCATGCCTTCTTGGTTCAATGCTCGTTGCTTGTTCATTGCCATTTGCCCTTCTGGAATCTATTCGTTGCCAATTGTTAGGCTAATGTTGTTTGCTTGTGCCATATTTCACTACTATTCCTTCTCTGATGGTTGCTACTCCAACTGATGCTACGACTGCTCTGATGGGGCACTGACTCTTGTTTATCCAGCTACCTCTATTTCAGTTGTAACAATTGATGGTTTCCATAAGTCAATTTCATGCGAGAAGTTGAACGGGACTAATTATTTGACCTCGTCTCATGATGTTTGGGTGTTCTTTATTAGTCCACAAATGGAGCATTATATTACCAATCTTCTTCCAAAATCTCAGTCTCCTACCTATTCACAATAGCATGCTACAAATGAGGTTGTTGTGAATTGGCAGTGGCACAATTTGGAGCTTCAATTTTGCAGAATGTTGCCTTATATAGCACCTCTAAGGCAATTTGGGACTTTTTGCAGATGCCTTTCCTAGTGGATCAATATTTTAGAGATATACAAGGCCTATGAGCAGTTCTTTTCTTCCAGAAGGGAAATCACCCTCTTTCAAAGTATTATACCACTCTTAAGGCTTATCTTGCAGTTTCAACTCTTTCTCGAGAGTAAAGGTGAGATAACAAGGCAATGGAAGAAGCTTATGATTGTTCTGCTTCTTATAGGCCTTAATGATGACCTTCAGGGCTACTAAACCAACTTCTAGCTGGTGAGACTATCCCATATGGCAAGTGTCTACTATCGATTTGTGGATAAGCTAATTCATCTTACTATGACCCGACTTAATATTACATATGAAGTTGATGTAGTCAATTAGCCAGTTCACACAAGCTCCTTGCCAACCCTTCTTTGATGTTGTGTGACACATTCTAACTTGAAGAATTCCCCTAGTCAAGGTTTACTCTATCGATATTCCACCAACCTAAATCTAATTGGATATAGTAATGCAAATTGGGTTGGCAATTGTTCAGATTGGATGTTTACCTCTGGATCCTGTACTTCTTGTTGGCGGTAACTGTGCAAAGTAAGAAGTAGACTCTAGTGCCAAGGCTAATTACCGTGTTACAACTCATACTACTTCTAAGATGCGTAGGTTCATTTTTTTGTTCAAGACTTTGGCCTTGAGATTCCAAATTAGATGTCTATGTACTATAACAATCATATTACGACATTCATTGCTAATAACAAAGTCTTTCACGAATATACAAAGCATATTTTCTTTGACCATTACTTTAACTGGAATCTCTTGCTTAAGAGTGATATTGCCACTCCATTTGTGCAATCGGACCCCCAATTGGGTGACATTTTCTCCAAACCCTTGACTCATTTTTCATTTCAACAATTGTTTACCAAGTTGGGCATGTTTAATCTTCATGCACCAATTTGAGGGGAACGTTAGAATATTTGAAATATTTTTAGGGAAATAATTGACTGATTATATTTTTTATTATTAGCATATTCTGAGTTATTCTATCTTCCTTTCTGCATTTGGATCTTGATTATAAATACAATATGAGAGGGAGAACAATAAATTAACCTCTTCTAGTCTCTTCTTCTCTCTTAACTGTAAGCTTGTGACATTCAACAAGAATAAAAAGCTTAGGGATTCTTACTAGGGAAGTGATAAATAGTCCAAATTGGTGACAACTATTCCTTTCAAGATGTTTTTCACTCTTTCTCCAATTGCTAAGTCTTTATTTCAACAAGTCTATTACACCTATTACAATGCCACGGTTTTCTCCAATTTTTTTTTTTTTTGTTTTCATTAGGTAAGCCGGGAGGGGGGGGGTACTCGAACCCGAGTCATGAGTGGGCGATACAAGCCTCTTAATCAACTGAGCTACAGGTCTCGCTTGCTACTGTTTTCTCCAATTGCTAAGTCTTTATTTCAACAAGTCTATTACACCTATTACATTGTCACCGGGGGACCCATATGGGGCCCGGCTAGGCAAGTAGTTGCCCTCACTCATCTAGAAACTGTATTTAGGTCTCCTTGTTTTTCAGTTAAACATAAACAAAATCTCTCAGTATTTTGCCCACACTACTCAACCACAGTCGCTCCCGACTCCTGTGTGATGCACACATACAGAGGCAGCCTAGTACGCAAGTTCAAATAATTTTGGATTGTTCCAAAATGATCTCCATAAATTTTTTTATATTATCTTAACTACACTTAAAAATGTAATTTTATTACAAAAAATATTCTCTTTCTCTTCATATCAGTAAACTATGCGTAACTTTTGCCCCCCATTGATTAAAAATCTTGGACACCCCCCCCCTGGGGTACACTATTGATATCCCATTAATTCAAACAACCATGTGAATTTACGGAATCGTGAATGATAAGCTTCCATAAATTTGAACATGCCATTTCCTGAATTTGCATTAATTAAATCTCATCATACAAGTCTCATAGTGCCAACCCTTTCACCTAAATAGAAGAACAAAACAATGGAAATTCGCGTGCAGAAATACAAACAAAATAATATCACTTTACCATAGCAAACACATAAACTCCAGTATCGAGCGAGCCAACACCTCTTAAGAACAACTTCTTCCTATGAAAAAAATTGTGAATCAATTTACTTAAAAAAGCCACAATGGGAGAATGACTTAGGCCAGCATAACTGAATACAAACCATTTCTTCCTGAGTCAATATCAATCTCTGAGTCATGACTCGAAGCAACTTATTTTCACTCTCAGCACTGTGGAGCTGCTCAAAAGCAGATGTAGCTTCATCCCTAGCGGACTAACTCAAAAATTTAAAGAGGGGTCAAATCGGATAAATCAAAAGACATTTTCATTGATCATGAAGGACAAGATGGGAAATGAAATAGAAAAGGACAAAATAAACATACAAGTTTTGAGTACCTCAACTTCCACCCGAAGGGTCTGAATCTCTTCACTGCTACCACCGTAAGTTTGTGCTGCTACTTTCAAAGCAGCCTGCAATGAGAGATGTGAATGTAATACCTCATCTACATATCAACAATTTATTATACTTTCAAAAACACCAAAATATAAAGTGTCATGTATTGTATATCGAACATTTGAAAATAGCAAGTCATTCAAAAGAGAGGAACACAAGTGGACCCCGCAACTTTTTTGTTTCTTTTTTTCTTTTTCTTTTTCTTTCTTTTCTTTTTTTTTTTTTTTAAAGATGGGACAAAGATAGAATTTTTGAATTTTGGAGGGGACAATACAAAATTTCATATTGTTTATATCTTGCTATATAATTCTAAAATTTTTTCTTCAAAATTACATATATTTCATTTGTGTCTCAATAATGGACAAGCGCCTCACACTAAACTAATAGACCAACTCACACTTAGGCACTTGCACCTAGAAGAAGCCTCACTCCCAAACATACAAAGAGTGTCCAATTCTAAAAAGATAAAAAAATAATAGGACACATTTAGATGAGTACCCAACACATTGGGGGAGTATACACAATGAGTGTCGGAATCCGATGTGGCCACTATCTTCCTAGAAGTGTTTGTACTTCACAAAAAAAAAATTATAAGTTAATGGTTATTCTAAGGAGTGTGAAATGTTATTATAAGGAAAAATGATGATACTTCACTGCATGTTTATGAGCAGATGAAGCATGGATAGTCAGTTCCTTGGGATTGAACTCATATATTGCTTGAACAACAGGTCAAGCCCACTCCACATCAGCTGTTGCAAAATTTTGTCCTTTTCATAGCCAGCAGATAAAAATGGGTTGAGAAAAAAGGTTTAAAATACACAAGTGATATGTTTGGATCACGGATTTATTGAAGCAAACAAAAATGAAAGGGAAAGGAAAAGCAAAAGCAAAAAGAATTGAAGATGAGTAGGAAAAGAGAGAATCCAAAATATATGTTCTCAGTTGTTTTGGATCAGAAAATAGAAGGAAATGGAATCCATTCCTCAGTTTATTAATATTCTAGTTTGATTTTGTTTGCATTTCTTGAATTCTATGCTTTTTTACCCCACTATTTTCTACCACAACCAAACAAGAGAATAATTTTAATCACTTTCCTTTTACCTCAACAAATCTGTGATCCATACAGCATAAAGTTTCTTGAGGGTTAATAATCAGAGTATGCATATTCATCAGGCATCTAGTTGTTCCAATTCTTGAATTATGAAGTGGTTAAACATATAAAACAAATTTGTAGCTGGTTCATTAAAGTGAATTCAAAACACCTGGAAATGAAAATTCGAATACAAAGACAACACTGCACATAGAAATAGTATTTTTAAGTTTCCAGTTAATGTGTTTATGTGTCAATTTTCAATGACGACATGAATCTCAACATGTGGTGCAGCTCAGTCATCAATCACATAGAGATAGCAATGCATTTTTTTTCATAGTAAAACCTCTCTTTGCTGCAAGGCTGCCTCCTTCCTGCAGAATAGAAGAAAATAAGAAATTAGCATATAGAAGACACAGCAGTATAACTAATACATTTCTAAGTCCATGATACTTGCCTGCTCAGTAGACGAGCTTCCAGAGAAACACCTTCTCCAAGATTAGTAACCTAACAATAATTAGACAAGCTAGATAAGAATAACAACACACACACACACAGAACTTGGATTTCAAATGAACCTTGTCAATGAGGTCATATTGGAGCATCAGGAACACATTGCCCAGACCATGCCAATTTACAACAGAAAGCACAAGGATCTTAACTAAGAATTTAATCAATAACGGAAAATTCCATGACTGCAGTTTGAACAGAGGTCTGTCCATGAACTGTGATAGCAAATTAATTTTGTCGAGTGTGTCAACATACTCAGACCCCACCTAGTGGGAAAAGGCTTAGTTTGGTTTGGTTTGGTTTGGTTTGGTCTTGTCAACATACTCAGGCCATTTTTCTCTTGATTTCCATGGACTAAAGATATATACCCATTGTTCAACATTTTACAATCAATCCACTTCCCAGCTATTTCCCCCTTGTAAACTTAAAATCTCATTGATCTTATTAGTAACTGAATCAAAGTTTGGGTATGTCACTCATCTCCCTCACGTTGAACAATATAAACAACAACACGCAATGGGAAAAGCAATATGCCAATCATGCACCCATACAACAAATTATGGGGAACCCCTTCAGAAAATGAACACCATTATTTCTTTAGTAATGATTAACTTCTGTGCATCATGGATATCCTCAATCCATCTCACGAAGCCAGAAAATTAGCAAATTCACTAACACAGTAGATCAAAAAAGAAGCAACTGCTGAGACAAAATTCCAGCTAGAGACATTTTATCTTGCAATGAAGTTTATTAATTGGATAATAAAAATGCATTATATTGCAGATAACTAAATTCCAAGTACAATTACAATTGTACTAAAATCTAGATGTACTACAAAGACAAAAAAATCCAACACAATTATCCTTTAATGCTTAATCACATCTGAACACTATTGACAAAGTTGTACGTGTTTAATAAATTTCACAGGGGTTTAATGTCCTCTAGAGCTAAGGACACTATCTATGACCACAATTCTGCAAAAATTATGCTCCTCATCTTGTTGACTGGAAAAAGTACCTGTTTCTCAAGCTGTTTAGCTCTTGCCTCTGCTTCATCACACGTTTCCTCTGCAAGTCGAAGCTGGAAAGCAGAAATCATAATGGTGTGCCAAAAAATATATAATGAATATCAAATTTTCTCCAATATACTTGTCAGAATATATGGGAATATTTGTTAGAATATTAGAGTTAAGAGAAATAATTAAAGAATTGAGAGAGATTAACTATCCCTCTATCTTACATTATCTTTATAATCAAGAGTTCAATTACAATTAGGAAACTAGCAAAAACAAGTAAAGCAGGAAATCAGATTAATCCAGAATGTATGAATATTCTATAAGGTACACATAATATTCTGAATATCCTAACACTCCCCTTAAGTTGGAGCACAGAGGTCAAACATGCACAACTTGATAGACAACTACTAACAAAGAGAATGAGACAGAGACTTAGTGAGGATATCACACAACTAGGAATCAAAGTGTACACACGGAATAGTTAGATCATGACAATCCACTTCCATATGCTTGGTACGTTCATGAAAGACCATATGATAGGCAATGAAGATAGCACCTGGATTGCAATGGTAATTGACATCAGAGCTAGAATTCAATGCCAAAGACATGAAGGAGGGAACAAACCCAAAGCATTTCAGAGGCAATATGGGACATAACACGATACTTAGTCTCAGCACTAAAACGAGTAACGACAGCTTGCTTCTCACTCCTCCAAGTCACTAGATTTTAATCAATAAGAGTACAATATCTAGAAGTAGATCATCGATTAGAACAATTACCAGCCTAGTTTGCATCAATGTAGCCAACGTGGTGGAAGGTTGATATAGTATCCCTTGACCAAGACAACTCTTCAGATGACTCAAAATACAACCACAGCATTAAAATAGGGTTAGCGAGGAACATGGATGAACTGACTAACCACACCAACAGCATATGCAATATCAAGCCGTGTCACATTAAAGTAGATAAGTTTGCTTACAAGACGACGATACTGGCCTATATCAAGAAGTGGATCATCACTCTCAAAGTCCAAACGAATAGAAGAGTCCATAGGTGCATCTGTAAAACGAGAACCCAAGAGCCCAGTCTCAGAAAGCAAATCCATAACATATTTCCTTTGAGATAAAGATATATCCTGAGAAGAACGAGTAACCTCAATCCCTAGGAAATAGTGTAAGGCTCCAACATCTTTTTGTGTGAAATTATTGCCCTAGATGACAATTCAACGTAGAAATAGCATCAACATCATCTCCAAAAATGATAATATCATCAATGTCGGCAATTAGGATAATGATGGTAGAAGATGATTGATGCATAAATTCTAAGTGATTAGAAGTGGATTGTCGATGTTAAGATATATTGATTGTCTGCTTAGACACCCAATTGGGTAGCCACGTTTGTATTTATACTAAATGCGTAAAATCTGTGCAAACTAAATTACCCTTAGGCTAAATATATTAATAGATTAGTATACACTAACACTCCTCATCAAGCTAGAGCATATACATCATATGTTCTTAGCTTGGTACAAATAAACCTCACTCTAGCCTCTCCCAAAACTTTGGTAAATAAATCTACAAGCTGATCATCAGACTTCACATGACCAGTTTTAATCACATTCTATAAAATCTTCTCTCTAACATAATGACAATCAACTTTAATGCGATTGGTTCTCTCATGAGACACAGGATTAGAAGCAATATGCAAAGTAGCTTGAATATTACACAGTAATTCCATAGGTTGTGAATATGAACTCCTCACTCCTCCAACATGTGATGTATCCACATTAACTCGCAGGATGCATGTATCATGGCTCTATACTTTGATTCAACATGTGATCGAGCTACTACTATCTATTTCTTACTTTTCCAAGGCCCCAGGTTACCTCCAATAAAGATATAGTACCCAGTCGTAGGCCTTCTATTTGATGGTGACACAATCCAGTCTGCATCAGTATACCCCTGAATTAAAGTGTGTCCATTGTCCTTGTATAATAAGCCTCTAGCAGGTGAATCTTTTAGATATCTCAGAATTTGGATAACTACATCCCAATGACTACTGCGAGTTGATTCTAAGAACTGACTAACCACACTCGTAGCGAACGATACATCTAGTTTGGTAATAGTTAAGTAATTTAACTTTCCAACTAACCTGCGATACTAACCAGGATCATGTAATAACTCTCCCTTATCTTCCTTTAGCTTATTATTTGGATCCATTGGAGTGTCCACAAGTTTAGAACCCAACATACCGGTCTCAAATAACAAATCAAGGACATACTTTTTTTGAGAGAGAGAAATGCCCATTTGTGACCTAGCAATCTCAATCCCTAAGAAGTATTTCAATGAACCCCAATCCTTGGTACTAAATCTACTTTGAAGGAAGCTCTTCAAATCAACAATACCCTGTGCATCATCACATGTGACAACAATGTCGTCTACATACATTAGTAGTCAAATTCTGCCACTAGATGAATAACGACAAAATACTAAATGATCTGCACCATAATGAATTAGACCAAACTCAGCAACAGCAGTGCTAAACCTACCAAACCATGCTCAAAGAGATTGTTATAGCACAAATCCACCAGCTCCTGAGTTTGAGGCTCCTACTAGTTCCCCTTCTCCTGTGCCACCTATTGTTAGCTCAACTCCAAAGACTTCTACAAGTTCTTCTCCCTTTGAGATACCTAATGTCAGTGCTCCTTTTCCTGAGCCATCTACTACCAAGGTTCCTACTTCTGATGAACTTCCCATTGCTTTACGACAAGATAGATGCATTTGCATTCATCATCCTATTGCCCATTTTGTATATTTCACCATATGTCACCTCATCTTCAATCCTTTGTAGTTTGTATATGCCTTGTCTTCTATCTCTACTCCTACCTCCTTTCAGTAGGCCTTAGTATCTCTTAGTCGGAAGACTACCATGAATGAGGAAATAATGCACTTCAGCCAAATCAAACATAGGAAACTCACATCTCTTCTTCTTAGGGAAGAACAACTGGTTGTCGTTAGGTATACAAAATGAAAGATCTTCTTGATGGTTTAGTTGAGTGTCTCAAGGCTCGCCTAGCTACTAAAGGCTACACGCAAGACATATGGTATTGATTGCTTCAATATATTCTCACTAGTGACTTGGCTTAATTCAGTTCGCATTCTCCTCTTAGTTGTTGTCAGTCACTCATAGCCCTTATTTCAACGTAAGATGAAGAATTATTTTTACACGATATATGTTAAAAGAAAATAAGTCAATGTAAACAATAAAGTTGTCTCCCCCACTATAATAGCTTAAGCTTTAGGTGAGATGGTGACTAACACTTTAACAGCAAGTTTCAAGAGGAGATATATATGGATCAACCACTTGGATATACTGTTTCTAGCAATGAGAATCTTGTTTATTGTCTGCATCGAGCTCTACATGGTCTCTACAACGCATGGTTTGATCGGTTTAATGGTATTCTTCAAGATTATGGTTTCTAATGCTCCACATCTGATCATTATTTTTATACGTCAATCTACTGTTACTACCATCATCTTGATCGTCTACATATCATCTACATTGATGATATTATTATTTCTTATAATAATTCCACAAGTATTGCTAACTAAAAATAGCATTACGGGAAACAATTTCATACGAAGCATCTTGGAGAATTGAATTATTTCCTTAGGATTGGGATTGCTCGTTCTTCCCCAAGTATCTTTCTCTCCTAATAGAAATATACTCTTGATTTGCTCTCTGAGACTGTCCTTTTGGTTTCTCACCTTGGAGACACTCCAATGGATTATTTGGTTTTCCTTGACTTTGAGAATGATGACCCTTTATCTGAGATTGGTTGGTATTGTCATCTGTTGGGTAAGCTTACTTATCTTACAATGACTCGGCCAAATATTACATATGGCGTGGGAATAGCCGATCAGTTCATGCATGCTCCTTGCCAATCACATTTTGAGGTTGTCTGCCACATTCTAAGCTATTTAAAGCAATCACCTGGTCGTGGCTTACTATATTGCTCCTCTACTACATTAGATGTGAGTGGGTTTAGTGATGCTGATTGGGTAGATAGTCACATAAATAGAAGATTTGCTTCTGGGTATTGCACATTTGTCTGGGGTAATTTGGTGACTTGGTGAAAGAAGAAGTAGATGGTAGTTTCTCGTTCAAGTGCCGAGGCTCAGTACTGTGCCATGGCACACAATGCTTATGAGATGCTTTGAGTTTATTCTATTCTTCAGGAGTTTAATCTTAATGCACCGACTCCGATGCCTACGCAATGCGATAACTAGGCTACCATTTTCATTGCTAATAATCCTATTTTCCATAAAAGGACAAAGCAAATCGAGGTTGAGATTTTCCCCCCAAAAAGATCTCACCACTCTATTTGTGCATTCGAATTCTCATCTTGGTGATATTCTCACAAACTGCTGGCTCATGATCTTTTTAGCAGTTGTCTACCAAGCTGGGCACATTTGATCCTTATGCTCCAACTTGAGGGAGAGTGTTAGAATATTAGAATATGCAAGGTTCCTTTTTCTATAATATCCTTGATTATAAATACTACATGAGGGGGAGAAATTATTCTCTCCTAATCACTTTCTTTTCTCTCTTCTAAGACTACTATTATCATTTTATGCCCAAGGCAAGGGCAATAACACATATGATGATGAGATAACAGTAATATCCACATGTAATATAAGATGCAGTTGTATTGATTGTCCATATACTGTTATTGCATCACCAATATGCAATAAATAATTGGAGTAGAAATAATAAAACAGAATTGACGTGCTCAAGTATTGTACATAATTTTATGTCAGTCATGTTTAATTGGAACATGACACATGAAAATTGGAGTCGAAATAATCTGTTTATATATAAATGAGAAGAAAAGAATTTTTGGAAACACGAGAGATAGAAATTAGAGTCCAAATAATATAATTATTTATAAAAGAAGAAGAAAAGAATTTATCGTTGTCACCTTTTCGAGTAAACTTTCATTTTCTTCTTGCAGCAAATCAAGCTGCAATATGGATTAGCACCTCATTAAAGAAACTTCCAATGTATGGGGGGACAATAAGAAAAGGAAGCAGGAATTTTGCCTATCTCCTTGTCTGTTAACCCATCAAAAGAAACTTCTAAACTTTCCAAAAGAAAATGCCAACAAATCTTGGACTCCAAAACCACAAAATGTACCAGCTATCGGGGTGGCCCAACCTCATCATGCAGAGCCGAAGTAGAGAGCTGGGTGCCAATTTCACTTGAGTTCATACTTCCCATATCTAACGACAATCTGATTAGTGAACAAATAAAGGAAGGATTAATATGCATCCAAGGTATCTTACTTGAATTAATTGCAACCAATCTGGAAAACTTAGGATGTCTTGAATAATCATAAAAATTTCAGGATGGCATATTCAATTAGTTTGTGTAATCACATGGTAGCGAAAAGGATATAGCCATATGGGAAAAGGACAATGGTTGAAATTACTTCATAAATAAAACCATCAGTAATCACAAACGGATACTGTGAAGAAATTCATATAGTTAGAACAAGATGGCACATGCCTGGTTAAGACCTTCATGTCTTCACAAATGGGAGATCAAATAAATCAAAGAACATTGTACATTACTGAGAATTCTTTGGTTTATTGATGCAGACACAGTATCTTGAAGTGGAGTAAACAAGAAACGTTGACTGAGGAAATAAAAATTATCTGCGGTCTTTTAACTGCTTCTTGTAGCTCAGAGAATGAATGTTAAAGACATTACAGAATAAACAAGTCAACCATACATTTGACCACAAAATTTATATTTTGAGGTTAATTCCTGACCAAAACATAGTGAATTAAATTAAATTACAAACAGAAAAAGAGAGGAAAAAAATTCAAGGTTTATGTTATCCATACTCGAGTTTAAGAAAGTTCAATGCTTCAATGTACCTTTTATCCCTTCGATTACCAAGGGAAGTCTCTGTTGAAATGGAAGAAGTTTGTGACTTCAGTTTTATGGGTATGCTAGCAGGCACCATGGGAAATGTCTTAACTGCTAAATTTGGACGGCCAGCTGAGGTAGACCGAGCAGACAGAGGCTGTTCCATGGAGTTGGTGGGTTGAGATGATCGACTGCCTGACGCAGAACGATCAGATGGAGGTTGTGCTTGCTCCACAGAGCTGGAGTAAGGAGATGATCGGCCAGGTGTAGTAGAACGAGAAGATGGAGGTTGTACTTGTTCTACAGAACTGGAGTTCTGAGATGATTGGCCAGGGGTAGTATAACGAGCAGATGGAGGCTGTTCTTGTTCCACCGAGTTGATGGATTGAGATGATCGGCCAGCAAATGTAGAGCGAACAGATGAAGGTAATTCGGTTAAAGTGGGCTTAGATGGCCGTGTAGCCGAGATCGAATCAGACAATGGAGGTTGTTGTTCCACAGAACTTACAGTTCGGACACTTGGTACTGTATGCACAGATGGGGGCTGATCTGGGGAGGTACGAACTGACTAACAAATGTGAAAAATTCAAGTAAGCATAATATTCATAAACAACATTAGCATAAGTATTCAAACAGTATCAAGATATGCCCTGAAAGTTCGTGCCAACATGTGTTAATTTGAACTATTGCTCCAAGTCCATCAAAATTTCTTAAATTTAATCTCTCACTAAAGATATCGTATATCCCAAACTAGGAAATTTTGAGCTTCAATAATCAGCTAAAAATACCCCTTGGTGTTGATGGCATTAAACACATATTGAGAAAGATATGTTTTGAAGGCCTTTTCTTCGCAGAACCAATAATGCAAGGGCAAATGAGTGCATAACACTATCCATACAAATAGTTACAGATAATATTTGGCACTGATTTCCTAGTTCAATCACTAACTACCATATAATCCTCTGTTTGGACAGACATTGATTTCAAATCAATTGATTTGGAGCTAACTTTATAAAAATTTATATTAGGAATGTAATATAGGTAAATTGACAACTACTTTGTACCGCTTGAATCATTAATAACAATGATTTCAAATAATTAATTTTATATAAGTATTTGGAAAAATTTTACTTTATTCCCTTGAGTTTTACCTGAAATTTCCCTTTGGAATTAGAATTTTTTTTTTTTTTAACAATTAATGATCTGAGCTTTTTGTTAACTACAATTTTATTTTATAAGCTTTTTTGCTCTTGTAATTCTACCGTTTAATTGTCCAATTGATATAAATTTCAAAGGCAAAAAAAAGTTACTAAAGAAAACATTGCAACAAATGAAAGCTCATACGCTTAGTTCTTACCAAAAAAAAAAAAAAAAAATAGGGAAACTGACACAAAATTTCAAAGGCAAAAAAGTTACTAAGGAAAACATTGCGACAAATGAAAGCTCATACCTTTAATTCTTTTTTTTTTTTTTTTTTGTTAAAAAAAAGAAACTCAGATCCTAAAATAGAATTTTGGGCAAAACTCAAGAAAAAAATAAAATTTACCCTAACTATTTCAAATATGTCATTATTCATTGTGATCACTATTTCAATTTCAAATTGAAATCCTTATAAACCAAAGGAAAAATCATAGTTTTGGATTGATTCTTAATAATCACAAACACAATTGAGAATTTTTTATTTTTATGTTTTCTAGATCGAACGTTTGTTAATGACAACAAACCCTATTCGGAGTTGAAAATCACAATGTAGATGGCAAATTGATCGATTTGTGTTGATGTAGTGGCAGAGCAGGTGTTAGTAACAATGGATCGCACAAGGCCGGTGCATTGGTGCATGTGAATTGAGATGAGTTGAGTAACTAAATGTGAACATAAAATCCTTCATCCCAAATTCATAAACGAAGACATATCAAAATTTGAATCCTTAGTACAATGACTACCCAAATATATGCATGCATATATATACATACGCAAACGAGAAAAAAAAAAAACACATGCATATTTGATTGTTTAGAACGAAGGGATAGGATTATTGTTACCATTGGACGGGGCCTAGCTGCCCTTCCACCTGCAAGGCCAATGCTCCCACGGGCGGAGCCGCAGTCATACAAGAGGTCGTCGTTGTCGTCGTCCTCGCTACCGTCCTCGTCGTGGTGAGACATCACCTGAGCGAGCCTCTGTGCTGCGGCTTTGGTGGCGGTGTTCTGCGGTCTCTTGAGGTTGGCCACCATACCCGAACGTACATGGTGGAGTGGGGACATCATCAAGGGGGAGGAAGGAGGCCCTTTGGACAGCTCTGTGCTCTTCTTCCTCACATGCACCGGCCTTGTGCGATCCATTGTTACTTACACCTGCTCTGCCATTGCATCAACACAAATCAATCAATTTGCCATCTACATTGTGATTTTCAACTGCGATTAGGGTTTGTTATCATTAACAAACATTCGATCCAGAAAAAATAAAAATAAAAAATTCTCAATTGGATTTGTGATTATTAAGAATCAATCCAAAACTATGATTTTTCCTTCCGATTTCTAGGTTAAATTATAAATATATATATATATATATATATACACATTCACACATATACTAAAAAAATTAGCTTTTGTTTGCCTAGCTAACCTTTGATGATTGCCAAAAATTACTTCTGCAAATGCAATTCTCTTTACACTGCTAATGAGAGATAATTGTTGGACAAAATATTCCAATTAGGAAGATTTCATAACTTTAAATAAATAAAATTAGTTTACAGAGTACTTATTTTAGATAGTGATATATTTTATTAAAAAAATGATAATTCCAGAGCAATATCAAAAATTGATATTGATAGAAAGGGAGATAAAAGTGAATAAAAGTAATAAAAAGTCAGATAAAATAAGATAAGTTGTAAGCTCGTAATTCATGCAGTGACATAAAAAGTAAATAATTTTTAAATATTTTTAAAAATTTTTAAAAATTCATGGCAAACTAAACAAAACCAATATTATATTACCCAATAGATTATATATTTTGTTAACAACATGATACTTTGGTATTAGCATTTCTTTTCATTAAACTCATTAATATTGTATTATAACTATTACATCTTAATTTAGTTGTGTGTTATATCCATCTTCGTAATTAAACCACCATTAATTTTTTATTGCACAAAATAATAAATTATAATATTATACCATTAGGCTATACATAATCTAAGGAATTGAATGATGGGTATAAGTGATATTATAAATAATTAGTTGAAGTGCAGATGTATTACATGTATAATTAAAATTAATAAGTAATTTTATTTAAATAAAAAATATATATATAATTTTATCTAACATAATTTACTTTAAAATTAGTTAAAATTATAATTCAATATCTAAATCACATTTTTGAAACCACAAAAGCAAAATTCTTAGCTTAATTGGTCCTCAAAGTAATGTAACATGAACCCATAGAATATATTTAATCAAGTTAACATGACAAGCAAATTATACCACAAGCAAAATGTGCTGTAAAATGACATTAAAAATCATAAAATGACATTTTTTTTTGCCAAAAATAAGTACAATATATGCATGCAATAACATAAACAAAAAAATCATTTGACATTCATACAAAAATTTAACATAAACAGAGAATCATATGTCATTAGTAATTAATTTTTCATATTTATAACTTGCTAAATCAAATAAAAAGATTAAAGCTATGTCAATGTTACATTACTTTGTAACAATAAAAGTATTAGATACATAAAATAAGAAACTTTGAGCTGTTTCTTAAAATATTGCATTGCAAATGTAAATAAAATTATGTACATAATTCTATTTAGACCAAATATATATATAAAATTTTATCCGATATAGTTTGTTTAAGGTTTGATTAAAATGTAATTCAATATCTAAAATCATATAATTGTATCAAAATGTTCAATATAAAATATCTTCGTATTTGCTCACATCAAAATTGGCCGTGATACATAAGAAAGCCTCCAACTACAATAGTACAATTTGTGTGAGTATCCAACATTCAAACACATTTTAAAGACCAAAAAAAGGAAAAATAAGTATTTATATGACACTATTACAATAATAATAATAATAATAATAATAATGTTTACAGGGTGAAGTAATAGTTATAAATGACTATGGTGGGAAACCCTTTTGTGTCCTTCGAAAGGATTGGTGTCCGTCAATTCCAAATTCTAAAGAAATTAGAAGGAATTAATAGTTATAAATGACTATGGTGGGAAACCCTTTTGTGTCCTTCGAAAGGATTGGTGTCCGTCAATTCCAAATTCTAAAGCAATTAGAAGGAATGAGACCATCAAATTCCTCAACAACCGTAACGAAACACCGTAATCTGATGAATTGGTTACGTGTAACTTATGTCACAACCCGGCAACTGTGTAACATTCTTCTCCTACTTTATCTTCCAACCATCATCTCTCTCTTTTCAAGCAACACTGCCCAATCCTAAGATCCAAACTAACATTAGATGTGGAGACATTTACAAAAATATAATTAAAAAATAAATATTGTACAGAAATCGATCGTGGCAAAAGAATTGACAAAAATCGACTCGATATCGATAGTGGCACTGACGACACACTTAGGATATCGGTATTACCATTGACGACACCGACTTTTTCGCCCTTCACAGGACAAAATGAGTTCTTACAGGGTGTCGGTAATAGCAGTGACGACACGGGGCAGGCATGTCGGCAATACCATTGACGACATGAGTTTTAAGTTGATTGAAGTCGTCACTTCTAGTAACGACACCCCATTGCATTTCTTCACTACAGTTCCATCGGTAATGCCATACCGTGCGTGATGCAAGCATCAGGTAGTCTTTTATAATTTATATTTTAATTGTGATCAAATATAACTTTTTAGCATCAACAGGCATGTCGGCGGGTAGTCTTTTAATTGTTTATTTATATATTTTATATTTTAAAATCTTAAAATAAGTAAAATAAAAAATGATTTTGTTATTTATTTTAATATATTTTTATAAATTAAAGATGCTAAAAATAAAATTATGTCATTTTTCATTTTATGTATTAACTCATTTTTTATTTTTTAAAAATACAAGTAATCAAATACGTTTTGAGCAATTTTTTTTTTAATTTTAAAAATACAAAATGAAAAAATGAGGTAAAAACAAAAAATAAAAAACAAGAAAATAAAAAAAAGAAAAACAACCAAAATGTTACCTTAATTAAATGATATTATTTATTTAGGACATGGTTTGTTACACGGACTTTCCAGTTTGGTAAACCAAGAATAGCTATCTTTCTTTGGGTTTTTTTTTTTTATAGATATAACTTTTTGATATGACTTTCCAGTTTGATTTTTTTCATTTTAGGAAAAATGGCAATAGAAAATAAAAAATAAAAAACATAAATAAGAAAATGACACGTTAAATGGGTTCTTAATATTAAATTTTTAATTTTAATTTTTTATTTTTGTTAGGCATGATTTTATTTTTTATTTCAACACATTTTTTTGGAAAATACGATAAATATAGATATACAATCTAATAATTAATTTAATTAGTATTAAATAAATCTTATTAAATTATTTTTAATAAATATCATAATTAAATTATATGAAATATATGTTATTTAATCATTTATGTACGGGTTATAGGCTACCAAAAAATTATATTTTATTCAATTTTTTTAACAAATATAATTAAATTATAATTTATTATATTTTTTATTTATTAAATTAAATAAGAGTTAATAAATAATTTAATTTAATTTTTATAAAACATATTTTACTAAATTTAATGAAAATTTTAAAACTAGTTAAATTAATATTTATTAAAAGAAAAATTAATAATAGTAAATAAAATTATGTTTTCAAATGTAATTTTATTTTTCATTTTAAAAAAAATGGCAATAGACAATAAAAACATAAAATAAGAAAAATGACAGCATTATTAAATGGGTTCTTAATATTAAAATTTTAATTTTAAATTTTAATTTTTATTTTTGTTAGGTATGATTTTATTGAAAAATTTCAGCACCTTTTTTTTGGGAAAAATGATAAATATTTTAGTATATAATCTAATAATTAATTTAATTAGCATAAAATAAATTTTATGAAATTATTTTTAATAAATATCATAATTAAATTATATGAAATATATTTTATTTTATGATTTTTAATATTTTTTTATTCATTTAAATAAGGGTTCTAGGCTACAAAAAAATTATATTTTATTCAGCCATTTTTAACATTTTTACAGTAATAGGGCTATTATTATAAAAAACTCTCAACCGGTTACATTTTTACGGTGATTTCAAATCCACTATTTTAAAACTCCTTAAATTTATGATCAAGTCCCTATTGAAATTAAGAAAGATATATTGAAGCAATTCATTTTATATAATTACCTACGGAAATATGTTTTTATTTACATACTGGAGATGAGAAATCTAATAAGAGTAAAAAGGAAAATGGAAGAGGTGTGGTCGATCACTCCGTGCCACAGCAAGGCCTCTTTCGTACAAGGCGTGGTCGGCCTGCGTATGGAGGCACATCGCTCACTATGTCCGCTAACGTCATGGGTGCCTCCTCCATATGTGGCTCCCCTCCCGGTGCATCGTCAACATGTGCCTCCCTCATCGGTGCATCGTCATCAATGTGTGGCTCGTCCCATTCTGCTGTAGGCATGACCATGGGAATATGCGTAGATGATGACGTGTCTATCTGCTGTGCTTTGGGTCGACGTGTGTAAGCCTTAACTGGTGCCTGTGGGGCGGTCACGGACATACCTGTCTCAAACGCATCAGCAGGTGATCTGAATACTGGAGAGGTAGAGAATGGCTCTATGTGCAGAATCCCCGACCATAGGTCATCCATATCCGAGGACAGCGAAGCACATGGCTCTGTAGCTGATGGTGGGGTCTAAACGTCGACACTCAGATCTGCAGGGGGTGTGTGTGCGGTCTGTTGCTCGACACTCGGGGCTGAGAAAGGCATATGTGTCTCGTGCATGCGGAATGATGTGGCTACTGGGGCTGCAGAACTACTCGGGAACTCCAGCTGGGGCATAGGTGGAGGAGATACATCATCCCGGGGCTCGGGCCCATATATAGCAGGATGCCGCTGTGATCGTCTCCCAGTAGGCCGTAGTCTACTGTATCGCGCTGATCCAACCTACGAGTATGAGCCTAGCTGTGTAGTGGGAAAGAGTGCCCGCAGTCTCACCTCATGATCAATCTCCGTGATAACCGGTGCTGCCTAGCCAATAATGTCTTGTAGTGCTTGAGTATGCCCATACTGGTCCGGACCCTCGATGGCTGTAACTGCCAATCGGTGCATACGCACAATTGTGTCAACCTGTATTCCACAACAAATATGTAATTCAGTTAATTTTGAAACAAACAAGTAAATTTAGTATATTTAAACATGGATACGTAAAATACCATACCAGGATCGACATATCAGCTGCCACCGGCTGAGATCCAACAGGTGGGACATGCGAGGGTGGCGCGATATGACTCCGGGTGATCTGACGATACTAGTCCATGTATGGGTCGTCATACAGTTGACGCGCGATACAAGCATGACCCTGGACGATCGCCTCGTGTCGTTTGGCCTACTCCTCCACATACCTTTGATGGTACGCCATCCAATCCACCTCCCGTCGTCCGCGTCTTGTGAACTCGTGAAGTTGTGTATCTATGTCAAAGTCTGGTGGGATCACCTGCCAGAGGCAAAACTGTCTCATGACACGGCATGGCAGGTGGTACTCGACAACCTCGTAACATATAAGAGGACATGTCGAGCACCACACTGCCTCCCCAGCTCGACAGTATGTAGGTAGTGTGTCAAGAAGAGACTGGGAGTATGGACACCAGGTCATCTGGTCTTCCCTCATTAGCGTTAACTGGTCCCTACAGTCTCTCAGTGGCCTTGCAAAGCTCACTGCCATCACTCCCTTCCATCTGCAGTCCCATGGATCCGCTGGCAGCCCGAAGTCAGCTAGTGTCGGGTCTGGGGGGGATATGGTCGTGTAATAACTGGCCGAAATTGTGCGAGTCTCTCCCATGCCCAAACCTATAAAAAATAACAAATACATTTAAATTTTAGTATTTCTACCAACATAATAACACATAAAATCGAACAACGCTCCTCGGTTATGTATTGTACCTGAAGGATGGCAATCGGTCCTGTCATCTCTGCTATGCGTGTTGTGGCAGTTGAGCACATCTCCCTGTATAACCACGCCAGCCCAGCAGCTCCCCAAGCCAATATACCGCACGCATCTAAGTCGCAGAGTAGTAACAAGTAATGCAACTTCACTAGGTTACCAGAATGATCTGGTAGTAACTGGCATCCAATGATGATAAGTATGAGTGCCCGAGCATGACACTCTGTATCCTCAACTGTGGCGCCTTCTGGCAACACAAGAAAATGCTCCGTGAGCCACGAAATCCTCAAACGACCCCTCCTAAAGTCCATAGGATCAGGGGCCCTACCTAGCAGCTCCTGGCATAATGCCTGGCGTCCCTGCAATCCCAGCTGCCGATCTGTCCCCGTCACCGGCTCTCCATCAACTCGTAGCCCTGAGATGACCTCCATATCCTGCAATGTGATGGTCGCCTCGCCAACCGAAAAATGGAAAGTATGTGTTTCCTGTCTCCACCGCTCAACCAACGATGTGATCAGCAGCCAATAGAGGTGGATAGCTCCTAAGCAGTATATCCCGTAGAATCCAGCTCTGTGTAACTGCTGTAGGACACGAGGATCCTGAGGTGGATCCAGTATCTGCCTAAGGGGATGCTGTGTCACCCGACATCGAATAACCTCCTCAAACTGTATATAACGCCAGTATAACGATGATAAGTGTTACCGCGTAAATAATACTTGAAATGATGACATAAGAATGACATTTCAATTATTGAATGTTATATACATACTCGAACTGGAGACTCCCAAATATCGGTCGATCGATGCTC
Organism: Vitellaria paradoxa; assembly: GCA_019916065.1. Classification (NCBI taxonomy): domain Eukaryota; kingdom Viridiplantae; phylum Streptophyta; class Magnoliopsida; order Ericales; family Sapotaceae; genus Vitellaria; species Vitellaria paradoxa. Next base: position 25,027,744 of record CM034243.1, read on the forward strand.
ACTCTGGGAGTGGAGTACACGGGCATCTAATGGCCCAGGATCCAACATCTGCCGTCGACGAGACATCTCGCTGTACGAAATCAACGTAAGCATTCACAATTTGTAAGTTAACGTGAGTAATTTCTAATGATATCATTCAACATTTAAATGAGTTTATTTCAATAAGTGTATGCAAACACAGTCACTAATTATGTAAAAACAAATACATTTCATCCAGAACTGAAAATATTACTTGTCGATATAAAACTATTTCATTAAACAACTAATATATAATACTGTTACACTACTTAAAGAGAATTACAATTTTCAGTATTCAAATCTACTGGGTCAAGAAGCTTGTGGCTGACGAGGATGACGCCTGTGCTTGACACTTGCGCCGATCATGACCTTGTTGTTTACATATGCCGCAATGTAGGGTGGAGCTACATTCCGACCTATCCACCTCGTTCCTCAACCTGATCGATAGAGGACGACCATGCCCACGGAGAAGATTGGGGTTAGGGATAAACATTGGGGTTTGAATGCTGGGCCAGTAGTCTTCATGTTCCAGAGGATGAAATTCCGGCATATAAGTGTCCGCGTACGACTTCATTAAGTATACACTCGGCACGAACTGCATCCAATCCATGTGTATTCGTTCACACGCTACTATCACATGTGAGCAAGGTAGTCTGAGGACCTCCCACTTCCCACAGCTGCACGTTCTATTCCTTAGTCCCACAACCTGTGTGTTGCTACCCCTACCAAGATGGGAACCAGTCACCACTTGGCACTCCCCAATAACATGATTGAACTCCATAACCTGATGAGCCAGTGCATCCCTTTGGAAATCAATTAGAAGTTTTTGGACCCGGGACCCACTCTCGCGCCATTGTTCATTGCATTCATAGCAATTTGCCGACGCTGATGGAAATATGAAACCGGTTTGTAGAATGTTAGCTGAACAGCGGCAGTAATTGGTAGGCTCCTAGCACCGCGTAGTACGTTATTAAAACACTCAGATAGGTTTGTTGTCATGATGTCATATCTGTGAGCCCCACCGTAACAGAAAATCCATTTCTCTTTTGGGAGTTCCTCTAAGTACTTCCATGCCTCAAGGTTGAGGGACTTTAGTAACTCCATTACCTCGTTGAACTTACGAACTTGAGTCGCCCTACCTGCTTGCTTCAGTAGGTCAGTCAGTTGCTTAGCTGGCCATTTCTTCTTGAAGTTGGACTCAATATGCCTCAAGCAGAAGCAATGGTGTGCGGTGGCCCATCCAGAACGAGGGGAGGCAACTGCAGCTTTTATGGCATTATACCTGTCGGAGATAATGCACAATTGTCGATCTCTGCACGCGTGCCTTCGAAGCATCCTCAAGAAATACATCCAACTATCATAATCTTCATCGTCCACCTAGGAAAATGCAAGGGGAAACACCTGCAGGTTTGCATCTTGAGCCGTTGCAATAAGTAGTTTGCCAGTGTACTTTCCATATAGGTGAGTTCCGTCGATTGACACAACGGGGATGCAATGAACGAATCCGTCAATGCAAGGCTTGAAACTCCAGAACACATACTGAAGAACCCTTTGGGCCCCGCCCATATAAGGATGATGCTGGTAGCGAACGATCGTCCCTGGATTGTACGTTTGAACAGTACTCAAGAACTTTGGGAGTAACAAATATGACCGCTCCTAATCTCCAAATATCTTTGCCACGGCTTTCTGTTTGCCGAGCCATACTTTCCGGTAAGAGACGTCATACTTGAATCGGTCCTTTACTTCGGATTGCTGCCAGACGATGGAACAGGCGAGGTTGGACTTAACCAAATGGAGGATATTATTGCAAATAAAGTTTGAGTCAATCTGTGCGTGATCTTCGTTGACCTGTGCGAAAATGCATGTGTGGGGCCCCTCGTACTTAGTAATTTCGAATAGACCATGTGAGCGTAACTTGCTTGCTCGCACTCGCCAGTTGTACTCCCCGTTAGTTCACCTCGGGCATTGAGCGACCCAACAATTCCTGTTTGATTGCACAATTTCATAAGGCTGGTTCGATCTAACAGCGTACAGTTTCATAGATTGGACTAGGTGGTCCTTATCTTTGAAAAGTAGCCCAATGCATGGCTCTTCATTATCCAGGTTCCAAGTTCGACGGCGGAACGACGGGGCCCAAGAAAGTGAACTATCATCCATTTCAACGTTGTTGAACATTTCAAACATTGGCTGATGCATTTGTCGAACAACACTTTGATCTTCTTGATTAATAGCTGGAACCTCACTTCTGGTTACGACGTCATTAGCTGTCATGTCTGTATGATCTAGTTCAATGTCGTCATCGTCAATAGGGGCTCCAGTTGCATTGCAATCTTCAGCCTGGTCGGCCACATAATCCCAATACATATCTTGTTGCTGGACAAATGTACGGACTGGATCATAGATAGGCTCGGAAGAGCGGACCGACAGGTTGCCTGGATCATTGTAGGGGAAGGAGGGCATGGCTTCATTGTAACTGGCAACGAAATTCTCTGCCGGATCATGTAATGGTGAGCTGCTTTGTCCAGCAACTGTCGCAGGGTTAGAAGGCTCATATTCCAAAAAGAGGTCACAATGATCGCGGTGCAGATTCTAAACTATAGCAAACATTGCCTCCACTGTGTCATCATCCACTACGTATAGAGGTCTATGAACTATTTGGCCTGCACTCCCAACAATTGGATATCTACACACCACTCGCAATTCTACTTCAGCCGGGTCTATACCAATGACCTCATATAGTTTAGCCATTAGCATCGCATGTGTTGATTGAGCGCTAACCCTGATACAACGTTTGAATGGCTTGTCATATCCCACGTCGTCCTCTGCATTGATAATGTTCCCTCCCCAAAAACAGAATAATGAAATTCGTCCTTGTGACATCACGAACAGTCAACGAACAACAGATATTAGACCTGAACAACATGATTATTAGGGACGGTACCGATTCACGAGAGATTAAAACGAGGGGAAGTTTCATAAACCACCCTTAACTTAACTGAACCTAACCATTATAACTACACTTCAATAGTTTCCTATAAGTAAACTTACTTGTTAAAAAGATTTAGTTGATTAAAAATTTAGTTCTTAAAAAAAAATTAGTGTGTCAATTCTCAGATAAAAGATAAGGATTATTTTCATATTATTCTTAAAATATAAGCACAAAAAAATTAGTTGTTATAAATATTTTTATCTTACTATTAAATTTCTCTAAATTTAGATATCAAAAAAATTTAATTGTTAAAAATTTAAGTTCTTAAAAAAATTAGTTTTTGAAATTACAAATAGATATTTTTCGCAAATTATCTTAAATTTCAAAACAAATAAAAGCAAATAGCTTTTATTTGATTAAATTGTGAAACAAAGTATAAGAAATATTTTTTTTATTATTTTTAAATTGTAAGTATACAAAATAATTTCATTGGTAAAAATATTTTGATGTTGCTCCTGAATTTCTCCAAAATTAGTTGTTTAAAATTTTAGTATTTGAAATTACAAACAGATATTTCCTAAATTATCTTAAATTTCAAATTAAGCAAAACCAAATATTTTTTAAATAATTAAATTCTAAGATAAAAGATAAGGATTATTTTCATATTATTCTTAAAATATAAGCACAAAAAAAATTAGTTGTTATAAATATTTTTATCTTACTCTTAAATTTCTCTAAATTTAGTTGTCAACAAAATTTAATTGTTAAAAATTTAAGTTCTTAAAAAAATTAGTTCTTGAAATTACAAATAGATATTTTTTGCAAATTATCTTAAATTTCAAAACAAATAAAAGCAAATAGCTTTTATTTGATTAAATTGTGAAATAAAGTATAAGAAATATTTTTTTATTACTCTTAAAATGTAAGTATACAAAATAATTTCATTGGTAAAAGTATTTTGATGTTGCTCCCGAATTTCTCCAAAATTAGTTGTTTAAAAATTTAGTATTTGAAATTACAAACGGATATTTCCTAAATTATCTTAAATTTCAAACTAAGCAAAACCAAATATTTTTTAATTAATTAAATTCTAAGATAAAAGATAAGGATTATTTTCATATTATTCTTAAAATATAAGCACAAAAAAAATTAGTTGTTATAAATATTTTTATCTCACACTTAAATTTCTCTAAATTTAGTTGTCAAAAAAATTTAATTGTTAAAAATTTAAGTTCTTAAAAAAATTAGTTCTTGAAGTTACAAATAGATATTTTTCGCAAATTATCTTAAATTTCCAAACAAATAAAAGCAAATAGCCTTTATTTGATTAAATTGTGAAATAAAGTATAAGAAATATTTTTTTATTACTCTTAAAATGTAAGTATACAAAATAATTTCATTGGTAAAAATATTTTGATGTTGCTCCCGAATTTCTCCAAAATTAGTTGTTTAAAAATTTAGTATTTGAAATTACAAACGGATATTTCCTAAATTATCTTAAATTTCAAATTAAACAAAACTCAATATTTTTTAATTAATTAAATTCTGAGATAAAAGATAAGGATTATTTTCATATTATTCTTAAAATATAAGCACAAAAAAAATTAGTTGTTATAAATATTTTTATCTTACTCTTAAATTTCTCTAAATTTAGTTGTCAAAAAAAATTAATTGTTAAAAATTTAAGTTCTTAAGAAAAATAGTTTTTGAAATAACAAATAGATATTTTTCTCCAATTACATTAAATTTCAAAAGAAATAAAAGTAAATATCTTTTATTTCATTAAATTGCGAAATAACGTATAAGAAATATTTTTTATTACTCTTAAAATATAAGTATAAAAAATAATTTAGTTGCTACTCGATTTATATTGCTCCTCAATTTTTCCAAATTTAGTTGTTAAATAATTTAGTATTTAAAAATTACAAGTGGATATTTTCCTAAATTATCTTAAATTTCAAAATAACTAAAATGAAATATTTTTTATTTGACTAAATTAGAAAATAAGTTATAAACATTATTTTCACATTACTCTTAAAATATAAGTAAAAAAATAAGTTGGTTAAAAAATTATTAACAAATTATTATTATTATTATTATTATTATTATTATTATAAACATTATTTTCACATTACTCTTAAAATAGAAGTAAAAAAAATAAGTTGGTTAAAAAATTATTAACAAATTATTCAAAAAATTATTATTATTATTATTATAAACATTATTTTCACATTACTCTTAAAACATAAGTAAAAAAAAAAATAAGTTGGTTAAAAAATTATTAACAAATTATTCAACAAATTATTATTTTTTTTCTTTATAATTCAAGGTGTTCTTCACTAACATTTGAATTTTTTAGTAATCCTGTACAAATTTGAACGATTGATAATTAAAAAATAAACTTAATATTTGACTAACTAAACTAAATTACTTTTATTATGTATTATAAACACAACATGTTAATATGAATTTTAATGAAAAACAAAAGAATTATTATGTAATTTTCAGAATAACTAAATTTTGAGACCAGTTGTTAAAACAAATTTACTTGTCAAAAAGTTTAGTTGTCAATAATAGTATACTAATTTTTAACTTAAACCAGTCTAAAAAAATTGAACGTATTCTCAACGTATATCAGTTTTAGATTCTGTAATTTGATGTCAATATATCTCCAAATACAATCAATGAACACAAATTAATGTAACAAACATGCAATTAACAAATAATAAATTAAATCTAAACAAATAATAAACAAACAACTCACAGAAAAATAGCAGACAGCTTGGAGTTTCGGTTCTAGCAGAAATTTGTATAATCCACAGCCACAGTGTACAACTTGGAGATTTTGTTTCAAACCATATATCACAAATCAAATACTCAAAGTATTCAACTTATACTCAAATCAACAAACCAAAAATCGTGATTTTATACTCAAAATCAGAAATGTGTATTCGAATGTGAGTATATATATATATATATATAGATGGGTGAAAGTAGGGCCAAAACTAACTTGTTAATGTTGAAGATAATTCCACTTTTTTAGTGTGGCCTGGCAAGGAAATGACCGGCGTGTAGAGTTGACCGTTGGAGAAGCAGCAGAACGGGCAAGCGGGAGAAGCATGCGCGACGGACTGAATGACCAGAGCTTGGAACGAAGGTAAGCCGTGGGGTGTCGTCGCTGGTAGTGACAAGATGCTTCGCGTGTCACCCTACCAGCCGTGCCCTCACTGACGACGTGAAATTTCTGAAGGTTTGAGGTGCCAAGTGTGTCGTCGTTGCCACTAACGCCATGGTGTCGTCGGTAGCAGTGACTCAGTACTATGAATATCACCCTTACTGAAATTTAGTTTTGGCAATGGGTACACAAGCGGGTAATAATGATCTATAGGTAGAGATGGAAACTTGTGGAAAAACTATGGTATGCCAAGGATTGTTTCCCTTTCTGTCCTGGCCAGTCAGATCGCTAATTACAATGGCTATATTTTCAGTTGATGACACTAATAGTACACTTGCGAGTAGAGCCCAATAAGTTATTTCGAGGTGGCAAACGATGATACATTTGAGAATAGAATCCGGAAATATGCTAGTTCCCAATGATGGAGCAGTAGAGAATAAGATTTCAATTATTTATGTGTAGAATTATTTTAAGAGACACTAAATTATTGTTTACCATGAATATTAAGATAGAAAAATCTCTTTAAAGTCTGCACCGTTATGGGTTTAATATCGAGACCTCAAGGGTCTGAATTTGAGAGATAGGCACTAATCAACCATTGAACCATCAACAGCGCTAAAAGATGAGAACACAGCTCAAATCTCTCTCCCGGAAACCAATTGATCCTCGACGACACTAAGCCCCAGCCCATCTTATTCGTTCGTATGATTGTTAGAGGCCATGTCTCCGATGAGGAAGCTTAAAAGATGATTGGAAGGGCATTTTGGTTTGTTCAGATTTTATTTTATTTTTTTTGATATTAAATACTTGCACTCTTATGCCTATGTGTCTCACACATAGTTAAGTTTAACAATTCCGTCCAACTTTACACTGTACTCGCGAGTACAGGGGACATCGATGAATAATAATGAGGTACAACAGTGTAAGTAATTCTGACGCTAAGTACAAGGATATAAAGGCATTTATATCCAAGAAATAACACTCAAGTAACATTAAATTCCTAATAAAAACTTACAACAACTTATTTTTAGTTTTTTTATTTTCTCGAAGATAGAACATCAAATTATAATTAGTAAGTTAGAGGCTAAGATGACTCGAACTCATGACATTTGTCATAAGCAGAGGCAGATTTTTCCCGCTTAACGGGCCTCTTATCAGATCTTGTTTGTGTCATGAGAAAAAACTTCATTACATCCCAAGTACAAGGTGATCGAGGTAGCAATTTAAATTTATAAAACAAAATGTACCAGTCGTACCCACAAGGAGAGACATTATTAATTCACAATTCTTCTTCTCTTAGTAAATAGGTGTCACACATTTAAAATTAGAGAAAATTGATTTGAATTTTGAAAATAAAACATACCTAAACATTTCATCAAACACCTAGGAGACGACAATTAAATCCAATGTAAAGTGAGTTAAAAAATATGAAATTAAGGGACCAAGGACGAAGGATGAACTATCCAATTAACATGCAATAAACCAATTTGAAGGTGAACATATTCTACCTAAATGGATCTAGGCAAAACCATCACAAGGTGGGGTTAATTTAGAGAAATTAGATCCAACTGCTAGAATATATAGGGGAACATAGCATCAATTATACATGACTTAATAGATCTATGCATGTAAGCTATCTAACAAATACCTAATATGCAAGCAGGGTTTACACAAGCACTATGCATACATAACATGCAAAGTCTAGAAAAAGTATGCAAACATGAGAGTTTTGTATGTAAATTACCCATAGAGACATTTTATCAAGAGAAATCGGAAAGAACGAGATACAGAGAGAGAGAGACATTGCTTGGATTTCAAAAGGAAAAAGAGATGTATGGTTGAGGGGAGGAGAAAAAGAACGCATGCATGGAGATTCTATTTGTTGGAGGTTCGAGAATCTATGAAAAACATGAGAGGTTTGTATGTAAATTACCCATAGAGACATTCTATCAAACACCTAGTGTGTATACAATTTCAATACAAGAACTAAACGTAACTGGCATGAAAAATCGAGTAGAAATTGCATATAAAAGACGAATTGAAAGAAGATTAACTGATCAACATCTAAATATGTAGAAATCGGAATTAACTTGCAAATTGTACCTTAATTGATTCAAATACATGAAAATCTTCAAGTACTCAATGGTATTTTGCCTTGACCTACTCCAAAACATCAAAACTCTAAAGAAATTAGCAAAAGAAATTAAAATCTTATGTGAGGATATGGAGAAAACTCTCAAATCCTCTCTAATCTAACTTACTTCTACTCTAAGTAATGTATGTAGATTACCTATATATATTCTCTAATGAAACTCCAACTAGTATTTATAGCCATCTTATCTAAAAATTATAAAAATTCCATTAAAAAATTCATAATTGACTCGTCCGAATAAGGGTCCGGACGAACCATTTGACTTAGAAGCTTCCTAAATTCAGCCGAAAACACCCCTTTCTGTCAATTGAACCTTTGTGTGCATGGGACATCATCCATACAAGCGTTCGAAGGGTCTAATTATACTTAGACGTTTTTTTTTCTCCATCTCAGGTTCCTTTCTCTTTGTCATACGAATAGAAGTGCAGACGACGGCTTGTCCGAACAAGGATCCAGACAATTTGTAACAAGTTTAGCTTGATCTTTGCTCTCATTTTGACTTTAATTCACTAATTATAATCAACAATTTCATGTAAGCACTTGAAATGGGGAAAATAATATTTATAAATATCTAACTCATTTTAGCATTTAATTATGCATAATTAATCATATTTTAACATGCTTAAATTATTATTTTCCGTGATTAATCAAATCTTTAATCCTACCCTTGAAAAAACAGCCTTCTAGTAGGAGATTAATCCTCACAACCAAACTTATTAATGAAAAAGTACTTACAATCAAGTCTTATAAAAAAAAAAAAAAAAAACAAACAAGGAATGAACAAAAGGGTAAGCATAAAACTTTTGTAATGTAAGGTTAAAGAAGAACGACGTGGACAGCCATTTATTTTACAAGTAAGGAGATTAAGGTGCCATTTGGAGCACAAAAAAAGTTTAAAAAAACTTCAAAAGTTTTACCTTTTTCAAATTCTAAAAAATTTCAATTTTTTTTTGAAAAAGTTATCAAAATTTGTTAGAATGAACCAAAATGGTGCGTTCCAACGGATTTTACCAGATTTTTTTAAAAGTTGAACTGACATTTGCATCAAAAAGTTTCATAGAACTCCAAAAATTTTTAAGATCTTTTATTAAAATTTTGTCACGTGTCACTTTATATAATTTTTAATAATTTTATATCAAATTAAAGATAAACATCCTCCTATCATTTCAAAATAACTTTTTACATTCTAAACTCCAAAAAAATTTTACTTTTGGTTTTTTGAGTTTTTTGGGGGCTCCAAACGCACCCTAAGTGTGGGTTTAGGGTATTAAATTTGGCCAAAAGCATATAATTTTTACCAATTTTTCTAATTTTTTCCAATTCTTATTAATCTTTTTTACACATTTCGAGTAACACATCAAACGCCCAACAATTTAAAATTTATCTATTTTTTATTTTTATTTTTTGTTTTTTTTTTTTGTTTTTGGTCAAAATTTACCACTTCAAATAACTACCACATGACTTTTTTATGGGAGGTGAAAAACAACTTAAATTTGGGAGGAGAAAAATTGCGCTATGCCAATACAAAATTAATAGACGATTTAAACCATTGTAACTCAGCACAACAAGAAAAAAGATACATAAATTACATTAAATCATTTTTAGCAGTACAATTCAAAAATATAAGACTAAAAAGAAAAACATATTCTCTTTTCTAAAGAATACCCTTTTTGAAAGGTATTTTCTAAAGAATACCGTTATAAGTTTATCTTGAACGTTAATATCACCTCAGCGAACAATATCCCAGGCATAATTATTTTTTAATATTCAGGCATAGCTTGGAAAAAAAATAAAGCTAATTTTTTTTTGTGTAACTAACTACTAATTAATTACTAAAAAATTAGGTTTTTTTTTTTTTTTTTGTATTTAGAAAGTGAAAAAAAACTAACTTTTTTCGATGGCTCAGGATGTTCAGGTCAAATTGCACGCGTTTCGACTAATCCTTGAAGGCCCTAAAATTAATAACCGAATAAGTGTCTAGTGACCTTGAAGAGACTCGAGTAAGAAACAATTGGGGAGTATTAAAAAAAACACACTAGTTTGTTAGTAACTGACTTTTTAATTTTTTTTATTTGTTAACATATTAATTTGGCCTTCATAGTTAAAAAAAGTTTAAAGTATAAGATGGTAATTTTCGTCATTTAAAAAAAAAAGGACAAAAAGTTAAGGTGGTATTTAGTTTACTTTTCTATTTTATGTGTTTTAAAAATCTTAAAACTAGAAAATAGAAAATATTATGTTTTCTTCATTTTGAGATTTTCTTTATTTTTGGTTAAAAATGTCCAAAACGATTTGTTTTTTTTTTATTTTATATGTAAACTCATTTTTTATTTTTTAAAATAAATTTTGAAAATACAAGTGACCATTGTTTTAACTGTTCTTCTTATTTTCAAAAGCATAAAATAACAAGTTTACTCAAAACAGAAAATAAAAAATAAAAATAAAAAACAGAAAATAAAAAAACAAACTAAATTACACCCAAAAAGTTAGAAGCTACCGTGCTTCTCAAAAGTTACCTCAGGTACCCGGACCAAATTTGCGGCAAGTCAACTAATTGCGGCACCTGAATTTACCCGAGATTTGAATTAGTGAGGAATTGGGAGCAAGGTCTAATTATCAGTGTTCAATACGTTAGGCAAAATGGCTTAAGAAAATTGTGAAGGAAAGAGTATTGATTGACAATAGTGAATAAACCTGAATTTTGGGAATAAATCCTATATTTATAGTAAAATGGTATAAATAAATTAATATATATAAATAATGGAGATGCAATGATTTTATATGTTATATGTATAAATTAAAGTATACAGTGTTTATTTTTCCTTAAATGTCTTTTATTCCACATTTAATACTTTTCACTTTGTATTAAATACGCGTAGAAAGAATGAATGTCAGAAGAATGTCCAAATGTTGTAGAAGAATGAACTAACTAAGTTAACTTTAAAGTAATAAGTTTAGTTCATTTATTACTATTTTTCATTTATGATTAGAATTACATCATTAGGTGATGGGATCTAACTGTAACGATTTTATGATTATTAAACCAACGCCGGACATGTTTCTATTGTGTTCGGAATAATGTCACAGTGTTTCATCGTATTATACTTGAAAGGGCACCATGAGCCCTTTGTTATTTTTGTACCAACAGATTCATCGCCATGCTAAGCATTGAAATCGCGTTTGTATTGTCGTCAATCTGGAATATACCGTCCACTAGGCTTTAATTTGTCTTTCCTTCCAATACGATGATCTCCTTGTCTTGATTGATTCATGGCCCTGTCTTCTTCTGCTCTCTTTGTCCTTCAATGAACACCATTTTTGTTTTCTTTCTTTGGGGTGGTTAGTTCAATGGACCCCATTTTTGTTCATCAAATTTTTCTTAAAAAAAATGGGCTCCTCCAATTTTTTCTATGCGTCTAGTTATCACTAAATCTCGCTCTCTCTCTCTCTCTCTCTGTCTCTCTGTGGATTCTGATGGTGAAAGGGTTGGTTCTGAAACTTGAATTTGCAGGTCCGGAGATCTAAGTACGACCATCAACCTTGTAGTTTTTTCATGCTGAAGGAAAGCAATGAGTGAACAGCTTTTGGAAATTCATCCCCGAGAAATCAAGTTCATATGTGAGTTCATCTATCTTCGTCGCATGTCTTTTTCACTCATCAGTCTTACGACGGCTAGCAGGAACCGACCGTGATTTCTGGCTAACGTTATCCATTTAAGAGTAAACTAACATGCTCGTCTCAGTATTTGGGTAATTACGTTTACAATTTCTTATTATCTAAAAGTTAAATTTACATTTTTTTTATTTTAAAATATGATTAATATTAACTTTCTTCCATTAAAATTTAATAAAAAATATTAAAATAACTAAAATTTTAGATGTTTTACATATTTTACACGTTCGTCTCTCACATCTTTGTTAATTTTTTTATTTACAAAAATTCCTAAAAACTTTTTGTTTTTGTTTATTTTTTAAAATTTTGAGTATTTTTTATGAAAATAGTTTTTAAATTATTCCTATTTTTTCTATTTTGTTCTCAAACTATCAAACATATCTATTACATTATTAAACTATCTAATTCCATTCTATTTGGTCCGAATACTAATTTCATCCATTAAATTTAATCGAAAAATTGTCATATGTGGGTCATGTGACTTTTTTACGTCATTCTAGGGATATAATGGTCAATTCATCTCTATTCCTCTAATCTGGCGCCAAAAAATGTATATTTTTAAATATAAATTATGAATATTAATTATTAAAAATATTTTTTTTATTAATTATAATTTTATAAATTTATTTTAAATTTTAAATATATATTTTAAAGAGAATACTTTGTTTTAAAATATATTCTTCTAAATATAATTTTATAAATTTAAAATTATAATTTATATTGATAATTTTAAAATTTTAAATATATCTTTTTAATGTAGATCTATTTAAATTATATCGTTAACTAATATAGTTAGATAAATATCATAAACAAATATACCTAAACTATTAGTAAGTAAATCATTTTTGAATCACATGACAATAATATATATTAGTTAATAATGTAATTTAAATAGATTTAAATTAAAAATACATTTAAAATTATAAAATTATGAATATAAATTATAATTTTAAATTTATGAAATTATATTTAAAAGAATATATTTTAAAACAAAACATCCTATTGAAAACATATATTTAAAATTTAAAATAAATTCATAAAATTATAATTAATAAAAATATGTTTCTAATAATTTATATTTAAAAACATAAAATTTTTGGCGGTAGATGAAAGGAATAGTCATGGATTGATTATTATGCCCCTAGGTGGGGTGAAAGAGATTAAATGACCAGCACATGACAATTTTTTCATTAATCTTAATAGATGGAGTTAGTGTTTTGACTAATAAAAAGAAATTAAATAGTTTAAAAATGTAATAGGTGTGTTTGATAATTAAGAACGAAATAGAAAAAAAGAAGAATAATTTGAAAGATATTTTCATAAAAAATTCTAAAATTTTTATAAAGAAAACTGATAAAGGAGTTGTTTGAAGTGCCAAAAAAAGCAACAAAAAAAAAAAAAAAAAACCAAAAGTGATTTTTTTTTTGAAATTTAGAATGTAAAAAGTTGTTTTAAAATGATAGTTAGATATTTATGTTTGATTTGATATAAAGTTGTTAAAAATTACATAAAGTAATATATGACAAAATTTTAGTAGAGAACTTTAAAAATTTTTTGAATTTTGTGAAATTTTTTAGTACAAATGTCAGTTCAACTTTTTCAAAAATCTAGCAAAATCTGTTAGAAGGCACTATGATGGTATATTTCAATGGATTTTGACAAATTTTTAAAAAATGTTGAAATTTTTTGGAGTTCGAAAAGTTGAAACTTTTAAAATTTTTTAGAGTTTTTCAAATTTGGTTGGAGTTCCAAACGGTCTCAAAATATATAATAAAGGGAGGAATAAAATAGGAAAATATCTAAATTTTTAATTATTTTAACATTTTTTATTAAATTTTAAATAATTTAATGAAAGTGAGTCAATGTTAACTATAATTCAAAATAAAAAAGTAGGTACAATTTTTAAAAATTGGGAGATATAGGGTCTGTTTGGAGTCCCAACTAAATTCAAAAGTTTCTAAAAGTTTTCAAAAGTGTATTTTGAAATTATTGTATAATGATTGTTGAATGTTTATATTTGATTTGATATAAAATTGTTAAAAAGTATATAAAGTGACACGTGTCAAAATTTTAGTGGAAGTTTTTGAAAAATTTTGGAATTTTGTATATTTTTTTGCACACGTGTCAGATCACTTTTATTTAAATTTTGGTAAAATCCGTTGGAACGGAGCATATGTGGTGCGTTTTAACGGTATTTTAAAATTTTGGCAGACCGTGTCAGCGGCAGCTGTGTCGGCTTTTGAGTTTTTCTAAATTTTTTTTGAAGTTCCAAACGAAGCCATAATTGTAATTATCCAAATTACGAGGAGAGTAATTGTAACATATCCTATTCTAGAATTGATTTTGATTGGATCAAGTGTACGCATCTCCTAAAATTTGGTTAATTAGAATCTGTTCAACCATTTTAAATTTGTTAGGAATCTTTCTAATTTCAAAAAGCTGCGAACAATGGACCAATCGCCATAAGGAAAAGTTTAATTCTTGTAATCAAAGATGTGAATAATTAAAACTTTCTTCCCAAGTATTTTAAATTACGGTAGAATTTGAAGTGGCGAAAAATAAAATAAAATAATATAAATATTAGTTCGTAGTTTGCCTAATGAGTTAAAAATTTTTCAACCCTTAAAAAAATTTATCAAAAATAAAATTTACTTCACATTTTGTATCCGTAGCAGCGTTTGTGAATTCGCTTTCGGGGATACTGGAAACAAATACTTCAATTACAAACCAAAAAAAAAAAAAAAAAAAAAAGCCCCCCCTCTCTCTTATCCTCTTTCTTTCTCCTCTGAAATTGTATCTTTTCCAGCTTCTCCTCCTCGCCGATCTCTCTTTCATGGAGGTCTTTAGGGGATTGACCGTTTTAGTTCTTGAATTTTGCTGGCATAGTCGCGATCGGAAGCCGAGCGCTGGCGCGAATTTCATCTTTGGATGGAAATTAGGAGCTTTTGGAGAGAGCAATTGGCTTTTTTTTTTTTTATTCAGTTGAAGATGAGAGAGACTGGAAACAAAGTGATCAATACGAACGGGAAAAGGACTATGGAAGCAATGGTGGGAGCATAATTGGTCCTTAGGGGTTTGGACCTCCTTTGTGATCTATTTGCTTGCTCTGATGTGGTGAATTCTTGATACTCGGAGGGTAGATATTTGAATTCTGCAACTAAGTCATCTTCATCTTCGTGGTCCATCCAACTGGGTGGTTGTTTTCCCTGTTTGGGTTTTTTTTTTAACATTGTGGCAGATCCGGCGAGTGCTGGAGAAGGTGGGGAGGGGCAGAGGGAGGAGGGAGATATTGTTCCAGCACAAAGCCATGACTGTGATCTCATATATAACAAATTTTTATATAATTATTCTCTCTCTAGACATCAAATTCTCTCTTATCACCTTCTTTTTATGAAAAATCCACGCCAGTCACCTGTAATTATTCAATTCAAATGACAAGGGGAAGTAAAGTGTAAATTAGCCTTCGTTAATTGGAAAAAAAAATGATATCCATTTTAATAAAATTAGATTTTAATGGTAATCATGGCAACATAATAAAATGTGGCCCGGGTTCAGTCGCATTGGTTAGCGGGTTTGATCTCCCCATGTAAACAATGCAGGTTCTGAGTCCCGCGACTCAATTAGAAAGCATGATTGAGGAGTTAGTCAAAGAATAATTGAGATATTAGTAACGTGTCTCTCGATTTACCTGTCATCTACATAGTTCTTTAAGACTGCAATAAATCAATGGGTTCTGGGTTAAAAAAAAACGTAATAAACTGTGTATAAATATTTTGGGAAAAAATTTAAAATTATTTTAACTTGGACGATGTGCTGTCTCTGTGCATGTATGGCACACGGGGCAATATTAGGTGACGAGACTAGTGGAGGTTAAGTATATCAGGGAAATTTTGTTCAATAAAAAAGCAAAAGGGATTTAACTATGATTTGCAGTTGAGTTGTCCCCTGAATTGATTTGGTTGCTCTAAACCTTTGATCCTGTGATTTTTAGTGTAAATTAATTATATGGCAAGCAAATCCATTTGGTTAACTAAAACAAGATTGACGTTGTGATTATTAGTTCATATTGTAGTGATCTGCCCAAACTTTTCCTTGCTTGGGGTTTACGCATGTAAATCATTCGTGCCTTTCTTATCCGTGCTTTTTCATAATATGATGTTAACAAGATACTGAAAATGAAACAACCAAATTGCTTCAACTTCATAGTAGTAGCAAATTTGTTTCATTTCATTTATTTGATTGCGTTTCATGTCCAATTATTATTCAGTTGAAGTGAAGAAGCAATCTTCGTGCTCAGTTCGACTAGCCAATAAGTCCAACAACCATGTTGCTTTCAAGGTATTCGGTATTTATTCACATAAATATTACTTGTAAATCATTGCATTAGCTAATAGAATGCTGGATGGCAATGTAATCTACTTATGTTTTGGCAGGTTAAAACTACATCTCCAAAGAAATATTGTGTACGACCAAACACGGGCCTTATCAAGCCAAAATCAACTTATGATTTTGTGGGTATGTGCTATAAATTGTATAGTAGCTGAAAAGTTACATACAATTTTTCAATTAAAGAGGAAATTATATCAAAACGATGTGTGTTTGCCTGAGGCACATATAAATCTTTTGAGATTTCATGCCTCTTGGGATGAAATATTTGGTTTTTGGCTGGGATGTCACCTTTTTTTTTTTCATCACGAACTCAAACACCCCCACGCCCAAACTAGAAGGGGGGGGGGGGGGAGCCTCATTGCCTTTGATATTGTGCAATTTTGTTCATTGTAAGGTTGGCAATCTTTGGTTAAAAGAGTTTTCTAATCTTTGTATACTTACACGTAGGTTAAGGTGTTAAGTTTTAGGGTTAGAATGGTTTGTTTCGGAGCCTTAGAAAATCTGGAAATATTGTTTTTCATGGGATACTCGCAAGATACTCAAGCAAAATGATTTCAAGTAATGCGAGATGCAGGTTGGATATTGTGGGGAAATTGGTGAGGTTGTCACGGGAACTCTAGTGAGCCGCGATTTAGCAGTTTTTAAACCGAGTTTGAAATTCTATTTCACTTGAGATTTCGTGCTATTTACATTATGGGGCATCTTTAGGGTTTCCAGAAGAAAGATGTATATTTAGAGAGTGATTAAAATTAGTAGATCTAGGTTTTCTCTTAAGCTTAGTCAAAGCGCTTCATCTTCTTCATGCATTGGTAATTCAAAGGATTTTAGATCTTGCATACCGTGGATTTGGTTGGCTGTACATTTAGTTAGTGTCGTGGATTTAGTTGATCTTCAAGGACTTAGAGATTGTTCTTTCATTTGGATTGATGCATAAGGATTTGAGCACAGGCGTCAACAGTATATGTTCTCGGATTTGATACTATTGAGAAATTGAGTTTGTGTAATAAATACACATTTATAGTAAAAGATTCAAGATTTTTCTCAGTTTAGTTTTTTCTTTGTTAAAAATCTTGAACATCTTCGCTTTCGTTTTATTATTGATTGATTGCATGATTGTTGGGATATCTGGAATATCATGTTTTTCAATTGTGTTTGAAATCAATACGCTCAACATAGATTTTATGGGGACTGTTTATTGATTTATTTATTTTGTTTGCTTTGGCAATCATACGAAGACTTTTTATGCCGATGACAAAATTTTGTGCATGGAAGCCTTTGTGTGTATAGCATGCTTTTCAAGTAGCTTTTCTGTTTGCAGAGGTCTTTATCAAATTGCTCTCTCTCTCTCTCCCTTTTTTTTTTTCCTTTCTAAATTTTGTTTCAAAAAGGAGAGAGAAAATTCTAGAAGCATAGATTCAGACAAGGAAATAGGCTATGATATTTGGGTTATAATGTTATACAGTATAGAAGGGGACTTCTTCTGGATGAGAAATGATTTCTAATTCAGTCAGAGCTCAAACTAAATTACTTCAGGCTGTATTCAAAGTATTAACGTAATATGCAGTTGAAGGTTATGAAGCTTTGGTCATTTAGGATAAGAAACATAGACCGATGTGTTGCAAGTTCAACAGCTGAAAGGAGATTGATCTAAGTAACTACCGATGAAAGTATTTAATAGCAGAATTGTTGATGGTCTACTATGTTTTTTTCATGGTAACAGGTCATCATATTTATAACCTACTTTGTTGACTTCGCTGCTGTATTTACTGAACTTCTCATGCTTATCAATGAAGATGGCGTGTTGACAGATTCACATTTAGTTTCTGGGGTAGGGTAAAGATTTTTTTCACACCTAATTAATGGCTAATATTTTCGAAAACTATCTTTCCATGCATATTATTAGATGCATCGACGGCTATCTAGAAAGGGGTGACCTAGTGCACAGGGCTCCTTGCCACACGGAGTCTGGGAAGGGGCAATGTACGTAGTCTTATCCTTAGAAACTGAGGAGACTGTTTCTGAATTAAATCCACGATCTCCAAGTTGGAAATAAGCAACCTTACTATTGTGCCAAGGCTGACCCTAATACATCCGAAGTTTAGTACCTTGACTTTTTAAATGGGCATTCGAGCATTGGATAAAAATATTGGGAACAGGAGTACATTGTTCACAAAGTTTCCCATCATAGCTTTGGATTGTTTTTTTGTTATCAACTACCATTTTTCGTTGTTGACACATTTGGTGTTACGTAGTTGAAATGTGAGCTCACCATAGTTTCAGATTGTTTGTTGTCATTGTTCACTGTGGAAGAATTTGTTCTGTAGTTCGAATGCAAGCACAGAGGTTAGCTCCTCCTGACATGATATGCACAGACAAGTTTCTAGTTCAGAGCACCGTTGTTCCTGCAGCAACAACAGATGTCGATATTACTCCTAGCATGGTAAGTTCTGTACTTGTGTACAAAGTTGTTGGCTCTACTTTTTATTCTGTTCTGTCATGGTTTTGTTTGGCAGTTTGCCAATGATGACAGCAGATGCGTTGAAGAGATCAAACTGAGAGTAATTCTTGTCAGACCTCCCGATGCTGAAATACAGTCACAAATCATCAAAACATTTAAAGAGGTGATAACTTATGAGGATTCAATGCTGAAAGATCAAGTACTGAGGAAAGTTGAAAGCCCAATCGATAATTTCACTGTAAGAAATTTTCTCTTCTACATGACATCAGATTCATCTATACCCTGGTTGTATTTCAATATCAGGTAAATTATACTTGGCACCTCTTTACTTTACCATTGATCTCACTTCAAGACCTGTACTTGTTGCACTTTGCCCTTTCAGTCAATTATTGTTAACCAAATCCATAGCACACAATAGACGTGTTTTATGTCAATAAATCTGTTAGAAGGGGGCAAAGTTGGATGATTTGAAGTATAGGGACCAAAGTGAGATTGGGATAAAGTACAGGGGTGCTAAGTGTAGTTTACCTTTCAATGTATTGATTTTTGGGCATCAACTTATTGTAATTTTTTTCAGGCACCGTTCTTGAAGTCTTTTCAGTATTTCCTGGATCTGCTTGTGTTGTGTTTTTTTTTTTTTTTTGGCAGGTAGTTGTTCATTTACTTATGTAGTTCATTAGGAAAGAGATTTGAATTAGGTATTCACAATATTAGTTAATTCTATCTGTCATATTATGATGGAAGTCCATAGTTCTCCTTTGTTTGTAATAAAAGCACTGCATCAGAAAAATATTCTACATTTCAATATTTTTTTTCCCCGCAGCATAAGGCTCCTGAGGAGGTAGAGGAATACGAAATGGAAAACAATGAAGACAGATTTGCAAAGGATGTGGACTACAAGACAGTTAAGGATGTTGAGGAGCCCGCAAAGGATATGGACTGCAAGACAGTTAAGGATGTTGAAGAGCCTGCAAAGAATGTGGAGTACAACACAATTAAAGATATTGAAGAGCCTGCTAATGATGTGGAGTACAACACAATTAGGGATATTAAGGAGCCTGCAAAACATGTGGAGTACAACACAATTAAGGATGTTGAGGATCCTGCAAAGGTTGTGGAGAACGAAAAAATGAAGGACACAGAGGAGCCTCCAAATGATGTAGAGCATGAAATAATGAAGGACGTGGAGGAGCATGCAAACGATGTAGAGCATAAAACAAAGAAAGATGTTGAAGGGTTGAAGTTTGTTGAAGATATTGAAGAGCCTGCAAAGAATGTGGAGTACAACACAATTAAAGATATTGAAGTGCCTGCAAAGGATGTGGAGTACAACACAATTAGGGATATTAAGGAGCCTGCAAAACATGTGGAGTACAACACAATTAAGGATGTTGAGGATCCTGCAAAGGTTGTGGAGAACGAAAAAATGAAGGACACAGAGGAGCCTCCAAATGACGTAGAGCATGAAATAATGAAGGACGTGGAGGAGCATGCAAACGATGTAGAGCATAAAACAAAGAAAGATGTTGAAGGGTTGAAGTTTGTTGAAGATATTGCCGACCTGAAGTCAAGACTAAATGAAATTGAATCAAAGATAAATGAGGTCAGTTGTCTCTAGGGATTTTGGTTTCTGATTTGATGTTGTATTAACTAGGTGGCTTTTTTTGTTTGCACTAAGTTGCTTGCACTAACGATGAGATTTATCCGCATTTATACTTAGAATTTGATATTTTATGCCTCTGTCTGTTCTAGATAGATTTTATTCAAACTGACCATGTGAAGGATAGCATAACTGTGGGATTACTTATCCCAGGTTGCATATTAGTTCTTTCCTCCTTTTCTTTCTGATTAGAAGCAATGTGAAAGACGAAAAAGCACGGCAAGGTTTTGGGTGCATTAGATACAACATTTAGATACGCCCAAAAATATCCTTAATTCTCAGAATCCTTAAATTTGATTATGAAGAGGAATAAATTTCAAAATTGCAGTATTGGTTGTGACCCAAGAAGCACATACACCAACACGGGACTTGGATATGACAGGATATGGACATCACATTTTTCAGAAACTTTAGGGTAGTAGACTGTGGGGACACTAATATATATTTCATATGTCATATAGTATTACTTGAAAATAATGGAAAAAGGCAATGCAACACTAAATAAAATTAATTAGTGAGCTGAAAAAGTGGTGTTTATTTTTTATTTTATTTTATTTTTTTTACGCAGTGACCTCTGCCTTGTTATATTCAAGATGCCCCTAAGAGGGAAACAGTTGTCTCTGGCATGTTCATGGCATCAAGCAAAAGCAAACATAAAAGAACATAAAGAAACATAGTATATAAAAAACATTTTGAGAGCAACATGAAATTTATCTAAACGTACAGAAGATCAAAAATAAATCAATTGAATAACTTATTATCTTGGTAAATTTGTTGAAATTTAATAATAAGTTAATTACTTTAATAATAAATTAATTGAATAACCTATTAGTTTGGATAAATTACAATTAGCACCTTTGTACTTTACCACCAATCTCACTTTAGGACCTATACTTCAAGGCATCGCACTTTACCCTTACACTTTTAAATCGTCCTATTTTGCTCCTTCCATCAGTTATCATTAAAAAAAAAAAAAATTGACAATAAACGCCATGTGCCATCGAAACACAATGGACACATGGCCTTTCCCACCAATAAATTTGATGAGAGGGGCAACATGGTATGATTTAAAAGTACAGGGAGCAAAATGGGACAAGTGCAATAGCTAAGTGAGATTTGAGATAAAGTATAGGGATGCTAAGTGTAGTTTACCCTATTAGTTTTGTATATTATGCTGAACTTTAGTGTGATTATTTTATCCTATTTTATTTTTTGATGAAAATATTAGAGTTATTCTTTTACTATTATTTCGTATTTTTCTGTTATTATTTGGTAGCGAAAATCCTTTGGTCATTTCAATAGTGAAGGAACAATATCATTCCTTATGTGTATTAGAACAATTTATATTCTTTCTACATTTAAAATTATATTATGCCTTTAAACAGCACGGGAAAGTACTGAACTACCTAGTAGGGATGTCTACTCTTGTATTTATACTGTGACTGACCAATCCTGACTCGTCCATCCATGTGGGTCCCAATGGACAATTGTGTCCCCTCTTGATACTAGTACACAATATTTAAACTTGACATCTATATACCCCGTAGCTAGGTGCAAAAACACATGCACTAGTAATTTGAATTTAGCTGAACAAGTAATAATAATACCTACAGTGATAGTTCGAATTCACCAAGCTTTTGGCTTTTTCTTTCTTTCTATCTTTCTTCCCCAATCAAATAAATATTGGGCTTCAATTATTAAAGACCTTTAAAAAAAAAAAAAAGAGAAAAGGGAGAAGAAAAATAGAACAAAATAAAAACTTATTATTCTGTTTAGGCACATCTATATTGATTTAGCTTGGTAGAAGGGGTCAATCTGTTTAGGCAATCCATCTTAGGTCCCAACTAGATGGACTATAATATTGATATCTTTTCATACTATATCAGGAGATCATGATACTGTGCACATCGATTCCAAGTTGACTTGTAGTCAACTCAGTCTCACTGATACTTTCACCCATTATAACTCACTCCAATGAGAAGAAAAATTTTATAATATGTTTCTTGTTTTAGTAGATTTTGATATTTTATTTTTGTCACTCAATTAGATGGGGGCCCTATCTCAGCAATGTAAATCACACAGAGAGAAAGCCAAATATACAAAGCTTGTTGGTAGTGAGAGCCAGAAATTTCCAATAAGAGGGGCTGATTTTTTTTTTCCGCCCCCCCGGGGGGGGGGATACGTTGTTAGGAGAGGGGGGAGCCAAACTCTTATGTTTAAAAAAATTTAACTGAAAATATAAGACACCAAGTGAGATTTTTAATATCACAAGGGAGACCATAGCCCTCATAGTTTGTACATAGCTATGTCCTGCTTGTGTGGACGTAATTCTTTATTTTTAAATAGGATAAGTGAATACATTTTGTTTCTGTTAATGGGATTCAAGATCAGTATTGTTTTGGCTCGTTCCTCTTGATTCTTGTGAAGTTCAATTTAAGCATGCTCACATATACTATGGAAATTGAAAATCGTACTGGTTTAAATGGACCGCTAGACTATTGGGTTTGATTCTTTAGTATTTGAATTAAGTTCTCATCATGCTTTCTAGAAATTCCGTCCATTCTAACCTCAAAGGTTGTAAGGAATTTGATCAAATATAAATTGCCTATGACTATTGCTAATGATCGATTCAACCATTGATCAAAATAAATTCCTTGATTATATTTCCTACCTCAAATTTAGTAATTAGTATAATGGTCCATTTTTCTTATGAAAGGATTTATGAATGAATTACTTTTTCTAGGGATCTCCACAGTCCAAACACAAACAATTTCAATAATCTTTTGTCTCTTTATATGGTTGTTCAAGTGTCATTCCTAATGATATTGGCCACAAGTCTTTTTTCTTTCCATGTTCCAATAAAAACATTTTAGGGCAAATTTCACATTGTACCCACATAAGCTTTACCCAAAATTTCACTTCAGGATCTGAGTTTTTATTTTTTATTTTTTTGGTAACAATTAAGGATATGAGTTTTAACTAGTTGCATGTCCTCCCTCGGTGAATATTTCGCCCCTGCACTCCCACCTTTAGCTATCTAGCTTTCAGGGGCAAAATGAACACTGATTACAACTAATTAAAAGCTAAGGCCATTAATTGTTAAAAGAAAAAACAACAAACTCAGATTCTGAAGTGGGATTTGAATGAAACTCAGGGGAGCAAAGTAAAATTTACCAAAAAGTTTAGCATTGATTGTACCCTTGGCTTAAACTTCTTGTTGTGATACAATTTTATAGGATGGATACCTGCCTTTTGTGGTTGGGTAAAATGGAAGGAATCAATCTTCTTAAGATGGCAAAACATCCCATTGAACTTCTAATTATGATACTTCGTGCGTTTAAAATTTATTTATGCTTGCCATTCCACTGCCAGATGCTCAAAGAATAGTATTGACATTTTGAATTTACCTTTGCAGGCTTCAATTACCATTTCAAAGCTAACAGGGGAGAGAAGATTGACTTCCCAAGAGAGGGAAAGCAGACAGCAAGAATTGGTAAGTTGACATTGCTTGCTTTTCTTCTTGGGTGTCTCCATTTTTCGTCCAAAAGGTCATAAGTACAACCATAATCCTTGAAAGAGTGATTAAGTCATTTTGCAATTTGGTGGATATAATGGTGTAGAATGTGATCAAGCTTGGATCAATATGAAGGATCGAGGATCGCTATGTTAAACGAAACTAACTGGCTTCTTGTGTTATTTCCATTTCGTATCTGATGACATGCCTACCTTGTTTTATATGGTCTCTAGTTATGTTAATTAATAGGGTAAATTACAATTAGCACTGTTGTACTTTACTACTAATCTCACTTCAGGACCTGTATTTTAAATCATCTTAATTTATTCCTATACTTTGAAATCGTCCCACTTTGCCCATTTTGTCAATTACCAGTAAAAACATTTGACAGAAGGGGGCAAAAACATGATTGAATGATCACAACAATGGCCACCAAGATGAGCTCTAAAGCCAAGTCCGTTGTTGACCATTGAAGCTAGCCTTTGCGGAAGTTGATTTTGAAGGAAGTGCATAGTCATTATTTTTCAGTGGATAGAACCACATTTTCTTGGCATAATTTAGAATTGAAAGGTAGAAGATACAGAAAGAGGTATTTAATGCTACTGGCCTGTATACCTCTTGTACAATCCTCTTTAAAAAATTCCAGGATGTTTGCTTATCAAAGGAATCTCTTTTGACTATCATTTATTATTTTTGGGGTTAATTACACTTACACTTCACTACTAATCTCATTTTAGGACCTATACTTTCAAATTGTTCCAATTTGCCCTTGTACTTTTAAATCATCCCATTTTTTGTAGTTTTAGTAAAACAAATTGGCGGAAAATGTAACATGTTCATCGCAAACTGTGGTGTGTCCATCACAAACAATGGATATGTGGAGTTTCCTAGCAATAAATTTGACAGAAAGTGACAAAGTAAAACAATTTAAAATGACAGGGGAAAAGTGAAATTGAAAGTGTAGTATAGGAATGCTAAGTGTAGTTTACCTTTATTTATTTTTTCAAAACGATATGGTAATTGGCTTCTTGATCTTTCTTGATTGCCAATAAGTTGCATTTTGAACTCTTTTTTACTTTGAATTTGTTAAACTCTTAACCATCAGCTGACCTAAAAGATTAAGTTGTTAGAAAGGGGATACTAGTATTACTGTTTTAGAATAAAAAAACTAATACCATGTTAAGCCTACCAGCCATTGCCTCATCTAAAAGCTTAAACTGCTAGAGAGGGGGCAATCCTTGTATTATTATTTGAGACTCTCGTCAACTTCATTTAAAAAATATGCTAGTGCGGTGAAAAGATTTGGCCATTGTATCGTCTTTCACGGATACTCGTTCTTTTCATTTCACGCCCCACCCTACATTCTGTAAGAGTACTTATACTTGTTGCGTCCTTATTGAATTAACTCTTTTAAATTGGATTCATTACTTTGCACAGGCTTTGTTGAGAAGGAAAAGAGCTGTCAGAAAAGTTTAGGTGGGATTCCCTTTCTCATTTGTTTGTATGGTGGCACTTACTGGCGTGATGCTTGGCTATTGTCTACACTGTTGAGACAGTATGGAAAATACCCCAAAACAACAACCAAGGAGTGGGAAACACAATACTATGGAAAATACCCCAAAGCAACAACCAAGGAGTGGAAAACACAATGCTCTCTCTGTGTCTGGGCAAAAGTCACACAGAATTGTGGATATTTGTTTTTGTCAATATGTCTGTGTGTTTATATATATATATATATATATTTGAGAGAAAATAAACTATTATAAATAATAAAGTTGTTCTATTCTTAACAATTTGAACTTTTTGGTGAGATTATAACGAGCTTAATATTCTGTTCAGCCACATGTGAAGGGAGGGACGTGTTGGGACTGAATAAGTAGTTTAAACAATAAAGTTAACTCATTCTTAACAATTCAAACTTTTAGGTGAGATGATGGCAAACAATATATATATGTATATATATGTGAAAATTTTCTGAAGTTGTCGCCAAATGTTGTTTATAATTAAAATTTGGTGGAGGTAGATTTGCGTGTATCTTCTTGCCTTGTGCACTATAAGCTCAAAACTCCAGATTCAATAGAGTATAACATATTTCATGCAAGGGGAGGAGCCCAGTGGTGTAGAGTTGCACTTTAAGTCAATGACCTGTTATGGACAAGAGTTGAAGGAAGAAGAATGAAGAAGATAAGAAGGAAAACGGAGATAATTCTTCAAGAAGGAAGAAGAAGGAAAACAAAGAGATTCTTCAAGTGAAGGAACTCAATTTCATTAGAATCTTCACTGATCATATCAGAGATCGAGATTCAAATTTATATGTAATATCACACCTGTACTTGCTAACCGAAAGTGAAACTAGCTATCTGCGCTAAAAGCAATTACAAAGCTTACTATTCAATCCATATAGTCAGCCGGGGCTTACCCAGTTTGATGATTCTTTCTTTTTTTTTTTTTTATTTTTTTCCTCCTTTGAGAGCAAAAATATTTGACAAAATGCTGTAAAAAAAAAAAAAAAAAAACTTATTTGCCGATATACAGTTAATAATACCGGATAACCTAAAATCGCATTATGAAAATGCAGTTTCTTCACAAAATTTTGTCCCAACTTAAAACTACATTATGAAAGTACAATTTCAGATAAAACTGTGTTATCATCATGCAATTTCTTGCAACTTGAATATGTAATTTCATCATGTAGTTCCCCTTTTCCACTTCTCATATGTGTAAACTCACGTTTAGATTCTCAAATTTTTCAAAATTTTGTAGTGTCAAATATAGGCCATGTTTGAATGTCTAATTTTCAACCTACTGTTGGTACTTTTTTTTTTTTTTGGTAAAAGTTGTGTCAGATTAAAGTGAAATGACCATTACATTCCTTACTAAGTCAGCAAAAATTGGCGTATTGATAACTTGTCACATAGAATTATTGTTAATTTTACTCGCCAGCCTGTACTAACTTGACACATAAAGTTAAGACATTTTTTTCTTTTTTATTTGTTGATGTTTATATTTTTGTTTCTATTTTGTTTTAATTGAACGGTAATGAAGTAAAATATATAAATGTATGATATTAAACTAGAATATTTATGTCATGAGATTAAACCATAAATTAAGAGGTACTAGTGTCATTAATTGCTTTTTTTTTTTCATTTAACAAAAATGGCTAAAATTGAAATATTATTAAAAAAAATAAGGATATAAACGAATCATTTTTTAATTAAAAGGATTTAGCAATGCTGAATCATAATTTAAATAGGGTTTTAGTATAATTAATCCATCTTATTAAGTTGTGTTTATATTTATAGATTTGAAATCTAAGAATTTGATACTACTCATTTAAAAAAAATTATTAAAATATAACTTTATTAGTTTAGGTAATAATTTTTTCATGAATTTTAGTAGTTTAAAATGATGATTTTATTAAAAAATTAAAGTCTCTTCGGGACATCCAGTTATTAGGAAATTAAAATTATTACAAAGAAATAATTACTTGTAGTCTTTCATCATAACTACAATAACATAAATTATTAAATAATTATTAAAAAATCATATATCATTACATAAATTGACTGTATCATTTATATTTTAATAATATAATTTAATATCAAATTTAATGATTTGAAATATCTAGTTATCTAAATCGGGCCTTAATATTCTTTTTCCCCCTAGCACAATTACGGGTGGACAGCAAATAAGTCTGCCCATGTATTTTAAAGCTTGGGATTGAATTTAGTTTAGGCTATTTGGATGAGCCTAAGAAAACTTTTGGACATGACATGCTGCTAGGCTTAGCATGAAAATATTAAAGTGTATTCATTATTTAGAGATTATATACATTATAAAGAAAAAATGAAAAATATACAAAATTAGGCATACAACACACAATGCCAAGTAACGAAATATCTTATTATTTGTTTATTTGCAAATTTAATATTTCAATTTTATTCAGTTAATTTTAATTGTGTAAATTGTGAATGAAGTTATGAGATAAAGGATTCCCGAGGGTTCAAGTGAATTTTTCATTGTGGGGGCTGCAATATAAACCCAGTATAAAGATCAATAGCTCTGATTTCATCAGCATTTACTAATTCAAGTAAATAATATTTATTAATTTTATTTATTAATTCAATCCATTCAAATAAATAATATTTATTAATTTAATTATCAATATTTATTAATTCAATCAAATAAATATTGATTAAATCAGTACCATTGATCTTCACACTACTGCCTTTACAGTAAAAAAATCCACTACAACCTCTCTGAAACCTTGAGATAAATAGTATTATAAATTAATTAAGTTGGCTTAATTGAACTGCAAGGATCCCACCCTTCTATTATCCAACCCTAAGCACAATCCTATCTCTCCTCCATGAAATTGAGTAGCACAACACAACCCAACCCAACCCAACCAAAACAAAAAATCGAGGCATTTTATTCATGTTTATTCATGTTTAAAAAGCAAGTACAAAATTTTTCTAAGATAATAATCTCAAAAAATGGTTGGAAAAATTCACATATAATAATAGAACTCATAACCTTCTCATTCAACCCCCGCATTAGGTTTCTGAAGTTGAAATACAATTTTAGGGGTTGAAATTGTATTTTTAATTTTTGGATTCCTATGTAACTTCATCCAACGATCAAGATTAAAATATTTTTATCTATTGGATGAACTTCTATAAGAATCTAAAAGTTAAAAATGCAACTTCAACTCCTAATGTTGAATTTCAACTTCAGGATCCCTTCATCCACCCCAAACCATAGAATGATTGTGCTCCAAAATTTCATCTACCAAAAAAATAAGTGGGATTTTTTTTCGTTCTAAGGCTGATGGCTGCAAAATCTGCGGGTTTGCTGTGAAAATTTAAGTATTTGTGAGAGTTCTGTTAATGAAACCGCGTTTTTATTGTGCGGTTTTCAGAGTGTTGTAAATTTTTAGAACTGTAGAACCATAATGCGGTTCTTGCTAGCGCGAAACCAAAAATATGCAGAACCTCAGGCAGAACTGCAGAACCAAAATGCGGTTGTTGCTCACTCAGCTAGAACCGCGGCATGGTAATGCGGTTTTTGGTGGGGCTGACATAGAAAGAAGAAAAAGTGGCTGAGCCATGAATGGAAAAATTGGATTTTACCTTTCAAATGAGAGAATTTACCAGTAGAGTGAAGAAGAGGCACTGCTGCGGTGAGCTACGGGCTGTCGTCGGTGAGCTATGGGCCAGTGAGAAGTGGCTATCGTCGCCAGTGAGCTGCGGCTGTCATCGCAGACGAGAGAGGGAGAGAGCGGGAATGAGAGAGAGGCGAGATGTGCCCGTGGGGGAGGGTTTTAATCAGACTAAACCGCAAACTGGGATTGCGGGTGTCAAAGCAACAACCGCATCCTGGTCATGCGGTTTCTCAGAGAGACACAACCGCATTACTGTTTCGCGGTTTTACTCGAGCCGGACCAAGAACTGCATTATGGTTATGCGGTTCTGAAAATTTATGGCAGCTGAAAACCACACAATGAAAACGCAGTTTCATTAATAGCACTCTCACAAATATTTAAATTTTCACAGCAAACCCACAAAATCTGTCGCTATCAGCCTTAGAACGAAAAAAAATCCAAAAACAAGTGACCATTAATCTAAAAATCCATCAAGTTGATGCTCAAGAACCAGATGACGAACATGAGAATCCACAAACTGATCCAATGAAGTTTTGGGTTGAAAATACAGCCCCACAAAGGGAGGGGAGAAAAAGTGAATGAATTAGATAATAAGAATAATAATAATAAAAATAGAGCCTCCACTACATTAGCAAACAGAACTTCTGGGTAAATATTTCATTGATGAATCTACATCCCCTCAACCAAATTCTCGAGTCTGCCTTTGCTATTATCCACAAATAGATGCACAAGTTCAACTTCAAGAAATGTACCATCACTTAAAATGATATACTGCTTGAGGTTAGGTACAATAGCATAGAATGACAGACAAGAGATAATAGAATAGCCAGAAATAGAAAAAGGAACAAGCACAACCTATTCTTCTCAAAAAAGATGAAAAATTGAAGAAGAGAAATGAAAGATTATGCAAAATACCAGGAGAGATTCAATTCATATGGCAAGCCAAAGCATGCTTCAGAGGCTTACAGAAATCTTTACACTGTCATTCCCTGAAAACAAGTCTATTTTATTATCTCCCTTCAACCAAACTTTATTGTCAACGGTCAATTGGTTGCAGATCCAGTTCACACCGTAATACAAGAAGTAGAGACACAACAATTAATAACATTCTCATTCAAAAGTCATATTTTCTGCCTCATGCCTCAAGGAATCAAACAGCAGAGTAGACAGGTAACGCTCACCAAAGCTGGGGAAAACAACCTGATAGATAAGAAGTAGTCCTTTAGTTGCTCGCCGAATCAAAATTTTAATACACAGAAGAAAAAATGCAATCAAATAATTTATACTGCTACAAGTTAACTGTGCCCAGTGCTCACTACTTTTGATGCAGTCTCTCTTGAATTTCTACCAACAATGCAAATACAGTAAAACTCTCCAGTGGAAAAAAAAATGGTTTCAATTATGTCTGCAGTTACTAATTATAGGTGCAGCTAATTGCTCAAAAAGGAAGAATGTTGAAAGTAAGGAATTACGATATTATGATACATAATGTGGTGGAACATGCGAAGGTGAAGGCCAAGTGTGTCTCCTTACAAGAGGTCGTAGCCAATCTTACAGTCAAAAGGAACACACAGGTTTGTAATGCATTTATTACATGAAGTTAATAAAAGCTAAACTTGGTAGCATTTGTAAAACTGCAGTTGATGGTCTCCAAATATGTTATGCCTTCTTTTACTCAAAACCCTGAAAATGATGCTGGTGGGGAGCTTTTTGTCTGTTGAAACCACATTGATCTTCTTAATGGGTCAATAAATATGGGTTCATTTATTTACTGAAACAGCTAATTTACTCAGCATAGGTAATTGCCATCCTACACTACGGGAATCTGCAATAATCCCCATAACTAACTGATGAGTTCTGGGCGGTAACCTAGCAAATGTCAAGAAGACTCTTGCACTTCAGTACACATAAATAACTCAATCAATTTTGACCACTCCTTGGAGTGGAGTTCCATAATCTTGATTCCAAGACTAAGAAACTGAGCTCTTTTACTCCATGTTTTGCTTCTACACTATTCACTTCCAAACAGTAGCCTTTGATTTGTCCAATCAGTTCATGCATTTTGATTGCTCGCAATCATTGTTAATTTTAACATCATTTCACGTCCTTGTTGGGAACATTTTATCAAGTAAAATCCACTCTGCATCACGTGTTCATCGATTATTTTGTTTTTGTGTGTTTTGTAGGGTAATGGAAGGAAAACAATTCAAGAAAAGCAAGTTGGGAGCTTAAATATGCAAACCAGCAATGGACACTTCCAGTGGGCGCCTAATTGTGAAGCATCACGGGTGCACACACTTATGGGCACATAAGAAGAATCTTGTGATTACACTTGAAAAGTCAAATGAGCTTAACAACCAAGAAAACACTAAAACTAATCATCAAGGACTTGGAGGAGCTGAACAAGGCTCAAAGGAAGCAGAAAAAGAGCATGGCCCT
This sequence comes from Vitellaria paradoxa, assembly GCA_019916065.1. Classification (NCBI taxonomy): domain Eukaryota; kingdom Viridiplantae; phylum Streptophyta; class Magnoliopsida; order Ericales; family Sapotaceae; genus Vitellaria; species Vitellaria paradoxa. The sequence goes on from CM034243.1 coordinate 25,059,314, forward strand.
CTGGTGTCCTAACGGCGTCAGGACAGCATGGGCCAGTAAGTCCAAGAATCTCCAGACTTCAAAGTTTGCAAGCCCACTGCTCTTTGGCATCCAGACGCGATGACCTTGACCATTCAGATTTTTGGGTTTTTTTTTCGCATTTGTCTATAAATACAGACACTGTATCAGACTTTACAGAGTCGTTCATTCATTTTAGGGTTATTTTCTAAAAGTTTTCTTGGAGTTTTAGGGGAGCTACATTACATTTTAAGCATTAGGGTTAGTTAAATTTTCATAAGGTGATTTCGCTTCAAATTTTTATAAGGTGATTTCGCTTCTCTCTCTCATAAGGTTTAAGCATGCAAGTGACTTCGCATTTAATTATTTTAATTCCAAATTTTGAGTTTCAGATTTATTTCATATTTCTTTTCGTTTCTTTAGTTTTCAATCTCTACTTCATTTTCTCATTTATTGTTTTGCGTTCACGGATTGTTTGAAAGTATATTTTCCTCTTCGAACTTTAAGCATGCTTTTTTTTTTTGGTAAGTAACTTTAAGCATGCTAGACTAGGTCAACTTCTTGGTTTCAAGCCATTGAAGGTGGTGTGGTAATTTGGTAAACTCAAACGTAAAAGAATATTTTTCAATGAAATATCTTTTTGATTTCTAATTAGAATCTCATAGTAAGCTAGGGTTCTTTCGAAATCAACTCACTCGTGTTACAACGATAACTTGGTTACAAGTTTTCACTTGTGCACACCAAGTGTTTGATTCAATGTCCCGGTGAGTTAAAAACATATTTTTCAAAATCCAAATTAGGTTTTCTTACAAAATCAAATCACCCGTGTTATAATCATAGCTTGGTTATGAGTGGCGACTCGTGTAGACCAAGTGTTTGATTTAATGGCCCGGTGATATAGAACCTATTTTCCTAAAACCATAACATGAGGTTTTCTTAAGAAATCGATTCACCCATGTTACAATCGAAACCTGGTTATGAGTTGACGCTCGTGCACACTAGGTGCTCGTTTCAATGTTCCAGTGAGTTCGAAACCAATTTCAAAAGTCTCCACTAAACTTGAGCATTAGGTTCTAATGAAATATCTTCTGACCTAGCTATGCATGTGCGTTTACTAGGTTGAGTTACAAAAGCGATTGAGTAAACCACTACTATCCGACTACCGAATTTGGTTCGAAGTCAAGGTCGTCTTAGATATTTTATTTGTAATGTTTTTATCTTAATCTAGCATTGATAATTTCTTCACTCTATCATTCTCAACCCAACCATAATCAAATATCCTCATAATCCAAACATAGTTTAGATTAAATTAGAATCACTTACTAACTAAAGAGAACAAGTCTAAAGCTTTTAACAAAACCCTATCTGTGGAGATGACCTCAGTTCTCACCAGGTAAAACTACGACCACTCTCTTGCACTTGAGAGGTAGAGCCCGACCACATTTTAGGGTTGGTCACATTTGAAACAATCTTCTTTAATTTTACCCTTTATATCTCCTTTTCCCTCCTCTCTTCACATCTATTAGTTTTAAAAGGCACAACAGAAAGTCCACATAATTTCTAAAATGACCACTTCCAAAACTTAAGCCAAGCAATTAAAGGTGGGGAAAAAAGACTAAATCCCAAGTTGGTTTCAAGCCGTTGAGCACCATATACAATTGAATTGTTTTTCCCACCATTAAAATTGCCAACATGGCCAACCACTTTACAACAATTTATCGCCATAGTTTCACTATATATTTAAAATAATGGTCCTATATTTGGTTTTCAAATGAAGAAACTACTAATCTGGGATTGGACATGGGATTGTTTCTATTAGAATATCGTACATATGGAAGTATATCATTTCTCGATGAAAGAGATTTGATTTGACAAAATTATAGAGAATATGCTCATTTCCTAATTTTTACTAGCTCTATGTATATAAAAATATGCACTGAGATAACCCTAAGGGTATCAAGCAATTCAGTTCAATTCACTATTTATTGACTTGGTATCAAGAGTATAGATCCAAGTTTCCATGGTTCACCTTTGGGTTTTTGTGTCTGAATCAAGAAACACTAACTTTCTATTTCTTATAACTGTATCAAATACCCAGCCACTAATAATTACTATAAGGTTTAATAATGGCAAATTCATATAAAATCTTAAATTAAATATGACAAATTTGAATGTTTCTTAATTTGAAAAGAAGAGAAGATTTGTATATTTCCTAAATTGAAGATTTTTCAAGATATCTTCAAGTTTCCAAAAGAGAGTAATATTGTAATCTAAGTCCAAATAGGGGTAAAGAAGAAGACTGCACAAATTAAGACACGTGCAAAATTTTAGTACGCATCGCAGGCAGCACACAGGGAGTAGGCAGTTGGGGTGCGCGAGGGTTTGCCTATGTTGATTTCTGGTCGAGAACAGATTCCAGTAGACTTCGCAGTCTAGCCGATGGGAGCGTGATGGTTTGAGCAAATTATTTTATGAAAGATTCTGTTTCTATTTAAGAAATTTGTTTATATATTTGAGTCTTAATTGGAACAAAATTTTATAAGTCTATATATGTACCTAAGCTTAATGTACAACGTGGAACTGAAGGGGCATAACATAGTCTTTTGAGAGAGAGAATTTTTTTTTTTTTGGGTGCTTAATAGTCTCTCTCTTATTTTTCTTTGTATGTTTTTCTACTTTCTATGCAAAGCAGAAAGCCCGCTTGTAGGGTTAGTTGAGTGATTCGAGCAAGATTAGCAAAAGAATTTGTGCGAGTGATTCGTGGAGAATTCAAGTAGTGTCTTGTAACCCGTTGATAGTCGGATTTGTAATAGAGGTCTTTCTCCCTGTGAGAGGGTTTCCTCGTTATTCTTTGGTGTCGTTCTACTTATCTTGTGTGTGATTGCTCGATTCACGAAATTTTCATATGATATCAGAGTAGGTCACTCTACATTCTTGAATGAGATCAAATCAGAATCAATGAATCCACGTTTTAAAACCCTAAGTGACGCCAAAATATCAAATCATGAGAATGATGACTTTGATGAAGAATTTGATGACATACAAGAAGCCTACAAAGAACTTTTCAAAGAATGTTGTAGGTTGAAGAAACAAAGAAAAACTCAGCACCAATGAAACAGTACGTTGAGGAATGAAAGAGATGCTTTGAAGATAGAGAATGAAAAACTCGCACATAAGTTATCTTATTTAAAATATGATAAAAACTCTCAATCTCAAACTGCTGAAAAGATGAAAGTAAAGCTTGACAAGAAGGACTAAAAACTTGAAAAAAAGGAGAAAACTATAGAGGAACTTTAAGTAAAGATCAAAGAGCTGGAAGCAAAAATAAAGAATTACAGTAAGATTCTAGTGAAGATGAACACCAGTTCAAACGTGATTGATGAGATTTTGAGCAAGCAAAGGCCACATGAAAATAAATCTGGTTTAGGATACACTGGCGAGAAGACTATATCAGCAGCATCTTCATCATCTCTAGAAGTTTTAAAAGTTGTCCCAAAATATGTAGCACCACCAAAAAGGAGTCCTCCAAAGTTTGTACCTCAACAGTTTTCTTCTCCCAAAGTGAAAGGTACACAATTTTCTAAACCCCAACCCTTTGTACCTGTGTGTCACCATTGTAGTATCAAAGACCATATTCACCATAATTGTCATAAAGTCTATGGTCTCCTCTTAAACTACGTGAAAAATTTTCTTTCAAGCCTTTTCTGATTTTTTTTTTTAAATACATTGAAAACTCACGTCAATTTAAAAAATTTAAAAATCTAAATTTTTCAAAATTTAAACATGAAAAGTTTTCAAAGAAAAATAATTCAAATTTTAATAAAAAGCAAAGACATAAGAAAAATACTGTCAAGGCCACTTTTCCCAAAACTAGGACCGTTTGGGTTCAAAAATCTGAACTTTTTACTAAACCCTTAGACGTCCTTTGCTTTGAATCCCTTAGGAAGTTTTTAGGTATTTGTGCATATCCTTAATTTAAAAAAAAAATGTACATATAAAAGGGATAGGAGTTCATTATTTGTTTTGAAGATATTTTATAACTTCTATCTCCTTATATGTGTGCCAATCATTCAATCAAATTATTTGCAATGGATTAAAAATATGCACTTCCATCTAAATTGAAAAGAAGTGTTTTGGTAAACTTTGTCATAATCTCGATGTGCTTCTTTAAACACTTGACTGATTTCGCATATAGCTATTTCTCTGTAGATCTTGAATTACTATTTGATGTGTTTAAAAAATACCTTGAATTACTGTTTGATGTGTTTAAAAAATGTTGAGAAGTAAATAAAAAAATATATATCTTGTCTTAAAAAGGGCTACTAGTGGAACCAATAAGAAGCCATTTAATAACTCGTTGATTGTTAAGGGAAAAGTTATCTACCCATAAAGGTGTGAAAGCCATCAGGACCTTAAAAAGGATATACATGAAGAATTGCGGTTGAAGAAGAAAAAAAAATTGCAACTGGATAAAAAAAAAAATTGCAGCTAGATATAAAAAAAAAAAGGAATTTGCTCTCAATTCATCTGGTTCATTAAATGTAATCTCTTGATCTTATGATTTGTTTGAGGGGGAGCTATGTTTGATAAGTCATAATTTTACACGTGCACAAGCATTTTCTTTCGATTTTATGGATCTTATGACACAAACTTGAAAATTTATTTGGAAAGATGAATTTTGGTACATTTAAATTTATAAGGAGTGGGTGATAGATTTACATATTTGGACATAAATGAATTAAAATTTCTTTGATCCATTTTGCGAACTCTTCTGTCAATTTTTAGTTATTTTTTCACATATTCGATTTTTTTTTTTTTTTTTTTGTGCACAAAAAGGCCCTAAAAGAATTTCTAGAGAGGTTCGCAGGAAAGACATTAGTTATTTTTTGATCCATTTTTTTTCCTTTATTATTTTGAGAACTTGTCGATTCATATCAAAAAAGGAGAGTAGAAAATTTCAAATTATGTGATTTTATTTTGTGGTCCTATAAATTTGAAAAATGAACTTGGAATTTGAACTTAAATATTATGCTATGAATTATGTTGTTTTAAAATTTTTGCCATATGATGCCTTAATGTGTTTGTTCAAGTGTTGTAGATTTAGCAAATTTATTTTGAAATTTAATTTAAATTTTGATATGGAATTGCCAAGGGGGGAATGTAAGGTTTAATAATAGCAAATCCATACAAAATCTTGAATTAAATATAACAAATTTGAATGTTTCCTAAACTGAAGAGAGAAGATTTACATAATTTACATATTTCCTAAATTAAAGATTTTTCAAGATATCTTTAAGTTTCAAAAAGAGAGCAATATTGCAATCCAAGTCCAAATAGGAGTAAAAAAGAAGACTGTACAAATCAGGACACGTGCAAAATTTCAACACACATCGCAGGTAGCACATAAGGAGCGCACGGCTGCATGAATTGGCATTGAGAGCTTGCAGGGTGTGCGAGGGTTTATCTATGTTGATTTCTGGTTCAGAACAGATTCCAATAGACCCCGTAGCCTAACCGATGGGAGCGCAATGGTTTGAGCGAATTATTTTATGGAAGATTCTATTTCCGTTTATGAAATTTGTTTATATATTTGAGTCTTAATTGAAACAGGATTTTTATAAGTCTATATATTTGCACCCAAGTTTAATGTACAACGTGGAACTCAAAAGGGCATAATATAGAGTCTTTTGAAAGAGAGAATTTTTCTTTAGCGCGCTTAATAGTCTTTCTTTTATTTTTCTTTATATTCTTTCTTTACTTTCTATACAAAGTAAAAAGCCTGCTTGCAGGGTTAGTCGAGATTCGAGCAAAATTAGCGAAAGAATTTGTACGAGTGATTTGTAGAGAATTCAAGCAGTGTTGTGTAAACCATTGATAGTGGGATTTGAAATAGACGTTTTTCTTCCTATGAGATGGTTTTCTTATTATTCTTTAGAGTCGTTCTATTTATCTTGTGTATGATTGCTTGATTCAGAGAATTTTCAATTACTATTGGAAAACTTTATGTTGGTTTAGCCTTCAACAAACATCTTCAAAAGTCTTCCTTATCTTTGAATCGTCCTTTTTGACATCCAGAAAAGGCTCCTCAACCTCCACAAACCTCGGACAAAGTCTTCCAGACTTCGCAAACCTCCGACAACTTCTCAAAAGAAGGGTCTAAAGCCTTGCCAACTGTCAACAAACATCTCCAACCATCTCAGAAGTTTAATCGATGCAAATCAATCAATCTAGACTTGACCACAAACCTTGGACACGAGCCGACACAATTGTCTCCCATCTAGACTTGATCACAAACATTGGACATGAGCCGAGGTAGTTGTCTCCCACCAATAATCATCAACAATTGACAATCATCGTTGGAGCCATAGCTATGCACGACCAAGTGGTCCTCAGTAAGATTTATGCGCCACAAGTCTTTCTGGGATTTACAAGCACATGGTTTCTCCAATTGTCCTCAACCCTGTCCAATAATAATCACCTCTCTCTAACAATTCATGCTAGACATTTTCAAGCATGATCCAAGTTCCTATAGCACTCCAGGACTTTCCAAGCATATTTTTTCACTCTTTCCATAACAAATGACTTCTGAGAACATTATCATCTCTAGTGTCTCTCCTATGACACCCAAGTCTGCTGGTTCCACCAATTGGCTCAATCATTTATCTACCAGAAAGTTAATTGTGAAAAATTATTTGCAATGGTCTAGGATAATCAAGATTGCTCTAACCAAACTTGGCAAGCAAAAACAGCTCTTTGATTCTACACCAGCATCATCCGAGCTCTCCTATGACATCTGGATTTAAGATGATACTAATATTGTGAACCTATTAGAGGCTAAAATTGCATATCTATATGCTAGACACATGCAAGAAAATCTAGAAGTATATTCAGTTATTATACCCTAGTGATCTATCTCGACTCTATAATGGACCCAGTGATTTCTTCAAGCTTCAATAGTTTGGAAAAATCATCACTCAATATTTTGCAGCTTTAAAGAAGATGTATGAAGAATTGAACCCACCTTAACCGTTATTTGCTGACATCAATGAGATACAGGAACAACATAAAAAGATGGCTGTTCTCAAATTCTTTCCAGTTACACAGCTACTCATGCTCCATCTAATGGGTGCGACACTAGAGATTGTTATGGCAATAACAATCGACCCAAATGTACATGTTTCATGCGAAGTGCTAGGTTCTCTATGGCAAACTTATCCACATGGCATATGCTACTACCATCAACCGTTCTGCTCCTGCAATGGCTTCTGGAGATAGTGAGATTACTCTACACTAGGGGTGGACATAGGCTAGGTTGGTTTCGAGCTGGCCTCATTCAAGCCAAGTCTTTGAGCACTGGGCCCAAGCTAGGCCCAGCCCGATATCAGGTTGAAAATTGTGAACCCAAGCTCGTCCATTAGTGAAAAATTAAAACTCAAGCCCATCCGTTGGGTCGAAAGATAAAACATTAAAAAACATAAAAATCATACAAAAACAGCCAATAACCTGTTCATTATATAAGTATGATAATTCATAAATTCACCCAAAAAAACAAAAAGAAACAAACAAACAAAATTAGTTTTTTACTGATTTTCCCCCCTGCCATGTTCTAAAATTAATGACCTACACACAACTGATCGAAGAATCTACTGCCAGTTCGCCAACAAGATTAGAGGGTTTTAAGAAGAAAGAGTGAGAGACAGTTAGAAGAGAGAGTGAGACGAAGAAGAGTGAAGGCCGAAGAGACGAAGAAGAGAGTGAGAGTGAGAGATATAGAGTTTGTATTACAAACTAAGAAGAGAAGAAGAGTGGCTAAGTGTTTGGGCTAGGGTTTATAGGGGAAAAGAGGAAGAGAGGTTGAGTTTTTGGGGGTTTACTAAGGAAGAGAAGAGGAGTAGGGTTAGGGTTTGTGTATTGGGGGTGTGGGTTTTCTGCTAACTCATTTATTAGCTTCGGCCCGAGCTGCAATGCCTAAACCTAAATCCAGCCCAAAAATAAATCGAGTCTAAAAAATTGACCTAGCCCAGGCCTATGGGCTAAATTCCCAAACCCAAGAACCCTACAAATATCGGGCTAGGCTGCGCAGGTTCTTCGGGCTAGTGGGCCGGTGTCCACCCCTACTCTATACATGCGTGTGATTATTTTTGGTGAGGAGTACTCTAAGCTACTTTAGCATCAAGCGGCTCATCAGGTATCTCATCCAACTACTTCTCTTAGCCACCAAGGTAACTCCATTGCATGTCTATCTATCTCCCTTTCCATACTTTGGATTATTGATTCTGGTACTTCTAATGATTTCGGAACATCTAAATTGTTTTCCAACATCCAATCTTCATCTACTAGTTCTCCAATGTTACAACTAATGGGTTTAGTTGAGGTATTGGTAAATCTTCTTCCTTTCCCTCTCTATCATTATCCTCTCTTCTATATGTATCATCTTTTTCATTTAACATCATTTCTATCAATAAGCTAACTAACCAGTTAGACAGCTCATTCAATTGCCACCAGCTCTTAAGCACACCCATTGGCATTGACTGCATAGGATCGAAAAGACTTCAGTTTCATGAACGTGCCCATACCTTTATTATGATTTGATTCAGATGAATACACGGGAAGCCCAGAGACCTCATTTGGCATTTTGTGGCTTCCTTAATTGCATTGAATGACCTTTCTTTTATGAAGAACTTTAAATAAATACTTTTTTCTCATGATTTAAAAAATTCGTCATAATTTGTTAGGTTAAACCACTCAGATCCATGATGAAATCCATAAACTAACAAAATTATATTTAAGCAATTCAACATAAATACAAATGCGACATTAATTTATTCAACTTCTACATTAGATACATCTATTAAAAGTCCACAGTCATTATCTTGTAACTAGTAAATGCCCCAAAATAATAGCCATTCCAAGATCAAGTCAAATAACAAGGTATATTAAATAAGTACCGGAGTAACCAGGCAGCCTGATTATGGTACTTAAATCAAAATGTTTTCTGGGCACTTAGGTTCTCCTAAAATAACGACACACTATTAAAGCACTATCTGATAGGATTCCTAGTGTGCATATCCTATAGACATGATTGCATCACATGCCACATAATACTCCAATCGGTCTTCTAATGCAACCAGAAGCTCAACTGCTCCAAAGATGGTTCTGCCCTTGACAGGCGGGAATAACTTTCACAAAGTTAAATCTTCCTTTTGATACAGTTGTGAATATTGGATAATGAATCTTGCCCCATATAATTTCCTAGCATTGTATCATAATATTACACAAGTGTGAGCGCTTCAAGATATATGGGTTGTTTAACTTGTTTATTAGTCAAACTGTCTAATCAATTGCATGCATCGCACTGGGCACAAGATGAGGCAATAGAGATCCTAGAAGCTTCTGGATTCATGGATATACAGAAATTGTCACTTTTTTTTTTGAAAAAGATAAGTAAATATTTTATTAATTAAATATGGGCTACCCAAGCATCGATGTGATGCTAAAGCAACCAACAATCAAGGTGATAGAAAATACAATCAAACCCAAAAGATCAGAATGAGTTCAGCTCAATTGTTCGAGAAAGCTTAAAAATGAATCAATTTCCATCTCCCTTCCTTCCTTTACCCAGCTGTAAAGGCAGTTTAGAACTGCGCTTTTGTTTCTCAGTATGGTAGTGCTATCTTCTTCGAATATCCTTCGATTCCTCTCCTTCCAAACCAGCCAAATCACACAAAATGGAACCAGTTTCCAGATGGATTTCTTGAGCTTTCCAAGTGGCTGTTCCCACCATGCCAAAAGAAAGTCACAAAATTCTTTTGGAAAGCACATGTGAACTCCAAAACAAGATAGAAACAATCCCCACAATTCTGCTGCCCATTGGCAATGTAGGAGAAGATGAGCTATTGTTTCCTCTTGCCGGCAACATAGAATGCAACAGTTAGCTAAAGAATGACCTCTAAGCTTAAGATTATCCATGGTTAAGATCTTCCCCATAGCAGCACACCAAAAGAAGAAGAGAACTCTTGTGGGGACAACATTTTTCCAAAGCTTTGACCAAGGAAAAGTGTCATTTGTTTCCCCACGAAAGGTCAGATAAAATGATTTAACAGTGAAGATTTTCTCTCTAGACACTTTCCAAACCATAGTCTTCGGTATTATCCAGATATGCATTCTGTAACAATTCCATAAGAGACAAGTATTCATCCATTTCCCAATCATTAATGTTCCTGCGAAGCTGTACAGACCAAGTGCATTGTCTGCCCATGCCTGTGCAGCAATCTTTGACAAATGCATTCTTGTTGACTGCCAGAGTATAAATCACAGGGAATAGATCACTTAAGCAGCCAATACTCAACCAGTCATGCTTCCAGAATAGAATCCTGTTACCTCTCCCTACTTTCCAGGTAATGCAGCTGGAAAATTTCATCCAGTTTCTCCTAATTCCTTTCCATAGACTTACACCTGTAGCATTTAAACCTTGGCCAGAATTCCAACCCCCCAATTCTTCCCCATATTTAATCATTATTACTCTCTTCCAAAGCCTGGTATTATCTTGAGCAAATCTCCATAACCACTTACCAAGTAAGGCTTCGTTCTGCAACTGCAACTGCAGCTGCAACTGCAGCTGCCTGATACCAAGACCTCCGGAGACAATTGAAGAGCTAACTATCTTCCAGTTCACTAGGCAGTATTTGAAAGTTTCATAACTTTTGCCCCAAAGAAAATTTCTTTGCATTTTCTCTAGATTTTTAATGACAGCTGCTGGGACTTTGAAAAGGGAGAGGTAATATGTAGGGAGACTGGATAGCACACTTTTTATCAATGTGACTCTAGCCCCTTTGGATAGATATCTCGCCTTCCAAACTGCCAGTTTGCTCTTGCACCTTTCTAGGACTGGTTCCCAGATCTGTTTGGAGTTAAGTTGGTTTCCTAAGGGCATCCCTAAGTATGTAGTTGGAAAATTTCCTGATTTGCAACCCAAAATTGCTGCCAATTCATTTATAGAGTTGGCATTTCCAACAGAGATGACCTCAGACTTGGATAGATTAATCTTTAGACCAGTTACAGCCTCAAAACCCAGCAGAGTGCATCGCAAGTGTCCCAATTGCATCATATCAGCTCCACAAAAGATTATGGAGTCATCTGCGAAGAGAAGATGACTGATGCTTGCTGAATTATTAGCTCTATTTCTGACCGAGAAACCTTCAATTAACCCAGCTTCCTCAACTTTCTGCATCATTCTGCTTAAGACTTCCATGATGATGATAAATAGAAAAGGGGAGAGTGGGTCATTATCAAAAGATTCTGATGTAGATATTTACCAATATCAATTCATAAACACAACGTAGAATGATTGACATTTGAAGCAACGTCAAAGAATATTGATGCAGTCAGTAATCATTTAAAAAGATCAATTTGTAAAATGCAACTTACAACAATCAGTTTTCCAGCATTTTCTGGCCTCTTTGCTATCTTTATTGCTGCTGCTGCAGCAGCCCCTGATGAGATCCCAACCTGCAAAAATGTTACCGATAACATGGTTTAAAAAAAAAAAAAGGAAGAAAAGAGGGACAATTACAAAGGAAAACAATAAGAAAAATAGACAAACAGCAGATAAGTGACAATCGAAAGAATGAGGTGGTAGAGATGCAAAGGAGCCCATTAAGCAAACTTGATTAGGTAGGAAACATACCAGCAAACCTTCTTTCAGTGCAAGACGCTTTGCGGTTTCAATAGCTTCTTCACCAGATATCTGAAACATTACAAAAGGATCATTGGTTAATGGAAAGATATCTGTAAACATATTTTGTATCCAACATATAACATTATTGATGAAAAACGTGGTTGGTCACGAATCACCACTCCAAACCCAATCTGAATTGTTTTTCATTTCTTTTTCTCTTCAGCAAAAGTTGTAATTTCAAATATGTTAATTTGATTAAAGATACAAATTGTGTAGATTTATCGGAGGACATGCTCCTAAACAGATCTAATTGGCGTTGACAAATCCATATAGCCGACCCCACCTAGTGGGAAAAGGCTTGGTTTGGTTTGGTTTGGTTTGTGGCCCAAAAGAATGATGTTGCAGTTAAAGCAAGGCTGGTAATGTAATGGATGATATTATCATGCCAACTGTAGGGTGGGTCATCAATGTCGCCTCCCCTCTGCTTAAACACCTGGTATCCTCAAAAGGTGTCCAAAAACTCACAAATTCCAATGGCCATCCATAACCAAAAGCAAACCATGTGATGAAGTACCTCTTAACCCACATACACAAGACTGATATCATAAGTAACAACCACAGAAGTTCACACAAATAGGCTAGCCAAGAAGTTAACAATTGGCTGGTGCAGCTGCAGGAAATGAAAAGCCGAGTCTGTCTATCAATATTCCACACTTTTTGTAGCACCCTTGGTGAAGGTTATTGCAACTATATAGCAAAATACTGAGGGTTTTGACCTAACACTTCATCCAACACATTATAGTTGTTACTAGGGTTAGGCTTTGGAGCATTCTTGGAGACTTGTGTGCAAAGTGCGTGTTCTTGAATGAAACCTTACCATTCATCCTTCGTATTTTGAGTATGTGAATTCATCTTCATGAGAGCTCTCTTGCGACTGCATAAGTTGGATTTTTAGACACAGCGCGTATGTTCAAAGGAATTGGAGAATATATATTGTGGTGTTAGTCCCAGTCCTTAAGGTAATTTCTTGTAATCAAACTATTTTCTATATGGTGAATTGCCTAGGATTAGAGTGTGCTTGGGGGAAAAAACCAAAAACTTGGTCTTTTGGCTTTTGAGCAAGCCAAGTTTTAAAAAGTCAAGTTTATCTATTTCATGCACAAAAAAACAAGGGTACCTAGGAGGGTATATCTGAAAAAACCAAAAAAACTAGGTTTTTGGGCTTTTTTCCCAAACACATCCTTACTAGCCTAATAGACTCAAAATCTTACTTAAGTTTTAGATCTAGGTTTCCTTCTTAAAAATTTGTATGCTCTTGTGGATATTTCATTGCTATTCCTAATCACGATTTTTAACTATGTGCTGGCTATGGTCAATTACCCCTTGTGTTGAATCCATAATTGAAGGGTTATTCTAAATAACTTTGTTTTTTCAATTGGTATCAAAGTAGATACACCAAATTATTCTTCTTAATTGATGTGATTCACGGTTTTTTCCCCTCAAAATCTATGTATTTTCAAAAGAAATTTGGTTCCATGTCTAGATACCCTATGTTTGATAGGATTAACTATCCTGACGAAGGTGGACCAAGTTTTACTTTGGACTTTAATATTTGCTCCAATGTAGTCGTGTGCAATGCCCATTAGACATAACAAGGTAAATAGCGTGGTTCATGTTTCCAATACCTGTACTTAAATTAGACATTTGCATTCTCTAGTTTTTAATGATATTTGAAGATGCAATAGCTCACATTTGATGGTAAGAAAATAAATATATAAGTGGATATTCTAACTTTTCACATGAATAGGAGATATAAAAAAAAAAAAAAAAAAATCTTTTCTTTAAATTCCAATTAATTTCAAGTAAATTTCTCAATTATTCCAGTACAATATACAATATACAATGTATTTAGGTATTCATGACGTATCCACGTATCTATACTGTAAAGTCTTGTGGCAAATCCAATCAAAATATTAGTTAAATTAGGAATGCTATTAAAGTTTCCTAAAGTGATGCAAATTGAAGATTTGAAGAATTCTGAACAATTAAGGAGATAAAATTAATCAAGTTGACCGAGATTTTGAAGAATTCTAATTGGTGTGAAGGATTACAAAACCTAATGGGATTCGGACGCAGCTTTCTGGAACGTGAATGAAATTCCAGTGTACCTCGCAGGCACGGCGCGGGGAGCGCGCGGGTGCGCTCCAAGCACGCAGGCAGCCCGAAGGGAGCGCGCGGGTGCGCCAAGGTGTCTCAGAAATTCCAGTGAGGTCCGCAGGCAAGAGGATGGGAGACCGAGGGTGCGCCAGTATTATTTCCTAAAGCGTAAAAATTCCAGTGCAGGTCGCAGGCTGGAGGATGGGAGCGTGAGGGATCGAGCTATGAATATTTTGTTCGGATTCAATTTCCTATTTTGCCAAACTAGGGCAACTTTGTAATCCTATATATATGTGAAACCAACTCTGTAATTGGAGAGAGGGGGGAGAACATATTATAGGGACCTAGAGAAAGAGTCTTTGAGGATTGAGAGCTTTCGTGTTCTTTCTCTAAATTCGTCTTATATTTTCTTTTCACTTTCTGTGTGAGGCAGAAAGCCTGTTTGTAGGGTTTATCGAGTGATTCGAGCAAGAGTGACGAAAGGATTCGTGCGAGTGATTCGTAGAGAGTCTGAGTAGAGTCTTGTAACCCGTTAATAGTGGGATTGTAAATAGAGGTTTTTCTCTCTGTGATAGGGTTTCCTCGTTATTCTCTTGTGTGATTACTTTCACTGTGTGTGTGATTGTGTGGGTTTGGAATTTTCATATACTAAACTTTTAGATGCATATTCCAATATGCTAAGACAAATATATTGGGAGGTTGACACATGGATCCACACCCCCACCCAATAAAGTGCATTTTACGTGTGTTGGACCACTTCTACTCTTTACAGCCATCAAGCTCCCAAATCAATTACATTCTATAATATGTTCTATTTTATGGAGCTTCAGTTTTTGTGTATACATGGAAAAAAAGGACTTTGCCAGGTTTTTTTTTTGGGGGGGGGGGGGGAGGAAGGTTGGGGTGATGTCAATTCTGGTCATGTTTGAAATTCAATAAGAAAGATTGGGAAGCTATTGTCCCAATTATTTGGCTAAAACTAAAAAAGTCTCCGTCATTAGTTTCCATTAACAGTTTAAACAGGTTGGGAATGTGTAATTTCTCTGCCCAATCTTGAGCCTCCAGGAGTTGGCTTAATTATCAAAAATCTGATTTCCAATTGTCAAGGGCACTTCACTAGTAACATCGCAGCATAAATGATGAGCAGAGAGCAAAGAGGGAAATTTTCTCATTCTCCTTTTTCTTAACTTTGTTTTCTTCTCTTGCACTTCTTCATAACTCTAACCACTCTAGCACCAAGGTCAACCCTATGAGTGCATTTTTGTACATCGCACTGCAATCATATGCTTGAAAATAAAAAATAAGAAAATACAAAGCTTCCATGAAAGTCAAATGGAGAAATAATCACCATATGTCTAATTCCCTACCAACTAGAAGATATAAGATAGTGAAATAGGAAGTGACCAGAATCCAATAGTTTTCTATACAGTTCTACAAATGTTCATTTATGCTCTTATTTCCCGTTTAATATTTCTTACTTCAAAAATTGAAGTTATAGCACAAGTAGAAAAAGTTTCCACATCAACTAAACTAAATGTGTAATGGTATAATGTCAAAGCTTACTGGAAAAACTTCATCAAGAATGTTGACGTCCAAAATGCTAGGGATCATGCCTGCACCTATTCCTTGGATTTTGTGTGGACCTTCAATATGAAAACAAGGACACCAATATGAAACAGTCAGTGTGAGAGAATATTGCTTCACTTGAACCACTTGATTAGAAAAAAATAAATTAGAAACTCAATTTTTGTTGTTATTACAACCTTAATACTAATAAACTAATTAATCCCAAACAAGGACACTAGTTTATAGCCACGTAAATGAGGTTTGTGACACGCATACAAACCATTACATTCATAAGAAAGAGAAAATTAAGAACACGAATACATAAACACAAAAATCATTTCTGCACATGATATGATGAAATGAATAAGATAACAATATTGATTGATCAAGTCAGAGAAATGTTGTCATGATGGTTCTAATAATTCAGAGCTACTAAGAAAACTTATATCAAAACAAAATTCCAGCCAAACAGAAATATTAACTGTTTCAAAGAAGGAGAGAAAGCACTACAATAACCCCACCACCATTGTTTTTTACTTGATGTGTTACCTTTTAGTTACCAAAAAATATAAAAAAATAAAAAAAAAGTGGCACAACAAGTATGGGATGTAAACAAATGCATTCTAAGTTATTTTCTTAAAAGACAAAAGAGGAAGCAAAAAATTTGACAAGTTACAATCGGGATACAGAGATAATTTAGTAGGAGAAAACAAGAGTTTCCCACAAGTCAGCAACCATCATGAAAATATTGCTATGATATTATCACAACAAATTGGCAATACCAGCAAGACAAAATTACAATACATATAATATTCAATAATTTATCAAACAGTGATTTACTCATATCTTCCCTCTTGTTGCTTCTCATCTTTCATAGTAAAACATCAGCATGTTAACAATCAAAATCCAATAAGTTTTAAAAAGAAATAATATCCCTACATTCCAGTCTCCACGACACCCTTTGAAGATATATATCTATATTATAACACATATAAATTGATATTTTGTTAGAAGTTTCTAGCACTTTCACCTATGACACAATTATGATCTGGCTGTATTTACTGTTTCAATACCTAACTGATTCTAACTACCACAGCTGACAAGGTAGCAATGAAAGAACAAGTGTGCATGCTCAAACATGTTTGAATAGGCAGTGTATTGCCTAAAATTAGCAAGAAGATGCTAGTTATTTCCATATCACTCTTAAATGTTTCATGTCATAAATTGACAAGTTTCCAAGCTCAATACAATTGAGCCCATGTGATACCAACGTGCAACATTCAACACACCCACAATGAAGAAAGCCACCAAAGCTAGGAAAACGTAACGATCATTGCTGTAGGGAAGTGCGGGAAATTTCAGAACTTAGGAACCTTTTTCAAGCCTTTTGTGCATGTGTGTGAGGAACAAATGTTGCCACTACAAGACACCCATCCGTGTAATTTTTGCAACAAAGTCACATGCATATCTGCCCATCATCCCTTTGTACAGATGCCACATTGGAGAGCTAAATAGGATATTATATGAGGTTAATAAAAATACAAATCAAGGTTATTTTTATCTACTCCTCAAAATAAATCTCCATCTCCATTCAGAATACTCTAGCTGCCTGTTGAATAGGCTTAGTTGTGGGATATTCGTTCAGCTGGCGTCCCATGAATGCAGGATCAAGCCCTAGCATTAGTTCCAGGCAAACACATCCTGGTAATCTCTAAGAAAAGTCGGCACTGCTATTCTTTCTTCTGCACCATATCCTGGTACTCCCACTGCGGTCCAAATCAACCTCCTCTAGCTCCAATTTTTGTAGCATTAGGATCATTTTGTATCCATTTTAGCACTACTTGTTTGGTTCCTGTATGAACTGCAAATACTACAGCTTTGGGACCACCTTCTTTAACTAAGTCAGGTCCCTCTGGTAATCATAAGCGATGTACACTAGCTTTTCCTCAGGATGAACATAATAGGTACATCTTCCTTCTGTGTGGCTTGGCCAGAATTTAACTTCTCAATCACTGGAGTGCTTACTTTACCTTGTATGAGAGGCTCACATTTTGATGGAAGAATTGAAGTCATTCATGTTGTATCTCTTCTTCCACTAGCTCTTTGAAGAATACTGCTTCCCTATGTTGGCCCTATTCACATTGAATGGATTGACTAAGGCAAGAATATTCATGGCATTTCAATTTGTCTAGTAGGCACTGTTAAGAAATTGAGGATTTGAAATTTTAGATATGCATCAAAATTAAGTCAAGGAGAAAGTGGTACACTCTGCCAGCATTGATGACAGGGAATTCCCTTGCAGAATAATTTTTACATAACCTAGGTTTCTGCTAAGCTCATTTCCAATGCTACAAATCTCAATGTGCTTCTTTCCAAGGCAATTTTCAGGAATCCATGCATCGTTAAACATGTTGGCCAAAGCTCCTCCATTTAAGAAATCATTCTTGGATTCCATTACATTGATCACCACAATTACATAGAGCAGACTAGTATGCATACAAGGCACATGTCTATCTGCTTCAAAAAAGGATACTGAAGTTCCGGCATTTTGGAGACTTCAAGTGCCATGCACTCATTTATCTATGTGAAAGCAGATTGGCTTTTCTATAAAATGAAGCAAATTCTTTTTGTTTTCTTTTCTATAGTTTATCTTGTGTTTATTCAATAGAATTACCTGAGAACCCCCGGGGGCCCCCCAAAAAAAAAATAAATAAATAAAATAAAAACAACTAGCAACATAACAATATGAAATTACTAAAACTAATAAAATTGAATACTATTACGATACATGATACATCATGATGACTCACCAGGTTTGCCTCCATTCAGAATGGAACTTTCAGCTGGTTCTACACCGTAAAGTTATATGTAAACAAAAGAAAGCCAGATAAAAAGAACATGAGACCAAGACTCTCTCTCTCTCTCTCTCTCTCTCTCTCTCTCTCTCTCTCTCTCTTTCTCTCTCTCTCTCTCAAACGCATGCTCTCAAGCAAAGAAGGGGGGAAACCTTTATCTGTGGATTTTTCTGCTTGAGGAAGTGCCCTGCACCAGTAATGGTACCCCCAGTCCCTATCCCGGCAACCAATGCATCAACTTTCTCTTTAGAGCCCTTCCAAATCTCTGGTCCTGTTGTTTCATAATGAATCTACAACATGACAAATAACGAGTGAAATTTTCCTCTCATCTGTCTAAATTACAAATTTATTTATAGGTATGTACACATTACAAGAAATTGATCAGATAGTAGTACCCTTGGGTTAGCAGGATTTTCAAATTGCCTTAGATAATAACCATTAGGTGTTCTTTCCAGTATCTCTTCGGCCTTTTCAAGAAGCCCATCAATGCCCTTTGCTATATCTGTGATGTATAACTCTGCTCCCAAAGCTCGGAGAACTATCCTTCTTTCAACACTAAATGAAGATGGCATAACTAGAATAAGCTTGTAGCCTTTAGCAGCTGCAATGAATGCCAAACCAATGCCGGTATTACCGCTGGTAGCCTCAATGAGAACCGTCTTCAGCCACCATGATTTCAGCATAACCAAAGCCAACATAAACATCTCAATTCAAAATGTTTTACAATCACTGTATTCATATAATTATGACTTTCTGACAGTAATCTTGGTAGCTTTTGTAACACAAATATGGCAATTTAAACATGAATAACACGGTAACATATGCATTTAGATTACACTAGACCTCATTCAAGCATTGGGAAAGGGTAAAATTAATATAGATGTATTTAAGAATTAAAGCTTAACACAACTTGCTCCAGTATTGATCAAAGTAGTTGGAAAAATGGAGGTAAGACAATAATGAAATTGCTTACAAGACAAAGAATAGCGAAAAGGACAACAAGATAGTACTGAAATGGCTGTGAGATAGCGACAAAACTATAGAAAAAAATGTTTTTGTTGCAAGACAACAACAAAACAACTGTGAAAATGGTTGTGAGATGGTAGTGAAAATGGCTATGAGAGAACAATGAAACAATAATGAAATACCTGCAAGACAAAGAACAAAAACAATGCTATGTAATAACAGAAAGAATGTCGACAAAAATGGCTGCAAGGCAGCAGCAAATCGACTATAGAGAAGGGTAATGAGACAGTGTAAAGAAACGTTAATAGCAAGACAAGTGATTAATCTCTAAAGTGCTTACACCCCCTCTGATTTAGACATTATATACTTCAAACATCACAGTTTTTATAAATGTACACCTGGATCCCCTAAGATTTGTATTACATTAAATCAGACCTCCTTTGTTAGATTTTACATCCAAAAAGTAACTTTTGACCAATTTAATACAATAAAATTATCTTTATACCCTTAGTATTAGCAGAAAAAATATTTATATTTTGATATTGTGAATCTTTTTTTCTATGGAAGTACATTACAATTAATTTATTATTAATTTTTGTGAACCTTTTATATATATATATATATATATATATAAATTAGTAATTATACATATATGTAAATTATCATCACTTTCTTGTTATTAATTCAATAAACTAAAGATGGAAGATAGAAAATTTTATTTTCTCATAATTTTCCTAGATTCATCCACTTTCTTTCCATCAGTATCAAACAGTAATGTAATAAATTTACTCTCAATTTTCTTTTTCATGTATTTTTTTTTAATTAATACTAAGGGTATAAGAGTAATTTCATAACATTAAACTGGTCAAAAATTATTTTTTAGATGAAAAATTTAACAAAATGGGTCTGAGTGAATGTAATACAAATCTCAGTGGGTCTAGGGTATGAAACTTATGGGATCTAGATGCATAAAGCCAGAACTACAAGGTAGGTGAAATAAACCTGTCTCTAAAATGGTGATTTATTGAGCATAATTCTTACAAATTTTTAATTAGTTTTAGAAACTACATCATTGTTCTTGAAAAGGATATATACATTTGATCTTTTTTCTTGTTGTTTATGCCATATTTAGGTTAAAAACATATGATTTGCAAGTTTAAGAACCAAAAGTTAGCAAAAGAAAGCTGCTAGGATGCTAAAGAAATCATAGAGGAAGAAGAATGGAACACACCAATCCAAGCGGGGGCTGATTCGAAGCAGAAACAAAGTCGGAATACAAGAGAGAAGGAAGCCCATTCAAACAGGCAAAAAGGGAACATTCAAACACATATGGGCAGGAAAGGAAAAATAAAATGTAGGCTTGATGAATGAACGGATCTTGGGCCATTCGAACGTGATTTGTAGATCCAAATTTCCAAAATATTTTAAATCCAGTTTTGGCTAAGTTTGTTTGCTATTGAACCAAGGATTATAATTGTATTATACATACTTTTCAGACCACTGGAAGGATCCCTAACCCTAATTCTAGCCTCCTCTTCTTCTCAAACCGTTTTTCATGTCTTCTATGGCTTGCAGTTAGTTTTCTCCATAGCTTAGGGGTAGGAAGGAATTTTTGGAACTTTATAAGTGTTTTTATCATTCAATAAAGACTTTTGATTTTATTGTTTATATCTTTACTCATCTTGGTTGAATGATTTTCAAACAAAGTTATTTGTTCGGTAATATTGTTTCATTAGTTGTACTTGAAACTTCATTTTTGGATATATCTAATACTTTCAATCCCTTGTGAACAAATATACATGTTTTGTATTTCTAAATTCAGTTTTCAACAATTGTTATTCAAATAAGAAAATACCGTGAATTGAATGTAATGTTTGTGCATATCAATTTGAGTTATAATTTATTGAATAAGACTATTAGGGTTATAATTGTATATTGGCAAATTCATAGTCAAAATAGAGTTTTGTAACTTGCAGACTTAGATGTAGGCCAAGACCGCAGAGTCTCAAGTCAAATGAATTGTAAAAGTCTTATAATAAGTTTGGAAATCCGCAAAATCAGACCAAGCCAAAATAGCTACTTCATGAGAAGGCCGCGGGAAGTCAGGGAATAATACCGAGAGTAGGATTATTTGGACTTTGGTCGTGCATGAAGACTGCTCTGAGTCATGGGAAGGACGTGAGAAAAGCGCAGGAAAGCTTATCCCACGAGATTCACAGCTTTTGTATTTCAAGCTGTGTTTTGAAAATCCTGTGCATCTGAATTTCATTTCCTATATATTTTGGGACATACCTAGGGTTGCCCAGTAAGAGAGAAACAATTTTAAAAAAATGGCAGGGCAATATTGCAAGGTATTTTCTCAACTACTTAGTCAAAATCATTGAGTGCATTTGATTCGAAGGAGTTCAAATTTTGAAGGCTGAGGATTCAGAAATTACAAAGGATTCGATTCATCTTTGTGGATTCGAAGAGGGCGTCTTCCGCCAGGGCTTAGGTGCATCAAGGATTCGGGCAAAGGGAATCAACAATATAGAGCCGTGGATTCAAGTCTATTGAGAGGTTGAAACTTCGTAACCCGTTTGCGATCTAGTGAAGGATTTGAGGATTTCTCCAGTTTAGATTTTCCTCGTTAAAACATTTTATTTTTTTAGCCTTCATATTATTCCTATTATATATTTGTGTGGATTGTTTGGATCATCTAGCATATATAGAAATTATAATTAGTATCAAAGCGGGTTCATTTTTTTTTTTTTTTTTTTTGTTAAAAGACGAGATCTAAGGTTTGCTAGATGGATTCTCAATAAGGAGTTGATTCGAGCACAAGCCTTCCATGGTCCAAAGACTACCTTGAGAACTATACCACATTCATGCGTGCATTTGTTGGTGGAATTGCTCCAACAAATTCTTCAGAGTCTTCTTCTGATAAAACAAACGACAAAGGTAAAACAAAATGGGCCTATAGAGAGGATTCAATGGAAAGGCTTACAGGTGGATTGTTCACTCTAATACTAGTTAAGAAATAAAGAATATGGAGAATGATTCAATTCACTTGATCTCTTAAATTGTAGAAATGGGAGGCATATTTACATTTGAATAAGGCTAATAATACATGTAAATAATGTGAAAAAAAATCTCTGAGATATCAAGCAAAGCATCTTAGATGATATTTTTAAGAAATTATTTTGTAGAATATCTAAAAGAATATTCTGGAACTAATATCAAGACTTGTAATTTCTATACTATTATATAAGGAAACACTAGGACTTGGTTTGGTATAAGAAAATAGAATGGTCATTCCCACATCATCATTCCATTATATTTTCTCAAATATAGTATTTTAAATAAGAATAAAGCAGCCTTTAGCATTTTAAATAAGCAAAAAATATCCTTTTAAATAAGTGTCCCAAACATGGTAATGGAATGATAGTCTAGGAATGACCATTCTACTCCATTCTATTCCCCTTGTACCAAGTTGGTGAAGCCTAAAAATTAATGAAATCTCAGTCTCAGTGAAACTTTTTTAATTTCCCATACTACCCTTCAACCTCCCATCAATTTCAAAATTTAAATCAAATAACTTTCAAAAATTATCCCTATTTAAGTCATTTTAAATTCTAAAATTTTTATCTATAATATCATTTTTTAATGCCCCTTATCGATTATATTGCACAAAAAAAAAAAAAAAATGCTAATCATACGCAATGCATGTGCACCCCTCTTGTCAAAATAATTGTTAGAGAAATTCTAAACATTTTTTGATAATCAAACAAGAGTGTTAAAAAGAAAATAAATCAATATACATACTAAAGTTCCGAGAGGATATGGCCCTTAACCAAGCATAATAGAGAATACTGACCCCATTTAATTAGAAAAAGGGCAAGTTCTGTTGGGTTTAGAAATATTGAAGTTGCCCCCTATCTAACAATTTAAACTTTTAGGTAATATGGTAGCTAATAGTCTAACATGGTATCAGAGTAAACAAATATAATCCAAACTTCATTGTCAATAATAAATAAATAAATAAATAAACAAAATCAAAAGTCGCCTGTTTGGTCACTTCAAAAAAGTTAGTCTAGTCACATGTAAGAAGCATGTTAAGAGATAACAAGTTAATATAAATAATAAAGTGGCCCTTCCCTAACACTTAAGATTTTAGGTAAGATAGTGTCTAATAGTCTAAGAAGAAGGAAGTCACCAAACCTTCCCAGGGGTAATCAGACCCTTCTCTTCTGCATCTTTGATCATGCTATGTCCAATCCTACATGAAAAAATAAATAAATATCATGTTCATTAGCATATTAAAAAATTAAAATTTTTAGTATTATCAGTATCGCAACATAGCACAATACTAAACAAAAATACTAAATTAATAAGGAAAATTAAAAAAAAAAAGAATGAAAAACAAAAAAGAAAAGGAAGGAAAGATACTTACCTGTCTTTCACACTAGAACAGGGTTCCATCATCTCCAACTTGGCAGCAATACGGGCTACACAACCATCCACAATGTTGTTTAGATATACCATTGGGGTATTTCCTATAAGCTGTAGATTGAGAAAACAAAAAAGCTGAGGTGACTTAACATCAAGGAAACATGTAACAGTGCGAAAGTACATCAGAAGATGCAACTTTACCTCAGTAACATCTTTTGCAATTGTACATTTGGCTTCCATATTTTTCTTTTCAAATCACTGTGTGAATAAAAATTAAATCGTTGGAAATAAATTTAAAAAAATGTAGAGAGAAAGAAAGAGAGGACTGTTTACGGGCAATTTATAAATTGTAAAAAAAAAAAAAACAAGGGTTACATACACCAAAAATACATATCAACAAGCTAAAAACTAAATGAGGCTACTTTGGTAAATTAAGAGATGGTCCTATAGAATTGGAAAAAGCTAATCATAGATTCTAGGAAGAAAAAAAGAAGTTCCCAGTTAGAAAGCAGTTATGCAAAACACTGCCAAATTTCTATTTCGAAAGGCATACAAATAGGAAGAACAGTTAAAAAAAAAAATTGAGGAAATTAAGGAGATAAAAATAGTACCCCCCCCCAAAAAAAAAAAAAAGCCTCTGAGATCCAATCAAACATGAACTTCTACTCAGTTTTTAATTCCGTGAAACAAGAAAAGAAACCAAATACAGACACAACCAGATTTTTATAACAAACAGGTGAGTGACCACATAAACAGCAATTGTTAATGGCATTAAGCAGGCCCCAAATAGACCAGAACACAGTGAAGGGATAGAAGAAGCCTTTTCCTTTTAAAGGTTTTCCAATTGAACCTGTTAAGTCACCAATTGTCCCAAAAAACTTGAACTGTTACGAAATAAGCCCTACAATTTATATCAAACTATTTCAACACTCTCCCTCACGTGCAACCCCCAATTTGCACGTGGAACAGAGACAAGCAAACCAAATCAAACAAGGTACACCAACACAAGCAAACAAAAGTAGGCATAGTGTACCATAATAAATAGAGAATAATAAGATTCGAACCCAGGGCCTTCTAGAAGCAAAGCTCTGATACTATGAAAAAAAACTCAACAACAAATAAGACTAGGGGTCTCAACCTTAAAATCTAGGTATTAAAGTGAGGGAAGTTCATCTCTTATATAAGGAAATAATTTTTTTTTATAGGCTAATATAGGACAACCTCTAACATGTAAAGAAGCTCGACAATAAATAACAGTATGAATCTCAACCTTAAAACCTAAGTGTTAAAGTAAGAGAAGCCTATCTCTTGTATAGGAGGAATAATTTTTCTAATAGGCTAATGTAGGACAACTTCTAACAGTCCTCCTCACACTGGCCTGCGTGAACATGGGCACAACGTGAACCATTGAGGCCCAGTTGAAAACCCATTCTAATACCATGTTAAGTCACTAATTATTCTAAAAATTTAAACTGTTAAGCAATGGACCTAACAATATATATCAAGTTATTTCAACATTACCTAAGATTTCCACCCTAACATGGAACTATTGACAACTAAACCCACTGGAATTATGAATATGTGATATTAAATAAAGCATATTTTTGACAAACATAGCAGAGACTACCATCCAATTTTGAAATTCACAAACAAAAAATTATGTCACTAGTTTAAAGTAATGCAATATTGATATCTATACTATAATACTAAAACCATGTATTTCTCTCTCCTCACCTCCTTCACTCTCATCTTATGTGGCATAACTATTTGCTCTCCATTTTCCCTTTTCTTTTTTTATAGAATTTTGATTTTATTTTTAAAACAAATTCTTCTCTCTCCACCTGTAATAAATAATAATAAATGTTTCATTAAAAGTCTTTCTCTCTGTACATAGTACTCTGCCCATCTGAAATGAATTATAATAACAGATTCATTAAAGGATGGTTAGAAAAAAGAAATGAAAATAAAAATTTGAAACTCAAGAGTCACTTTCTTTTCAAAATTCCCCCCTTTCTCTCTCTCTCTCTTTATAATCCTCCCGCCATCACTAGAAAACTTTTGGGTTTCTTCTCCAATTTCCGTTCTCTCTCTACACACATCCACCCATCACCTGAAACTTTTGGATTTTTCTCTTTTGTATAAGCTTCCTCGATTCTCTTTATAGGTATGTTCAATTTTTTTTATAGATTTACAGATATATTACTGTGTGTACTAAAACCATGTTTTTCTCCCTCCTCACCTCCTTCACTCTCATCCTATGTGGCATAGCTATTTGCTCTCCATTTCCCCCTTTCTTTTTTTACAGAATTTTGATTTTATTTTTAAAACAAATTCTTCTCTCTCCACCTATAATAAATAATAATAAATGTTTTATTAAAAGAGTCTCTCTCTGCATAGTACTCTACCCATCGGAAATGAATTATAATAAAAGATTTATTAAAGGATGGTTAGGGAAAAAAAAAACAAAAATAAAAATTTGAAACTCAAGAGTCATTTTCTTTTCAAAATTTCTCTCTCTCTCTCTCTCTGTCTCTCCTTATAATCCTCCTGCCATTGCTAGAAAACTTTTGGGTTTCTTCTCCAATTTCCATTCTCTCTCTACACACATCCACCCATCACCTGAAACTTTTGAATTTTTCTCTTGTGTAAGCTTCTTAGATTCCTTTTACAGGTATGTTCAATTTTCTTTATAAATTTACAGATATATTACGTTGTGTGTGTATATATATATATTATAGCGTGTATATTAGTGTCTGAGATCTGTTTTCGTCTCTTATTATGATAATGGATTAGATTAAAAGAATAATTATTGGGATGGGATGGCTATAGAAATAGCTAGTCGGTCAGAGGTTAATCTTATTTACTTTTAATAATTTTTTTAGAAGATATTATATATATCTTAAGAGATAATTTTAAATATTTTTGTTTAATAGGTGATTTTACTTAGCATGTTGGAGCTGGACGGGGGTAAAAGAATGGAGTTATATGTTATGTTTTTTGCAGCTGTACTTTTGTATTATTATTTGGAAAATTGGATGATCATATTTAGTTTTTTTTTTTTTTTTTTTTTTATATCTATCTATTTTGACATGTGAATTTGTGACTATTAACATTTCTAAATATAAGTGTCTATTTTGATTGTTTTGAAAATTTTTTTTTTTAATGTTAATAATTGAAAAAATTTGCATCGCCCAGACTGCTAGTATATATATATATCCAAAACTATACTTAATTACCATATATATATTTATATGTATATGGATGCATATACAATAAATGAAAACTTTTTGGCAAAATCATTGATCTAAAGATGGAAGGTGCTGATGCAGGAGTTCACATACCCAAATCTTACAAACGCTACAAGTGTGCCGATTTCCAAGAAATCATGTTTCTTCCAAGTAATAAAATCATTAAGGTTCCATTTGGATAAGAAGGGATTTCAAATAAATAGATTTGAGATTAAATTATATTAAAATATAAGTGAGAATTAGTTAATTTATATAATAATAAATAAATTATTTTAATAATTACTATTTATTAGATAAGCCCAACACCACATAAGAGTAGGTCTCAACTTTAAAACCTAGGTGGTAAGATGAAGGGAGTCCATCTATGGGACAAGTCGATGTAAGGAAGTCCATCTCTTATATGGGACAAGCTGACGCGGAACAACTTCTAGCAACCTCCGTCACGCTGGCCCACATAGACATAGGCATAGCGTGGATTGTGATGAGACCAAGTTGAAAAATAACTCTGATACCATATTAAATAAGCCCAACAACGCATAAAAGCAGGAATTTCAACCTTAAAAACTAGGTGTTAAGGCGAAGGAAGTCCATCTTTTATATGGGACAAGTAATTTTTTTTTTTTTGTGGGCCAATGCAAAAGAACTTCTAACACTATCAAATTACTAATACCACTACTTCCTACAATGGTAGACTCACTATGACAAAGAATTTCAAGTAATAACTATTTTGTAGTGATCTGAACTACTCAAATCCATGACGAAACCCTTATCTAACTGGCAAAGTTATACTTGAGCAACTCTCTTTAAATAATTAGAATCAAATCCCTTGATTTTAAGTTCATAAATACAAACGCGATCTAAACTTATTACAAACAATCCACCATAAATGAAAAGACGAGTCACAATTGCAAAATTAAAATCAAAGCACGAGAGCTTTCACATAACTATATCTTACAAACACTTGAATAAAGCATAATTCCAAGCAATCGAGGTAAGATTTTTACCAAATGATGAAATAAGCAAGCTCAGTAGAAAAAAACTAGTATTTTCCCATAATTCCATTCAAATAACAAAAAACCAAAAGAATAAAAATAAAAACAAGAAGAACAAACGTGAAGGACGGCAAAACTATAATTCAAATACCCAATTCTTGAAACACCCAAAAATGTAATAGAACCATAACAAAAAAATGGGGGGAAAAACTCAAATGATTCACTAATGGATTTAAATCAAATAACTGTTGAAAAAGGAAAGATTCGGTGACAATATTACTGAATATTTGGAGATTTGATAGCCATGAATATTTACTGTAAATAGAATATTAGTTGTTGAAATCCAAATTAATGTGGAGCAATTAGTGGTAGAGATTGATTAGGGATTCATACCTTATTTAGGTAGATTTCTTGCTCTTAATTTAGGAGATTTTTTTTTCCTTCTTTATTTCATTATTGTATTATAAATAGTGATCAACAGCTTGTACAGATTTCAAGAAATACAGAAAAGTTATTCCACATCCTTCATTTTTTGTCTAGATGGTATCAGAGCCAAATTAGGCTCCTTAGGATTTATTTTGTTCCAGCCTTCATTGTTGAAAAACCAGTACCTACTTTTTTGTCCTTTATTGCCTTTTAATCAACCATGTCTGAAGTTTCCTCCGAGTCAATCTCCTCTCAAAAAACCCAGACCCCCAATATCGATTCTCACTCTGTTCAGATCACCAATATTCGTCTTAATGGTGACAATTATTTACGGTGGTCTCAGTTTGTTCGGATGTACATCAGAGAACGGGGGAAGATTGGGTACCTGACGGGAGACAAGAAGGAACCAGCACCAGAGGACCCAACGTACGAGACTTGGGAAGCAGAAAATTCAATGGTGATGACTTGGCTCGTGAACTCCATGGATGAAGACATTAGCTCCAATTATATGTGCTACTCCACGACTAAAGAACTCTGGGACAATGTGAATCAGATGTACTCTGATTTAGGAAATCAGTCTCAAATCTATGAATTGACTCTGAAATTTGGTGAGATTCGGCAGGGGGAAGACTCTGTCACTGAGTATTTCAATTCATTGAAGTGCCTTTGGCAGAACTTGGATCTATTCAATGATTATGAATGGAAATCCATTGAAGATGCCAATCATAATAAACAGATGGTGGAGGCTCATCGTATTTACAAATTCCTTGCTGGACTTAACGTGGAATTTGATAAAGTACGAGGACGGACCGTGGGTAGGACTCCACTTCCTCCAATTGATGAGGTGTTTGCTAAGGTTCGAAGAGAAGAAAGTTACAGATCTGTAATGTTGGAGAAGAAGACTGCTAACGAACTTGTTGAGAGTTCTGCCCTCGTGACTGCTGAGGCTAATAAAGCTGTCAATTTTAAGAAAAGAACTGAAGAGAGACCACATGCTTGGTGCGACCACTGCAATAAACCGCGCCATACTCGAGAAACCTGTTGGAAAATCCATGGAAAACCAGCAAATTAGAAAAGCAGCAAGCCTGGTGACAAAAATAGCCGTGCATTTCCAACTGCAAATGAAGCTACGACAAGTCCCTTCAACAAGGAGCAGATGGATCACCTTCTGAAGCTGCTGAAATCTAATTCCTCATCTGGTATTCCTTGTATTTCTCTTGCGCAAACAGGTAGTGCACCTAATGCCCTTTCTTGTTATTCAAATTCTGCTCCATGGATCATCGATTCTGGAGCTTCTGATCATATGACCAGCCTTTCCAATCTCTTTAACACTTACTCACCAAGTTCTGGCCTTGAAAAAATTAGAATTGCAGATGGTAGTTTTTCACCCATTGCAGGAAAAGGTTTGATTAAATTATCCGAAAAAGTGGATCTTAAATCTGTCCTCCATGTCCCTAAATTATCTTATAACCTTTTGTCTGTCAATAAATTAACCAGAGAGTCTAATTGTCGTGTAATTTTCTGTAATTCTCACTGTGAATTTCAAGACCGGAGCTTTGGGAAGAAGATTGGTAGTGCTAAGATGATAGATGGACTTTACTATTTTGATGATGACTGCTCCAGTAATAAAAAGGCTCAGGGCCTTAGTAGTGTTAGTTCTAATTCTGTTTATGAACAAATAATGCTTTGGCACTTAAGATTAGGACACCCTAGCCTTCCATATCTTAGACATTTGTTTCCTACTTTATTTAAGGGTTTGGATTGTTCATCATTCTATTGTGAAAGTTGTTGCTTATCTAAGAGTCATCGTACTACTTATTTGCCAAAACCTTATACTCCTTCAAAACCATTTTATTTAATACATAGCGATGTTTGGGGACCTTCAAGAGTCGCTACTCTCTTTGGAAAAAAATGGTTTGTTACCTTTATAGATGATCATACACGTTTGTGTTGGATTTATTTGATGAATGAAAAGTTTGATGTTGAAATTTTTTTTAAAGATTTTTATACAATGGTTGAAACTCAATTTCAAACAAAAATAAGCATTCTTCCCATAGATAATGGAACCGAGTATTTCAATAAAATTTTGGGCAGTTTTTTGAAGGAAAAGGATATACATCATCAGTCTACTTGTGTAGATATCCCTCAACAAAACGAAATTGCTGAAAGAAAAAAAAAAAACACTTACTTGAAGTGTCTTGTGCTATAATGTTCTCAATGAATGTTCCAAAATATCTTTGAGGGGAAGCTGTCTTAACAGCTTCTTATTTGATTAATAGGATGCCTACACGTGTTTTAAAATATAGCACACCATTAGAATGTTTCCAAAGAAAATTTCCCTTGGCTCGGATGTACTCAGATTTACCTTTAAAGGTTTTTGGCTGCATTGTTTTTGTTCATATACCCAACAATCCTCAGTCCAAACTTGATCCTCGGGCTAAAAAAAGTGTTTTTATAGGGTATGCCTCTAATAAAAAGGGCTATAAGTGCTATAATCCTCAAACAAGAAAAACTTATGTTAGTATGGATGCCTCTTTTTTTGAACATAAATCCTATTTTCACAAAAATTCTCTTCAGGGGGAGAATGGGGGTGATGGAAGAAAATTTTTGGAATTTATCTCCTACTCCTTTACGAAATCTGATTTTAACTACCTCACCTCATTCTCCTCGTACAGTTATTCCTAATATTCAAAGAAAGGAACAATTTGATAGAACAAAGGAAAACAATGAAGGGAATCCTAGTCACATAGTGCCAAACATTATTGTATCTGAAACAGGGGGTGAATCACTACAACTTAGTAAAGAAAAAAATACTAAGTCTCTGGTTTATACTCGGAGAAGACCTCATCAAAAGAGTCAACGTCAGCCTATTCTTCTTGGAAATGATCAATCTCGACCTTTGGGAACTGGTCCAGATATCACGGTAGTTTTGTTCCTGACTCATCTTTAATTCCTGTTACTTCTTCTAGCCAAGAACCATTAAACCTTGATATTCCAATAGCTATTAGGAAAGGAACCGGAACCTGTACCAAATATCCCATTGCCAAATATATTTCTTATGAAAAACTTTCTCACACTCATAGGGAATTTACCTCAAAAATATCGCACTTGTTTGTCCTAAGAAACATTCAAGAAGCTCTTGATGATCTGAATTGGAAATTAGCAGTGATGGAAGAGATGAATGCTATTAAAAAAAATGGTACTTGGGGATAGTTGATTTACCTAAGGAAAAAAGGACAGTGGGCTGCAAGTGGGTCTTTACTGTGAAATGTAAAACTGATGGTAGCATAGAGAGGTACAAGACAAGACTCGTAGCAAAAAGGTTCACCCAAACCTATGGGATTGATTATCAAGAAACCTTTGCTCCTGTAGCGAAAATAAACTCAATTAGAGTCTTGTTATTTTTAGCTGTAAATTTCAGCTGGCCATTACACCAGTTAGATGTGAAAAATGCCTTCTTAAATGGAGATCTTGAGAAAGAAGTCTTTATGAGTCTATCACCTGGGTTTGAGGGAAACTTGGGACCAAACAAAGTCTGTAGACTAAAAAAGTCTTTCTATGGTCTCAAACAGACCTTTAGAGCTTGATTTGAGAGATTTGGGAGAACTGTGAAGAATTATGGCTACTGTCAAGGTCAAACTGACCATACCATGTTCTACAAATATGGTAGAGAAGGCAAGATTGCAATATTAATTGTCTATGTGGATGATATAATATTGACAAGCGATGACAATGAAGAATTGGCGAGACTGAAAAGAAGGCTTGCAGCTGATTTCAAAATCAAGGATTTGGGTGCATTAAAATACTTTCTTGGAATGGAGTTTGCTAGATCCAAAGAAGGTATTTTTTTGAAAAACGTAAATATGTCCTTGATCTACTTGATGAAATAGGTATGCTAGGGTGCAAACCAGCCGAGACACCCATTGAACCGAACCTTAAATTGCGATCATCTAAAGCAGAAGAAGTTCTGAATAGAGAGCAGTATCAAAAGCTTGTTGGAAGACTGATCTACTTGTCACATACACGTCCAGATATAGCATTTGCAGTTAGCATGATTAGCCAGTTCATGCATGCACCTGGACAGAAACACTTTGATGCAGTCTATAGAATTCTCAGATACCTAAAGGGAACCCCGGGAAGAGGTCTAATGTTTAAAAACCATGGGCATTTACAAGTTGAAGCCTATACAGATGCAGATTGGGCTGAGAGTGCTATTGATAGACGGTCAACCTCTGGCTATTGTACGTTTGTTGGTGGAAACCTTGTCACCTGGCGGAGTAAAAAGCTGAATGTGGTAGCAAGAAGCAGTGTAGAGGCTGAGTTTAGATCTGTTGCTCATGGAATTTGTGAAGTGTTGTGGATTAAGAGACTACTGGAAGAATTGAATACCTCTAGTCTGTTGCCCATGAAAGTGTACTGTGACAATAAAGCTGCTATCTCGATCGCTCACAATCTAGTGCTTCATGACAGAACAAAGCATGTGGAAGTGGACAAACACTTCATCGAGGAAAAGCTTGAAAATGGGTTGATTTGTATGCCATACATCCCTACTACCGAACAAGTTGCAGATGTGCTTACAAAGGGACTTCCTACAAGACAGTTTGATAGACTAATTGGCAAGTTGGCTATGGAGGATATCTTCAAGCCAGCTTGAGGGGGAGTGTTGAAAAAGGCAAGATTCGGTGACAATATTACTGAATATTTGGAGATTTGATAGCCATGAATATTTACTGTAAATAGAATATTACTTGTTGAAATCCAAATTAATGTGGAGTAATTAGTGGTAGAGATTGATTAGGGATTCATACCTTATTTAGGCAAACTTCCTGCTCTTAATTTAGGAGATTTTTTTTTCCTTCTTTATTTCATTATTGTATTATAAATAGTGATCAACAGCTTGTACAGATTTCAAGAAATATAGAAAAGTTATTCCATATCCTTCATTTTCTGTCTAGAATAACAAATAAAATTTGAGACGAAACTTTCTGTTTTCTCAAAATCAGTGACCAAACAACAGAGACCTAACGAGATTAAAATGGAACAACAGGAAACTTACAGTACCGTTTGAACGTGCTTACGCCAAAGTCTGCAACCGGCCTTCTTGTATGTATATTTGACTACATAGACATATACACATTTATTATAAGTTCAAAATTTTGAATTTAGATATTTTAACTAATGGATTTGAGCAATAGCCAGATTACTTATTTTCTCTTCACTTGGATTATTTTTTTGGTTACTTTACATGAAAACACACTGTCTCACTCTTTTCAATTTTTTGAATATATTTTCTATAAGTTACATTTCTTTCTAAAAATAGAAGATAATGCAGTAGAAAAAATATTAGATAGAGAATTATTTTTGAGAGATTATAAAATTAGAAATATTTTTGAAAAATAGTATTATTCTCAGATTTGCAAAATCTAAATGTGTAAGAAAATATCCAAAAATAAATAGTTTAGTGTTCAACTTGTAAGCAAATGTCCAAAAATAAATAGTTTGGTGTTCAAGTATAATGTGAACAATTGATGGGCAACAAATATACATTTATTTTGTATCAATATATAATAATCGTACATTCAAATTTAATGTAAGGATATAAAATTTTTATTTTTATTCTCCAAGTTAATGAATATTAAAAAAATAAATAGTAATAAAATGACCACTTTAAATCATGAATGCAAAATTAATCATAGTAATCGTAAAAAGAAAAGGAAGATAAGAATGAAATTAAATAGGGATAAATTCTTGACATGTCAGTAAATAATACAATTAATTTAGATTAAAAATAACCACAAATCTCTACAAAACACAGTTAATATTCAATCATGAATGCAAAATTAGCCGTCGTAACGGTGAGAGGAGAAGGAAGATAAGAACAAAATTAAGTAAGAATAAACTTATATATCTATACAATAAGAAAATTCAAGAATATGAATTTATATATTTTCATTGACTATATTTATTTTATTTTATAAGGAAGCTCAAGAATTAGTCATTTTGGGAGAAA
This sequence comes from Vitellaria paradoxa, assembly GCA_019916065.1. NCBI lineage: Eukaryota > Viridiplantae > Streptophyta > Magnoliopsida > Ericales > Sapotaceae > Vitellaria > Vitellaria paradoxa. Next base: position 25,093,639 of record CM034243.1, read on the forward strand.
CATTACTGAGCGTCCTTATTGAGATGGTATTGTATATCGTTATTTTGGGATAAAAATTTAAGTCTGAAATTAAAATTTCTTTTTTTTTTATACATTATTCAAACGTTATTACAGACAGAGAGATTATTGTCACATAATTGCCACATCAATTAGACATGATAATTTAGTGATATCCAAATATAGAAGCTCAAAAATTCAACAAATTTGAATTTGGATATAATAAATTTGAAATTTTGAGCTTTCTTGTTAGATACTACCACAGAAATATAATTTAACGTGTAAATAGCTCAAATTTAAATTTATAAAAGTAAATCTACATAAAAAAAACTGTAAAAATAATTTATAAAAATAAAAATCATTAATCAAAAGAGATTAAGGTATCTATACAATGTTTAATAATAAAGATATAAAATTTATTATTTATTACAAATATTATTATATTTTTTAAAATATTAATTTAAAAAACTTTTATATATAAAAATATCCAAAAAATATATGTGAAGAATGAGAAATTATATTTTCATATGAAGTGACTGAAAAGACAATTGAAGTAGAGAGGAGAATAAGTAATCCTCACAACTGACTAAATCTAACGGTTAAAAATATATAAATGTCAAATTAATGACTATATATAGATGATAATGATAACTCAATGATATCCAAATTTGTTTAATTCCTAAGCTTCTTTATTAATTTAAAAAAGACAAACCAAACCAAACCAAACCAAACTAAACCATGCCCTTTTCCTACTAGGTGGGGTCGAATTTAAAAAAGACAAAAAAAGCTTTTTTTTTTAACCAAATGCAACCTTAATACATCTATTTATTTTAAATTCATAATTACAATCACAATTTAAAACTATTAGAGATAATCCAGCATAAATGAAAAGATGAAACTCCCAGTTGCTGAATTAAAATCAAAGTAGGAGAGCTTTCACATAACTATATCTTGCAAACACTCGAACGAAGCATAATTCCAAGCAATCGACATAAAATTTTTACCAAATGATGATATCAGCAAACTTACTAGAAAGAGACTAGCATGGTCCCATAATTTCATTCAAATGACAAAAAACCCCCCAAAATAAAATAAAAAGAGGAAGAAAAAACATGAAGGACGGCAAAACTATAATTCAAATACCCAATTCTGGAAACACCCAAAAATGTAATAGAACCATAAAAAGAAAAAGGGGGGGGGGGGAATAAACTCAAACTATTTGAGTCAAATAACAAATAAAATGTGAGAAGAAACTTTCTGCTTTGTCAAAATCATTGACCAAACAACAGAGAGGTAACGAGATTAAATGGTACGACAGGAAACTTACAGTACCGTTTGAAAGTGCTTGCTCCAAATCTGCAACCGGACTTCATGTATGTATATTTGACTATATACACATACACGCATCAATAGACAGAGATTGACTGTCTGCATCGGGAGATGCGTTGACTTATCTTCTTGCTTATCCGCAATCTGGCGGGATCCCCTCCTAGATCCGTCCTTTTGTGTTTCTCAGGCTGACTTCACTTATCTTCTTGTTCATCCGCATTTTACCAAATTTAATTTTTTTTAAAATGAAATTTTTAGGCTTGCTAATTATATTTGTAAAAAAATAAAAAAAATTCACGCCTATACGAATAAAAATTAAAAAAAAAATAAAAATTAATTTTTTATTACATTTTTAAGTCCCAAATGAATGCAAATTTTTTAATTTATTTTTTTACAAATACGATTAATACTAAAATATATATTTTCTAAAAAGATTAAATTTTGATGATAAAAGTTATTTAAGACCCAAAAAAGTTAAGAAAAAAGCTAAAAGGTAAAAGTGAAACCAAAATAATTTGGAAGAATAGTTATAGAAGCTCAGTTTTTGGTTATTCAATTTTTTAACTTTTTAAACGATCAAATTTAGTCTTTTATATTTTAAATATTTTTTTAAACCATAAATGACAAAAATATCAACTTAACAAAAAGTTAATTACTAAAAAATTAATTTTTTTCCTTTCTTAATATAAAAAAAACTAATTTTTTAGTAATTAGTTACAAAAAAAGTTAACATTTTTGCTTCTTAAACTTGGCCTTACCAATGATTCTTGTCTTGTTTGTCTTGTTGAGATTTAAGGCAGTATTATAAATCCCATAATGAACTATAGGAGTGTTTGAAATTGTAAAAATTAGTATAAATTTATAAAAACTATAGTCTTATAATTCGTGAATTAAGTAAAAAAATTAAATTTTATAGAGATTTATATAGATTTTTAAAATTTTGTGGAGTTCCAAACACACCATTAATTCAAAAATGGTAACTTGCTTTATGTGTTTGTGTAAAAGGAATTTGTACCAATTAATACTGACAATCATAGAATACCAAAGAGAAAAAAAATCAAATTTTAATATTTTTTCTTAATAATTTTATATCTGTATTTTCTTCCCATTTTTTTCTCTTCTTATTATAAAAAGAATTTTTTATTTTGTTATTACTACGGTAGAATGTAAAATTTGATAAATTAGTTATATCAATTAGTATTGACATGGTATTTATAACTTGTATTGTATAATTAATTTTTTTTATAATTATTGAATAATATATTACCCATTTTGAGTTGAACATATATTTTTTATACGTATATAATTTTATAATAATAAATTTAAAAAAATATTTCAAAGCATACATATCAATATGTATCATATCAAGTACGATATTTACAATAATGGTTTGAAAGGCAAATGTCGTGCTTCGGATTGCGTGACCCAAGGAGTAAGTGAATAACAAACATATCATACACTAAGTAAACATTCCCCTGATTAGAGCAATATGACAATACTAGAGTAACATTCACACAAGATAATAACATAACATAAAACCAAGTCCCTACTATTGCTAGGCTCTCACGCTCCAACATATTCTATCAAAGTTGTTAAAATTTCAATTTAAATATTAAAATCTTATGATTTTACAATGTTAGAGTAGAAAAACTTGTTTGATTTTACGTAAAAAATCTTCATAGGGGCAAAATAGGTAAAATCTCGATTTTGTGACGTAAAATCAGTAAAATCTCAATTTTATAGGCGATTTTACTGATTTTACAAATTAAGTGATTTTTGTATAATTTTGTCAAATAAAATAAATTTTTATGATTTTTTTCAAGTAATACGCCACAACTATTTCATTGTTGCCTTTTTTTTAAGATTTTTTTATTATATAACACTATTATTTACTATACTGCACTAGTTGAGGATCATGTGCATTGTTGTACCAAATTGACTACCATAAATTAAATACAGTAGGTAGGATAGAAACCAAAAAACCTATGATAAAACATTACAAATACATTTCAACTCAAACAAAAAATTAGAGTAAAATAAAGTTAGTTTATTAATGTCAATTGTATAGATCACACAAATCATTTTAATGATCCTAATTGTGTAGTTGGGTAAAGGGAGTACAGAACCAAATATTGAATCTTTTATAAACTTTGTTGAGGATTCATTTTATTAATATAAGTAAGTTTTGTGTATGGTATTTTTTTGATACATGTTTTTTCTCTCTTCTCTTATTAATAAAATTATTAACTTATCAAAAAAAAAAGAAGCTTTAAATGAAAAATTGTAGCAGAATAGACTATATTTTCATTTTATTGGCATTTAGTAAAATCTTACAATTTTACGATTCGATTTTTGGATCCTCTACCGATTTTAAGTAAAATCTCGATTTTAACAACCTTGCATCCTTTAATAATAATATACAAAAAAATGCCTTATAGCCTTTACAATATAATCAAATAAATCTCTAAATTAAAATAATATTACAGTCCCAAATGAAAATTTAATTTAAGTAAATGAAAAATATAATGTTTGCAATAGTTTATGCACTCCTAATCCCACCAATGCCCACCTAATTCTTAGGATTTGTTCTTACAACAAAATCTGTGGGGACGTGAGCACTAGTCCACTTATACCCACGAATCATCATAAAAGCATATATAATATGTGAAACAATAATAAAATATCACTAACATTTATAATTCAACACATCCCAACATAATCATCTGACATCACTATGAAATCCAAAACCTCATATAAATAAGCATCATAACCTTCATTGTCAAAGTAGACCTCATATAGAACACACGCCCTGATCAATAGCATAAATTTCATTTATTCAACCGTCATTTATTTAAACATTCTTATCATAATCATTCTTATTCATATTCTATTTCCATTTTATTTATGGGAGTGGGCACAATTAATGTCATCGTTAAAAGTCACGATTAGCCTTAATTTACGTCGTCATTAAAGGTCACGATTAACCTTAATTTACATCGTCATTAAGGGTCACGATTAGCTATATCATATGTTGTCGTTAAGAGCCACGATTAGCCATATCACACATCATATTTTAGGCTATTAACCTACTAGCATGAACACCAATCTCTACGCAGGTTTTGGGTCTTTTAACCTTAGAGTAATCTCTATACCCTTCCTATTTTATAATACCCACTATCGTCGTGTCTCAATATCAATTACATTTCCAATTATCTCATTTCATTCCCATTATCATTGTCACATTACACTTTATCATATCATCAATCAAGAAACAACTTATAGCACCATAATCTACCAATTCAACAATCTCATCTTATTACACTCTCACATTAACATGTTATCATTTCATTCTATTATTTCTTCACCCCACTAACATAGTCTCAACTTATTTTATAATCAAATATCACTCAATTCCTATTAACAATATTAAAACAATTCTATATGAGACATATATCTAGCATAGGATGTGTACTCATAAGTTTAATATTAAGGCAATATTAAACATATTTTAAAAACTAATCACTCTATCCAAGTATTTCTTTTCACACTTTAATTCATATACTTTTCACCAATTTAATCACTCTAGGTTAACCATTTAATGTCATAAGGTTTGGAATTTAAAATATCCAAGTTTTTGTACAACGAAACAAACTTGGTGTTCTTGACAATGGGTCACAGGCACCCCTCAAAGACTCACGGGCGCCCCTCGATGTATAGAATGGTTACTCTGTTTAGTCTGAGCTTTATCCTAAGGTTTTGGGTTCCAAAATTTGCCAAATCTAATGTTTATTTCAAAAACTTGTTTCTAGGTATTGTTTAGGATCCAAAAGACTCTAGATAGACAATTGAAACAAGTTTTAATTCGCCAATTCCATCAAAATCAAAATCTTGGTTTCAACTTATACATATATATATACACACATACACATATTACACCACTTAAATCTCATCCTCATGCTTTCAAATTCTTAATTAAACATCATAACAACATTTTCTAACTCCTTACGTCTCATATATGCTATTAGGAGGTCAGAAGTCCTTATCTCAAGCCTTGAACAATATGGAACACAAAGACAGTGACTCCGAGTTTCAGGCTTCCAACTTCGAGTAGATCAATCCTCTTATCCCTTGATCCAAACAACAAATAAACCTTATAGATATGTTCATTGGTTGCTCAATTTCATTTCTACAAACTAATTTGAGTTTGGTTAAAGGTAGGACCACTTACCAAGCTTCCAAGTCATTCGGCCTCCTCCAGTTCCAAGTTCTCTCTCTGATTCCAAAACTCTCACTCTCTCTTCTCTCACACACACTTATACACATGCTTCGCTTGGCCTCCAAGCATGCTACAATGCACCTACATCGTCCCCCTACATACCATCTCCTAAGTCTGGCTAAGGAAGTGACAAAAGTGACTGTTAAGTGATTGAGTGAAAGAAGGTTCAGTCTGATATTCTCAAAACACCATAGACGCCCCACATACATTCATGGGCGCCTCATAATGGCCATGGGTGCCCCACAAGAGGGCATAGGCGCCCTTTAGTTCCTTTTTGCCCAAAAATGTCTAAGTCCGAGAATTACGTTCTTTACTTTTAAAATTTTGACCAATTACATGCCTAATCACCCACATTGATCAAACTAACACACAATTACCTCCTAAACTTATTAAAAATCATCAATTTAGTTTAACACGAAAAATCAGGATACTATAGCAAAAATATAAATAATTATAAATTATAAGTAAGCTTGGTGGTTGACACATGTAATTGATGTGCAAATTTTAAGTAACTAGCAGCAACATGAAAAAGATTACGAGGGATGATGGTGGAATAACTAGTTAATAAATGATAAATTTATATAGGTTACCCTCGAAATAGTAAGTGTTAAATAATTTTATATTTAAAATAATTTATTTTAAATATAATTTTAAAAATGAAATCTTAACACAACTTTATTAAATAATTTTGAAAATAAATAAATTGAGAGACAACAATTTGGTGGTTTTATTTATTAATACCAATAGTAAAATCATACAGCTAAAATGCACCTATTAACAAAGGAAACATTTACACTTGTTAAGTTATTTACAAGTAGTTGCAGTGGTGTATAAATCTCACCTACAAACCAAGCTTTTTGACTTGGTTTGATGGGTTGGGTAAGTTAAAAAAAAAAAAAAAAAGTTATTTACAAGTAATTACATTTTAGCCTTTTGGGTCCACCCAAAAAGTACATAGTATCTTCTCTTTTAAGGATTAACACACAATTCTCTTGTAATCTAAGTTAAAGTATAAAAATTTTAAAAACATCCCATAATCATTTGAAATTATAAATACCTCCCATAACTATTTAAAAATTATAGAGAATTCCCTTACTTGAAGATATTTTATGTGCTCTATCAACACTAATATCTTGCTAAAATTTGTTCATAATTTGAATTTCTTCTTCATTACTAGTCATTCTTCATTTTAGTTTCCAATAATCATAGTTAATATAGATAAATCATTTTTCTATTTATTCTATTGTCAAATTGTTTAATAAATACATAATGTAGTAAATCTTGAAATATTTTAATTTGATTTATTTAATTTGATCAAATTATATAACTTCACTTTGTCTTTTTACCTTTTTTGAAAAGTTCTTTTGATCCATGATTTAAAAATTAGAAAAAATTATAGTACCAAATACTTCATTTTAGCAAGATGGTATTGGTAGGAATTAAGAGTAAAAGATATGCTTGTGCAATGGCTTTAGTATTTATTTACAATTTCAGTTATTTCATTTTAATGAGAATATGTGTGAACAATTTTGTCATGGCATTATTTTTTTTTAATGTATATACATGTGTCTTTTATTCTATATAGTGAATTATTTATTGTGTAGCACATAACTTATACACAAAAGATTAGATCACTGATTCTTATATGATATAAGACTACGATTCACAATTTTAAATGAAATTAGACACGTCATCAGCAAAATTGTAGTACATGGATTTGATAGATCTATTTTCACTATGGAAAATAGTATAGTTTCGACTTTTTGTGCCAGTATATGTTGTATATATTGAATTGGACTGACTAAAAATAATTGTTTTATATTAATTTTGTAAAATAATCAATGCCAAGTGATTATTAAGTGGATTTATACTTTTAATTCAGACATTTTTAATGTCACACCCCGGATCTCGTGATTAGAGGGGTGAGTGAATAACATACATATCATGCATTAAGTAACCATCCCCCTGATTAGAGCAATATAATAACCCTGGAGTGACATTCACACAAGAAAATAACATAACATAATCTAAACCAAGCCTCGGCTATTGCCAGGCTATAATGCTCCAATACATCTCATAACTTTAATACACAAATATAGGCATTATGGCATTTATAACCCAAATCGAATAAATCTCTACATTGAAGTGATATTATAGTTCCAAATATAATTTTAACTTTAGAAAATAGAAATGCAATGTCCACAACAATTATGCACTTCTAATCCCACCAAATGCTCACCTAGTCCTTAGGATCTATTCCAACAACAAAGTCTATAAAGACATAAGCACTAATTCACTTGTGCTCACGAAGTATCACAAAAGTATATATAATATGTAAAACAAAAGCATGCAATAGAATTATTACAAATAAATCTACATGTTCAACTTAATCATAATGCATCATCAATAACAAATGTCACAACCATCACATAGGTAAATAACATTTCTCAACATCATCATAATACAACATGAAATTCAAATATCAATACCATCATCATAAATCTTAATAATAACTTCAATTATCATTTCTCTTAACATCATCGTTATTGTTTTTCAGTCACGTTTTCATTTCTATTTAAATATATAGGGTCGGTACATTATACGTCATTGTTAAGAGCCACGGTTAGCCACAATATACGTCGTTATTTAAGGCCACAATTAGCCATAATATACGTCATTGTTTAGGGCCACAACTAGCCACATGGTCACGATTAGCCACAATACACGTCGTTGTTAAAGGGCCACAATTAGGCACAATATACGTCATGTTGTAGGCTGCTAATTTACTGGCATGAACACTAATTTTTGTGCAAGTTTCGAGTATTTCAACCCTAGAGTAGTCTCTATACCCTTCCTTTTTTTTAGTACCTTCCATCCTCGTGTCACGACATCAATTACATTATCTTTTTATCTCTTTGCAGTATCATCCTCAATCATTTTATCCATAACATATCATCATAATCCACAATCAATATATATCTTCTCATCATTTCCTTTTACTTTCATTATTAATTTCAACAATAACTCAATATATTCTAAATCCAATTATCATATCATTTTTATCATATTCAAATTATTCTTGTCATGATCAAATAATCAATATCGTTCAATATAAACAACCAATCATATTCCAATAATCATAATCAATCAATAATAATGAAATCGTTTAATAAGCAGCGAATACTAAACATATAACTCTTCAATAACTTCGTATCTTTCGTCTTATCCTTGAACATTTTCCATCCAAACATTTCCACCAATAATATCTCATTTGATCATTTTATTGTAAACACCCAATTATAATCTATTTATTATAACTAATCAACATTAATTTCTCTTCATTCATAATATCTAATCACCATGTTATACATTTATCATTCAAAATTTCATTTATTTCTTTTCCTTTCTTTTAACTTTATCATGTTCTTTTTATCCTCTTATTCAATTAAAGAACATCTTATATTATCATAACATCCAATTTACTAATCTTAACTCATTCTAATATCACACTAACATATTATTGTTTCATTCTATCATCTCTTCTTCTGATTAACATAATCACCACTTATTTTAAATCAAATATCACTCAATTCTTATTAACACTATTAGAACAATTCTAAATTAAACCTATACCAAGCATAGGATGTGAGCACATAAGTTTATCATTAGGACAATACTAAACATGTTCTAAAAACCAATCACTCTATCCAAATATTATTTTCGCACTTTAATTCATATAACTTTTGCCTATTTAATCACTCTAGGTTAATCATTTAATGTTATAAAGTTTGGAATTTAAAATACACAAGTTTTTATACAAATGAGCAAAACTTAGTATTCTGGACAGGAGGTCATGGGCGCCCATCAGAGGGCACGACCGCCTCCATAAAGGTTTTTGGGCTCCCCTCAAGAGGCATAGGCGCCGCTCAAAAGTTTATGGGCGCCCCTTTATGTACGAAAGGTTAATCCGTTTGGTCTGAGTATTATCTCATGGTTTTGGATTCCAAACTTTGCCAAATCTAATGTTTAGTTATAAAACTTGTTTCTAGGTATTATTTAGGATCCAAAAGACTCTAAGAAGACAATCAAAACAAGTTTTAATTCACCCATTCCATCAAAATCAAAATCTTAGTTTCAACCTATACATATATATATACACACACATATTAGACCACTTGAATCACATCCTCATGCTTTCAAATTCTTAAATAAACATCATAACAATATTTTCTAACTCCTTACATCTCATATATGCTATTATGAGGTTAGAAATCCCTACCTCAAGCCTTAAATAATATGGAACACAAAGATTGTGACTGCCGATTTCAAGCTTCCAACTTCGAGTGGATCAAACTCCCTATCCCTTGATCCAAACGACAAATAAACCACGTAGATATGTTCATTGGTTGCTCAATTTCATTTCTACAAAACTAATTTGAGTTTGGTTAAAGGTAAGACCACTTACCAAGCTTCCAAGTCATTCAGCCTCCTCTGGCTCCAAGCTCTCTCTCCGATTCCAAAAGATCTCGCTCTCTCTTCTCTCACACACCTAGATACACATATTTGGCTTGGCCTCCAAGCATGCTACAGTGCACCTACATCCTCCTCTTGCATGCCCTTTCCTAGGTCTCGCCAAAGAAGTGACGAAAGTGACCATTAAGTGATTGAGTGAAAGAAAGTTTAGCTTGACATTCTGCAGAACACCATTGGCGCACCACATGCATTCATGGGGGCCCCATAAGAGGGCATAAGCACCCTCAATCTCTTTTTGTGCCAAAAATGGCTAAGTTTGAGAATTATGTTCCTTACTTCCAAAATTTTGACCAAATACATCCCTAATGACCCACACTGATCAAATTAACACGTCATTACATCTTAAACTTGTTAAAAATCATCAAATTATATAAATACAAAAATCTAGGATATTACAAATTGAAACCAATCTCCATACTTTGATCGATTTAATTTCCTAATACCTTTCATTAATCAATTTAATAACCTAGTACATACTAAACTCATTAAAATTCTCCAATTCATCTTAATATAGAAATTCGGGTTATTACATTTAGTAAACATGTATAAATTGTGTTTATTGTTTTAATTCCCATAAAAGTGGAATTTTTAAGAGTTAATAAACTCAATGAGCCAGACAATAATATAATTTAGAGTTCATTACATTGACAACCTTTTGACTATGCTTGAGTTTCAATTTACACTGTTTATCTATTAACCCTAATACTTGGACCCCCTCCCCTATTTCAAAGAGGTTCCATTTGAAACCTGTTAAAAAAAGTGGACGAAATCAATTAAATAATCAGCCTTTTATAATATAATTTTACAAAGACTAAAATACCCTAACTATAAAAAAATATGTAAAATATATACATATAGCAGAAAAGCATGAAAAAGAACAATACTCAGAAGAGAACAAAACGACGATTAGAAGAGAACATAGAAGTCAAAGAAACTGCCATTGATTAGAATAGATCAAAATTTTGGCAAGTTAGTGTAAGCATAAGCTATACTTAGATAAGCTTAGATAACACTAATTAAATAGAAAAATCTTCAATTTGAAAGATAAGTAGAAATTTTGTAAGGTTTACAAGTTTAAACCATGATTTATTTGAGTTTGGTGTACCGTATATAGACAAAAAATTTAGGGTTTGAGTCTAGTTTGTTGTTTTATGAAAAAAGCATAATAAATAGTTTGTCTACTATTTTGTGGTCCCTATCTTTTTTCCTTGGTGTTGAATGTTTTAATACCACACTTGATAGAATAAATAATTGCCCCACCTAATAAAACAATTGCCCCTCTTTTTAATACTCTTTTTTTTGGCATTATGCTAGTATCCAAATGCGTTTACATGATTGTTTATGTATATGGTCACATTTATTGAGAATTTTTTTTATTTTACTATTTTTCATTGACAAATTCACTATTTTTAGGCATATATGGCTATTGTAAGGTTCACATTTTAGATGGGCTAGCACATGTAGAGTTGATTTAACATCATACTTTGACATGGTTGATATAGCAAAAGAGTCAGGTTGTCGAGATAAATTCATAGTTTATCATAGGCTTCCAGGTTTTAATATGGAAAGTGGATTAGTAGCATTAACTAATGACAATAATATAATGAAAATGTTTAAAATTCGTGCTAAGAAACCCATGATTGAGTTGCTCAGTAATTGTCCTCATGCCATTAATAATGGGTGAAGCTGATGAAACATATATTACTGAGAAGAGATATGTACCTGATGAATGAGCCATACCTATTAGGCCACGAAATGATGAGATGGATGAAAATATTGGGAGTGAGTTAAAACAAGGTAGTGAAACATCGAAGGATGTGTTTAGTTGTTTTGATAATACATCTAATGATGGTGATGATCAAATTAATGGAAAAAAATTAGAACTGCTAATGTAGTCAAACAACCCCTTAAATTGTCTAAGATGAATAATGATAAACTTGATTTGTCTGATAATTTTGATAGAATTCATAACTTTATTTATTCATTAGACAATGATGATACAAATAGTAAGTTTCCAAAGTTCAATAATAAGAAAGACACGAAAGATCCCAAATTGACTCTTGGTATGGTCTTTCCGTCTGTTCAAATTTTTAGAGTCATGCGAAGGGAGTATCATATCAAGGAAATTTATAATATTAAATTTGTTAAGAATAAGTCATCGAGGGTAACCATTGTGTGTAGCAGGAGTTATAGGTTTAGACTTCATGCCTCTTCAATGTATTGTTCAAAGTCATTCCAAATTAAGAGTTTGAGAGGGCTACACAATCGTGCATGATGGCTTTCACACATTTATGTGTTAGTAATTTTTTATTTAAATCGTCTTAACCCAGAGGATGGTTATTTTGATAGCTGATATGTCATTAAAGAGTTTTACTCTATTCCAACAGTAGCCCTTTCCATGCATTTACTTGAAAGAGTATCGGATAGAATTTTTGGAAATACAAATAACACTAGTATTATCACAGGAAAGAGTCATAGAATCTTGATCAAATCCATGGTCAGCAAGCATTTGCTTCATCTAGAAGAGTGCAGTCAGTAACTACCAACGACAATGTATTCTATCTTAGCAATAGAAAGAGAAATAGAACCCTACTTTTTACCATGCCAGGCTACCAAATTGTTACCAATATAGAGACAACCACTAGAAATACTCTTCCTATCATCTATACAACTCGCCCAATCAGTATCAGAATATCCAAGCAAAGTCACATTTGTATCACGAGAGAACCAAATACCATAACTAGTAGTTTCTCACATATTTAATATTACATTTCACAGCTTGAACATGAAATTCTTCACTAGAAGAGTGATATCTAGCACAAATACCGACATTGAATGCAATATCAAAACAACTAGTAGTTAGGTACAAAAGACTCCCTATCATGCTTTATATACAGTTTCATTCATAGATTTACCAGGCTCATCTTTTGACAACTTAAGACTTGTACTTATAGGGGTCTAACATTCTTAGCATTATTTAACCTAAATTTTTTAACAAGATTTTTAGTATACTTGGATTGAGAAATGAAAATACCATCATTCATTTGTTTTACTTGTAAGCCCAAAAGGTAATTGAATTTCCCCATCATACTCATCTCAAAGTTATTTTGCATATGATTACCAAATTCATGAATCACAGCATCACTACTAAGCACAATATCATCAACATATATATTTGAGCAATAAAAATGTGCTTCGATGAGTGTTTGATGAAAGTGATTTGTCTACAGTGCCCTAAGTGAAAACCATATTTGAGCAAGAAATTTATCAGTCTATCATACCACACTTTAGGTGCTTGTTTCAAACCATTCAAGGCCTTTTTTAGTTTATACACATGGTATAGAAAATATAGATCAACAAAGCCTTTAGTTGCTCAACATATGCTTCTTCTTTTAGAAAATCATTTTGAAAAGCACTTTTGACATCGATTAGAAAAAGTTTGACTTTAAGAAAACAAGCAATTGCAAACAAGATTCTAAAGGATTCAAGTTTAGCAACCGATGCAAAGGTTTCATCAGAATCTATACCTTCAAATTGTGTGTAAACTTGTGTAACTAACCTAGCCTTTTTCCTTATGATAGTCCCAAATTCATCAATCATATTCTTAAAAATCCATTTAGTGCTAATTACATTAACATATGAGGGACGAGCAACAAGAGTCTAGACATCATTCCTAACAAATTGACCAAGTTCTTCTAGCATAGCCAACGTCCAATGTTCATCATAGAGTGCTTCTTTAACATTTTTAGGTTTAGTAGACGAGACATTCCTCATTTTGCATTTAACATCTTGTCTATATATTGTCTTTAACATCACCTAGCACTTGTGAGATTGGATGATTTAGCTTGACTCTTAATGAAGGCTATAAAGTGTCTCCTGATTCAACTAGGACAGCTTGTGTATTTTCATTTATCAGCACATTATCCACATGTTGAACTTTTTCTTCACTTTCATCATTAAAGAGAATTAAGGAGTCATTTTCTGCTGGGCTAAATTGCTCTTATTCATCACTTTCTTCTTGTATAGGTGGAGAATCTAAGTTAGAGTCATCAACAACAACATTAATTGATTCAATAATGGAATTTGAAGACTTATTAAAGACACGATAAGCATAGCCTGAAGTAGAATAGCCTAGAAATATTCCTTCATTGCTTCGAGAGTCAAACTTACCCAATTATTTTCCATCCCTAAGGATTTAACATTTACTTCCAAAAACTCAAAAATATTTAACTTCAAACTTTTTATCATTCCACAGTTCATAGGGTGTTTAGGTTGTGCCAAGTCCAAGATGCACCCTATTAGCTATGTAACATGTGGTTTAATAGCCTTTGCCTAAAATTTTTTAGGTAGATTTTTTTCCATGAAGCATAATACGAGCTATCTCTTATATGGTAGTCGATTCATAAGATGAGAGTAGAGATCGAAGAATTGTTCTTATAATTCTGAGGTTAGGAATAGGTGCACTAAGTTTGAAGCACAAATTTACTAAATCGATCAGTCGTCCATAAAAGTGATCAAAAGTTTTTGACCCATCCATCCTTAACTTTTTGAACTCAGTGGTGAGCCGTTGTAATTTTGATATTTTTACCATATAATTTCCTTTATGTGTCAATTGGAGAATTGTCCATGCCTCTTTAGCGCTTCAGTAACCGGAAATCCTTCGAAACTCATCGACGCAAATGTCTGCGAGTATAGTATTGATCGCCTTGAAGTTAAATTCAGCACTTTTAGCTTCTTCCTTAGACCAAAGATCGATTGTCTTATATTCTAACTCACCATTGACTTTGGCAGTAGGTGGTCTTCATCATTTCTGAACAGCAAACCAGACCTTGCAGTTCATGGACATCAAGTGTGTCATCATTCTAGTCTTTTAGTATGAATAATTGGAACCATCGAACCATGGGGGACATGTGCTTGAGCCTCCTCTTCATGGTTAATCCATTGATACTAACTTTTCAGAATCACACCTTTGAAAGTATAAAAACTAAAATAAGAGAACTCTCTCTAATACCAATTCAAAAAATAGCTATGTGCAGTATCACAAGATCAATCGCACACCCACAAACATAAAATTAAGGATATAAGAATTTAACGTGTAAACCTAAATCGGAAAAGAACCACAACTCCAAAACGAAGGACCTGACAAACTTCCTTCACTATATAATTCAGGTTATAAGGTTTACTACTTCAATGTTTCCAATCAAGTCCACGATCTCTTGAGTTGAAGCTTTGCTTAAGTCCACGATACACCTTCACTAGCAAAATACCAATCTTCAATTCCTTGAAGATCAAGAACCATAGATATACAGAGTTTTTGGCTAAGTGGAGAAGATAGAATTCTTAAATCCATATAGGAGGCTTGATCACTTTGTTCTCTGTATTTAGAAACCTTAAGAGAAAGCCTTTTATTTATAGAGCACTTAGGAAATCTCAAAGAATGATTAGTTTCCAAATCAAGCTTTGTCATTCGTTGAGACGAGTGTCCTAGCAAGCCACAAACTGCCCTAAATATCACACTATTTTAGCCAACAAAGGATACAACGAGCCCAACAAACTTGCTAATGAGCATTTTAACTACCTTGAGTAGTATTCTAGAATCGCCATTGGGATAGCCAGCGGCGCCAGTAAGCTAACAAGCAAGGGAACTCTGTCATTTGCATCGAATATGTTTTACCTAACAAAGGTTCAAACTGTGTCTTGTAGATTCAGCATTTTCCAAAAATGTTTCATCAACTGCTATCTAACCATTATCTCAAGCTTATTTACTAAGACATCTTTGTCTATGTCTAATTATATAAACTTGATAAATTCATCAGTTTATCGACAGTTTGCCAACCTCTAACAATAAATCTAACACTAAGGATTTGAAAATAATTATTTAAAAATAATTATTAAAAAAAAAACTTTATTAGTTTAGATATGAATTTTTTCATGAATTTTAGTAGTTTAAAATGATGGTTTTATTAGAGATTTGAAATCATTAAAAAAATAGTTATTTGTAATCTTTCATAAGGATTGTTCCACCATTTTAAGCAGTTATGGCACCATTAATTTATTATAATTATTAAAAAGTTTTTATACATTATCATATAAATTAACTCTATCCCTTGTATTTTAATACAATTTAATACCAAATCTGTTAATTTGAAATGTCTAGTTTCCAAACCGAGCCTTAAAATTCCCTTACCCTCTTATACAATTAAGGGTGGACATAGCCCATAAACCTGCAAGCCCACACCACTGGAATTTTAATTATTCGCGTTCAGAAATTCACATGACTACTTTGGACAATCGTTAAAGCCAATATTAGTGACCACTTTTTAAAGGCTTTAGCGGTTGTTTTTGGCGATTGCTAATATCCCTTAATAAAATTTTCTAAATCTCTCCCTCCAGTTTTGCACATCTTGTTTCCCCAATCTCCATCTCTCTCTCTTTGCTCACTCGTTGTGCCATAGCCAATTTTCACACTACCAACCACTGCATTGCTGCTGCGCCCTAGTTGCCGTACCTGGTCATGACCCGTTTCAAGTAATCTCTCCTCTTTGTTTCTCTCTTTCACAAACACACACACTCGTTCTTCATCTCTTTCTCTCACTCTCTTCTTTTATCATTTTGATCTTAGATTTTGGTCTATTATACTGTATTTTTAGTGCATGTTACTATATTTCAATGGAAATATTGTAGTTGTTTCATTATGGTCTCATTTCGGTCTATTAAGAATTAGAAATTTTTTTAATAGTTCTGTGTAAAAGAAACGATATTTTGCTTAAGTCTCATGCTTCGTAAAGGTAATGGGCAAGGTTAGGTGCATGGTGTCTATAAGGGAAGAAGGTAAGGGGACCCAATATTAGCATCTTATCTTTCCTTTACCAATGATGCACTGTGGTTTTGTGTGTGGGTGTGGAGCATTTGAGTGGAACTTGATTATCACACTTGGAGAAGTTAAAGGATTGTTTTGGGGGGGGGGGGGTCCGGTTGTAACTCCAGGATGCAGGGTATGTTTTATCCATCATATATTTGGGTTTACTTTTGAGTTTCACTTCAAACAACAAGCATATAAGATGGGTTGGAGAAGAGATATGAGAAGATGTTGGCTTTTATCCATCACATGTTCGGGTTTACTTTTGAGTTCTCACTTCAAAGCAACAAGCATACAAGATGGGTTGGAGGAGAGGTATGAGAGGATGTTCGCTTTCAGAAATGACACGGTGGTGATTTTAGAAATGACATTGTGAAATTGATTTCAGAAATGACATGGTATAATCATTACTTAACCAAGGAACTTAAGTTATTATTTTATTAAATAATTAAGGTAGAAAAATTATAAATCAAGTTAGTTAATGAGTTTAAAATTAGATAATTAGAAAAGTAAATTAATTATTATTTGTTAAAGTAATTGGATTAGAAATTTTTTTTGTTATAATAATTAACTTAATATTAATAATCACTATTTTCCTCATGTTCTAATATCTCTCTCTCTTTCTCTCTTTACCCCAGCGCCCCAATTTCTCCCTCCCCATTGGTATTACACTCCTACTAAGGTTTTCCATCAAGTGTCAATTTCTTTGGTTATTGTAGAAGACCAAGCACAGAGAATTCTCACCCTATTTAAGTAACAATACTAATCGTAAATATGTTAATATTTTTAAATTTTAATTATTGTGTGTAATTAATTTATCTAATTATAATTATGTAAATAGATATGATAGATAGTTAAGAGGAGAGGTCGTCCGCTTTGTGAGAGCTCCAGTGAGAACTAGAGACAAAAGCCACCAATTTCAACAAACTTCAAAAAGGCAAGTTTCAATTGTCCTAATCTTCCCCTCTAATTTTATCTAAGTTTCATGCTACATTTTACTTGGACTAGGGAGATCAAGATATGCATTCCAGATATTTGTGCCATTGTTGCTCATTTTTTCCTTACCTCTTCTTTGTAAATTTGTAAAACACCATAAAAGTTTGATATTTCTTCACCCTTCTTGCTTATAGATCGGTGAGGTTATTAAGATCTGATTTATATGTTATTCTTGTTTTGGATCAGCTTTTCTCCGACTTGCTGGTTCGGAGGTCATTGAAATAGGGTCCACATTTGCTTCCTTGACTTGGCTCAATTGAGTAGACTCGTGTATGAATTTAAAATCCGTTCCTCACAGTTTTATTTAGCTTATAAATACTACATATGATTGAAGTGAAGACCTTTCTAGTATTTCTTTAATGTTTCTTGATGATCTTGCTACGTAGGTTAAAGGAGTGACTAATACAGAGCTCCAAAGGCTCTTTTAATTCGGTTTGGTGGGAGAAAAAACTGAATTTTGATACTGGCCTGAATTCATTACCTTGTTTTTTATTGCTGGGATAAAGACCAGGCACTTGCAAGGTCAAAACACCAGTTCTATTGTTATTCATTGCTGGAGTCATGGCAACCTTACTACATTTCGTGTCCAAGCGCTTGTATTCTTGGTGGTGAGACAGTCACGTTAGCCCAAAGAATTCAAAATGGCTTCAAGAAAATCTTAAAAGTGTTGAGTTTGTCTCTTAATTTTATTTGGAATCTGGTTTCCAGGAATGATGAATTTCACTTACATTTTCTATTTCCATGTCTTTTTTGTTTTTCCTGTTTACCTTGCTGTGAAGAATCATGGAATTAAGGGGGTAGAAACAGAAGCAGAACTCCATATGATGATTAAGTTATGCCCAATGGTGGACTTAAACAATGGCACAAATGTATGGAAGACGCCGATGTGTATAAATGTGTTAGTTAATTTTTTTTTTTATTTATACTGATAAATTTGTTTTGGCTAATAATTTTTTTTGAATGTTTTTTTTCAGGTTTGATATCTAGTTCCTCAACATCAAAGTTCGCTCTACTATAATTTTGATTTTTTTTTTGTTTCATTTTGTTTTTTTTTTTTTCAAAATATTGTAATAGGATATTGTATTAAATTTTTATAATTTTATTAATATATACATCAACTTTTTGGTGACCAATTTGTTGTTTTAGCGTATTAATTTAATATTATAAAATATTATAATAGAAGTAAATACAAGTATGAAATAAATAAAATTAACAAAATAAAAAAATACAAAATTTTTAATGGTAACCAGACCACTTTTAGCGACCACTCGAGGTAGCTGCTAAAAGTATGTGAATAAACCTTTAGTGGCCGCTTAAGGCGATCGCTAAAAATGACTTGACGGTCGTAAAAAATCCTAACCACTTTTTGCTCCATTGTGTTTTGGTAGTTGCTAAAGTTGTTATAGAAAGTCCACGGCCGCCACATGGCCGTTGCTAATAGTCATTAGTGATAAAATTTTCGTAGCCCACCTTTGGTGATCGCCAAACAATCACAAAAGAGTATTAGTAACCGTTTCGAGACTTTTAACGATCGCTTGTGGCGACTGCTAATACTCTTGTTTTGGTAATGTCTTGTATTCTAAAGCTTGGGATGGAATTTAGTTTAAGCTATTTGAATGAGCCTAAGAAAAGTTTTGGACGTGATATGCGACTAGGCTTAGCATGAAAACATTAAAATGTAATTAATTTTAATATTTAAATATAATATATATTATAAAAAAATTTGAAATTACAAGATTAGGCATACAAACAACATCAAATAATATCTTATTATTTGTTTGTTTATTTATGAGTTAAACATTTCAACTTATTTAATTAATTTTAATTGTGTAAATTATGAATAGAGTTTTGAGATAAATAGTATTATAAATTAATTAAGTTAACTTAACTACAGGGATCCCACCCTTCTATTATCCAACCCTAAGCACGATCCTATATCTCCTCCATGAAACCAAGCAGCATAGCACAACCCAACCAAGACAACAAATCGAGGCCTTTTATTCATGTTTAAAAAGCAAGTACAAGTATTTCCAAATATAATAATCTAATAAAATAGTAGGAAAAATCCACATATAATAATGGAACTCATGACCCTTCTCATTCAACCCCAAACAGACTATGGGTTCCTGAAGTTAAACCACAACTTTAAAGGTTAAAGTTGTATTTGCAAGTTTTGGATTATTATAGAAGTTCATCCAACGGTTAAGATTAAAACATTTTCATCTATTCGATGAGTTTTCATGAGAATTCAAAAGTTGAAAATGTAACTTCAACTCCTAATATTGAATTCTTCAACCATTGGATTCTTATGGAAGTTCATTCAAGGGTTAAGATTAAAACATTTTCATCTATTGAAAAACTTTCATTAGAATCTAAAAGTTGAAAATGCAACTTCAACTCCTAATATTAAATTCTTCAACCTTTTGATTCTCATGCAAATTCATCCAACAGTCAAGTTTAAAACAACATTTTCATTTATTGGATGAATTTCCATGAAAATATAAAAGTTGAAAACAACTTCAACCCCTAATATTGAATTTCAATTTCAAGATCCCTTCTTCCACCCCAAACCATGGTATGATTGTGCTCCGAAATTTCACCTACCAAGAAAATAAGTGACCACTAATCTAAAAATCCATCAAGTTGATGCTCAAGAACCAAACAACGAACATGAGAATCCATAAATTGATCCAATAAAGTTTTGGGTAATATAATCTCACAAAGGGAGGGGCAAAAAAGTAAATAAATAAATAAATAAAAGCCTCCATTGCATTGGCAAACATAACTTTTGGGTAAATACTTCACTGATAAAATCTACATCCCCTCAATTAAATTCTCGAGTCTTCTACTGCTATTATCCACAAATGGATGCACAAGTCCAATTTCAAGAAATTTACCATCACTTAAAATCTTAACACTACTTGAGGTGAGGTACAATAGCATAGAATGACAGACAAGAGATAATAGAATAGCCAAATATAGAAAAAGGAACAAGAACAGCCTATTCATCCCAAATAAGATGAAAAAGTGGAGAACAGAAATGAAAGATTATCCAAAATGCTGGGGAGAGATTTAATTCCTACGGCATGTCGAAGCGTGCTTCAGAAGCTTACAAAAATCTTTAGAGTCATTCCCTGAAAGTAGTCTCTTTTTATCATCTACTTTTATCAACCAAACCTTATTATCAACGGTCAATTGGCTGCAGATCCGGTTTACATCGAAATACCAGAAGTAGAGATACAACAATTAATAATAGCCTCATTCAAAAGTCATATTTTCTACCTCACGCCTCAAGGAATCAAACAACAAAGTAGACAGATAACGCTCACCAAAGCTGGGGAAAACAACCTGACAGATAAGAAGTCGTCCTTTAGTTGCTCGCTAAATCAAAAATTTTAATACACAGAACAAAAAATACAATCATATGATTTATATTGCTACAAGTTAACAGTCTAGCATTCACTACTTTCAACACAATCTCTCTTGAATTTCTACCAACAATGCAAATACAGTTAAACTGTCAAGTGAAAAAAAATCTGGTTTCAATTATGTTTGCAGTTACTAATTTTAGGTGTAGCTAATTGCTCAAAAAGGAAGAACATTGAAAGTAAGGTATTACGGTATTACTATACATGATGTGGTGGAACTTGCGAGGGTGAAGGTCAAGTTTGTCGCCTTGCTAGAGGTGGTAGCTAGCCAATCTTATAGTCAAAAGTTTTTAACTTTGGAAGGATTCAAATAGATGTGAGGCAATGAGTTAAAGAAACACAGAGGTTTTTAATGCATATATTACATGAAGTTATAAAAGCTAAACATAGTTGCATTTGTAAGACTGGGAGTTGATGATCTGCAAATATGTTATGCCTTCTTTTACTCAAAACCCTGAAAATGATGATGGTGGGGAGCTCTTTACCAACAGTGCCCACTCGTCTATTGAAACCACATTGATCTTCTTAATGATTCAATAAATATGGGCTCACTGATTTACTGAAACAGCTAATTTACTCAGCATAGGTAATTGCCATCCTACACTATGGGAATCTGCAATAATCCCCATAACTAACTGATGAGTTCTGGGTACCAACCTGCCACAAGTCAAGAAGACTCTTGGACTTCAGTACACATAAATAACTCACAGAATCAATTTTGACCACTCATTGGAATGGAGTTTCATAATCTTGCTTCTAAGACCAAGAAACTGAGCTCTTTTACTCCATGTTTTGCTTCAACACTTTCATTTCCAAACAATAGCCTTTGATTTGTCCAATCAGACCATGCATTTGAAACAACCTTCTTTAATTTTCTCCCTTTTTTTTTTCCTTTTCCCCCTCTTTTCACATCTATTAGTTTTAAAAAGCAAAACAGAAAGCCCGCATAATTTCCAAAAACTTAAGCCAAGCAATTAAAGGAGAGAGAGGAAAAAAAAAATCCCAAGTTGGTTTCAAGCCGTTGAGGACCATGTACAGTTGCATTGTTTTCCCTGCCATTAAAATTGCCAACATGGCCAACCACTTCACAACAATTTATCACCATCGTTCCGCTATATATTTAAAATAACGGTCGTACATTGGTTTTCAAATAAAGAAACTACCAATCTGGGATTTGACAAGGTAAAAACTTCTATTAGGATGTTGTAAATATGAAAGTATAGATCATTTCTTAATGTAGAGATTTGATTTTACTAAATTACGGAGAATATTTTTCCTAGTTTGTACTCGCTCTTATGTATATAAACACACGCTGAGATAATCCTAAAGGTATCAAGTAATTCCATTTAATTCATAGTTTATTGACATGATATCAGAGTAGAGATCCTAATCTCTGGGGTTCATCTTTGGGTTCTTGTGTCTAAATCAAGAAACTCTAACTTTCTATTTCTTATGACTAAATCAAAGACCCAGCCACCAATAATTACTATTGGAAAACTCTATGTTGGTTCAGCCTTCAACGAACATCTTCAAAAGTCTTCCTTGTCATTGAATCCTTCATTTTTGACATGCAACAAAGCCTCCTCAACCTTCACAAACCTTTGACAAAGTGTTTCAGCCTTTGCAAACCTCTAATGACTTCTCAAAAACTGGATCAAAAGCCTTGCCAACTGTCAACAAACATCTCCAACCATCTCCAAAGTTTGATCGATGCAAATCAACCATCTAGACTTGATCATGAACCTTGAACACGAGACAAGGCAGTTTTCTCCCACCGACAAGCATCGACAATTGACAATCATCGTTGGAGCCATAGCCACACATGACCAAGTAGTCTTAGATTTATGCACCACAAGTCTTTCTAGTGAGTACAAGCACATGGATCCTCCCCTTGTCCTCACTCCTGTCCAATAGTAATCACCTCTCTATGACAATTCATTGTCGACTTTTTCAACTGTGGTCCAAGTTCCTATGACACTCTAGGACTTTCTAAGCATATTTTTTTTCACTCTTTTCAATACAAATGACTTATGAGAACATTATCATCTTCAGTGTCTTCCTATGAAACTCAAGTTTGCTTGTTCCACCAATTGGCCCAATCATTTAACTACCAGGAAGTTAAATGGGAAAAATTATTTATAGTGGTCCAAGCTAGTCAAGATTGCTCTGACCAAACTTGGCAAGTAAAAATAGCTCAGAAATTCTGCACCAGCATCATCTGAGCCCTCATATGATATCTAGATTCAGGATGATACTAATACTGTGAGCCTATGATAGGATTCAATGGAGGCTAAAATTGCAGATATATATACTCATCTAGACACATGCAAGAAAATCTTGGGAGTATATTCAGCTATTATACTATAGTATCTTCTCCGACTCTATAATGTACCAATGATTTCTTCAAGCTTCAACAGTTTGGAAAAAGCATCACAGTTGCAAATCTAAATAAGATGTGTGAAGAATTTAACTCACTTTAACCGTTTGTTGATGTCAATGAAATACAGTAACAACATAAACAGATGGTTGTTTTCAAATTCCTTGTTGATCTTTATCTAGAATTTGAATCAGTGCAGGCACAAATACTTAGAGTAGCCTCTCTTCCCTCTTTTGTTGAGACATACTCAAGCACTAATGGTTGCATCTCAAAATCTTCTTAGTGAATCTAAGACCACACAACCAGCTCCTGCTAGTCAGATGGCTACTCATACTCCATCTGATGGGTGCAACACTAGATATGGTTGTGGCAATAACAATCGAGGAGATTGTAGTGGTAAAGGAAGAGGGTATCAACCCAAATGTACATGTCATGAAAAGATGGCTCATCTTCGTGAAACATGATGGGTTCTCTATAGCAAACCTACCCACATGGCATATACTACTACCATTGATAGTTCTGCTCCTACAGTGGCTTCTGGAGATAGTGAGAATATTCCACACGCACCTGTGACTATTTCTGGTAAGGAATACTCTAAGCTTCTTTAGTATCAAGTGGCTTATTAGTATCTCGTCCAACTACTTCCCTTGCCCATCGAGGTAACTCCATTACTTGTCTATCTACCTCTCTTTCCATACCTTGGATTATTGATTCTGGTACTTCTAATCATAGGTCTGGAACATCTAAATATTTTTCAACATTCAATATTCATCTACTAATTTTCCAATGTTACAAGGGTTTAGTAATCCAATTGGAGGTATTGGTAAATCCTCTCTTTTTTCGTTCTCTGTCATTATCTCTCTTCTATATGTATAATATTTTTCATTTAACCTCATTTCTATCAGTAAGCTAACTATACAGTTAGATAGCTCATTCAATTGCCACTAGCTCTTAAGCACACTTATTGCCATTGAATGCATGGGATTGAAAGACTTTCGATTTTGTGAATGTGTCCATAACTTTTTCATGATTAGATTTAGACAAATACAAGGGAAGCCTCAAGACCTCATTTTATGCATTGTGTAGCTACCTTAATTGCACTGAATGACCTTCTTTCTTGATTCTTTCATTATCTAAGATATGAAGACAAGGAGGAGAATTGGTGGAGGGCATAAAACTAAAGGAATTTAGTACTTGAATGCTCCATTCGTGTGTAGTCTTCCACTGCATGCTTTGTAGTTGCCTTTTCCATGGACATTCATTGCTACCTGAGTCATCCTTCTCTTGATTAGTTAAAGGTCTTAGTTCCTAATAAGCGTCAGTTAAAATCTCCACAATGTGAGTTTTGCTAACTAGGAAAGCACAATCATACTTGTTTCCCTCCCAAAGTCAATAAGAGAGCTTTGTGTCTTTTTTGTTTAGTTCACTCTAATGTCTGGGGTCCAAGTCTTGTAGTCTCTAAGTTTGGTTTTTAGTACTTTGTTACTTTTGTAAATGATTTTTTCATGAATCACTTGGATTTATTTAATGAAAAATAGTTCAAAATTATTATCTATTTTTAAATCTTTCTGTACTAAAATTCAAACTCGGTTGGGAGGCCTAATAAAATTCTTCGTACTTATAATGTTGGGGAATATTTTTCTAAACCCTTCTTTGATTTCATGCCTTTCTTTGGTATACTTCATCAGTCATCTTGCTCTCACATTCCACAACAAAATAAGGTTGCAAAACATAAGAACTTATATCATATTGAGACAACACATTGCCTATTATTTTAGATGCATTTTCTAAAATTTATTAAGGTAATGCTGTCCTTACTGCTTGTTATTCAATCAATAGGATGCCTTCATCTATCTTACAAGATCGAACCCCTCATTCTATCTTATTTCCTAATAGACACCTTTTTCCTCTTTCACTCCATATCATTGGATGTGTTTCTTTTGATCATCAACTTGTCATTGGGATCGACAACTTCTACCTTGATGCCCTTAAATTTGTTTTCTTGAGGTACTCTCACGTATAAAAGGGATATCAGCATTATAGTCTGTCCCTTAATTGGACTTATGTCTCTGCAGATGTTACATTCCACGACTCTACTCCTTTCTTCTCTGAATCTTAGTCTTTGTCATCCCAAGATGAGAATATTCCCTTTTCAGTCCTTGCTTCCCCAAACTGTCTACACTATTCTGATTTGCAAGTTCAAACCAATGATACTTGGGACTTGGTCCATCTTCTTTCCAGAAAGTCAGTTATAAGTTTCCACTATTCTATAAGATTAAAGTGTACCCTGATGCTTCCCTTGATTGATTGAAGGTTCTTTTGGTTGTTAAGGACTATACACAAATGTATAGATTGGACTTCTTAGAAACCTTTATCCTGGTTGTTCAGATCACCACTATTTGCCTGTTGATCTCACTGTCAGTTGTTTACCAATAGTCCCTTCACCAGCTTGACATGAAAAAATGCATTTTTGCATGGTGATTTGAAAGAAGAAGTTTATATAGAGCAACCTCCTTGGTTTGTTGCTGAGGAGGAGTATGGGTTGGTGTGCCAACTAAAGAAATCCCTGCATGTTTTGAAATAGTCTCCAGGGCATAGTTTGGAAGATTCAGTACAATGTTATTAAATTTTGCCCAATTCAATGTGGTGTGGACCACTCCGTATTCTATTATTACTTTACTCATAAACAGATATGGCTTTTGGTGCATGTAGATGACATTGCTATTATTGGAGATGACACACAAGGGATCACTGATTTGGAGTTACCTCTTCAAAGGAAGTTAAGCACTAAATACATGGGGCTGTTGAAGTATTTTCTCGGCACTTATGTAGCTTGATCACACAAGGAGATTTCTCTCTCATAAAGGAAGTATGTTATAAACTTATTGTTTGAGACAGGTGTGCTGTGCTCAAAACCTATAGTTACTCCAATGAATCATAATACGAAGCTAGTTGCAAATAAAGGCGACTTATTGAAGAATCCTAGTCAGTACAAAAGACTGGTAGGAAAGTTGAAGTACTTGTCAGTGACCAGATGGGATATTTCACAAATAATTAATGATTCTTGCCACGAATAATTTCCTAGCATTGTATCATAATATTGCAAAGGTATGCGCGCTTCAAGATATCCTTGCAGTTTAACTTGTTTATTAGTCGAACTGTCTAATCACTTGCATGCGTCGCATTCGGCACAAGATGAGGAAACAGAGGTCCTAGAAGCATCTGGATTCATGGATACACAAAACTTGTTACTTGAAGCATCATCAAAAGATTCTGATATAAATATTTACCAATCTCAATACATAAACACAACGTAAAATGATTGATACTTGAAGCAATATCAAAGAATTTTGATGCACTCCATAATCATTTAAAAAGATCAATTTGTAAATGCAACTTACGACAATCAGTTTTCCAGCATTTTCTGGCCTCTTTGCTATCTTTATTGCTGCTGCTGCTGCAGCCCCTGATGAGATCCCAACCTGCAAAACATGTTACCAATAACATGGTTAAAAAGAGAGAGAGAGAGAAAGAGAGTTACAAAGGCAAGCAACAAGAAAAATAAGTGACAATTGAAAGAATGTGGTAGTAGAGATGCATAAGAGCCCATTAAGCGAACTTGATTAAGAGGGAAACATACCAGCAAACCTTCTTTCAGAGCAAGATGCTTCGCAGTTTCAATAGCTTCTTCACTAGATATCTGAATCATTACAAAAGAATCATTGGTTAATGGAAAGGTAACTCTTTAACATATTTCACATCCAATATATAATACTGAAGAAAAACGTGATTGGTCACAAATCACCACTCCAAACCTGATTTTTTTTTTTTTCATTTCTTCTTTTTCTCTTCAGCAAAAGTTGTAATTTCAAACATGTTAATTTGATTAAAGATTCAGATCATATAAATTTGTACCCAATAGAATGACCTTGTGGTTAAAGCAAGGTCGATCATATAATGTATGACATTATCATGCCAACTGTAAGTTGGGGTCATCACAATATTGCCTCCCCTCTGCTTAAACACCTGGTGACCTCCAAAGGGTGCCCAAAAACTCACAAATTCCACCAGCCATCCATTATCAAAAGCAAAGCATGTGATGCAATACCCCTCAACCCAATTACACAAGACTGATAGCATAAGTAACAACCACACAAGTTCACACAAATAAGCTAGCTAAGAAGTCAACTGGCTGGTGCAGCTGCAGGAAATGTGAAGCCAAGTCCATCTATCAATATTCTACACTTTTTGTAGCCCCTTGGTTAAGGTTATTCCAACTATACGACCAAATATTGAGGGTTTTGACTGTTGACGTAATGCTTCATCCAACGCATTATAGTGGTAACTAGGGTTAGGCTTTGGAGTATTCTTGGAGACTTGTGTGCAGAGTGAGTGTTCTTGAATGAAACCTTACCATTCATCCTTCATACCTCCAGTGAGGGAATTCATCTTCATGAGGACTATCTTGTGACTGGATATGGTGGAATTTTAGACAAAGTGTGCGTGTTCAAAGGATTAAAGATTTTAGAGTTCAAGCAGCCACTGGGAATTAGGTGCATCGTGGAATCGAGCAAGGAATTGGAGAACATAAATTTTGGCGTTAGTCTCAGTCTTTAAGGTAAGTTCTTGGAACCAAACCATCATTTTTTATACAGCGAAGTGCCTAGGATTACGGTGTGTTTGTGAAATGAACCAAAAACTCGGTTTTTTTCGTTTTTGGACAAAGCAAGGTTTAAAAAGTCAATTTTATCCCTTTCATGCACAAAAATTAAAGGTACCTAGGAAGTTACATTTGTAAATTTAGCAGGGTATATTTCTCGATTTGCACAAAAAACTAGATTTTTAGTTTTTTTCTCAAACACACCCTTAGTAGCCTAATAGACTCAAAATATTTAGTTTGGATCTAGGGTTTCCTCCTTAAAAATCATGTGCTCTTGCGAATGTCTCATTGTTATCCCTAATGATGATTTTTATCCATTTGCTGGTTATGGTCAATTACCCCTTCCAAATAACTTTGTTTTTTTCAATTGGTACCAATGTAGGTAGACCAAATTATTCTTCTTAATTGGTGTGATCCACAGGTTTTCTT
This sequence comes from Vitellaria paradoxa, assembly GCA_019916065.1. Classification (NCBI taxonomy): domain Eukaryota; kingdom Viridiplantae; phylum Streptophyta; class Magnoliopsida; order Ericales; family Sapotaceae; genus Vitellaria; species Vitellaria paradoxa. The sequence goes on from CM034243.1 coordinate 25,122,523, forward strand.
CTCCTCAAAACTTATACGTATTTTCAAAAGGAAATTGGTTCCACGTATAGATCCCGTGTTTGATGGGATTAACTATACCTACGACGATGGACCCAGTTTTAATTGAACTCTTCTATTTGCTCCAATGTAGTCGTGTCGTTAAGGTTGTGGGTCATGTGTCCAATACCTATAATTAAATTAGACATTTAAATTCTCTAATTTTTAATGATATCCGAAGAAGCAATAGCTCACATTTGATGGTCAAAAAATAAATAAATAAATGAATAGTCTAACTGTTCACATGAATGGAAGACCAAAAAAATTAAAAAAAAAAGAACTCTATTCTTTAAATTCCAATTAATTTCAAGTAAATTCCTCAATTATTTCAGTACAATATACAGTATACAATTTATTTAGATATTCATGATTTATCCACTTATCTATACTTAACTTTTAGATGCATATTCCCACATGCTAAAATAAACATTTTGGGAGGTTGACACATGGATCCACACTCCCACCCTAAACTCTCAAGTCCATTTTACGTAGGATGGACCTCTTCTACATTTTACAACCGTCAAGCACCCAAATCAATTATATTCTATAATATGTTCTGTTCTATGGAGCTTCAGTTTTTGTGTATACATGGTAAAGAAATGAATTTTCCAGGCCTTTTTTATTTAATTATTTTTTTCGCCCCCCGGGGGGGGGGGGGTTGTGGGTGATGCCAATCCAGGTCATGTTTGAACTTCAGTTAGAAAGATTGCGAAGCTACTGGCCCAATTATTTGGCTAAAACTAAAAGATTCCCCGACAAAAATTCCCATTAACAGTTTAAACAGGTTGGGAATGTGTAATTTCTGTGCACAATCTTGAGCCTCCAGGAGTTGTCTTAATTATCAACAATCTGATTTTCAATTATCAAGGGCACTTCACTAGTAACATCGCAGCATAAATGATGAGCAGAGAGCAAAGAGGGAAATTTTCTCATTCTCATTCTCCTTTTTCTTAACTTTGTTTTCTTCTTTTGTACTTCTTCATAACTCTAACCACTCTAGCACCAAGGTCAACCCTACGAGTGCATTTTTGTACATCGCACTGCAATTATATGCTTGAAAATAAAAAATGAAAAAAAAATACAAAGCTTCCATGAAATTCAAATGGAGATATAATCACCATATGTCTAATTCCCTACCGACTAGAGGATATAAGATAGTGAAATAGGAAGTGACCAGAATCCAAAGTTTTCTATACAGTTCTACAAATGTTCATTTATGCTCTTATTTCCCATTTAACATTTCTTACTTCAAAAATTGAAGTTATGGCACAAGTAGAAAAAGTTTCCATATCAACTAAACTAAATGCGTAATGCTATAATGTCAAAACTTTTTTCTTTTTTCTCTTATGGGCTAAGTATAATGTCAAAGCTTACTGGAACAACTTCATCAAGAATGCTGACGTCCAAAATGCTAGGGATGATGCCTGCACCTATTCCTTGGATTTTGTGTGGACCTTCAATATGAAAACAAGGACACCAATATGAAACAGTCAGTGTGAGAGAATATCGCTTCGCTTGAACCACTTGATTAAGAAAAAATAAATCAGAAACTCAATTTTTGTTGTTATTACAACCTTAATACTAATAAACTAATTAATCCCAAACAAGGACACTAGTTTATAGCCAAGTAAATGAGGTTTGTGATATGCATACAAACCATCACATTCATAAGAAAGAGAAAATTAAGAACACAGATACATAAACACAAAAATCATTTCTGCATATGATATGATGAAATGAATAAGATGACAATATTGATTGATCAAGTCAGAGAAATGTTGTCATGATGGTTCTGATAATTCAGAGCTACTAAGAAAACTTGTATCAAAACAAAATTCCAGCCAAACAAAAATATTAACTGCTTCAAAGAAGGAAAGAAAGCACTAAAATAACCCCACCACCATTGTTTTTTACTTGATGTGTTACCTTTTAGTTACCAAAAAAAAAGTGGCACAACAAGTATGGCATGTAGACAAATGCATTCTAAGTTATTTTCTTAAAAGAAGAAAGAGGAAGCAAACAATTTGACAAGTTACAATCAGGATACAGAGATAATTTAGTAGGAGAAAACAAGAGTTTCCCACAAGTCAGCAACCAACATGAAAATATTGCTGTAATATTATCACAACAAATTGATAATACCAGCAAGACAAAATTACAATGAATATAATACTCAATAATTTATCAAACACTGATTTACTTATATCTTCCCTCTTGTTGCTTCTCATCTTTCATAGTTAAACATCAGCATGTTTACAATCAAAATCAAATAAGTTTTAATAAGAAATAATATCCATACATTCCAGTCTCCACAACACCCTTTAACGATATACATCTATATTATAACACATATAAATTGATATTTTGTAAGAAATTTTTAGCACTTTGACCTATGACACAATTATGATCTGGCTGTGTTTACTGTTTCAGTACCTAACTGATTCTAACTACCACAGCTGACAAGGTAGCAATGAAAGAACAAGTGTGCATGCTCAAACATGCTTGAATAGGAAGTGTATTGGCTAAAATTAGCAAGAAGATACTAGTTATTTCCATGTCACTCTTAAATGTTTTGTACTATAAATTGACAAGTTTCCAAGCTCAATATGATTGAGCCCATGTGATCACCAATGTAAAACATTCAACACTCCCACAATGAAGAAAGCTAAATAATAAAAAAAAAAAAAGGAAATAACCATCAATATAGCCACCAGAAAAAAAAAAAAAAAAAAAAAAAGAATTCCAAGTAAAGAAATTCCCACCAGGATAATACAAAAACTCTACCAGGTTGGACGCACAATTGACACCAAAGCTAGGAAAAAGTAACGATTGTTGCTATAGGGAAGTGTAGGAAATTTCAGAACTTAGGAACCCTTATTTCAAGCCTTTTGTGTATGTGTGTGTGAGGAACAAATGTTGCCACTACAGGACACCCATCCATGTAATTCTTGTAACAAAGTCACATGCATATCTGCCCATCATCCCTTTGTACAGATGCCACGTTGGAAAGCCAGATAGGATATTGTACAAGGTTAATAAAAATACACATCAAGCTTATTTTTATCTACTTGAAATAAAGCTCCATCTCTATTCAGAATACTCTAGCTGCCTGTTGAATAGGCTTAGTTGTGGGATATTAGTTCAGGTGGTGTCCCATGAATGCAGGATCAAGCTCTAGCATTAGTTCCAGGCAAACACACCCTGGTACTCTCTAAGAAAAGTCGGCAGTTCTATTCTTTCTTCTGCAACACATCCTGGTACTCCCACTGCAGTCCAAACCAACCTCCTCTAGCTCCTATTTCTGTAGCATAGGATCATTTTGTATCCATTTTAGCACTACTTGTTTGGCTACAGTATAAACTGCAAATACTACAGCTTTGGGACCACCTTCTTTGACAAAGTCAGGTCCCTCGGGTAATCATAAGCGACGTACACTAGCTTTCCCTCGGGATGAACATAATAGGTACATCTTCCTTCTCTGTGGCTTGGCCAGAATTTTACTTCTCAATCACTGGAGTGCTTACTTGACCTTGTATGATAGGCCCACATTTTGATTGAAGAATTGAAGTCATTCATGTTGTTTCTCTTCTTCCACCAGCTCTTTGAAGAATACTGCATCCCTATGTTGGCTCTATTCACATTGAAGGGATTGACTAAGGCAAGAATATTCATGGCATTTCAATTTTGAATTGTCTAGTAGGCACTGGTAAGAAATTGAGGATTTGAAATTGAAGATATGCATCAAAATTAGGTCAAGGAGAAAATGGTACACTGTGTCTGCATTGATGACATGGAACTCAGTCAATGAACTCAACTTGTTCCCTTGCAGATTAATTTTTACGTAACCTAGGTTTCCGCGAAGCTCATTTCCAATGCTACAAATCTCAATGTGCTTCTTTACAAGGCAATTTTCAGGAATCCATGCATCCATAAACATGTTGGCCAAAGCTCCTCCATTTAAGAAATCACTCTTGGATTCCATTACATTGATCACCACAATTACATAAAGCAGACTAGTATGGATATAAGGCACTTGTCTATCTGCTTCAAAAAACGATATTGAAGTTCCGGCATTTTGGAGACTTCAAGTGCCATGAGAACAACTCATTTATCTATGTGAAAGCAGATTGGCTTTTTCTATAAAATGAAGCATTTAAGTTCTTTTTGTTTTCTTTTCTATAGTTTATCTTGCTTATTATTCAATAGAATTACCTGGAGAACCCCCTAGGGCCCCCAAAAAAATATAAATAAAATAAAAACAAATAGCAACATAACAATATGAAACTACCAAAAATAATAAATTGAGTACTATTACTATACATGATACATCATGATGACTCACCTGGTTTACCTCCATTCAGAATGGAACTTTCAGCTGGTTCTACACCGTAAAGCTATATGTAAACAAAAGAAAATCAGGAAAAAAGAACATGAGACACAAGATCTCTCTCTCTCTATCTCTCAATTGCATGCTTTCAAGCAAAGATGGGGGGAAAACCTTTATCTGTGGATTTTTCTGCCTGAGGAACTGCCCCGCACCGGCAATGGTACCCCCAGTCCCTATCCCAGCAACCAATGCATCAACTTTCTCTTTAGAGCCCTTCCAAATCTCTGGTCCTGTTGTTTCATAATGAATCTACAGAATGACAAATAACGAGTGAAGTTTTCCTCTCATCTGTCTAAATTACAAATTTATTTATAGGTATGTCCACATTACAAGATATTGATCAGATGGTAATACCCCTGGGTTAGCAGGATTTTCAAATTGATTTAGATAATAACCATTGGGTGTCCTTTCTAGTATCTCTTGGGCCTTTCCAAAAAGCCCATCAATGCCCTTTGCTACATCTGTGATGTATAACTCTGCTCCCAAAGCTCGAAGAACTATCCTTCTTTCAATACTATATGAAGATGGCATAACTAGAATAAGCTTGTAGCCCTTAGCAGCTGCAATGAATGCCAAGCCAATGCCGGTATTACCGCTGGTAGCCTCAATGAGAACCGTCTTCAGCCACCATGATTTCAGCATAACCAAAACCAATATAAACATCTCAATTCAAAATGTTTTACAATCACTATTCATATAATTACAACTTTCTGATGGCAAGCTTGGTAGCTTTTGTAACACAAAAATGACAATTTAAACATGAATAACACAGCAACATATGCATTTAAATTACACTAGACCTAATTCAAGTATTGGGAGAGGTTAAAATTAATATAGATGTATTTAAGAATTAAAGCTTAACACAACTTGCTCCAGTATTGATCAAAGTAGTTGGAAAATTTGCTGTAAGACAATAATGAAAACTGTTTACAAGACAAAGAACAGTGAAAAGGACTACAAGATAGTAACGAAATGGCTGTGAGATAGCAACAAAACTATAGAAAAAAATGTTGCAAGACAACAATAAAACAACTGCGATAATGGTTGTGAGATAGTAGTGAAAATGGCTATGAGAGAACAATGAAAATGAAATAGCTGCAAGACAAAGAACAAAAACAATGCTGTGTAATAACAGAAAAATATCGACAAAAATGGCTGCAAGGTAATGGCAAATCGACCATAAAAAAGGGTAATGAGAAAGCATAAAAAACGTTAATAGCAAGACAAGTGATTAATCTCTAAAGTGTTTATTTCACCTACACCCCCATTGGTTTAGACTTTATACACTTTAGACATCACAAATTTCATAAATGTACACTTGGATCCCCTAAGATTTGTATTACATTCAATCATACCCCCTTTGTTAGATTTTACATCCCAAAAATAACTTTTGACCAATTCAATGCTATAAAATTAGCTTTATAAACTTAGTATTAGTAGAAAAAATATTTATATTATGATACTGTGAATCTTTTTTTATAAAATTACATTACAATTAATTTATTACTATTTTTTTGTGAAACCTTTATATATGTATATAAATTAGTAATTATACAAATATATAAATTATCATCACTTTTTTGTTATTAATTTAATAATCTACCGATGGAAGAGAGAAAATTTTATTTTCTCATATTCATCCACTTTCTTTCCATCAGTATCAAACAGTAATGGAAGAACTTTACTCTCAATTTTCTTTTTCATGTATCTTTTTTATTAATACTAAGGGTACAAAAGTAATTTCATAACATTAAATTGGTCAAAAGTTATTTTTTAGATGAAAAATTTAACAAAGAAGTTCTGAATAAATGTAATACAAACCTCAATGGGTCTAAGCATGAAACTTGTGGGATCTAGATACATAAAACCAAAACTACAAGGGAGGTGAAATAAACTTGTCTCTAAAATGGTGATTTATTGAGCATAATTCATACAAATTTTTAATTAGATTTAGAAACTATATCATTGTTCTTGAAAGGATATATACATTTGATCTTGTTTCTTGTTGTTTATGCCATTTTTAGGTTAAAAACAAATGATTTGCATGTTTAAGAACCAAAAGCAAGCGAAACAAAGTTGCTAGGATGCTAAAGAAATCATAGAGAAAGAAGAATGGAGCACACCAATCCAAGCGGGGGTTGATTCGAAGCAAAAACAAAGCCAGAATACAAGACAGAAGGAAGTCCATTCAGACAGGCAAAGAGGGAACACTCAAACGCATATGGGTAGGAAGGAAAAATAAAATGCAGGCTTGATGTTTGATGGATCTTGGGCCATTCGAATGTGATTTGCAGATCCAAATTTCTAAAATATTTTAAGTTTGGTTTTAGCTAAGTTTGTTTGCTATTGAACTAAGGATTATAATTCTATTATAGATACTTTTCAGACCATTGGAAGGATCCCTAACCCTAATTCTAGCCTTCTCTTCTTCTCAAACCGTCTTCATGTCTTCTATGGCTTGTAGTTAGTTTTCTCCATAGCTCAGGGGTAGGAAGGAATTTTTGGAACTTTTTAAGTGTTTTTATTATTCAAAAAGAGTTTTGATTTTATTGTTTGTATCTTTACTCATCTTGGTTGAATGATTTTCATACAAAGTTATTTGTTTGGTAATATTGTTTCATTAGTTGTATTTGAAACTTCATTTTTGGATACATCTAATACTTTCAATTCCTTGTGAACAAATATACATGTTTTGTATTTCTAAATTTAGTTTTCAACAATTGTTATTCAAATAAGAAAAAATTGCGAATTGAATGTAATGTTTGTGCATATCAATTTGAGTTATAATTTATTGAATAAAACTATTAGGGTTATAATTGTCAATTGACAAATTCATAGTCAAAATAGAGTTCTGTAACTTGTAGAATTAGACGTAGGCCAAGACATCAGAGTCTAGAGTCAGATTGAATTGTAAAAGTATCATAATAAGTCTGGAAATTTGCAAAGTCAAACAGAGCCAAAATAGCTACTTCGCGAGAAGAACGTGGGAAGTCACGGGATAATACCGAGAGTAGGATTTTGGACTTTGGTCGTGTAGGAAGATTGTTCTGAGTCATGGGAAGGACGTAGGAAAAGCGCAGGAAAGCTTATCCCATGAGGTTCGTAGTTTTTGTATTTCAAGCTACGTTTTGAAAACCCTATGCATCTGAATTTCATTTCCTATATATTCTGGGACGCATCTAGGGTTGCCCAGTAAGAGAGAAACAATTTTAGAAAAACAGCAGAGCAATATTGCAAGGTGTTCTCTCAACTACTTAGTCAAAATCATTGAGCGTACTTGATTCAAAGGAGTTTTTTTTTTTTTTTCTTTTTTGGTAATTAAAGATTCGAAGGAGTTTGAGTTTTGAAGGCTAAGGATTCAGAAAATGCAGACTTTGTGGATTCGAAGAGGGTGTCTTCCGCTAGGGTTTGGATGCATCAAGGATTCGAGCAAAGGGAATCAACAATATAGATTTGTGGATTCAAGTCTATTGAGAGGTTGAAACTTCGTAACCCGTTTGCTATCTAGTGAAAGATTTAAGGATTTCTCCAGTTTAGATTTTCCTCGTTAAAACGTTTTATTTTTTTAGCCCTCATATTATTGCTATTATAAAATTGTGTGGATTGTTTGGATCATCTAGCGTATATAGAAATTATAATTGGTATCAGAGCGGGTTTGTTTTTTTGTTAAAAGACGAGATCTAGGGTTTGCTAGATGGACTCTCAATAAGAAGGTGATTCGAGCAAAAGCCTTCCATGGTCCAAAGACTACCCTGAGAACTATACTGCATTCTTGCGCGCATTTGTTGGTGAAATTGCTTCAACAAATTCTTCAAAGTCTTCTTTGGATAAAACAAACAACAAAGGTAAAACAAAACGGGCCTACAGAAAGGATTCAATGGAAAGGCTTACAGGTGGATCGTTCACTCTAATACTAGTTAAGAAATAAAGAATATGGGGAATGATTCTATTCACTTGATTTCTTCAATTGTAGAAATGGGGGGTATATTTACATTTGAATAAGGCTAATAATACATCTAAATAATGTGAAAATATGTCTCTGAGAAATCAAGCACAGCTTCTTAGATGATATTTTGAAGAAATTATTTTGTAGAGTATCTAAAAGAATATTCTGGAACTAATATCAGGACTTGTAATTTCTATATTACCATATAAGGAAACACTAGGACCTGGTTTGGTATAACAAAATAGAACGGTCATTCCCACATCATCATTCTATTCTATTTTCTCAAATATAGTATTTTAAATAAGAATAAAGTAGCCTTTAGCATTTTAAATAAGCATAAAACAGCCTTTTAAATAAGTGTCCCAAACATGGTAATGGAATGATAGTCTAGGATTGACCATTCTACTCCATTCTATTCCTTTGTACCAAGCCTAGGGTATTGGTGAAGCCTAAAAATTAGTGAAGTCTCAGTTTCAGTGAAACATTTTTAGTTTCCCATACTACCCTTCAATCTCCCATCAATTTCAAATTTTGAATCAAATAACTTTCAAAAATTATCCCTATTTCAGTCATTTTAAATTCTAATTTTTTTTCTAAAATATCATTTTTTAATACCCCTGATCGATTATATTTGCACAAATAAAATGCTAATCATATGCATTGTGTGTGCACCCCTCTAGTCAAAATAATTGTTAGAGAAATTCTAAACATTTCTTTCTTGATAATCTAACAAGAGTGTTAAAAAGAAAATAAATCAATATACATACTAAAGTTCCTAGAGGATATGCCCCTTAACCAAGCATAATAGAGAAAAATAATCTATGTAAACGATCCCATTTAATTGGAAAAAAAGGTAAGCTGTGTTGGGTTTAGAAATACTAAAGTTGCCCCCAATTTAACAATTTAAACTTTTAGGTAATATGGTAGCTAATAGTCTAGCCTGGTATCAGAGTAAACAAATGTAATCTAAACTTCATCGTCAACAAAAAAATAAAATAAAAATAAAAAATAAAGTCAATAATCACCTGTTTGGCCACTTCAAAAAAGTTAGTCTAGTCACATGTGAGGAGGCACGTTAAGAGATAATAAGTCAATATAAAAACTAAACCGACCCTAACACTTAAGATTTTAGGTAAGATAGTATCTAATAGTCTAACAAGAAGGAAGTCACCAAACTTTCCCAGGGGTAATTAGACCCTTCTCTTCTGCATCTTTGATCATGCTATATCCGATCCTACATGAAAGAATAAATAAATGTCATGTCCATTAGCATATTAAAAAATTAAAAAATTTAGTATTACAAGTATTGCAACATAGCACAGTACTAAACAGAAATACTAAACTAATAAGGAAAATTAGGAAAAAAAAAAAAAGAAAGAAAGAAAGAAAGAAAGAGAGAACGAAAAAGGAAAAGGAAGGAAAGATGATTACCTGTCTTTCACACTAGAACAGGGTTCCATCATCTCCAACTTGGCAGCAATGCGGGCTACACAACCATCCACAATGTTGTTTAGATATACCATTGGGGTATTTCCTATAAGCTGTAGATTGAGGAAACAAAAAAGCTGAGGTGACTTAACATCAAGGAAACATGTAACATGAGAAAGTACATCAGAAGAAGCAACTTTACCTCAGTAACATCTTTCGCAATTGTACATTTGGCTTCCATATTTTTCTTTTCAAATCACTGTGTGAATAAAATTAAATTGTTGGAAATAAGTACCCAAAAAAAACCTCTAGGATCCAATCAAACATGAACTTCAATTCAGTTTTTAATTCCAGGAACCAAGAAAAGAAACCAAATACAGACACAGCCAGATTTTTATAGCAAACAGGTGAAGTGACCACATAAACAACAATTGTTAATGGCATTAAGCAGCCCCCAAACAGACCAAGACACGATGAAGGGATAGAAGAAGCTTTTTCCTTTTAAAGGTTTTCCAATTGAACCTGTTAAGTCATCAATTGTCCCAAAAAACTTAAACTGTTAGGAAATGGACCCAACAATGTATATCAAGCTATTTCCACACTTTCTCTCACGTACAACGCCCAATTTGCACGTAGAACAGGAACAAGCAAACTAAATCAAACAAGGTGCACCAACACAAGCAAAAAAAAGCAGATAAAGTGTACAATAATAAATAGAGAATAAAAAAATTCGAACCTAGAGCCTTCTGGAACCAGAACTCTAATACCATGTAAAAAAGTCCAACAATACACAAGAGTAGGTGTCTCAACTTTAAAACTTAGGTGTTAAAGGGAGGGCAGCCCATCTCTTATATGAGGGAATAATTTTTTTATGGGCCGATATAGGGCAACTTCTAACATGTAAAGAAGCTTGACAATATATAAGAGTAGGGGTCTCAACTTTAAAACCTAGGCATTAAAGTAAGAGAAGCCCATCTCTTATACGAGGGGAATAATTTTTCTAATAGGCCAATGTGGGACAACTTCTAACAGCCCCTCTCATACTGGCTCGCGTGAATATGGGCACAATGTGGACCGTTGAGGCCCAATTGAAAACCTGCTCTAATACTATGTTAAATCACCAATTATCCTAAAAGTTTAACTATTAAGAAATGAATCCAACAATGTATATCAAGGTATTTCAACAGAACCTAAGATTTCCAACCTAATATGGGACTACTGACAAATAAACTCACTGGAATTAATTATGAATACGTGATATTAAATAAAGAAAACTTTTGACAAACATAGTTGAGACTACCATCCAATTTTGAAATTCACAAATGGAAAATTATGACATTGATTTAAAGTAATGCAATATTGATATATATATATATATATGTATGTATATATGCATATACAATAAATGAAAACTTTTTTGCAAAATCATTGATCTAAAGATGGGAGGTGCTAATGCAGAAGTTGACATACCCAAATCTTACAAACACTACAAGTGTGCTAATTTCCAAGAAATCATGTTTCTTCCAAGTAATAAAATCATTAAGGTTCCGTTTGGATATCGAGGGATTTCAAATAAATAGATTTGAGATTAAATTATATTAAAATATAAGTGAGAATTAATTAATTTATACAATAATAAATAAATTATTTTAATAATTATTATCTATTAAATAAGCCCAACGTCCCAACCTTAAAATCTAGGTGGTAAGGTGAAGGAAGTCCATCTCTTATATGGGACAAGCTGATGTGGGACAACTTCTAGTAACTTCCCTCACGCTGACCCGCATAGACATAGGCTCAGCGTAGACTGTGATGAGGCCCAGTTGAAAACCTGCTCTAATACCTTAATAAATAAGCCCAACAACACATAAGAGTAAGTGTTTCAACCTTAAAAACTAGGTGTTAGGTGAGACAAATCCATCTCTTATATAGGACAAGTAATTTTTTTTGTGGGCTGATGTGGGACAATTTCTAACACTATCAAATTAGCAATGCCACTAATTGTTACAATGGTAGTAGACTCACTATTACAAAGAATTTCAAGTAATAACTATTTTGTAGTGATTTGAACTACTCAAATCCACGACGAAATCCTTATCTAACTGGCAAAGTTTTACTTGAGCAACTCTCCTTAAATAATTAGTATCAAATCCCTTGATTTTAAGTCCATAAATACAAATGCAATCTAAACTTATTAGAAAAAAAATCCACCATAAATGAAAAGATGAGAATCGCAGTTGCAAAATTAAAATCAAAGTACGAGAGCTTTCACATAACTATATCTTACAAACACTTGAACAAAGCATAATTCCAAGCAATCAAGGTAAGATTTTTACCAAATGATGAATAAGCAAACTCAGTAGAAAGAAACTAGTATTTTCCCATAATTCCATTCAAATAACAAAAAACCAAAAGAATAAAAATAAAAATAGGAAGAAAAAACATAAAGGACGGCAAAACTATAATTCAAATGCCCAATTCTGGAAACACCCAAAAATGTAATAGAACCATAAGAAAAAAATGGAGGGAAAAAAACTCAAACAATTCACTGATGGGTTTAAGTCAATTTGACAAATAACAAATAACAATTTGAGAAGAAATTGTCTGTTTTCACAAAATCAGTGACCAAACAACAGAAACCTAACAAGATTAAAATGGAACAACAGGAAACTTACAGCACCGTTTGAATGTGCTTACTCCAAAGTCTGCAACCAGACCTCTTCTATGTACATTTGACTATATAGACATATACACATTTATAATAAGTTCAAGAATTAGGATTTGGATATTTTTAACCGATGGATTTGATCAATGGTCAGATTACTTATTTTCTCTCCACTTGGATTATTTTTTAGGTCACTTCACATAAAAACACACTCTCTCACTCTCTCTAGTTTTTTGAATATATTTTCTATAATTTAAATTTCTTTCTAAAAATAGAAGATGATGCAGTAGAAAAAATATTGATAGAGAACTATTTTTAAGAGAGTATTTAATTAGAAATATTTTTTAAAAATAGTATTATTTGAGCAGAAACTTGGATTTGCAAAATCTAAACATGTAAGAAAATATCCAAAAATAAATAGGTTGGTGTTCAACTATAATGTAAACAATTAATGTGTAATAAATGTAGATTTATTTTGTATCAATGTATAATAATTGTACATTCAAATTTAATGTAAGGATATAAATTTTTATTTTCACTCTCAAAGTTAATGAATATTAAAAAATTAAATAGTAATAAAATGGCCACTTTAAATCATGAATGCAAAATTAATCATAGTAATCGTAAAAAGAAAGGGAAGATAAGAATGAAATTAAATAGGGATAAGTTCTTGACAAGTCAGTAAATAATACAATTAATTTAGATTAAAAAATAACCACAAATCTCTACAAAACACATTTAATATTCCATCATGAATGCAAAATTAGTTATAGTAACGGTGAGAGAAGAAAGAAGATAAGAATAAAATTAAGGACAAACTTATATATATCTATAAAATAAGGAAGTTCAAAAATTTGAATATAAATATTTTCATTGACTATATTTATTTTATTTTATTTTATAAAGAAGCTCAAGAATTAGTCATTTTGGGATAAAAATTATTGAGCTTCCTTATTGAGGTGGTATTGTATATCGTCATTTTGAGATAAAACATTTAAGTCTAAAATTAAAATTTCTTATTTTTTTATACATTATTCGAACGTAATTATACAGAGAGCGAGAGAGAGAGAGAGAAATATTATTGTCACATAATCGCCACAACACGTCCTGTATTAAATTAGATATGATAATTTAGTGATATCCAAATATGGAAGATCTAAAATTAAACAAATTTGAATTTGGATATAATAAATTTGAATATTTGAGCTTCCTTATTAAATACTAGTATAAAAATATAAGTTGATGTATAAATAATTCAAATTTAAATTTATAAAAGCAAACCTACATAAAAAAACTATAAAAATAATGTATAAAAATAAAAATCACTAATCAAAAGAGCCTAAGGTATCTGTTTAATAAAGGTATAAAATTTTATTATTTATTACAAATATTATCATATTTTTCAAAATATTAATTTAAAAACTTTTATATATAAAAGTATTCAAAAAATATTTGTGAAGAATGAGAAATTATGCTTTCATATGAAGTGACTGAAAAGGCAACTAAAGTGAAGAAAAAAATAAGTAATCCTAGCTATTGAATAAATCTAACAGTTAAAAATATATAAATGTCAAATTAACGAGATTGTTATATAGATGATAATGATAATTTAGTGATATCCAAATTTGTTTAATTCCTAAGCTTCTTCATTAATTTAAAAAAGCCAAAAAGAGCCTTTTTTACCAAACGCAACCTTAGTATCAAATTCGTTTATTTTAAATTCATAAATACAATCGCAATTTTAAACTACTAGAAATAATCCACCATAAATGAAAAGATGAAAATCGCGGTTGCTGAATTAAAATCAAAGTAGGAGAGCTTTCACATAACTATTATCTTACAAACACTCGAACGAAGCATAATTCCAAGCAATCGACATAAAATTTTTACCAAATGATGAAATAAGCAAACTTACTAGAAAGAGACTAGCATTTTCCCATAATTCCATTCAAACGACAAAAAACCAAAAAAGAATGAAAATAAAAAGAGGAAGAAAAAACTATAATTCAAATACCCAATTCTGAAAACACCCAACAATGTAATAGAACCATAAAAAGAAATTTTTGGGGGGGGACTCAAAGAATTTGAGTCAAATAACAATTTGAGAAGAAACTTTCTGTTTTCTCAAAATCAGTGACCAAACAATAAAGACGTAACGAGATTAAAATGAAACAACACGAAACTTACAGTACCGTTCGAACGTGCTTGCTCCAAGTCTGCAACTGGACTTCGTGGATGTATATTTGACTTTATACACACATACACATCAATATACATAGATTGAGCGTCTGCATCGAGAGATGCGTCCGCAATTCGGTGGGTTTCATTCCAAGCTCCTTTCTTTTGTGTTTCTCAGGCTGACGTTTGGTTTTATTTTAGTTTTTTTTTTTTTTTTTTTTTTTAAGTATTCTTTCGTTTTACATGATTGTTTTTTTTTTTTTTTTTTACCAAATTTATTTTTTTTTAAGATGAAATCTTTAGATGTGCTAATCACATTTGTAAAAAAAAAATTAAAAAATTCACGTTTGTTTGGATAAAAACTAAAAAAATAATAAAAATTAACTTTTTTATTACTTTTTTAATCCCAAATGAATTTGAATTTTTTAAATTTTATTTTTTTACGAATGCGATTAATACGTTTAAATTATCCATCTTGTTAAAAAATTAAATTTTGATGATAAAAGCTATATAAGACCAAAAAAAAGCTAAGAAAAAAAACTAAAAGTGATGCCAAAAATTTTGTTTAGAAGAGCAGTCATAGAAGCTCAATTTTTGGTTATTTAGTTTTTGACTTTGTTAAATGATCAAATTTATTTTCTTATATTTTAAACTTCTTCTAAATCATAAATGCGAAAAATGTGAACTTAACAAAATGTTAAAAAGTTAGTTACTTAAAAATTAGTTTTTTCTTTTCTAAAAAAAAAAATAAATAAGTCTTTAATAATTAGTTACAAAAAAAGGTGTTTTTTTTTTTTTTTTACACTTCTTAAACTAGGCCTTATTGGTGATTCTTGTCTTGTTTCTTGTCTTCTTGAGATTTAAGGCAGTGTTATAAATCCCACAATACACTATAAAAGTATTTAGAGTTGTAAAAATTAGTATAAATATATAAAAATTTCAGTCTTATAATTCGTGAATTGAGTAAAAATTTTGAGTTTTATAGAGATTTATACATATTTTTAAAATTTTGTAGAGCTTCAAACACACCATTAATTCAAAAATAGTAACTTGCTTTACGTGTTTTTGTAAAATAATTTGTACCAATTAATACCGACAATCATACAATACCCAAAAAAAAAATCAAATTTTAATATTTTTTCTTAAAAATTTTATATTTTTATTTTCTTCTCATTTTTTCTCTCTTTATTATATAAAGAATTTTTTTATTTTGTTATTACTACTGTAGAATGTAAAATATGATAAATTAGTTATATTAATTAATATTGACATGGTATTTATAACTTGTATTTTATAATTAATTTTTTTATAATTATTGAATAATATATTAACCATTTGAGTTGAATATATATTTTTTATACATATATAATTTTATAATAATAAATTTAAAAAAATATTTCAAAGCATACATGACAATATGCATCGTATCAAGTACGATATTTATAATAATGGTTTGAAGGGCAAAAATATAAATAATTATAAAATTATAACTAAATTAGGTGGTTGATGCATGCAATTGATTTGCAAATTTTAAGTAACTAGCAACAACATGGAAAAGATTACGAGGGATAATGGAGGGATAATTAGTTAATAAATGATATATTTATATAAGTTACCCTCAAAATAATAAGTGTTAAATGATTTTATATTTAAAATAATTTATTTTAAATATAATTTTAAAAATAAAATCTTGACACGGCTTTATAAATAATTTTGAAAATAAATAAATTAAGAGATAACAATTTGGTGGTTTTATTTATTAATACCAATAGTAAAATCATATGGTTAAAATGCTCCTATTAACAAAGGAAAATCATACGGTTAATATGCACCTATTATCAACACTAATATTTTTCTAAGAATTGTTTATAATTTGAATTTCATCTTTGTTGAGAGTCATTCTTCATTTTAGTTGCTAATAATCACAGTTAATATAAATAAATCATTTTCTATTTATTCTATTGTCAAATTGTTCAATAAATACATAATACAATAAATCTTAAAATATTTTAATTTAATTTATTTAATTTGATCAAATTACATAACTTTACTTCATATCTTCACCTTTTTGAAAAGTTCTTTTGATCTATAATTTAAAAATTAGAAAAAATTTTAGTACCAAATACTTCATTTTAGCAAGATGGTATTATTAGAAATTAAAAGTAAAAGACATACATGTGCAATGGCTTTGGTATTTATTTACAATTTCAGTTATTTCATTTTAATGAGAATATGTGTCAACAATTTTGTCATGGCGTTATTTTTTTAATGTATATTCATGTGTCCTTTATTCTATATAGTAAGTGATTTATTGTGTAGCTTATAACTTACATACAAAAGATTAGATCACTGATTCTTATAGGATATAAGACTATGATTCACAATTTTGAATGAAATTAGACACGCCATTAATAGAATTGTAATACATTGATTTAATAGATCTGTTTTCACTATGGAAAATGGTATAGTTTCGACTTCTTGTACTAATATACCTTGTATGTATTGAATTGGATTGACTAAAAGTAATTGTTTTATAATAAATTTATAAAATAATCAATGCCTTGTGATTATTAAGTAGATTTATACTCTTAATTCAGACATTTTTAGTAAACACGTATAGACTGTGTTTATTATTTTAATCCAAAGAAGAGTGGGATTTTTGTGAGTCAATGAACTCAGTAAGTTAGGCTATGATATAATTTAGGGTTAATTACATTGACACCCTTTTAACTATGCTCGAGTTTCAATTTACACTCTTTATCTATTAACCCTAACACTTGGACCCCCTCACCTATTTAAAAGAGATTCCATTTGAAAACTTTTAGAAAAAAATAGATGAAATCAATTAAATAATCTACCTTTTATAATATAATTTTAGAAAAACTAAAATACCCTGAATACAACAAAATAAATAAAATATATACATATAATATAAGAGCATGAAAAGAACATTGCTCAGAAGAGAACAAAACGATGCTCAAAAGAGAATATAGAAGTCGAAGAAACTGTGGACTCCGCAGTGTAGCCCAATGGTCAAGAAGGACTTGTCCACAACTGTATACCCGGACGAGCGCAGGTTCAAATTGCCCTGGGAGCACCATAACTAGCCTGGGGATGCCTTGGGTCGTGGCCTCTTCCCTTCGATTTACCTATCAGCTACACAGGCCATTGAGGTCTGCAATAAACCAGTGCAATTTCTGGGTTACAAAAAAAAAAAAAAAGTCGAAGAAACTGCCATTGATTAGAATAGATCAAAATTTTGGCAAGTTAAGGTAAGCCTAATCCATACTCTCATTTGGATAAGTTTGGATAACCCTAATTGAATAGAAAAAATCTTTGATTTGAAAGATGAGTAGAAAAATTGTAAGGTTTACATGTTTAAACCGTGATTTATTTGAGTTTGGTGTACAATACAACGACAAAAAATTTAGGGTTTGAGTCTGGCTTATTGTTTTGTGAAAAAAACATAGTAGTTTGTCTGCTTTTGTGTGGTCCCTATCTTCTTTCCTCAGTGTTGAATGTTTAATACCACACATGATAGAATAATAATTGCCGCACCTAATAAAATAATTGCCCCTTTTTGAATACCCTTTTTGGCATTATGCTAGTATCTAAATGTGTTTATATGATTATTTATGTATATATGGTCACATTTGTTGACAATTATTTTATTTTACTATCTTTTATTGACAAATTCACTATTTGTTAGGAATAGATAGCTGGTGTAAGGTTCACATTTTAGATAGACTAGCATATGTAGAGTTGATCTTGATTTAACGTTATACTTTGAAATGGTTGATACAACAAAAGAGTTACATTGTTGAGATAAATTCATAGTTTATCATAAGTTTCCATTCTGATATGGAAAGTGGAGTAATGAAAATAATGACAATAATGTAATGAAAATGTTTAAAATTCATGTTGGGAGACCTACAATTGAGTCGCTCAGTAATTGCCCTCATGCCATTAATGATGTAATGGGTGAAGCTAATAAAATATGACTATTGAGGAAAGATAGGTACCTGATGAAGGAGCTACTTTTAGGCACGAAATGATGAGATAGATGGAGATATTGGGAGTAAGTGGAAACAAGGTAGTGAAACATCTAAGGATGTGTTTAGTAGTTTGGTTAATACATCTAATGATGATGATGATGAAATTAATGAAAAAAAATTTAAACTTCTAATGTGGTCAAACAACCCCATAAATTGTTTGAGATGAATAATAATGAACTTGAATTGTTTGATAATTTTGATAGAGTGCATAACTTTGTTCATTCATTAGGCGATGATGATACAAATAGTAAGGTTCCAGAGTTTAGTAAGAAAGACATGAAAGATCCCAAATTGGTTCTCGGTATGGTGTTTCCATCTGTTCAAATTTTCGGAGTCATGCTTAGGGAGTATCAAATCAAGGAAGGTTATGTTATTAAATTTGTTAAGAATGAGTCATCGAGGGTAACCTTTGTGTGTAGCAAGAGTTTTGGGTTTAGACTTTATGCCTCTTTAGTGTATTATTCAAAGTCATTCCAAATTAAGAGTTTGAGAGGGCTACACAATTGTGCATGGCGGCTTTTACACGTTATAGGTTGTAGTTTTTCACTTAAATCGTCTTAACCCAGAGGGTAGTTATTTTGATAGCTAACATGTCATTAAAGGGCTCTACTTCATTCCAACGGTAGCCTTTTCCATGCATTTACTTGAAAGACACAATATACAACAAATAGATAATAAAGAGAACCTGATCCAGCAAGAATAAAATCGGTGTGACATTAAACCTAATAAGAATCAATCTTGTGTTTTAAGAAGTTAGAGACTCACAAGTATAACAATGAACACGCAATGTGTATTATAAGAAAAAAAATCAAGTAAATCAAGTAACACATATTAATGATGTTCAATCTATTTATTCTAAAATCTTAAGAATTAAAAGGATAATAGCGTATGAGAGATAAAATGTAAATAAACACTTATCATACTTCTCCTTAGTCCAAGGCCCCCTTTTTAAGTAATAAAACTAATCTAAGTAATGACACACACACTTATGGAAGTCCAAAGGGATTCAAACCTAAGGTGGTCGAGTGGTTTGGTGAAGAAGTCAACAAGTTGAACGTTAGTCTGAACATGTTCCAAGGTTATGATATTCTCTACAACAAGATCACGAATAAAATGATAACAAATATCAATGTGCTTAGTACGAGAGTGTTGGACAGGATTTTTAGAAATACAATAACACTAGTATTATCACAGGAAAGAGTCATAGAATCTTGATCAACTCCATAGTCAGCAAGCATTTGCTTCATCTAGAAGAGTTGAGTGCAACTACCAAAAACAATGTATTCCGCCTCAACAATAAAAAGAGACATAGAACTTTGCTTTTTACTATTCCAGGCTACCAAATTGTTACCAATATAGAAACAACCACTAGAAATACTCTTCCTATCATCTACACAACTTGCCTAATTAGCATCAGAATATCCAAAAAGTCACATTTGTATCACGAGAGAACCAAATACCATAATCAATAGTTCCACTTTCATAGCTTGAACATGAGATTCTTTAGGAAAAGAGTGATATCTAGCACAAATGCCGACATTGAATGCAATATCATGCTTCTGTACACAGTTTCATTCATAGATTTACGAGACTCATCTTTTAACAACTTAAGACTTGTACTTCTAGGGGTCCTAACATGCTTAACATTATTTATCCTAAATTTTTTAACAAGATTTTTAGCATACTTGGATCGAGAGATGAAATACCATCATTCATTTGTTTAACTTGTAAGGCCAAAAATTAATTAAATTTCTTTATCATACTCATTTCAAAGTTATTTTGAATATGATCACCAAAATTCATGAGTCATAGAATCACTAGTAGAACCAAACACAATATCATCAACATATATGTTTGAGCAATCAAAATGTGCTTAGCTGAGTGTTTAATGAAAGTGATTTGTCTATAGTGCCCCAGGTGAAACTATATTTGAGTAAGAAATTAGTGAGTCTATCATACTGACCTTGAACCGCAAGTGCACGAGTCGTGTGTAGAAAGCAAATTTAAATTTATAAAAACAGTATGGATTACCGATCGTTCTTTTCCACAGGGAAGGCTATGTTAAAAGTACAAAACTTGTTCTCTTATTTAGTAGGTAAACCTTATTTATCTTAACTAAATTTGGATTTATGGGATGTTTAGGTATGGGTTGAGTTGAGGATGATGGAGTGAATGAGTTAAACTAAAAATAAAAGTATTAGAATTAATATTAACTAACACCATCTTGACTACAAGCCGAATCTGGTATTAGGGTGACAATAGTTCTCTCAAATGCATTTATAACTCAACCCAAAAACCACACATATGTTACTGGGTCGGAAGATATTCTTTGAAATATAATTTGTAGAAATCTCAAGGTAAGTAGAGGCTTTGAAAATAGTTTCGGGCTCACCGAGACATTGAATCAAACACCTAATATGCACAGGTGCGACCAAGCTTTGATTATAACACAGATGAGCTGATTTCATAGGGAAACCTATATTTTAGTTTTAGGAAATAAGTTCCAAGTCACTGGGCCATTGAATCAAGCACTTGATATGCACGAGTAAGAACTCGAAACCAAGTGAAGATTTTAACACAAGTAACTCAATTTCATAAGAAAACCTAATTTGGGTTTTGAAAAATAAGAGTCTAATTCACCAGGATATTGAACCGAATACTTGGTGTGCACAAGTGAAAACTTGTAACCAAGCTACAGTTGTAACACGAGCGAGTATGTTTCGAAAGAACCCTAGCTTTACCCAGAGATTTCAATTGAAAGACATAAAAAATATTTTCGTGAAAACCATTAGCGTCCGATTAAACCAAAACCAACCACAATACTTTCAATGGCTTGAAGCCAAGAATAAAACTAACCTATAAGCATGATGAGAATATAAACTAGCAACACACAACAACACATTAAAAAAGAACAAGTGCGAAGTAAACTAAGCAAAGTAAATTAAACAAAATAACTAAACGAAACGAGAAGGAAATGTGTTTTGAAATTAAACTAAATCTTGAAGAGTAGCAATCCAAAATGAAAAATAACTTGAAAACTTTAAACCCTAACCCTAATCTAAAACTAAACTAAGAAACGAGAGAGAAGGGAGAAGAGAAGAAGAAGAGTTTAGGTCTGACAAGCCTCTATTTATAGGCAACTAATCATTAAAGGTAAAAGAGTCAAATTACAAATGCAAAAAGAAAGTTGAACAGTTAACTTTGTAATGCAGAGGGGCGCCTGGGGTGGTCAGAGAGGCACCTGGGGTGGTCAGTGGGGCACCCAGGCAGCAAGATGGGGTGCCCACCTGAATTTCTGAGATAAGATTGCTCTCTAGGGGTGCCTAGGTTAATGAGGGGGTGCCCCACTGTGCTCCTTGGTCAATAGTACATCTAGACAGCTTTTCATTCCCAAATTCTAACGTGATTTTAACCCTCAAGATGATCGATTTGGGTTTAGGCTAAAACATGAAGTTGTAGCTCTTCGAGTCTTCTTTTTAACCCAAAAAGAATCGCGTCAATCAAAGTTATCAGTGAAAAGTTATGATTGAAATACAGACAGTGTGTCGTGCTAGAATTTCTGCTACAACACCACTGCGACCGTTTTTGCATTTAGTGGCATTTCCTTTTCCTTGGCAGCCATAGTAGTTGATCTTATGTATTAAAATGGCTCTTCAGAGCTTTAGGAAGTCTTGGGAAGCCTTGTTGATGTTGGCATTTCTATCATGAGGCTGATTTCTTCATGTATGCCAAGTGTTTGATGAAATGCCCTAAAGAACTCCTAAGCTTATTCTTGCACTTCCTTACTCCAGCTTGCCTTGGCTCCTCCTCACATGTAGCTTTGGTATCATTTAGGCTTAAAATGCCAAGTCATATCACCTGAAATACACAAAATACCAAGAATGCATGGAAATGAGATAATCAAACTAATACCTCACCATTAACAACCGTAAGTGCATAATTAGCATGCTTAATGGATATAGAATTGTACAATAATACATGCTAATCACATACTCTAGGTGCTTGTTTCAAACCATACAAGGCCTTTTTTAGTTTGTACACATGGTATGGAAAATGTAGATCAATAAAGCCTTTAGGTTGCTCAACATATGCTTCTTCTTTTAGAAAATCATATAGAAAAGGACTTTTGACCTCAATTTGAAAATTTGATTTTAAGAAATAGGCAATTGCAAACAAGATTCTAATGGATTCAAGTCTAGCAACCGGTACAAAGGTTTCATCAGAATCTATGTTTTCATATTGTGCGTAACCCTGTGCAAACTAACTTAGCTTTTTTTTTTTTTCCTTGTGATAGTCCCAAATTCATCAGTCATATAGTTAAAAATCCAATTCGTGCCAATTACATTAACATATGAGGAAAGAAGAACAAGAGTTCAGACATCATTCCTAACAAACTAACGAAGTTCTTCTTACATAGCCAACATCAATGTTCATCACGTAGTGCTTTTTTAACAATTTTAGGTTCAGTAGAAGAGGACCTAACATATATAGTTTACACATTCTGCATTTGACGTCTTTTCTACATATTATCTTTAACATCACCTAGTACTTGTGAGATTGGATTATTTAGCTTGACTCTTAATGAAGGCTATAAGATGTCTCTTGATTCAACTAGGACAGCTTGTCTATTTTCATTTATGAGCACATTATCCTCATATTGAACTTTTTCTTCACTTCTATCATTAGAGGGAATTAATGGGTTGTTTTTTACTAGGCTATATTGCTCCTATTCATCATTCTCTTCTAGTATAGGTGGAGAATCTGAGTTAAGAGTCATCAACAAAACATTAATTGATTTAATAATGGAATTGAAGACTTATTAAAGACACGATAAGCATAGCCTGAAGTAGAATAGCCTAGAAATATTCCTCATCGCTTTAGGAGTCAAACTTACCCAATTATTTTCTATCCCTAAGGATAGAGCAATTACTCCCAAAAACTCAAAAACATTTAACTGTAAACTTTTTACCATTCCATAGTTCGTAGGATGTTTAAATTGTGCCAAGTCTGAAATACACCCTATTAGCTATATAACATGCAGTATTAACCGCCTTCACCTAAAATTTTTTAGGTAGATTTTTTTTCCCTGAAGCATAGTACAAGCTATCTCTTATATAATAGTCGATTCATAAGATGAGAGTAGAGATCGAAGAATTTTTCTTATAATTCTGAGGTTAGGAATAGGCTCGCCAAATTTGAAGCACGAATTTACTGTATCGATCAGCCATCCATAAAAGTAATCAATAGTTTCTGACCCACCCATCCTCAACTCTTCGAACTCAGTGGTAAGTCGTTGTAATTTTGATCTTTTTACCATATGATTTCCTTCATGTGTCAGTTGGAGAATTGTCCAGGCTTCTTAAGCTTTTGACAAGGTTTGATTAGGAGCAGGCTTCTTATTTGTAGAGCAGCTTAGGAAATCTCAAAAAACGACGAGTTTCCAAATCAAACCTGTCATTCGTTGGGACGAGCATCCTAGTGAGCCACTAACTACCTTAAATATCATACTATTTTAGCCAGTGAAAGATCAAACGAGCCCAGCAAACTTGCTAGCGAGCATTTTAACTGTCTTGGGTAGCATTCTAGAATAGCCAGTGGGATAGCCAGCGGTGCTAGCAAGCTAACCAGTGAGGGACCTTGTCATTTACATCGAATCTGTTTTACCCAACGAAGGTTCAAATAGTGTCTTGCAGATTTAGCATTTTGCAAAAACCTTCATCAACTGCTATCCAACCATTATTTCAAACTTATTTACAGAGACACCTTAGTCCATATCTAATTATACAAACTTGATAAACTCATCAATTTGTCCATGATCTGCCAACCTTTAACAATAAATCTAACACTAAGGATTTGAAAATAATTATTTAAAAATAAATGTTAAATAAAACTTTATTAGTTTAGATATGAATTTTTTCATGAATTTTAGTAGTTTAAATGATGGTTTTATTAGAGATTTGACATCATTAAAAAAAAATAGTTGTTTGTTATCTTTTAGAATGATTGCTCCATCATTTCAGGAAGTTATAGCACCACTAATTTATTATAATCATTAAAAAATTTTTTGTACATTATTATATAAATTAACTCTATCCTTTATATTTTAATACAATTTAATATCAAGTCTACTAATTTGAAATATCAAGTTTCCCAAATTGAGACTTAAAATTCCCTTACCCTCCAATACAATTAAGGGTAGACATGGCCTATAAGCCTACATGCCCACACTACTAGAATTTTAACTATTCGCGTTTAGAAATTCAGGCGAAAGCTTTAGGCAGTTGTTAAAGCCACTATTGGCGACCGCTTTTTAAGGATTTAGCGACCGCTTTTTGGCGATCGCTAATACCCCTTAATAAAATTTCCCAAATCTCTCCCTCAGTTCTGCATACCCTTATTTTCCCATTATCCATCTCTCTCCGCTCCCTCCTTTCTCTCTTTCTCTTTCTCTCTCTTTTCGCTCACTCGCTATGCCATAGCCGATTTTCACACTACCAACCGTCACCGCGCCCCAGCTGCAGCACCTAGTCGTGACTCATTTCAGGTAAACTCTCCTCTCTGTTTCTCTCTTTCACAGATGCACACACTCTTTCTTCATCTCTTTCTCTCACTCTCTTTTCTCTCATTATTTTGATCTTAGATTCTTAACAAGTCAAATTAACTAAAGTACAAAAACACCAGCAAAACAAATCAAGCAAGTTCAACTCTCAACTATTGAGGTGTGGATTTATTCTCTCGAATTATTTGACACAAGTATGAGAATGAGCTTTAATTTTAGGTAATTTTAGAATTTAAAATTTGATTTTGGGACCTATGGTTTTGATTTAGGTGTTATTTTGGAAACGATACTAACTCCTTTATTTTTTAAATGTGAATTTTGCCTTGAGCTCCTAGTGTATAACCTGCGAGCTCCTCGTGATTTGTTGATTTGTTTCTCTTGCTATATATCAAATATATGATGATATGGACTTTAAAAGAACAAAAAAAGGAGCAACGAAACAAATGTGCTGCTCTCTACTCTGCATTTTTGTCCTCTTTATGCAGTACAAATCTTGTTTCGATCAGACTCCATCTGTTTTCACTTAGTACTTCAGGTAAACTCATAATGGACTCATATTTATTAGATAGTGCCTCACTACTAAAATACTTCATTTTTCATATTATAATCTAGTAGTATAGATATGAATTGTGATATCTTGAAAAAATTATTTGACTTTACAGTTGAAATAATTTTGGCTTGAGTAACATTGCTCGTTAATGTTTGTTTCAAAGAGAGTAAATTACTGTTGTTACTGTCAAAGTGATGCCCTTATAGTTCTAGTGGTTTATTCAATCTATTTTCCAAGCTAAAATTTGCGTTCAAGTCAAAATTAAACAATTTAGTGCTAACTCAGTTTGCTAAGGGAAGGTATTAGAGTAGCTAATGTAGGGGGTGGTGATTTTAGAAATGACATGGTGAAATTGATTTTGCTGCGAAGTGTAGGAATAATCTTAAAGTGACTAGGAAGGCACAAAGAAGAGTACAAGGAAGTGCATTTAGTTAATAATAAATACGTCAATAATATAATTTTCCAAAAAAAATAAAAAAAGAAGAGTAATGGAGGTGTTTAAAGTTTGCATTATGGATGTTGTTGTAAGAAAAGGCCCCGTTAATATAGAAGCCCCATTGAGCATTGATATTTAGCAAAATGTTAATAAATAATATTGAAGAATATTAGGTCTATATTGAAAATACGAAATTCGTTGCTAGTGATCCCAATTAATCAACCACACACATAAAATTGAACGTTGGTTACAAACTTCAATCTCTCGATAGATCGGCTACTCGACTCTATACGCTGTTGATGTTTGCTCGAATCCTCGATTCACCAACTCCTTTAGCAAAAGCCCTCTGACTCCTTGAAGGCTCGATACTGACTCTTCAGTAGCTTTGTTGAATCCTCGGCATTCACAAACCTCAAACCTAAACTCCTTCGGATTGAACACTAAACATGTTGGCTAAGTAATTGAGAGAATAATTGAACTTTCAAGCTCTCAATCTGATGTGTATTCTCTCTGTATATTAATCCTAGATATGTCCAGAGGATATATATAGCAAAACCTGGGATGTTTAGGATTTAGGAAATAGAGCCTTAGTGTGCTCGAGATTGTCTATCGTGGGAAGGTCGCACCTGCACCCAACCCGCGGCCTTCCCACGGCCATTCCGTGAGGATCCTATGAATCAGTGCGGGCTTTTCGCATGGCTAAATTCCTGAATTCCGCTCTCGGCTTTATCATGCGAGTACCAGCGGCCTTCCAACAGTCTTCCTGCGTTATACTACTTTGGCTCTGTTTGGCTTTTTTCAGACTTCCAATATTATGCAAACACAGCTTTCTTGAGGCCTTTATACTTTTACTCGACTCAAAACTATAGTGCTTTAGCCTACACTAAGTCTCAAAGTTACAGAACACTTAATTTGATCATGGATTTGCCAATTTACAATTTTATCCTTAACATATATGTTCTTTTTAGTTATTCATACTGGTATAAATTGGTATGAGGATTATTTTAATATGTATAATATATCTTTCCTTATTACCATGGAGGCCTCAAGGCGAAGGATTAAAATTTCATTTTAGTGTAGGTTGTTTCAATTAGAATGAAAAAGGAAGCATTGCAGAAACGTTTCAAAAGTGTTTTGAAATGTTTAGATGGTAGCATAAAAATATTAAAATATCTAGGGAAATTTTGAAGTATTTATTGAAATATATCTAAATATACAAAAGCTTAATAACAAAATAATTAAGTAATTTATTATTTTGGTCTATTATACTATATTTTTAGTGCATGTTACTATATTTCAATGGAAATATTGTAGTTGTTTCATTATGGTCTCATTTCGGTCTATTAAGAATTAGAAAATTTTTTTTAATAGTTCTGTGTAAAAGAAACGATATCTTGCTTAACTCTCATGCTTCGTAAAGGTAATGGGCAGGGTTAGGCGCATGGTGTCTATATGGGAAGAAGGTAAAAGGACCCAACATTAGCATCTTATATTTCCTTTACAAATGATACGTTGTGGTTTTGTGTGTGCGTCTGGAGCATTTGAGTAGAACTTGATTATCACACTTGAAGAAGTTAGGGATTGTTGGGGGGAGGGGATCCGGTTGTAACTCTAGGATGCAAGGTACAATTTATCCATCACATATTTGGGTTTACTTATGAGTTCCCACTTCTAAGATGGGTTGGAGGAGGGATATGAGAAGATATTGGCTTTTATCCATCACATGTTTGGGTTTACTTTTGAGTTCTCACTTCAAAGCAACAAGCATACAAGATGGGTTGGAGGAGAGGTATGAGAGGATGTTCGCTTTTAGAAATGACACGGTGGTGATTTTAGAAGTGATATTGTGAAATTGATTTTAGAAATGACATGGTGTAATCATTACTTTACTTAGGAACTTAAGTTATTATTTTATTAAATAATTAAGGTAGAAAAGTTATAAATCAAATTAGCTAATGAGTTTAAAATAGACAATTAGAAAAGTATATTAATTATTATTTGTTAAAGTAATTGGATTAGAAAAGTTTTATGTTAATGATTAACTGATATTAATAATCATTATTTTCCTCATGTTCTAGTGTGTGTATGTGTGTGTCTCTCTCTACCCCAGCCCCCCCAGTTTCTCCCTTCCCCATTGGCATTACACTCCTACTAAGCTTTTCATCAAGTGTCAGTTTCTTTGGTTATTGTAGAAGACGAAGCACACAGCAAAAACATAAGAATCCTCACCCTGTATATAATGTTAAGTAACAATATTAATTGCAAATATGTTAATATTTTTGAAATATAAATTTTTAATTATCTTGTGTAATTAATTTATCTTATAGTTATGAAAATAGATATGATAGATTGCAAGAGGAGAGGTTGTCCGCTCTGTGAAGCTCCAGCGAGAACCAGAGACAAAAGCCAACAATCTCAACAAACTCCAAAAAGGCAAGTTTCAATTGTCCTCATCTTCCCTTCTAATTTTATCTAAGTTTCATGCTGCATTTTACTTGGATTGAGGCGATCAAGATATGCATTCCGATATTTGTGCCATCGTTGCTCTTTTTTTCCTTACCTATTTTTACATTTATAAAATACCATAAAAGTTTGATATTTCTTCGCTCTTTTTGCTTATAGATCGGTGAGGGTATTAAGATCTGATTTATATTATTCTTGTTTTGGATCAGCTTTTTTGCGACTTGCTAGTTCAGGGGTCATTGAAATAGGGTCCACATTTGCTCCTTGACTTGGCTCAATTGAGTAGAGTCACGTATGAATTTAAAATCTGTTCATCACAGTTTCATTTAATTGATAAATACTGCATATGATTGAGGTGAAGACCTTTCTAATGTTTCTTTAATGTTTCTTGATGATCTTGCTATGTGGGTTAAAGGAGTGACTGATACAGAGCTCCAAAGGCTCTTTTAATTCAGTTGGGTGGGAGAAAAAATTGAATTTTGATATTGGCCTGGATTCATTACCTTGGTTTTTGTTATTGGGATAAGGACCAGGCACTTGCAAGGTCAAAACCGGTTCTATTATTGTTCATTGTTGGAGGCATGACAACCTTACAACATTCCAAGTGGAGGCGTTTGTATTCTTGGTGGTGGGACAGTCACATTAGCCCAAAAAATTCAAAATGGCTTCAAGAAAATCTTAGAGGTGTTGAGTTTGTCTCTTAATTTTATTTGGAATCTGGTTTCCAGAATGATGCATTTCACTTACATTTTCTATTTCCACGTTTTATGTTTTTCTTGTTTACCTTGTTGTGAAGAATCATGGAATTAAGGGGGTAGAAACAGAAGCAAAACTCCAAGTGATGATTAAGTTATGCCCAATGGTGGACTTAAACAACGACACAAATATCTAGAAGACACTAATGTGTATAAATTTGTTAGTTTGTAGTTAATTTGTTAGTTAATTTTTTTTTATATATATTGATAAATTTGTTTAGGCTAATAATTTTTCTTTGAATTTTTTTTTTTTTTTTTAGGTTTGATATCTGGTTCCTCAATATCAAAATTTGCCCTACTACACCAATTTTGATTTTTCTTTGTTTTTTTTTTTTTTTTTTTAGAATATTGTAATAAGATATTGTATTAAATTTTTATAATTTTGTTAAGACATACATCAACTTTTTGGGGGTCAGTTTGTTATTTTGGTGTATTGATTTAATATTATAAAACATTATAAAACAAGTAAATACAGGTATGGAATGAATAAAATTAACAAAATAAAAAAAATACAAGATTTTTAGTAGCTAACAAACACTTTTAGCGACTGCTTGAGGTAGCCACTAAAAGTATGTGACTAAACCTTTAGCGGCTGCTCAAGGCGATCACTAACAGTGACTTGACGGTTACTAAAAGTTCCAACCACTTTTTTGCTCCATTGTGTTTTGATGGTTGCTAAAGTTGTCGTAGAAAGTCCGCAACTACCACGTGGCAGTCGCTAATAGTCATTAGCCACGAAATTTTCGCGGCCTGTCTTTGGCGGTCGCGAAGTAGTAACAAAAAAGTATTAGTGACCACTTCGAGACTTTTGGCGACTGCTTGTAGCTACCGCTAATACTTTGTTTTTAGTAGTACCATGTATTTTAAGGCTTGGGATAAAATTTAGTTTAAGCTATTCAAATGAGCGTAAACAAAATTTTGGACGTGATATGCTGCTCGGCTTAGCATGAAAACATTAAAATGTAATTAATTTTAATATTTAAATATAATATATATTATAAAAAATTTGAAAATTACAAGATTAGGCAGACAACACAATGTCAAATAATACCTTATTATTTGTTTGTTTATTAATGAGTTAAATATTTCAAATTTATTTAATTAATTTTAATTGTGTAAATTGTGAATGAAGTTTTGAAATAAATAGTATTATAAATTAATAAGTTGGTTTAACTATAGGGATCCTACCCTTCTATTATCCAACCCTAAGCACAACCTATATCTCCTCGATGAAACAGAGCAGCACAACACAACACAACACATTGAGGCCTTTTATTCATGTTTAAAAAGCAAGTACAAGCATTTCCAAATATAATAATCTAACAAAATAGTAGAAAAATTCACATATAATAATGGAACTCATGACCCTTCTCATTCAACTCCCAAACCCCACACAAATTAAGAGTTCTGAAGTTGAAACACAACTTTACGAGCCTCAACCCTATTCGGTCGTTCACCACGCGGGTTCAAAACTCGAGCCCCCCTTCCCACTTAACTATCAAAAAAAAAAAATTAGGGGGTTAAAGTTGCATTTTTAAGCTTGGGATTATTATGGAAGTTCATCCAACGGTCAAGGTTAAAACATTTTTATCCATTGATGAATTTGCATGAGAATCCAAAAGTTGAAAATGTAAATTTAATTCCTAATATTGAATTCTTTAACCCTTGGATTCTTATGAAAGTTCATCCAACGATCAAGGTTAAGACATTTTCATCTATTGGATGAACTTTTATTAGAATCCAAATTTTTTTTTTTTTTTTTTAGGGGGGTAAGTAAGATAGATTTGGATTAAAAAATCTAAAAGTTGAAAATGTAACTTCAACTCTTCATATTAAATTCTTCAACCTTTCGATTTTTGCAAATTCATCCAATGGTCAAGTTTGAAAATTTTTCATGAAAATGTAAAAGTTGAAAACAACTTCAACTCCTAATATTTGTAATAACCAACCTTTTCGAAATACTACAAAAAAATTGTATAAAAATAGATGGTTGTAGGTTAAGGCTAAAAGGACATATATAGATCTATGTGTTTGTGTGTGTGTGTGTGTGTGCAAACGTATGTATATACGTGTCTCATTTTGATTTGTCACATTTTAAAAAAAAAATTATTCTTAAAAAGGAATGATTGCAAGCTAAGCCCACAACCTTTGAAGCTACTAAGCCTAAATATATGTAAATGTATGTATATGTGTCTGACTTTATTTTCTCTCTCTCTCTCTCTCTCTCTCTCTCTCACACAC
Source organism: Vitellaria paradoxa (assembly GCA_019916065.1). Taxonomy (NCBI): domain Eukaryota; kingdom Viridiplantae; phylum Streptophyta; class Magnoliopsida; order Ericales; family Sapotaceae; genus Vitellaria; species Vitellaria paradoxa. The sequence continues at coordinate 25,154,222 of CM034243.1, forward strand.
ATATTATATTATGTATACATAAAGTAGAGTCTAGTAATGTTGCTGTGCCATGCAAGACCTAACTTGCGCAATAATTATGACACATGACACATAAGTATAACTATCTTGTGTCACGTAGGATTTATCTTTTGCTATGATTTTGACGCATATATAGTTGTAACACGTGACATCTAATTATAATTATTTAACTGTCTTATAAAAGAATTAGTATTTTACATAATTACTACTTATTCACAAGTTTCAATTTTATTCAAACTAAAATGTTCATGAATGTCACTTGATATTTTTATTTAATTTATACTTCTATTTAGCATATAATTCCTTATTTTAATAAATTATTATTTAAAACAAAATAAATATTATAATTATTATTAAACAAAATAATACAAAAAAATATTTACCTTGTTAAATAAAGGTTTTAATAATAAATATTATTATTAAACAAAACAATGCAAAAAAAATAATTAGCCTGTTAAATAAAGATTTTAATTTAGTAACATAAATTTATAATTATAATTACTTTAATTTATAATTATATAATCTAAATAGATTTAATATTGTATATAATTACCACTTATTCACAATTTTATTTAAATTAGAATGTTCATAGATATCACTTGATATTTTTATTTAATCTACATTTCTACTTATCATACAACTTTTTATTTTTAACTTTTTTATAATTTAATAAATTATTATTTTGAAATAATAAATATAACAATAACTATTATCATTAAATAAAATAATACAAAAAATAATTAAACTGTTAAATAAAATGTTAATTTGTTAACAAGTAACATGATCTTTATTATTTTTATCATTATACAAAAATAATATATTTTAAATCAAACTGTAATATTGTTTTTTAGAATTATATATATTGTAATATTATTTATTAAAAATATCAAACAATATTAGAAATTAAAAAAAAAAAACTAGCAATGGATAAATCAATCCAATTGAAGTGCCAACCACTCAAACTTTTATTGGATTTGAACTTTCAATTCGATTAAAATAGTATTCTAATCAAAATAAAATAGAACTTCGAAATGTATTTTAATTTAAAAAGAATATGACTTTCCTGTATACAAAATCTATAAATAAATACAAAGGCTTCTTTTGTTTCAAATTTCTTAGAAACTTTGCAATTTATTAGGTGCATATTTTAATTTTAATTTTTAAAGTTTTTATATGTAATTGATATATATTTGTAAGTTTTTATATGAGAATGCTATTATTTTTAAATCTTTTTGGTATATAAATTGTTTAATTATATGAGTAAGTATTGTTATTCTTCAATTTTTCTGATTTTTTTCTTTTCATTTTATTTATTAGAATTTAAATTTAATTGAATCAATGCTGCTGATGGTATCAATATTTTAATTTACTTTACGTTCACTATTTAATTGAATTTGCATAAATAACAATATAAATTGATTTAAGATATATTTCTGCAACTTAATTATTTTAGTATGACAGTATGCTCAATTTAACTATATAATATAACAAATTCGCACATCGCACGGGTAATATAACTAACATATATATAAAATAGGCATCCGAGCATTTGCAGGCTGCCTTTGCAACTTGTGATGTTTCAAATGAATGAAAATGACGCGCAAAGGGGAAGTCAAATGTGTAGAGTAAAGGGCAACAACAGTGCAGTCTCAGACAGATAAATGCTTGGCCACCAAGCATTTCCATGTGTATAAGTGGGTGCATATGTGTTCGTTAGAAAAACGATGATCCGAAACAAAAGAAAATGAGACACAGAGAGAGAGAGAGAGAGAGGAAGTAAGGAGAAATTTTGGATGTCATTCTACTGAAGACGGGAGAAGTTGAGAGTGTAAAACAGCAACATAATACCGGATAAGTATACCAAACTTTCACCAAATCTCAAAATATCCTAAGGCCTCGTAGTAAAAATTATATTAGGAATATTGGTAAAATTATTTTTATGTTAGGGCCAATAACTTGAGCATACAAGAAAATTATGGGTAACCGTAAACACTTGTTTGAAAGTTTGAAGTAGGAATTTAATGTATTTTATTTGCATAAATGAGATGTAAAAATATTTTGATAAATTTTCATGCCTTTACTTTACATAAATGTAATTAATTTTAGACTGCATTGTGTAAATACTGTCCAAATCAAACGTTGAGACGTCACGACCAAATTGGAAGCTCACTAGAAACTTAAAAGAAAGGAATATCTAAGGGAATATGCTAAAGCATATTCCATGAAACTTCTTAAAATTATTATTTAGCCCCCAACAATATTATATAATTATGAACTAACCCCAAAAGTTTAAAAAATATATTTTTAGTTTGATCTCATAGTTACTAAAAATTTCATATTTGACCCCCAAAGTTTTGGATAATAACATAGTAATTCCAAACGTTTTGAATAATTACGAAGTGGCCCCACATTTTTGGAAAATTATAATTTTATCCCTAGAGTTGTGGGGAATCATAGTTTGGCCCATGAGATAATTCTAAAATTTCTTATTTTAATGATATCCCTTGGTAAAAATTTCTTAATACAAAAAGATTTCATAAAGATGAGTTCTTTTCTTAGATGAATGAGAAACGTGTGATTTTAAAATATTCGAACCCATATGAAAGACCTTCATATTAAATACTAGTGTGATAATTGTAGATGATGATGAGTTGCTGTGATAAGGATGAGTATGAGATGATTATTAATGCGTTATAAGCTAATAAGATAATTCTGATTATGATAAACTATGAGATGGTATTACTTGTGATGGGTTGTTTAGAAATGATTCTAAGGATGACACTAATGGTGATGATAATAGTTATAATAAATTGTTATAATGAGATGATTTTGCATGTGATAAAGGGATTCTAATTATGACATTAGTGACAATGGAAACAATTATAATAATGTTTATGGAAAGAGAATACGAAATAAGAGTAAGATTGTAAATATATAGATGGGGGTACTACAAAATATGAAGGGTACAGAGATTACCATATGGTTAAAAGACCCGAAACCTACATAAAGATGGGTGTTCATGCTAGTAGGTTAGTAGCCTAACGTTTATTTGGGTAATCGTGGTCCGAGACTTTAGCCCTAAACGACGACGTATTTAGTTTATCGTTTCCATTAAGTGTTGGCCCATAAAAGATGACTTTGGTGATACTCACCCCATAAATGTGAACATGAATGTAACGATGTATGTGATTTGATGATGATGAGATTAATAAGACTAATAAACTGGAATTACTGTTGAGATTCACATGATGTTGAGTATTAATTTTGAAGGATGACATGTTGGGATGAATTATAATTGTCGATTAATCTAGTATGGATTATTGTTCATGTTATTTTGTTACATATCATATATGCCTTTATTATGCATCGTGGGTACAAATAGATTAGAACTTATGTCCCTACAGATTGTGTTGCAAGTGTAAAACCTAACAATTAGGTGGGGCCACTGCATTGGATTAGCCTTAGAGTGCTTTTTTTTTTTTATTGCTTTTACTTTAAAGTAGTCTGTACTGTATTAATATTTTATTTGGATTAGTTCGATTGGGTTGTAAGGCCATAAGATCAAGATTTTTTTTTTTTTTTTTTTGTGTTGAGACGGTAATTGGAGCATTGTGGCCTAGTTGAAACAAGGCCTACCCATTTCTTCACTGTTAGATTTTCATTTTGGACTAAGAGTGTCTACTCCGGGGTGACCGGCTCTAATCAGGGAATAGGTATATTTGATGTATGTTATGTGATGAATAATTTACTCATCCTTCGGGTCATGAGATCCAGGACGTGACAATATTGAATTTTAATTTCAAGATCCCTTCTTCCATCCGAAACCATGGAATGATTGTGCTCCAAAATTTTACCTACCAAATAAATAAGAGACCACTAATCTCAAAATCCATTAAGTTGATGCTCAAGAACCAAACAACGAACATGAGAATCCATAAATTGATCCAATAAAGTTTTGGGTAATATGGCCCCACAAAAGGAGGGGGGAAAATTAAGTAAATAAATAAATAAAAGCCTCAACTGCATTAGCAAACAGAACTTCTGGGTAAATACTTCACTAATTAATCTACATCCCCTCGATTAAATTCTCGAGTCTTCTACTGTTGTTATCCACAAATAGATGCACAAGGTCAATTTCAAGAAATGCACCATCACTTAAAATCATAATACTACTTGAGGTGAGGTACAATAGCATAGAATGACAGATAAGAGAAAATAAAATAGCCAAATAAAGAAAAAGGAACAAGAACAACCTAGTCACCCCAAATAAGATGAAAAAGTGGCGAATAGAAATGAAAGATTATCCAAAATGCTGGGGAGAGATTTAATTCCCATGGCATGTCAAAGCATGCTTCAGAAGCTTACAAAAATATTTAAAGTCATTCCCTGAAAATAGTCTCTTTTTATTATCTACTTTTATTAACCAAACTTTATTATCAACGGTCAATTTGTTGCAGATCTGGTTCACATCATAATAAAAGAAGTAGAGGTACAATAATTAATAATAGTCTCATTCAAAAGTCATATTTTCTACCTCATGCCTCAAGGAATCAAACAACAGAGTAGACAGATAACGCTCACCAAAGCTGGGAAAAACAACCTGGCAAGTAAAAAGTAGTCCTTTAGTTGCTCGCTAAATTAAAAATTTTAATACAGAGAACAAAAAATACAATCATATGATTTACATTGCTACAAGTTAACCGTCTAGCATTCACTACTTTGGACACAATCTCTCTTGAATTTCTACAAACAATGCAAATACAGTTAAACTTTCTAGTGAAAAAAATGTGGTTTCAATTATGTTTGCAGTTACAAATTTTAGGTGTAGCTAATCACTCAAAAAGGAAGAACATTGAAAGTAAGGTATTACAGTATTACTATACATAATGTGGTGGAACTTGCGAAGGTGAATGCCAAGTTTGTCGCCTTGCTAGAGGTGGTAGCTAGCCAATCTTACAGTCAAAAGTTTTTAACTTTGGAAGGATTCAAATAGACGTGAGGCAATGAGTTAAAGAAACACAGGTGTTTAAACATAGCATTTGTAAAACTGCAGTTGATGATCTGCAAATATGTTATGCCTTCTTTTACTCAAAACCCTGAAAATGATGATGGTGGGGAGCTCTTTACTAACAGTGCCCACTCGTCTATTGAAGCCACATCGATCTTCTTAATAATTCAATAAATATGGGTTCATTGATTTACTGAAACAGCTAATTTACTCAGCATAGGTAATTGCCATCCTACACTATGGGAATCTGCAATAATCCCCATAACTAACTGATGAGTTCTGGGTACCAACCTACCAAATGTGAAGAAGACTAATGGGGACTTTGATAACCGTTTCCAATTCAAATATTTTAGGCGGGGACGAAATTTGAATTGGATGGGTTAAGTTTGAAGAGCAGCATTTTAGGGATTTGATTTATTTATTTCCATAAAATATTTTAGGATATGATTTATTTGCTTTCCATAAAATTTGAGATTTGATTGATTTATTTTTGAATATTACTTCATGTGGTCTTTAACCCTAGCCTATATAAAATGTTAGAAATTGTAAGGGATGGGCAATTTTTGAATGCTATTGAAAGAATTTTTGTTTTACTTTCGCATTGTTTACTTTTTATTTTATTATTGTGTTCTTGCCTCCACGGTGCTACATCAAGTGGTATCAGAGCCGAAAGATCCTACAGCTCTCAATATCCGACAAAAACCCACTCTTCCAAAGAATCCTAGTTTTCATCACTGTGCCCACCCAAATAACCTAAACTATCGTACACCATTGTTACAACAGATTCAGTGCCAAATCTCAAACAGCAGCCGCCGCGGCAGTTGCCGTAGCCATCGCCGTCGCTCTACACACCTTCAAACCCTTCGAATACTTTTTTTGTGCGTTTTACCAATATTTAATTTCGACGAACCCCACCATTGGCACCACCTGCCTTCGGCTAACTCACCGGTGACTCCAACAACCTCCTGCAACTTTTTCGGAGACCCTCCGGCAACCCTAGAACAGTTTGTGCTTCGCAACGGTACGTGTCCTTTACTCTAAACTGTGATTACATATTCTGTTTGGTTAGGAAAGATATTAAATTCGCATTTCGGGCTCTCTTTGACCTATATTAAATTTCTTTCTTGAGAGGTTACTGAGAGCCACCATTTCCCATACCCCTATTATCCTAAATTTGAACACAATCATACTTGTCGTTTTCATTACTTGCATATTTGTGACATTTTACTTTGGCCTAACATAATCTTTAATTACTTGTTTCAATTTGAGTTAACATTAGCATAAAATTTCTATCTCACTCTCCCTTACCAAAAAAAAAAACTCTCAGTATCCATTTCCTTCCCTTTCATACTATACCTCATATTTATTCACCAAACCCTTCTACCATGGAACAAAAAGTCTCTACCCTAGAACAAAATGTGAACACACTACAGGATTCAATGAACCAACTCCGTGAGGACTTTGGTAGATTAGCTAGAGCATTAGGCAAACGTCAGGTAGATGATCAGAGGGGCGACATCCCTACTCCTCCCAAGCAGACGTTAGACCCTTCCCACAGTTCCATCAGTTCTGTTGGATTCTACCAAGGCAGTCACGGCCAAATGCAACTTCCTTGAGATCCTCATGGGAGAGACATTGAGGATGATGCAAACTTTGTTCTAGGTTATGGTAATAGATTCCCTCCTGTTGATCGTGTCACAGATCATAGGCCGCATGGGGATAACTATGGGATTCAACCACCTGTGCAATACCCTAGAAACCACCAAGATGAGTTTAACAACATAGTCAAGGCTGTTAAAGTTGAAGCTCCATCCTTTGATGGACAATTAGACCCTAGTGTCTTGTCTGATTGGCTTCTTGAGATCGAGGATTACTTTAGATGGTATCGTATGTCCGACTTGCATCAAGTCATGTTTGCCCAAATGAAGTTAGTTGGTTCCGCCAAGCGGCATTGGCAGCGTGTTCAGATTGAGAAAGAGCGATTTGGGGCCCCACCCATTAATCGCTGGATTGACATGAAGGTTAAATTGCAAGAGAAGTACCTTCCTGCCTACTATAGAGACCAACTGAATGATCAATTAATGAATTTAAGGCAAGCATCTCTTAGTATCACTGAGTACATGTCTAGTTTTGAGGGTCTTTTTATGAGATGTGACATTAGAGAAGAGTCTTGGCGAACAGTGGGTAGATTTATTAATGGGTTACGCCCTAAACTCAAAAGAGAAGTGAGTTTGTTTTCTCCTGACTCTTTGGAGGACGCCTTTCACAAGGCTCTATCCATTGAACAATTGTATAAACTCTTCACCCCTAGACAGATGACTTCTCAATCCCAACAATCTAAGTTATTCTCTTCTCAGAAACTGAGTGGGAGTTTACAAACTAGTACAGTTACTTCACGGGGAAGTAACAGTCTTGACTTGGGAAATCAGGGTAGACACACTATTGAGCCTAATTTTTTTGGGTTTCACCCTGTTACTTCAAATATCCAATGTCATAACTGTCATAAGAGGGGACACATTGCTGCATAGTTTCCACAGCGAGCACTTGTACTCAGTCAGGGTCTAGATCTGTCCCCTGAGTCTGATGAGTTTGAACAAGTTGATGGTTTTGATCCTGAGGATGGGTGCGAGGAACACGAGGCTAAGGATAAATTCCATCTTGGTGTCATGCGGCGTATCTTATCAACCCCTGTGAAGGAGGAAGATCGGAAGCGCACTAGCATATTCCAGACTTTCCTTAAGTGTGGACCTAAGATTTGTAAGATTGTCATAGATGGGGGAAGTACCATGAACGTAGTATCCACTCGTGCACTTACGAGGATTGGACTTAAACCAGAGCCACACCCACATCCCTTTCAAGTAGCTTGGGTAGACGCTACTAGTCTATCTGTCACTCACAGATGTTTAGTCCCTTTCCAGATGGGAAGTTACTCTGATAAAGTGTGGTGTGATGTTCTTCCTATGGACGTTGCGCATGTGTTACTTGGTCATCCGTGGCTCTATGATATGGACGTGATACATCATGGACGATCTAACACTTACACTTTTCAACACTAAGGTAAGACCATCCAATTGAACCCTATTAAGCCAAGGGAACATGACATTGAGTCTCCACTTAAGTCGAGTTCTTAGGCTAAGCCTGTTTCACTGTCTCCTACTCCAAAGAACCACATCATCCAATTGTTGACTCGGAAAGAATTTGAGAAAGTTGGAACAGAGTGTGGATTTGTGATAGCTTTAGTGGTTGAGAATGTTTTTCATGTTCAATCTACAAATTCCAAAGCTCTTGACCCTACACTTGCTCAGTTACTTGAACAGTTTAAGGACGTAACACCTACAGACCTTCCCGAGGGGCTTCCTATTATGCGGGACATTCAACATGCTATAGATTTCATACCTGGATCCCAATTACCCAATTTACCTCACTATAGGATGAATCCTAGTGAGCGTGCTGAGTTGCAAAGACAAGTAGGAGAACTTTTACAAAGAGGTGCTATTCGAGGGAGTCTTAGTCATTGTGCTGTGCCTACTTTAATGACTCCAAAGAAAGATGGGTCATGGCGAATGTGCATCAATAGTAGAGCTATTAATAAGATCATTGTCAAATACAGGTTTCCCATTCCTCGCCTCGAGGATATGCTGGACCTTTTAGCGGGTTCTCTTTGGTTTTCCAAGATAGATCTTCGTAGTGGCTACCATCAGATTCGTATTAGATCAGGCGATGAGTGAAAAACTGCCTTTAAAACTCCTGATGGCTTGTATGAATGGCTAGTAATGCCATTTGGATTGTCCAATGCTCCTAGTACCTTTATGAGAGTCATGACCCAAGTCTTACGCCCTTTCTTAAGAAAATTTTTGGTGGTATACTTTGATGATATACTTATCTATAGTAAAACCAAGAAAGACCACTTAGATCACCTTCGGCAAGTCTTTGAGATTTTGCGGGCTGAGCAACTTTATGCCAATCTCAACAAGTGTTCATTCATGCAGTCTCAGGTGTCTTTCCTTGGGTTTATTATATCTGATCAAAGAATTGCAGCAGACCCCGAGAAAGTTAGAGCTATCCTTGAGTGGCCTGAACCTAAGTCTCTCTCAAAGGTTTGTAGTTTTCATGGACTCACCACATTCTATCGAAAATTCATTAAGGTTTTTAGATCTATTATGGCTCCCATCACAGACTGTATGAAAAAGAGGAGTTTCCAATGGACTGCAGCTGCCATTAGGGCATTTGAGGAAATCAAGAAGAGAATGGTAGAGGCTCCTGTTTTGAGACATCCCGACTTTTCCAAAGTCTTTGAGGTTGCTTGTGATGCCTCTGGGGTAGGTATAGGGGGTGTCTGGAGTCAAGAGGGTCGGCCAATAGCATATTTCAGTGAAAAACTTAACGAATCTAGGAAGCGTTACTCTACATATGATAAAGAGCTGTTTGCTGTTGTCCGAGCCTTATGGCATTGGCGATATTACTTGTTACCACAAGAGTTTGTGCTATACTCTGATCATCAGGCCTTAAAATACCTTCATTCACAAAAGAAATTGAGTAGTAAGCATGCTTCATGGGTAGAATTTCTTCAAGAATATACATTTGTTCTCAATCACCGCGCAAGTGTAGAGAATAAGGTTGCTGATGCATTAAGTAGGGTTGCTCTCACTGTACAGTCTATGAGTGTTCGTGTCATAGGGTTTGATAGGCTCAAAGATGAATACCCGATTTGTCTCGATTTTGGCCTAATCTTTCAAGACGTCCAGTCAGGTAACCGTCGTGAACTAGTTGATTTTCTTATTCGAGATGGTTACTTGTTTCGTGGGTCCAAGTTGTGCATTCCTCGTACTTCTATTCGCGACTTTTTAGTTTGGGAGTTACATGCAGGAGGATTAGCTGGCCAATTTGGCAGGGATAAGACTATCGCTTTAGTCGAAAATCGATTTTATTGGCCATCCTTAAAGAAAGATGTGGCTAGAATTGTTTCTCAATGTCGTATGTGTCAAGTCGCAAAGGCTAAAAAGCAAAACTCTGGGTTATACACACCCTTACCTATTCCACACACACCATGGCAGGATGTCAATATAGACTTTGTTCTTGGATTACCTAAGACTGCTAGGGGTAATGATTCTATTATGGTAGTAGTCGACCGATTTTCTAAGATCGCCCACTTCATACCTTGCACCAAAACAACTGATGCTTCTCACGTGGCTAAGTTATTTTTTAGAGAGGTTGTCAAACTGCATTGGCTACCCACTTCCATAGTGTCAGACAGGGATGTTAAGTTTGTGAGTTACTTTTGGAAGACTTTGTGGAGACTGTTTGGTAACCATTTGAAATTTTCCTCTGCATTTTATCCCCAGACTGATGGTCAGACTGAGGTAGTTAATCGAAGTTTAGGAGACCTGTTGAGGTGTCTAGTTGGGGAACGCCAAGGAACTTGGGATTTGTTACTCCCTACGACTGAATCCGCCTATAATAGCTCTATCAATCGTTCCACTAGTAAGAGTCCTTTTGAGTGTGTTCACGGTATTACCCCTCGCCAGCCTATTGACCTTATTCCTTTACCTTCTAATAGCCGGCCATCCCAATCAGCTGAATCCTTTGTCCAATACATTAATGATATTTATGTTGATGTTAGACGAAAAATTGCTACTAGTAATTTAGATTATAAACTAACTACTGATGTACATCGTCGTAATGTTGCATTTAATGAAGGGGACCATGTTATGGTTCGTGCTCGCCCAGAGCGTTACCCTAAACATTCTTTCAAGAAATTGCATGCACGTGCCATTGGACCTTTTCGTATCCGTAGCAAATTGGGCCCTAATGCTTATTTAATTGATTTACCTACTGATATGAATATTAGTCCAGTTTTCAATGTAGAGGATTTATTACCTTACTGAGGCACATTCGAGTCTCCAGTTTTTCCTACTGGTACTTCTGCAGGTCCTTCTGGTGGCACTTCTACTCCTTCACCGGTCCCAGCCATGCCCCCTCTTCAACAGCTGGAGGTAGAGCAAATCACTGATATGCTTGATTTTGAGACTATCATTTCTCCTCAGGGGCGCCTTCAACGTTTTCTTGTCCGGTGGAAGCACAGACCAAACTCCAATGCTACTTGGATTACTGAGGAGGAGTTCCACCGCATTGATCCTGAGCTCTTGGCACATTATCTTCACCAGCACTCTACGGAGCAGAGTTCTTTTCAGCCCAGAGGGAATGATGGGGACTTTGAAAACCATTTCCAATTCAAATATTTTAGGCGGGGACGAAATTTGAATTGGATGGGTTAAGTTTGAAGAGCAGTATTTTAGGGATTTGATTTATTTATTTCCATAAAATATTTTAGGATGTGATTTATTTGCTTTCCATAAAATTCGAGATTTGATTGATTTATTTTTGGATATTACTTCATGTGGTTTTTAACCCTAACCTATATAAAGGATTAGAGATTGTAAGGGATGGGCAGTTTTTGAATGATATTGAAATAATTTCTGTTTTACTTTCGCATTATTTACTTTTTATTTTATTATTGTGTTCTTGCCTCCGCGGTGCTACATCAAAGACTCTTGGACTTCAGTGCACATAAACACACAGGTGTTTAAACATAGTAGCATTTGTAAAACTGCAGTTGATGATCTGCAAATATGTTATGCCTTCTTTTACTCAAAACCCTGAAAATGATGATGGCGGGGAGCTCTTTACCAACAGTGCCCACTCGTCTATTGAAACCACATCGATCTTCTTAATAATTCAATAAATATGGGTTCATTGATTTACTGAAACAGCTAATTTACTCAGCATAGGTAATTGCCATCCTACACTATGGGAATCTGCAATAATCCCCATAACTAACTGATGAGTTCTGGGTACCAACCTACCAAATGTCAAGAAGACTCTTGGACTTCAGTACACATAAATAACTCACAGAATCAATTTTACCACTCATTGGAATGGAGTTCCATAATATTGCTTCTAAGACTAAGAAACTGAGCTCTTTTACTACATGTTTTGCTTCTACACTTTCATTTCCAAACAATAGCCTTTGATTTGCCCAATCAGATCATGCATTTGGAACAACCTTCTCTAATTCCCCCCCTTTTTCAGTAAACGTCCCCCCTTTCCCCTTTTTTATCTCCTTTTTCCCCTCTTCACATCTGTTAGTTTTAAAAGGCACAACAGAAAACCCGCATAATTTCCAAAACTTAAGCCAAGCAATTAAAGGAGGGGGGGAAAATCCCAAGTTGGTTTCAAGCCGTTGACGACCATATACAGTTGCATTGTTTTCCCTGCCATTAAAATTGCCAACATGGCCAACCACTTCACAACAATTCATCACCACGGTTCTGCTATGTATTTAAAATAATGGTCGTACATTGGTTTTCAAATAAAGAAATTACTAATCTGGGATTTGACAAGGGATAACTTCTATTAGGACATTGTAAATATGAAAGTATATATCATTTCTTGGTGTAGAGATTTGATTTGACTAAATTACAGAGAATATGCTTGTTTCCTAGTTTGTACTAGCTCCTACGTATATAAACACATGCTGAGATAATCCTAAAGGTATCAAGTTATTTCATTCAATTCATTGTTTAACATGGTATCAGAGTGGAGATCCTATCAGAGTAGAGATCCTAATCTCTGTGGTTCATCTTTGGGTTCTGGTTTCTATTTCTCATGACTAAATCAAAGACCCAGCCACCAATAATTACTATTGGAAAACTCTATGTTGGTTCAGCCTTCAAAGAACATCTTCAAAGGTCTTCCCCGTCATTGAATCCTTCGTTTTTGACATCCAACAAAGCCTCCTCAACCTTCACAAACCTCTGACAAAGTGTTCCAGCCTTTGCAAACCTCTAATGACTTCTCAAAAAAAGATCAAAAGCCTTGCCAACTGTCAACAATCATCTCCAACCAATTGAAAGTAAAGAAAGAATAGATTGAAAGCAAGAGAAAGAAGAAAGTAGAGAAGAAGAAAAGAAGAATTAGAAGAAAAGAGGGGAAAAAAAAAACACAGCCACCAATATTATTCAATAATCTCCAAAGTCTCCCAAAACCCTAACAATCCAATCCTATAAATAGGCTAAAATTTCTAAAGATAGCTAAAAATAATATCAAATCAAGAGTACAAGGAAATTAAAAATTCTACTCTCAACAAACTTTCTAAAATAAAGTAAAACTAAAAAAATAGAAATAATAATAAATAAAATAATAATAATAAAAGAAATAAAATCTAGATGATGTCCTCATCATTTTTCCTCTTTCACTCCATATCATTGGATGTGTTTCTTTTGTTCATCAACTTGTCATTGGAATCGACAACTTCAAGCTCAATGCCCTTAAATTTGATTTCTTGAGGTACTCTCACCTATAAAAGGAACATCAGTATTATAGTCCGTTGTTTAACTGGACTTATTTCTACGCAGATGTTACATTCCACGACTCTACTCCTTTCTTTCACTAAATCTTAGTCTTTGTCATCCCCACATGAGAATCTTCCCCTTTCAGTCCTTGCTTTCGCAAACTGTTTACACTATCTTGACTTGCAAGTTTACACACGATGACAAGTAGTTGTAACACCTGTTATTTCAGATGATCCACCACTCTCTCCTATGTCTTTAGCACCTGTTGATGATTCTGATTTACTTATTGTAGTATGGTAAGATAAACGTACATGTACCTACTATCCTATTTCTAAATTTGTGCCTTATCATGCTTTATCTCCCACCTATCATGCATTTGCTTCGTCATCCTCCATCTCTACCCCTAACTCTGTGTATGAAACTGTCCCACTCTAGGTGGCTTAATGTAATGGAGGATGAGACATTTGCACTTCAAACCAATGATACTTGGACTTGGTCCATCTTCTTTCCAAAAGGTCAGTTATAAGTTTCCACTGTTCTATTAGATTAAAGTGCACCCTAATGGTTCCCTTGATTGATTGAAGGTTCTTTTGGTTGCTAAGGACTATACACAAATGTCTGGATTGGACTTCTTAGAAATCGTTTTCCTAGTTGTTAAGATCACCACTACTTGCCTTTTGATCTCATTGTCAGTTGTTTACCAATGGTCCCTTCACCAACTTTATATGAAAAAATGCATTTCTGTATGGTGATTTGGAAGAAGAAGTTTATATAAAGCATCCTCCTTGGTTTATTGCTCAGGAGGAGCATGGGTTGGTATGCGAACTGAAGAAATTCCTGCATGTTTTGAAATAGTCTCCTAGGGCATAGTTTGGAAGATTCAATATAATGCTATTAAATTTTGCCTAGCTCAGTGTGGTGTGGACCACTCCGTATTCTATTATCACTTTACTCATAAACAGATATGGCTTCTGGTATATGTAGATGACATTGCTATTATTGGAGATGACACACAAGGGATCACTGATTTGAAGTTACCTCTTCAAAGGGAGTTAAGCACTAAATACATGGGGCTATTTAAGTATTTCCTTGGCATTGATGTAGCTCAATCACGCAAGGAGATATCTCTCTCATAAAGGAAGTATGTTTTAAACTTATCATTTGAGACAGGTGTGCTGTGCTCAAAACTTATAGTTGCTCCAATGAATCCCAATATGAAGCTAGTCGCAGATAAGGGCAACTTATTGGAGAATCCTAGTCAGTACAAAAGATTGTTAGGAAAGTTGAAATACTTGGCAGTGAACAGACTGAATATTTCATGAATAATTAATGATTCTTGCCACGAATAATTTCCTAGCATTGTATCATAATATTGCGAAGGTATGAGCGCTTCAAGATGTACTAGCTGTTTAACTTGCTTATTAGTCAAACTGTCTAATCACTTGCATGCGGCGCATTGGGCACAAGATGAGGAAACAGAGATCCTGGAAGCTTCTGGATTCATGGATATACAGAAATTGCTAATTGAAGCATCATCAAAGAATTCTGATATAAATATTTACCAATATCAATTCATAAACACAATGTAAAATGCTTGATACTTGAAGCAATATCAAAGAATGTTGATGCACTCCGTAATCATTTAAAAAGATCAATTTGTAAATGCAACTTACAACAATCAGTTTTCCAGCATTTTCTGGCCTCTTTGCTATCTTTATTGCTGCTGCTGCTGCAGCCCCTGATGAGATCCCAACCTGCAAAACATGTTACCAATAACATGGTTTAAAAAGAGAGAGAGAGAGAGAGAGAGAGAGAGAGAGAGTTACAAAGGCAAGCAACAAGAAAAATAAGTGACAATCGAAAGAATGTGGTAGTAGAGATGCATAAGAGCCCATTAAGTAAACTTGATTAAGAGGGAAACATACCAGCAAACCTTCTTTCAGAGCAAGAAGCTTCGCAGTTTCAATAGCTTCTTCACTAGATATCTGAATCATTACAAAAGTATCATTGGTTAATGGAAAGGTAACTCTTAACATATTTCACATCCAACATACAATAATACTGAAGAAAAACGTGGTTGGTCACAAATCACCACTCCAAACCCAAACTGATTTTTTTTTTTTTTTTTCATTTATTCTTTTTCTCTTCAGCAAAAGTTGTAATTTCAAACATGTTAATTTGATTAAAGATTCAGATCATATAAATTTCTACCCAAAAGAATGACATTGTGGTTAAAGCGAGGCAGATAATATAATGTATGGTATTATCATGCCAACTGTAAGTTGGGGTCATCACAATATTGCCTCCGCTCTGCTTAAACACCTCGTAATATCATGCCAAAGGTAAGTTAGGGTCATCACAATATTGCCTCCCCTCTGCTCAAACACCTCGTAACCTCCAGAGGGTGCCCAAAAACTCACAAATTCCACCAGCCATCCATTATCAACAGCAAAGCATGTGATGCAATACCCCTTAACCCACTTACACAAGGCTGATATCATAAGTAACAACCACACAAGTTCACACAAATAAGCTAGCTAAGAAGTTAATTGGCTGGCGCAGCTGCAGGAAATGTGAAGCCGAGTCCACCTACAATATTCCACACTTTTGTAGCCCCTTCGTTAGGGTTATTGCAACTATATAACCAAATATTGAGGGTTTTGACTGTTGACGTAATGCTTCATCCAACGCATTAGGGTTAGGCTTTGGAGCATTCTTGGAGACTTGTAATGAGTGTTCTTGAATGAAACCTTACCATTCATCCTTCATATCTCGAGTGAGGGAGTTCATCTTCATAAGAACTATCTTGCGACTGGATATGGTGGAATTTTAGACAAAGTGTGCATGTTCAAAGGATTAAAAATTTTAGAGTTCAAGCATCCACTGGGAATTTGGTGCATCGTGGAATCAAGCAGGGAATTGGAGAATATAAATTGTGGCCTTAGTCTCAAAGGTAATTTCTTGCAACCAAACCATCATTTTTTATACAGCGAAGTGCCTAGGATTAGAGCGTGTTTGTGAAATAAAGTTTTTTGGTTTTTGGGCAAAGCAAGGTTTAAAAAGTCAATTTTATCCCTTTTATGCACAAAAATTAAAGGTACTTGGGAGGTTACATTTGTAAATTTAGCAAGGTATATTTCTTGATTTGCGCAAAAACTAGATATTTGATTTTTTCCCCAAACACCTCCTTAGTAGCTTAATAGACTCAAAATCTTTGGTGGCATTTGATTTACTTTTCTGTTTTCTATTTTTTATTTTTGTTTTATGTGTTAAAAATCTCAAAACGAGAAAATAGAAAATACTTTGCTTACCTTATTTTGAGATTTTCTTTATTTTTTGTTAAAAACCCTCAAAATGACTTTTTATCATTTTTTATTTCATATGTAAACTCATTTTTAGTTTTTGAAAATAAATTTTGAAAACACAAGTAACTAAATGAATTTTGAACTATTCTCCTTATTTTCAAAAGTACAAAATGAAAAATGAATTCAAAACGGAAAATAAAAAACAAAAACAAAAAACAGAAAATAAAAAAATAAACCAAATGACCCCTATGTTTTGGATCTAGGGTTTCCTCCTTAAAAAATTATATGTTCTTGTGGATATCTCATTGTTGTCCCTATTACGAATTTTGACTATTTGCTGGTTATGGTCAATTACCCCTTCTAAATAACTTTGTTTTTGTCAATTGGTATCAGTGTAGATAGACCAAATTATTCTTCTTAAGTGGTGTGATCCTTCGGTCTTTTTTCTCCTCAAAATTTATGTATTTTCAAAAGGAAATTGATTCCATGTATAGATCTCGTGTTTGATGGAATTAACTATCCCTTCGACGATGGACCCAGTTTTACTTGAACTCTTCTATTTGCTCCAATGTAGTCGTGTCCAGTATCCATTAGATATGACGAGGTTAAGGGTGTGGGTCATCCATCCAATACCTATACTTAAATTAGACATTCAAATTCTCTAATTTTTAATGATGTGAAGAAGCAATAGCTCACATTTGATGGTCAAAAAATAAATAAATAAATGAATAGTCTAACTGTTCACATGAATGGAAGATTAAAAAATAAAAAAAGGAACTCTATTCTTTAAATTCCTATTAATTTCAAGTAAATTCCTCAAGTATTCCAGTACAACATGCAGTATATAATTTATTTAGATATTCATGATTTATCCACATATCTATACTCAACTTTTAGATGCATATTCCAACATGCTAAAACAAAGATTCTGAGAGGTTGACACATGGATCAACACCCCCACCCACTACTCTTAAGTCCATTTTACGTAGGATGGACCGCTTCTACACTTTACAACCATCAAGCTCCCAAATCAATTATATTCTATAATATGTTCTGTTCTAGGGAGCTTCAGTTTTTGTGCAAACATGGTTAAAAAAATGAATTTTCCAGTCCTTTATTTATTTATTTTTTTTTGGGGGGGGGGGGTGTGGGTGATGCCAATCCTGGTCATTTTTGGACTTCAGTTAGAAAGATTGGGAAGTTACGGGCCCAATTATTTGGCTAAAACTAAAAGATTCCCCATCAGAAATTCCCATTAACAGTCTAAACAGGTTGGGAATGTGTAATTTCTCTGCACAACCTTAAGCCTCCAGGCGTTGTCTTAATTATCACAATTCTGATTTTCAATTATCAAGGGCACTTCACTTGGAACATAAATGATGAGCAGAGAGCAAAGAAGGCAATTTTCTCATTCTGCTCTCTTTTAACTTTGTTTTCCTTTACCTTTCAAAAAAAAAAACTTTGTTTTCCTCTCTTGTACTTTCTTCATAATTCTAACCACTCTAACACCAAAGTCAAACGAGTGCATTTTTGTACATCGCACTGCAATTATGTGCTTGAAAATTAAATTAAAAAAATATACAAAGCTTCCATGAAATTCAAATGGAGAAATAATCACCATATTTGTAGAACTGTACAGAAAACTATTGGATTCTGATGACTTCCTATTTCACTATCTTATATCCATGAAATTTATGCTCTTATTTCCCATTTAATATTTCCTACTTCAAAAATTGAAGTTATAGCAATAGTAGAAAAAGTTTCCACATCAACTAAACTAAAATACTAAATGCATAATGCTATAATGTCAAAGCTTACTGGAACAACTTCATCAAGAATGCTGACATCCAGAACGCTAGGGATGATACCTGCACCTATTCCTTGGATTTTGTGTGGACCTTCAATATGAAAACAAGCACACCAATATGAAACAGTCAGTATGAGAGAATATCGCTTCGCTCGAACCACTTGACTAAGAAAAAATATATGAGAAACTCAATTTTTGTTGTTATTACAACCTTAGTACTAATAACCGAATTAATCCCAAACAAGGACACTTTTGTTTATAGCCACATAAATGAGGTTTGTGACAGGCATACAAAACATCATATTCACAAGAAAGATAAAATTAAGAACAGGAATACATAACACAAAAAATCATTTCTGCACATGATATGATGGAAAGAATAAGATAACAATATTGATTGATCAAGTCAGACCAACGTTGTCATGATGGTTTTAATAATTTGGAGCTACTGGGAAAACTTGTGTCAAAACAAAATTCCAGCCAGCAAAAATATTAACTGCTTCAAAGAAGGAAAGAAAGCACTACAATAATCCCAGCACCATCGTTTGTACTTGATGTGTTACGTTTTTAGTTACCCAAAAACAAAAAAAAAATGTGGCAAAACAAGCATGGGATGTAGACAAACGTATTCCAAGTTATTTTCTTAAAAGAAGAAAGAGGAAGCGAACAATTTGACAAGTTACAATCAGGATACAGAGATAATTTAGTAGGAGAAAACAAGAGTTCCCACAAAACGTGTGGGGGTTAAGTTCAACATAATGACCATGACTGGGTAACCTGGGGTCAGCAACCATTGTGACAATATTGCTATAATATTCTCACAACAAATTGACAATATCAGCAAGACAAAATGTCAGCGCATATAATACTCAATAATTTATCAAACACTGAATTACTCATAACTTCCCTCTTGTTGCTTCTCATCTTTCGCCGTTAAACATCAGCATGTTTACCATCAAAACCAAATAAGTTTTAATAAGAAATAATATCCCTACATTCTAGTCTCCACAACACCTTCGGACGATATGTATTTATATTATAATACATATAAATTGATATTTTGTAAGAATTTTTTAGCATTTTGACCTATAACACAATTATGATCTGGCCATATTTATTGTTTCAGTGCCTAACTGATTCTAACTACCACAGCTGACAAGGTAGCAATGACAGAACAAAAGTGTGCATGCGTAAACACGCTTGAATAGGCAGTGTACCGCCTAAAATTTGCAAGAAGATACTAGTTATTTCCATATCACTCTTAATGATTCATATTATAAATTGACAAGTTCCCAAGCTCAATACACTTGCGCCCATGTGATCACCAATATACAAAATTCAACATAGCCACAATGAAGAAAGCTAAATAATGAAAAGAAAAGAACCATCAATATAGCCACCAAAAAAAAAAAAAAAAAACAAGTAAAGAAATTCCTACCAAGATAATACAAAAACTCTACTAGGTTGTACACACAATTGACACCAAAGCTAGGAAAAAGTAATGATCATTGCTATAGGGAAGTGTAGGAAATTTCAGAACTTAGGAAAAAGTAATGATATTTGTGTACATGTGTGAGGAACAAATGCTGCCACTGCAGGACACCTGTCCATGTAATTCTTGTAACAAAATCACATGCATATCTGCCCATCATTCCTGTGTACGGATGCCACATTGGAAAGCCAGATAGGATATTGTACAATGTTAATAAAAACTCACATCAAGTTTATTTTTTATCTACTCCTTGAAATAGAGCTCCATCTCTATTCAGAATACTCTAGCGGCCTGCTTAATAGGCTTAGTTGTGGATATTCATTCAGGCGGTGTCTCATGAATGCAGGATCAAGCCCTCGCATTAGTTCCAGGCGAACACATCCCGGTACTCTCTAAGAAAAGTCAACAGTGCTATTCTTTCTTCTGCAACACATCCTGGTACTCCCACTGCGGTCCAAATCAACCTCCTCTAGCTCCTATTTCTGTGGCATGGGATCATTTTGTATCCGTTTTAGCACTACTTGTTTGATAACTTAATGAACTGCAAATATTACAGCTTTGGGACCACCTTCTTTAACAAAGTCAGGTCCCTCGGGTAATCATAAGCGATGTAAACTAGCTTTCCCTCATGATGAACATAATGGGTACATCTTCCTTCTCTGTGGCTTGGCCAGAATTTTGCTTCTCAATCATTGGAGTGCTTACTTTACCTTGCAGGTATGCATCAAAGTTAAGCCAAGGAGAAAATGATACATGGTGTCTGCATTGATGACATGGAACTCAATTGATGAACTCATCTTGTCCCTTGCAGATTAATTTTCACATAACCTAGTTTTCTGCTAAGCTCATTTCCAAAGCTGTAAATCTCAATGTGCTGCTTTACATGGCAATTTTCAGGAATCCATGCATCCTTAAACATGTTGGCCAAAGCTTCTCCATTTAAGAAATTACTCTTGGATTCCATTACATTGATCACCACAATTACATAAAGCAGACTAGTATGGAATTAAGGCACATGTCTATCTGCCTCAAAGAAGGATATTGAAGTTCCGGCATTTTGGAAACTTCAAGTGTCATGAGAACAACTCATTTATCTATGTTAAAGCAAATCGGCTTTATCTATAAAATAAAGCATTTAAATTCTTTTTCTTTTCTTTTCTATAGTTTATTCAGTGTATTATTCAATAGAATTAGTTAGAGAACCTTCCCCCCAAAAAAATAAATAAATAAATAAATAAAAATAAATAAAATAAAAACGAATGGCAACATAACAATATGAAATTACCAAAGATAATAAAATTGAATACTATTACTGTACATGATACATCATGATGACTCACCTGGTTTACCTCCATTCAGAATGGAACTTTCAGCTGGTTCCACACCATAGAGCTATATGCAAACAAAAGAAAGCGAGGAAAAAAGAACATGAGACACAAGACCTCTCTCTCTCTCTCTCTCTCACAAATGCATGCTCTCAAGCAAAGAAGGGGGAAAACCTTTATCTGTGGATTTTTCTGCTTGAGGAACCACCCTGCACCAGTGATGGTACCCCCAGTCCCTATCCCAGCAACCAATGCATCAACTTTCTCTTTTGAGCCCTTCCAAATCTCTGGTCCTGTTGTTTCATAATGAATCTACAGAATGACAAATAATAAGTAATGTTTTCCTCCCATCTGTCTCAATTAAAAATTATTTATAGGTTTGTCCACAATACAATATATTGATCAGATAGTAGTACCCTTGGGTTAGCAGGATTTTCAAATTGCTTTAGATAATAACCATTGGGTGTCCTTTCCAGAATCTCTTGGGCCTTTCCAAAAACCCCATCAATGCCCTTTGCTACATCTGTGATGTACAACTCTGCTCCCAATGCTCGAAGAACTATCCTTCTCTCAATACTATATGAAGATGGCATAACTAGAATAAGCTTGTAGCCCTTAGCAGCTGCAATGAATGCCAAACCAATGCCGGTATTACCGCTGGTAGCCTCAATGAGAACCGTCTTCAGCCACCATGATTTCAGCACAACAAAAACCAGTATAAACATCTCAGTTCAAAATGTTTTACAATCACTGTATTCATCTGATTTCAACTTTCTGACAGCAAGCTTGGTAGCTTATGTAACACAAAAATGAAAATTTAAACATGAATAACACAGCAACATATGCATTTAAATTACACTAGACCTCATTCAAGAATTGGGAGAGGGTAAAATTATTCTAGATGTATTTAAGGATTAAAGATTAACGCAATTTGCTCCAGTAAAAAATAAATAAATAAAAACTGCTTACATGACAAAGAACATCGAAAAGGACTGCATGGTAGTAATGAAAATGGTTGTGAGATAGCAACAAAACTATATAAAAAATTTTACAAGACAACAACAAAACAACTGCGAAAATGGTTGTGAAAGGATAGTGAGAATGGCTACAAGAAAACAATGAAACAATAATGAAATAGCTGCAAGACAAACAACAAAAAATGCTGTGAAATAACAGAAAAGTATCGGCAAATATGGCTGCGAGGTAGCAGCAAATTGACTATAAAAAAGGTAATAAGACAATATAAAAAAAAACGCTAATAGCAAGACAAGTGATTAGTCTTTAAAGAGTTTATTTCACCTATACCCCCTGTAGTTTAGACTTTGTATAGCTAGATCTCGTAGGTTTCATAAATGTACACATGGATCCCCTGAGATTTGTATTACTGTTTGTGCTCAAAATAAACACCAAACAAATGCACATTCTTTCACGGTTTTTTCCCAAATGTATTTGTGTATGTGTGCGCGCAGGCGTGCCAAGATCAAAATGATCCAAAGATGTGAACTTAGAGATTAGGCGAGTGAAAGTGGGATTTCTGCCTTTAAGAAGACTTTAATAATGTGTACAGCAATTACAAATAACAACAAAGCACAATGATAAAATTAGCAAAGGAAAAGAAATAAATTTAAACAGAAGGCTGAAACAAATACCTGTACCCAAGCCTTAATCAACTCAAATAGTTTCGAATTCCAACCTAGAGAAATAGGTACAGGCAACCAAATACCATATAAGAATATGGTTTTTGATGAGAAGAAGAGATGGAGGAGACTAGATTACCCTACATCTAACTAATTGCTACTGATGAAGAGAGAGTAAAAAGCCTAAAGATAAAAGTCTGCAGGGGAAGTGGTTGAGGAACCTGCTCTTTGGCTGCGTTCTTCTGTATTTGAACTTAGTGATGTAGGAAAGTAACCACCAGCTGCAACCGTGTATGTAACCTCCACTCAACAACTCCCACTCATCCATAACTTGAGCGGGTGGTTATCCTAGTGGTTGTAACCCTTGGGTGGTTGTAACTCCGGATAACTTTTGATGAGGACATCATCTAGATTTTTATTTCTTTTATTATTATTATTATTATTATTATTATTATTATTATTTTATTTATTATTTGGGCCCATTTGTTTTGGGCTTTATTAATAATGAGTTTATATTATTAGAGGTTATTTGGATCTATTTGTTTTTGGGCTATTTTAGTATCGTTTTATTTTATTTTAGGCCTTTTGTGTTAGGCCCATGATGTTTTCTATTTAAACCCTACTTAGGGTTAACAGAAGAGGATGATTGATTGATTGAATAATATTGGTGGCTGGTTTTTCTTTCCCCTCTTTTCTTCTAATTCTTCTTCTCTTCTTCTCTACTTTCTTCTTTCTCTTGCTTTCTCTCTATTCTTTCTTTACTTTCAATTGTTGTTCCGCATCAACTTGGTATCAGAGCGAATCCCTGGTGCAAAAGAAAAATATCAAATTACCGTTTTCAGCCGTGAGAAAAAAAAACCCTAGCCGTAGCCGCTGTCGCTGCCATACGCGTACGCGTCGTCACCCTCAAGACCTTCGTATACACTTTCGTGCATTTCCGGCTACACCCAGCTCCGGCGACCTACACCACCGGAATCACCTACCTCCGGCGAACTCACCGGTGACCCCAACAACCTCCGGCGACTTTTCCGGCGAACTCCGGTGAAGTCCAGCAACATCACCTGCCTCCGGTGAACTCCCAAGTGACCTCCAGCGACCTCCAGCAGCTTTTTCGACGAACCTCCGCGCGACTTTCGATGAATTCCAGAACACTCTGTCAATCTATTTTGGCAAAATTTAAGCAACAAGACAGCCGACTACTTATTCGGATGTTTCAAAAGTGAACACTTTATATAGTTTGAAGCAAAGGTTTGGATTAGATACAATTCTCTCATTGTTAATTATGATAAATGCTTATATCATATGGCAGCATGAATTGCATAAATTTGAACTTAAACCTTGCCTATTTGTTTCATTTATCCTACTTCCTATTTCCCTTTTGAATTTAGTTAATTGTTGCCCATCTTAAAAAAAAAAAAAAAAAAATCACTCACCCATTGCTTGCCTAAATTATTTGTTGAGTTTCATTTATTAGATTTGTTATTCCTATTTTAAGCATATTAGGATTTTATATTTTTATTACTTTCTTTTTCAATTTTCTTTAATATCAGCATTAAAAAAAAAAAAATTACTTCTGCCCTTTTGCCATGAATTTCGAAAACCAATCATATTGGAATAATAAAGTGGGACTTCATTCTATTCATCAAACTTACGTCAAAGATCCTCCCTATTTTAGTGGCACTATCGATCCTCCTGAGTTTCTTGACTGGGTAGATGATATCGAATACATTTTTAACTATCATGATCTGTCTGATGACCAATGTATTCATCTAGCCAAAACAAGATTGACCAATTATGTTAGAGAGTATTGGCAAACAGTTGAGTTATACCATAGACATGTTACTCAATGGGCTTTGATGAAACAAATTTTGAGTGATCGATTTGTTCCTAAAAGTTTTATAGATAAGGCATGGTCTCAGTTAATGCGTCTTAAACAGGAGGATTCTTCTATTGATGACTATTTTGATCAATTTAAAACTCTTAGGAAGTGGTCTAACTTTCAAAATGAGCCTTGTGCCATCAGTAGATTTGTTCTTGGGCTAAGGCCTTGCATCCGTGAGGTAGTTCAGCGATACACTCATAAGACGTTAAATGAAGCTTATTCCAAAGCTTTAGAAATTGAAAAATATTATAAGTTTGAGTCTTATGAGTCTATGTCAGAGTCAAAGTGCCCTATACAAACTATCGAGTTACACCATCCATCTCCTAAACCTGGCGCCCCTATTGTTTCTGTTGACACTTGTGATTCTCTTATTGATTCTCCTCTTTTGACATTTGATTATAACGAATCACCAAATTCTCAAAATGTATCTGAAGTGGTTGAATTGGTTTCACCGTCATCTTACATTGATTTTGTTGGTTTATTTGAGGACATCATGAATAATGATCGTCAAGATTGCATAGACTCTATCATTAGTGATGGTTACTTTTTCAGGGGATATTATTTAAGCATCTCAAGAGTTTTACTTAGTGACTTCATCTGTTGGGAGTTCTTTGAGTCTATGTCCAAATTGTTCTTCCATGAGATCATTCAATTGCATGAGTCCTCCTCGTTTCTAGTGTATAACAGAGACATTCTTGCATACATTGAACAATTTTTTTTACAAGTTATATGTGGCATGTCTTGCCACTATTCTATCGATATCATTGAGTCTCATTCCATTCGTCCGTTTTTTAGGGATTCTAATTTGACAAGTTCAGTTACATCATCACTCATCACTTATTCTCATCCATGTATTCCACTCCTTTTTGATAATGCTGATATTAATTGGAAAATTGGGTTGAGTAATAATTATTATAAATTTCCTACTTATGTTATTGATGAGAATAAAGAATTTAATGGATGTAACTTAATGATGACTTATGCATTGCATACTTACTACCTCATATCGTCTTGCCAAAATTTGCATGCCGAAAATGTCGGGCCATTCTATATCCTTTGTGATCCTAATTCCAATGCAATTTTTTTCACTTTGCCATGTGATATGAGTTTTGTCGTGATTTGGCATGTGGAGAACTTGTTATCTTGTGGAGGCATCTTTGGGCCTCAAATATTGTCTGCAGGTTATGGAGATATTTTTATACCGGTTCCAGTTCCTCCACCTCTTCAGCGTTGCCTATCTGTGTTCGATGTTGAGGATCTCATTTTCCTTCAACTCCAAAGATGTCTTGTCAAGTGGAAAATGCGACATGATAATAGTGCTAAGTTTTCAACTCGACGGAGTCGAGTTCTTCTCAGTCCGGGAGAGTTGATGAGGACATCATCTAGATTTTTATTTCTTTTATTATTATTATTATTATTATTATTATTATTATTATTATTTATTATTTGGGCCCATTTGTTTTGGGCTTTATTAATAATGAGTTTATATTATTAGAGGTTATTTGGATCTATTTGTTTTTGGGCTATTTTAGTATCGTTTTATTTTATTTTAGGCCTTTTGTGTTAGGCCCATGATGTTTTCTATTTAAACCCTACTTAGGGTTAACAGAAGAGGATGATTGATTGATTGAATAATATTGGTGGCTGGTTTTTCTTTCCCCTCTTTTCTTCTAATTCTTCTTCTCTTCTTCTCTACTTTCTTCTTTCTCTTGCTTTCTCTCTATTCTTTCTTTACTTTCAATTGTTGTTCCGCATCAACTTTCCACCACCTTTATCCACTTCTTTGAATAGATATGCCAAAGATATTCACAAAATCATAATCAGCCAATAAGGCTGACAAAATCAAAGAGATTTAGCCAAATTATTTTATGTCCAAGATAACATTGGCTAAATCAAATATCAACCAAATTTCTTCTGACCAATCAAATATCTTATCAGTGGATTTGGAATCCCAACCAAGTTGGCCGATATTTTGGGACAAACAATTACATTCACTCAAACCTCCTCTATTAGATTTTACATCCAAATAGTAACTTTTGACCAATTTAATACTATGAATTTACCTTTCTACCCTCGTGTTAGTTAAAAAAATTATATTATGATATCATGTATCCTTTTTTTTAAATTACATTACAATTAATTAATTAAATTTTTTGTGAATTTTTTAATATTAGTATTTTAAATTATTATGCTTCACATTAATATTTTAATTTTATATTATATACATAAATTAGTAATTATACATATATATAAATTATCATTACCTTTTTATTATTAATTTAATAACTAAACATGGAAGAGAGAATTTTATTTTCTCATTTTCTTCCATTTTTTCCTCTCTTCCATGTTTAGTTTACTTTCTCATTGTCTTCCACTTTCTTTCCATCGGTATCAAACAGCAACAAAATAACTTTACTCTCAATTTTCTTTTTCATATTTTTTTTATTAATACTATGGGTACAAAGGTAATTTCATAAGCACTAAATTGGTCAAAAATTATTTTTTAGATAGAAAATCTAACGAAAAGGTTCTGAGTGAATGTAATACAAGCCCCAAGGAGTCTAGGTGCATATTTATGAAACTTGTGGAGTTTAGGTGCATAAAGCCAAAAGTATAGGGGGGTGTAGGCGAAATAAACCCATCACTAAAATGGTGATTTATTGACTATAATTCATACAAATTTAATTACTTTTAGAAACTATATTGTTATTCTTAAATGATATATACATTTGAACTTTTTTCATGACGTTGATATCATTTTTAGGTTAAAAACAGGTGATTTGCATGTTTGAGAACCAAAAGTGAGCAAAAGAAAGTTGCTAGGATGCGAAAGAAATCATATTTCTAGGATGCAAAAGAAATCGTAAAGGAAGAAGAATGGAACACACCAATCCAAGTGGGGGCTGATTCAAAGCGGACACAAAGCCAGAATATAAAAGAGAAGGAAACCTGTTCAAACAAGGAAAGAGGGAACATTCGAACACATATGGGTGGGAACAAAAAGTAAAATGTAGGCTTGATGTTTAAACGGATCGTGGGCTGTTCAAACGTGATTTGGCGATCCAAATTTCTGAAGTATTTTAAGTCCTGTTTTGGCTAAGTTTGTTTCCTATTGAACTAAGGATTGTAATTTTAGCATAAATAGATACCTTTCAAACCATTGGAATGATTCCTAACCCTAATTCTGGCTTCCTCTTATTCTCAAACACTAGTTTGCATGTCTTCAATAGCTTACAGCTACTTTTCTCCATACCATAGAGGTAGGAAGGAATTTTCAGAACTATGTTCAGTTTTTTTATCATTCAATAAAGAGTTTTCATTTTATTGTTTACATCTTTACTCATCTTGGTTGAATGATTTTCATATAGAGTTATTTGTTTGGTAAGATTATTTGATTTCTTGTATTTGAAACTTCATTTTTGGATACATCCAATATTTTAAATCCCTTGTGAACAAATATACATGTTTTGTATTTCTAAAATCAGTTTTCAACAATAGTTCTTCAAATAAGAAAATATTATGAACTGAATGTAATGTTTGTGTATTTTCAATACGAACAAAGGGATATAAAGGAATTTTGAATGCTTAAGCTAGTCATATATATATTGATTAAACCCATTCATTTTATGCAAACTTATTCTTACAAAATCTGAATTTATTTTAAAAATAAATTAAAAAACCCGTGCTTCTTTTCTATTCGACAACGTAATCCCTAAGAAATAAAAATATGGAGAATGATTCTATTTACTTGATTTCTTAAATTGTAGAAAGGGGAGACATATTTACATTTGAATAAGGCTAATAAAACATGTAAATAATGCAAAAATAAATCTCTGAGATATCGAGCACAATAGCTTAGGTAATATTTTGAAGAAATTATTTTGTAGAATATCTAAAAGAATATTATGGAACTAATATCAACAGTTGAAATTTCTAGACTATTATATAAGGAGACACTAGGGCCTAGTTTGGTACAAGGAACTAGAATGGTCATTCCCACACCATCATTCCATTCCATTTTCTCCAATAAAGTACTTTAAATAAGCATAAAGTAGCCTTTAGCACTTTAAATTAGCATAAACTAACCTTTTAAATAAGTGTCCCATACATGCTAATGGAATGATAGTGTAGGAACGACTATTCTATTCCCTTTTAACAAGCCTAAGGTATTGGCTAAGCCTAAAAATTAATGAAGCCTCAGTATTAGTGAAACTTTTTTAGTTTTCCATACTACCCTTCAACCTCCGATCAATTTCAAATTTTGAATCAAATAACTTCCAAACTATCCCCAATTAAGTTATTTTACATTCCAACTTATTATCTATAATATCATTTTTTAATACCCCTAATTGATTATACTGCATAAATAAAATGCTAATCACAAGCATTGCGTGTGCACCCTCTATGCAGGAAATAGTTGTTAGAGAAATTTTAGCATTTATTTCCAGATAGTCTAACAAGACTGTTAAACGAAATAAATCAATATAAATATTAAAGCTACCGAAAGATATGGCCCTTAACCAAGCATAATAGAGAAAAATGATCCACGTAGCCAACCCCATTTAATTGGAAAAAGGGTAAGTTGAGTTGGGTTGAGAAATACTAAAGTTGCCCCCTCTCTAACAATTTAAGCTTTTAGATGATATAATAGCCAATAGTCCAGTATAGTATTAGAACAGACAAAGGTAATCCATTCGAACCTCATCAAAAAAAAAAAGAGAGTCAATAGTCACACCTATTTGACCACTTCAAAAAAAGTTAGTCTAGTCAGACATGAGGGAGCGTGTTAAGAAATAATAAGTCAATATAAATACTAAAGTTACCCTTCCCTAGCACTTTATGATTTTAGGTAAGATAGTGTCTAATAGTCTAACAAGAAGGAAATCGCTAAACCTTCCCAGGGGTAATAAGACCCTTGTCTTCTGCATCCTTGATCATGCTGTATCCAATCCTACATGGAAAAAAAAAAAAAAAATCATGTTCATTGGCATATTAAAAAAATTATAAATTTCAATATTATAAGCGTTGCAACATAGCACAATACTAAACAAAATACTAAATTAATAAGGAAAATTAAAGAGAGAGAGAGAGAGAGAGATAGAATAAAAAGGAAAAGGAAGGAAAGATGATTACCTGTCTTTCACACTAGAGCAGGGTTCCATCATCTCCAACTTGGCAGCAATACGGGCTACACAACCATCCACAATGTTGTTTATATATACCATTGGGGTATTTCCTATGAGCTGTAGATTGAGAAAACAAAAAGTCTGAAGTGACTTAATGTCAAGGAAACATATGACAGTGAGAAAGTTCATCAGAAGGTGCAACCTTACCTCAGTAACATCTTTTGCAATTGTACATTTGGCTTCCATATTTTTCATTTCAAATCACTGTATGAATAAAAACTAAATAGTTGGAAATAAATTAAAAAAAATTGTAGAGAGAGAAAGGACTTTTTAGGGGGAATTTATAAATTGTACAAAAAACAAAGGTTACAAACACCAAAAATACAAATCAACAAACTAAAAACTAAATGAGGCTACTATGGTAAATTAAGTGATGGTCCTAAAGAATTGGAATAAGCTCATCGTAGATTCTAGGAAGAAAAAAAGTTCTCAGTGGGAAAGCAGTTATGCAAAACATTGCCAAATTTCTATCTCAAAAAGCATACAAATAGGAAGAACAGTAAAAAAAATTATGGGAATTAAGGAGATAAAAATAGTAACAAAAAAAAAAGCCTCTAAAAATAGTAACCAAAAAAAAAAGCCTCTGGGATCCAATTAAAAATGGACTTCTATTCGGTTTTTAATTCCATGAACCAAAAAAAGAAACCAAATACAGACACAGCCAGATTTTTACAGCAAACAAGTGACCACATAAAGGACAATTGTTATGGCATTAAGCAGCCCCCAAACAAACCAGGACCCACAATGAAAAGATAGCAGAAGCTTTTTCCTTTTAAAGGTTTTCCAGTTGGACCAAAGATTTGTACCCTAACATGGAACTATTAGAACAACTCACTGGAATTATGAATATGCTATATTAAATAGACAAACTTTTAACGAACATTGCAGAGATCTTCCAAGTAATAAAATCATTAAGGTTCCGTTTGGATAATTATATTTCAAATAAATGGATTTGAGATTAAATTATGTTAGAATATAAGTGAGAATTAATTTATGTAATAATAAATGAAATTTTGTAATAATTACCATGAAAGTAATAATGCCACTGCTTCCTAAAATGGTAGACTCACTGTTACAAGGGATTTTAAATAACTAATATATATTTTGTAGTGATTTCAAATCCATTATAATTTATGGTGTTAAACTACTCAAATACATGCTGAAATCCTTATCTAACTAGCAAAGTCATACTTGAGCAACTCTCTTTGAATAATTAGGCTTAGTTTAGGAAGTAAAAAAGCTAGTTTTTTTTTTTTTTTTTTTAGCTAGCTAGCAGTTAGCTAAAAAAAAGCAAACTTTTTTTGTGTTTGGAAAGAGAAACAAGTTTTAGTTTTTTGTTAATTTAATATTTTTGCCATTTAAAAGAAAATTAAAATGTACAAAAGTAAATTTGGTCATTGTACAAAAAGCCAAATAAGCAAATAGGCCAAGTTGCCAAACGGAACCTTAGTATCAAATCCCTTGATTTTAAGTTTACAAATACAAAAGCAATCCAAAATTATTAGAAACAATCCACCATAAATGAAAAGATGAGAGTCGCAGTTGCAGAGTTAAAATCAAAGTAGGAGAGCTTTCACATAACTATTATCTTACAAACACTCGAACGAAGCATAATTCCAAACAATCGACAAAAAGATTTCTACCAAATGATGAAATAGAGCAACTTAGTAGAAGGAAACTAGTATTTTCCCATAGTTCCATTCAAACAACAAAAGACCGAAAAAATAAAAATAAAAGGAGGAAAAAATATGAAGGACGGCAAAACTATCAAATACCCAATTCTGGAAACACCCAAATGAAATAGAACCATAAGGGGGG
The DNA here is from genome assembly GCA_019916065.1 of Vitellaria paradoxa. Lineage (NCBI taxonomy): Eukaryota > Viridiplantae > Streptophyta > Magnoliopsida > Ericales > Sapotaceae > Vitellaria > Vitellaria paradoxa. The sequence goes on from CM034243.1 coordinate 25,186,051, forward strand.
GGGGGGAAATGGGGGAAAAGAACTCAAACATTCACCGATGGATTTTAAGTCAAATAACAATCTACAGTACCGTTTGAATGTGCCCACTCCAAGTCTGCAACCGGACTTCGTCTTTCTATATTTGACCTTGTATACATTTGAGAGATGCGTTGACTTTCTCCCTGTTTATCCGCAATTTGGCGGGTTCTTCCTAGCCCCATCCTTTTATTATTTTTATTTATTTAGGATCCGTTTAACCATCGTATCATTTTCAGTTTTCTATTTTTATTTTTAAATTTTTTTAAAAACTGAACAAAAGAATTTATTTGATAAATTTATTTTTAATTTTTAAACTTTAAAAAAATTAAAACTATTTTTAAAATTTTTAAAAATTATAAAAATATAAAAAAAATATTTTCTAAAATTTTCATTCTCAATTTTCAATTTCTCACACAACTACTACCTGTTACATCCATTAATTATCGTCCTCCGCTAGTCGTCACTAACATCTAGTCACTGCCTTCCACTAATCTCTAGTCGCCGCCAAATATATTATTGTTTAATATAAAAATATTTAATTAATGTATGAAATATATTAATATATTAAAATAATAATATATTATTTTATTTATTTAAAAATATATTAAAATATGATTTACTTAATAATTAATTTTATCAATAATTAATTTAATATATTAAATTACGCATTAAATATATTAACTAACTAAATTATATTAATTATGATTGAATTTAATTTGTTAAATTAAAATAAAATTTTTTTGTTAAATTATTTTTAATAAATAGTATAATAAATTATATTTAATATATTGTATTTATATTGAATTAAATTATTTTTAGTAAAAATATAATTAAAATAAGCACATTTAATTAATTTAAATTAATTTAATTAATATAAAAATAACTTAATATTTTTAATAAATAATATAATTAAATTATATTGAATATATTTTATTTTTATTGAATCAAATTATTTTTAAAAATAATATAATTAAAATAATTAAATTTAATTTATATAATTAATTAATTAAATCAAATTAATTTAATTAACATGAAATATATTTTATTAAATTTTTAAAAAAAATAATTATAATAAATTGTGTTTAATATATTTTATTTTTATTGAATTAAATTATTTTTTATAAGTAATATAATTAAATTTATTAAATTTAATTAATTAAAAACTATAACTATTAACTAACAACTATCATCACTAAACGTGTTTTTAAGTTTTCGTTTTGTTTTTTTACTATGTAAATGAAAATCAAAAATTAAAAACTGAATGTGAAAACTAAAAATCGAACACAAAAATTGAAAATTAACAGTTTTACCAAACAGCCCCCCAATTTTTTTTTTCTTTAACTCAGGATAGCTAATTAATTTTTAGGCTTTCTTAACTCCTCCAATAACATTGGAAAAAAAAAGCAAAAAAAGAAAAAGATCAAACATAATGATTTGAGTTACCTCTCATATTGACCTTTTACATCTTTGTTAGTAGTGATTTTCTCGTTTCATTGAGATTTAATACAGTATTATCAATCCCATAATTTATTACAGGGTATTTGATTTATCAGACTCATCAAAATTATAAAAAGTAACCAACTTTTTTCATTAAAATTCACCACATATTACTTTATATCAAGTTTTTGTAATTTTTATACTTTTTTCCCATCCAAACACCCCCAATATCAATTAAAAAATAGTAGCCAGACAGTATTATAAATCCCATAGTCTACCATATCAATTCAAAAATAGTAACTTGTTTTACATATTTTTGTAAAGTAATCTGTATCAATTAATACTAACAACAATATACAGTACTAAAATAAAATTCAAAAATTTTTACTTTTGTTTTATTTTTATATTATTTTTATCTCTTTATTATATAAAGAATTTTTTATATTATTACAAAATGTAAAATATAATAAATTAGTTATATTAACCAGTATTAATATAGTATTTGTTAATATACATTTAATGTATCTAGTCATAGGAAATGTGAATAGTCACCTTGTACATCTATAAATAGACACACACGAACCCAGTTGGGTGTGTGGTATTGAACTCAATTAATCTCAATATTTGACATAATATCAGAGCTTCAACTCTGATGCTAGGTGTGTGTCACTATTGCGTAGCCTTCTGTGTGTCCACATTAAAGCGGGAAGTCATCTTATCACTGCAAAAGCATAAAAGGTCTTTCCTCAATTGCTAGTTCAGAGAGTGAAGGACCTCAAAGGTGTCATCAGTGTCAGGCGAGCCTCGTCGAAAAAAGCTTCATCACCGAAAGTTCCCCACGCACTATCACGCACCGATAGCTTCCCTGCACATGGGCCTCACGCGCCTCCTTCGTCCAATGCGTGTGAGCACGTAAAACCCCTTTTCAGCCTCTGGTTGTTTGCAAGTTGCTTGACTAGCTTCGGCGCCTTCACTTGCTGTTTGTTGAACATTTTTCATGTCTCCTTTGTTCTAACGGTATTGTTCACTTGCTAATTTGGTGCCTGTAATTTCTTCAAAGCTTTCGGGAATAAGGTCAGTGTTAGAGTTTATCCCATCACAAATGGCACATATAGTTTCTTCAGATTCTTCCACTAGCAAGCATCCTCAGACTATAACTCTTCCTAAAGAAGAGTATTCAATGTTCCCACAGTATCAAAAAGCTCATCAGGCCTCTTGTCTTTCCTCTTCCTTTGCTTAACAAGGTAATTCCATTACATATTTCTCCACTCATTCTCCTTCTTCATGGATTATAGACTTTGGTGCTTCCAATCACATGTGTGGAACATCTTTATTGTTCTTCGATATCCAATATTCTACCTCTCTCCCTTCAGTTACATTAGCCAATGGGTCAACTACCACAGGCAATGGTGTTAGTAAAGTCATTCATTCTCTTTCTTTTTCTCTAACGCCAGTGTTCTATGTTTCTTCTTTTCCTTTTAATCTTATGTCTGTTAGTCAACTTACCAAGCACCATAATTGTTCAGTAACTTTCTTTCCCAACTCTGTTGTTATATAGAATATGACGACAAGGAGATGATTGGTGGAGGATGTGAAGTTGAAGGAGTCTACTATCTTGATACTGAGGTACCTAGAGTTTGTTCTATAAAGCTTTTCCCTTAGAAATTTATTGTCGTCTTGGACATCCATCCTTGAATAGGTTAAAATGTATGGTTCCTAGTTTACATAATTTACAGTCTTTAAATTGTGAATCCTATTAATTGGGAAAACATCATCGTGTGCCTTTTATGCCTTAAGTCAATGGCAAATCATCGAGTCCATTTTCATTAGTTCATTCAGATGTTTGGAGTCCTAGTTGAGTTACTTCAAAATTAGGATTTCGGTATTTTGTTACATTTGTGGATGATTTTTCAAGAATGACATGCTTTATTTGATTAAAGATCGTTATAAGCTGTTTTCTATTTTTCAAGCCTTTTGTCCTGAAATTAAAACTCAGTTTGATGTATCCGTACGAATTCTTCGTAATGATAATGCAAAAGAATATTTTTCCAAACCTTTTGCTGATTTCATGACCTCTTCTGGCATCCTCCATCACTTTTTTTTGTTTCTGTACTCCACAGCAAAATAGGGTAGTTGAATGAAAGAATTTGCACCTTATTTAAACAGCTCAGTGTCTACTTTTCAAATGAATGTTCTCAAAATTTTTTAGAGTGATGCCGTTTCAACTGCATGTTATTTAATCAATTGCATGCCCTCTATGCTCAAAGAATTAACTCCCCATTCTATACTATTTCCTAACAAACCTTTGCTTTCTCTTCCACCCTGCATTTTTAGGTGCGTTTCATTTGTTCATCAGCTTGCACCTGAGGTTGATAAATTAGATGCCTGTGCTCATAAGTGTATCTTTTTTGGGGTATTCTAAATTACAAAAGGGGTATCGTTGTTATAGTCCATCTCTTAATCGATTCTTTATTTGTGTAGATGTCACTTTCCCTGAGCCTACTCCATTTTTCTCTCAATTCCATCCTTGATAGTCTTCCTCTTCCTGATAAGAGTCTTCCTCTCCTTGTTGTTCCAGTTAAGTTTAGTCATCATACCTTTTTAAGCTCATCTAGTCGTTTGTCTTGTCCTAACTTGTAGGTTTACACTCGGCATCGAGAAGTGATTGCTCCATCTCCTGTTTCCAGTGCTCCACTATCTGCTTCTCCTCTGCCGCTAGCTTCTGTAAGTGACTTAGATGTTCCTATTACTCTTCGGAACGGTACATGTTCTTGCACTTCTCATCCTAATTCTCATTTTGTATCTTATAATGCATTATTACCCTCCTATCGTTCATTTGTTACATCTTTACACTCTATTCCTAAAATTGTCTCTGAAGCACTTTCTCACCCTAGATGGCATTCGGCGATGGAAGATGAGATATCTACTCTTCAAGCCAATGATACTTGAGAACTCATTTCCCTTCCTTCTGATAAGTCTGTGGTTAGCTGTCGTTGGGTATGTACTATTAAGTTTCATCCTGATGGTATTGTGGATAAGTTAAAGGCATGCTTGGTTGCAAAGGGCTATACTCATATTTATGGTTTGGACTTATCTGAGACGTTTTCTCCTGTTGCTAAACTTACTTCTGTTCATCTTATTATCTCTTTAGCTGCAATCAATCATTGGTCTCCCCATCGGCTTGATGTAAAAAATGCCTTTTGGCATAGTGACCTTACTGAGAAAGTATATATGAAGCAACCTCCTAGGTTCGTTGCTCAGGGAGAGTCTGTGTTAGTTTGTAAACTAAAGAAAGCATTATATGGCCTGAAACAGTCTCCTCGAGCATGGTTTGGTTGATTCAACACTGTTGTTACTGAATTTGGCCTCGTTCGGTGTGGAGTTGATCATTCAGTCTTTTATCGTCATTCTTCTAAAGGACAGATTTGGCTCCTTATGTGTGTAAATGACATTGTTATCACAGGAGATGATTCCCAAGGTATTGCTGATCTGAAGATGTTCCTTCAAAGTAAGTTTAGTACCAAATATTTGGAACCATTGAAATATTTCTTGGGAACTGAGATTGCTCGGTCATGTATGGGTATTTTTCTCTCTCAAAGAAAATATGCTTTGGATTTGTTAACCGAGACAGGTATGTTGGGTTCTAAACTTGTGGATACTTCAATAGACCCAAATACCAAGTTGGTTGCTGATTAGGGCAAGTTGTTGCATGATCCTAGTTAGTATCGGAGGTTAGTTGGAAAACTAAATTATTTGACCGTCACCAAACATGATATATCTTTTGCCACGAGTGTGATCAGTCAATTTCTTAAATCACCTCGTAGTAGTCATTGAGATACTGTTGTTTGAATTTTGAGATATTTGAAAGGAGCACCAGGGAAAGGCTTACTGTACAAAGACAATGGACACACTCTAGTTCATGGGTATACTGATGCAGATTGGGCAGGGTCACTATTAACCAGACGATCTACTACTAAGTATTATATCTTTGTTAGAAGAAATCTAGTGTCCTGGAAGAGTAAAAAGTAAACCGTAGTAGCACGGTCAAGTGCTGAGTCAGAGTATAGAGCAATGGCACATACAACTTATGAGATGATTTGGATACAGAACATGTTAAAAAAATTAGGAGTTTGTCATCCACAGCCCATAGAATTACTATGTGATAATCAGGCTGCAATTCATATGGCATTTAATCCTGTATTCCATGAGAAGACTAAGCACATTGAGGTCGATTGTCATTTTGTTTGGGAAAAGATTATGCAGAATGTAATAAAAAATAGTCATGTGAAGTCTGAAGATCAACTTGCTGATTTGTTTACCAAAACTCTTTGAGGATCTAGAGTAAGGTTCATTTGTAACAAACTTGGAACATATGACATATATGCTCTAGCTTGAGGAAGAGTATTAATGTACATTCATTGTATCTAATCGTAAGAAATGTGAATGGTCACTCATGTATATGAATAGTCACCTTGTACATCTATAAATAGACACACACGAACTTAGTTGGGTGTGTGGTATTAAGCTTAGTTAATCTCAATATTTGATAGTATTTATAACTTGTATTAAATAATAAATAAATTTTATTTTATAATTATTTCAATAACATATTAATCATTTTGAGTAGAATATATTATATATATAATTTTATAATGATAAATCTTAAAAAGTATTCCAAATCGTGTCAATATCAATAGGTATCTTACTAATGATAAAATCGATACACTATTAGATACTATATCTATAATAATGGTTTGAAGGACAAAAATATAAATAATTATAAAATTATAAGTAAGCTTGGTGATTGACACATGTAATATGATGATGGTGAAAATTCGTACCTTTTATTCAAACCTTGATTTTCGCTAGATGTTTGGAATTTAGGAGTTTCTAATTTTTCTAAAAACTCTAAAAAATTTGAAAAGTTTTTAACTTCTCCCAATCAAATTTTATCACGTGTCACTTTTACATCGCTTCAACATCAACTTTTGATCTTTTTATTTTTTATTTTTTCTAGAATTTCAAATACCCCTTAGAGTGGTATTTTATGAGATTATTATATTAAAATTATGAGTTGATAAACTAAAGACCTTCAAAATATCACTACGAGTTTTGAAAGTTGAAATAGATTATGAGTATCTAAATATGAGGTTTGAAATTTTGAAATAGATTATGGGTACCTAAATTTTAGAAACATACCATTCCTTAATTCTTATAAATTTTGTTTTATGCTACGTAACAAATCAACTAATTCTTTTCAAAATAAATTACAAATTAAGGGTTGAGGTTAAAGGCCCGTTTGGAGGCCCAAAATTTTTTAAAAATTCCAAAAAAACTTCAAAAATTTTCAAATTTCTATAATCAAAATTTGTCACGTGTCACTTTTACATCACATCAATACAAACTTTTGATTTTCTTTTTGATTTTTTTGACACTCCAAACACCCTGTAAATTTCCTTCCTTCAATTATTGAAAATTTGTTTTACTTTTAAATCTATCTAATCTCGCATCCTCTCCTCACCTTTTTTCCTCTTCTTAAGTCAGTGAAACTGGGTAAACTCTTCGAAGGAGGAGACCTTGGTCTAAGAAGAAGAAGAAATGTGCTAGCACTCTGGGACTGAACCAGAATCCGTCGCTGGACAACTATCCTTCCGTTTAGCTCCTCACATTCTTTTCCCCCTCCTAAGTCGATGAAACTGGGTAAACTCTTGGAGGGAGAAGACCTTGGTCTGAAGAAGAAGAAATTTGTCGGCACTCCAGGACTGAACCACAATCCGTCGCTAGATAGCTCTCTTTCTATTCAGGTAGTTAAGAGTATAAAATTATTTTTAATATAATTATGTCCTTTTGTCACCCCCTATGCATAAAAAAAATTTTCTAACCACGAGTAAATGTTTTCATCTTCTTCTCCTTCTTTTCCTCTCCAGCGAAGGATGATAGCGTAACTAGGGACGTGGTCGTGTAGCGGACTCCGCGTTCTTGCTCTTGGTGTTCATTCTTTCCTAGCGCACAATTGTCGTAAGGTCAATCAAATTCAATCTCTCATTTCTGTCGAAATTCAAAGCTTTTTTCCTGTTTGTTTTTTCTCTTAAATTATTTAATCATTTTCCTGTGAAAAATCGCCAGGAAAATCGTTTATACAGCACATGTAATTCGAAATTAGGATTTTCCGCTGGATTGTGATTTTTAGGGTTTTGATTGAAGTTCTTCAGGGTATTGCATTTGATTGAAGTAGTTGGGGTTCAGTGTATTCAACTGAATTTTGCTAGGTTCTTCAATTTTGCTAGGTTCTCCATAGTGCGACGCGGTGGGATCAACGGCCGTCATCGCGGTCATTACGCAGGACAACCCCGGTAGCAGTGGAAATGAAGAAGGCAGAAAGCTTGAAATGAGGTGTTGTAGTGTGTCACGTTGATGTGAACAAGATAATTGCTATCAACCATTATTTCTTTTGTGTGGACTAGATCTTGCAAAGCTTTTGGATAAACAATAGCTTTGAGATCAGAATCAACTTTTGACAAATTTGATGGTTGTGTTTCACAATTACTAGGAGCTCCACTGGATTACCCCTAATTTATTAAAATGCTTCAAAATGCTTCAGCGACTGCAGTTTGAGTAAAAACTGGACTCACCTCCCAGGGGTGTAGTCGAGGTTTACTACAATCGCTGTAGTCGCTTCTAAATGATATTGTTTTGTGACTTTTTATTCATAATGACACCGTTTTACTTAAGTTGTCATATTCGAATTTATCAATTCATATTTAAATATGATAATTTAAATGAAACATCATCGTTTTAAATAAAAAAAACCACGAAATAGTATCGTTGTGGAATGATTGCATCGGCTATAGTTGACCCTCGATTGTAGTTTCCTCTCTCGTAAAAACTTGCCACAGGTTTAATGAGTGCTAAATAAAGGGATTTATGCCTAGTTGGCTGTTTCAATTTTTTTTAATTGTAAAAGAATTTCAAAAATTTTAGAACTCGAAACATTCAAAAAATTTTGAATAGAAACCAGAATAGTTTTTGGGGAATTTTTTTTTTTTTAAATTGTTATGTTCTATTCTTATTTGTGAACATTTTTTTAAAGACATGAATAACAAGCTTAAATTTTAATTAAAATTTTAATTTTTGGTGATTATTTTTTTAATATGATATTTTTGAGATTTGTTCTTAAAAAAATGTTTGAAATTTATTTTTCATAAATTAATGACTAAGATTTAATTTTAGTTTTAATTAATGAGAAGTCCAGAAGTCCTTCTCTTCCTCCGACACCGACCAACTCAAAATATCTTAAGATTTTAAATTTTAATCAATGACTGCGGTGCCCTAATGCCCTTCTCTTCTTTCAACACAAGCGGGTATTTTAAGTCCTTACCCTTGCTTGGTGTGTTGTCCCATATTCAAAACTTCATATAAATGAATGGTAAAGATGTTATCCAATGTAACTATAAAAAAAAAAAAAAAAAGATGTTATCCAATGTTCAAAACTTTTATTGATTATTTAATAAAAAAAATAGTGAATGCACTTTTCCTTTAACTTTTCAAAAATAATAAATATTTATATCTGGACAATATTTTTTATAATTTTTATTAAAATAACAGCAAAAAAAATTTTAAATTTTTTATTGTTAAAAATTTAACATATACAATATGTATAATAAATTATCATGAGTTTAAAATTTAAGTAATAAGTAAATTTTAAGAGCATCAAATCAACATAATATCTTTAACAAATCATTAAAACTCAAGCATATAATGAGAAATTAATGATATATGTCAATTGAGTACTAATGTCCACTGATAATATGTGTTAATCAAGCATAATATGACTTAGCCAAAAAAAAAACAAAAAACTTTATCTTAAAAAATGACAATAAATGTGGAAATTTAAAATTATTATTATCAGTTAATTCATTTAACAAATAATCCAAAAAAGATGATATGATAGCATGTAGACTTTGACGTAGTTTAGATTTTTTTATCCATTTCAAATGCATTTTTAAGCCTAAAAAGATTATATAAAAATTAGTAATATTTGGATTTTGTAAATTTTATTTTGTTTGATAAAAGTTTAATTTTTATCAATTTTTTGTCAAATGTTGATATTTGCTAATTTTGTAATAAAAGTTACAAAATGTAACTTTTCATATATTTAGTAAAAATTTATAGATTTAGATGACCTAGGAAAAAATATTATAAAAAAATGTGTTAGTAATGAAAATTCATAAAGTTTTGAATATGGAGAAACAAATTATTATTAAATTGTATTAAGCAAAGTTAATAACTCACCAATTTAATGCAAAATAATATTTAACATTTAAACACTACAAAAATAAAAAAAATTAATATGTTGTTAAAGATGTTATCAAAATAAACCCCTAAGAGTTAGTTCAACTGATAAAATCTTATATTTGCTCTTTAATGGTCACTAGTTCGAATCTCCTCGGGGCCGCTAAAGGGTTTATTTGGTTATTTACTTTAATGTCTTAGAGTTAGTTGAGATGCGCGCAAACTGACTCAAATCTCTCGGTTACACAAAAAAAAAAAAAAGTTATCAAAGTAGATTATGAGTCATGCATATCGATATTAGTCAAACATAGATTGACCAAACTAATACTACATAAAATGAAAGTATATATGGGTGCTTTTAGAGTGACAAAAAATGAGATAGAGTGAGATAAATTGTGATTCGTAATTCGTACAGTGAGATAAAAAGTGAATAACTTTTATAATTTTTTAGTATTTTTATCGTTTTTTAGAGTTTTTTTATCACTTCAAACGAAATTAATATTACCAAATAATTCTTTCATTTTACTGTGTATACATAAACAGTCCACAAATAATCCTCGATATACAAATATGACACTTACGTATTTTTTTTTTTTCAAAAACAAGTTTAGACTTGGCCTATTTAATTTATTGATATTTTTTTTTCTAATGTTGGGTTAAGGTATTTTTAGGTGATAACAATATACATAACCCGTATTCTTTTTTAAGTAATAATTTATATCTTATAAGTTTATAATTTTTATTTGATCTTACAAATTGATAATTTTTTATTTTTATTTTATTTTTACAAGGGCAAATACTAGCGTCTTATAACGCGTTAGCATAAACAAGACTTTCCAAATATGTTTCCCACTGGGGGCGAGGGGGGGGGGGAGTTCGGGGGAACGTCCATTGATCCCACATCGTTTAAGCATAAAAAAGGGGGAATGAAGACAGGTGGATAAAAGAGGTGGGGGCGTCTCTCTTGAAACTTACATACCTGGACGGGGTCCTTGGGTGATCAGGAAGGCCCATGGCCTAGGCTGGTGGTCTTCATTGCACCAAACGAAGGGGCACTCAGCCTAACATCTCCTTTCTCTGGAGAGTGTACGTCTTAATTTCTGGCAGTGGGGCCTGCGCTTGCGCGGCCCCTACCAAATTTCTTCACTAAAGTACCGACAAATTTGAAATTTGAGCTTTTAGTGTGAAATTTTTTTTTTATTTTTTTTGTGTTAATTAATTTTTTGGGAAAAATAAATAGAAAGGTTAAATTTATGATTATTTTTTTATTAATTTGATATTTTTACTTTCTGTGATTATAAAATTTAAAAAACAACTCAATTTAGTTAATTTTTAAAATTTTTGTTAATTTAGTGTATTTTGTCTTTTATGATTTAACTAAAGTTTAGAAGATATGAATATAATATTACCTATTTCAGAAAAATTAAAAAGATCAAAAATTAAGTGGCTAAAAATTAGTTTTTAATTAATGTTTTCAAAAATTAAATTAGTTTCTTCTTTTTCGTATGTTTAGAAAAAAAAAATTAGTTTTTTAGTGGTTAATTTTTTAAATTTTGTTAATTCAATATTTTATTAATTTTAAAAAAAATTAGTTGACTTTAATAAAATATATTTTATATTAATTAAACTAAATTAAATACTAATTATATTATATTATTAATTTAAATTATATTATTTGTTAAAAATAATTTAATAAAATATATTTCATATTAAAGTATGTTATATAATTTAATAAAATATATTTCAGATAAAATTATTTATTACAAATAATTTAACAAAATGTATTTCAAATATATATCACAAGTGTAGGATTTGATTGTTATAATTGAAAGTGACGGATTAAAGTGACAAATAGGGTAAATTATAGAGAAAATTACTTTTTTATTTTTAATCAAACGGTTATGCGTAACTGCTATTTAACAGAAAAACTGAATTATTGCTTGAACGAAAGTGTAGAGATTTGATTGTTACAAGCTGAAACGTGTGAAACTAAAATGATACTAAAGGTAAATTGTGTGGATGATTTTTATACTTTAACCATATTTTTATTTTAACATTATTTAATATATAAAATATATATATTTTGGTATTTATTTTATATATATAATATATATAACTTACAATTATTATTATGTTTGACAAATAAATGGGAGCGAAGATGGAATGGAAAATCCGTTACTTAGGCGGGACGAGTGTGGAAGAAATTTTCATACCTGAAACAAGGATAAAGACGACGAACAGGAAAAATATTGCTAAAGGAAGACGGAGACGAGAACGGAGAAATCAATACTCACCCAATATCCATCCCATTGGCATTCTTACTTCATGCCATTGTTCTTATATTTTTTTAAAGATTCGATCACTTTCCTATGTCATTCTTCTTTCTCTTCTCTCTTTGAATATTTCTTGACTTTTCATTTTTTTTCTATCTCAACTGATCAAAAGAAATAATTTCTCTACAAAACTAACATATTCCATAACAACAATTTAAGCATCTTCTGTTTATTGTCTCTCAAAATAATTCCAATTAATCACATAAAATGTAAAATTAACATTAGAAAATGTCATGCCCCTAACTTAATTGTCCGGAACGGATGGCATGGGAACATGGTAACAAAATAAATTAAATAAAAAGCGGTGTTAAAGTCAAGTTTTAATACAATAACAACCAGCAGAACAACTAAATACGTTCCTCATTCCCATATGAAATAAATAAAACATCATCAATCGCGATAAATTTAACGTCACACCTTGGTGATTACGTTAAATACTGACATAGTCTCATAGGTCTCATCAACAACGATGCAATCTCGAATATAAATTGACTTTGGGATCCACACCCTCAGGTCAGACAAAGGGGAATACGAACATTTCAATAGAAGTAAAATTCTGCAACAGACCATCTATCAATCTTAACTCAGCTTCGGGTGGTTATTTCCTGACCTCGCTGGATCACCCGCAATATAGATAGAGTAAATTAACCAGCCCATTAGGTAGAACCATGCAAGGGTGTGCTAATGGATATACTCAAACATGTAATATAACTCACAATAATAGCAGTCAAATATAATATAAAATGCACATGGTAAGTTTTTATTTGAATATGAGTAGCTAATTTTCCTAAACTAATTTCAATTCATGTCACGTTGTAGTTAAAGATTAATTTAAAGCTTTCCAAGAAATGTTTTTTTAGTTTAGTTTCTTTTAAAGAAAATCAAAATTGGGAATTGCCTTATTTAATTTTATACATTTGAAATTGTAAACTCATAGTTATGATTCTGTTTTCATATATTCGAATTCTAAATTTTATATACATTTAATTAAATTAAAGATTTGTTGTATATACATTAACAAGTAGGATAAAATAATGCAGCTCTCATACTTGGTAGATAGATGGTGAGGTAATCTTTTTTAGTGGCAAATTTTAGTGTTAAATTTAGATCATTCTAATATTTTGGGCTCTGTTTAGATAGTCAAATTTTACAAAAACTTACAAAAGTTATAAAAAATTACACACTTTTACAAACTTTTGGTCATTTTTATTTTTTTTGTGTATTTATTTTAAAATTTTAGATTTTACAAACTTTTACATATTTTTACTAACTTTTGTCAACTTTCGGATAATTTTTTTGACCAAAATTTTTTTGATAGAGTGCACCAATCCCATTAGAACAGATTGTGTCAAAAAAGTTTGAGTTGTTCTTCCAAACACTTAAAAGTGATGCATCAATTATACTTTTCTACCTTTTTGTCTTCTAAACGCCTCATCAATTGGGTTGTAAAATTCAATTGAACCTATGTTTATTATTGTTGGGGCACGTTTGTTCATTCATGAATTGAGACTTTATTTTATTATATTCTATATTAGATGCACTTGAGTGGTTGTATAACTATAGTCAAGTTTAATGAGATTGATTTTTTTCCTGCTATTACTAAATTGCGTCTTAAGTACATATAACGTGACACAACAAGATGTGCAAATTGGGTTAAACGGACATATTCCTTTCTTTTCTACCAATAACCTAGCTTCTTCTCTCTCATCTTACACACACATGCCAAGCATACATGATGATGGTGAGATTTGAGTTCAAGTTAGCTTTAGGCAACTTTCTCTGTTCAAGTAGAAAGACTATTTTTAGGATTTGAACTTTTAAACCTCCAAATCATAATAAAACAATCTTATCATTACTCTGAACCACCTTTCAATATGCTAATAACCACAAATACAATATTTCACCTAATAAATTTAAATTCAAAATGGAAATATACGTATATATAGTGGCAAACTCAGGAATTTGAGTTAGCATAAACCCAAATCAGAAATATAATTTTAAATTTCAAACAAATACATAAAATACGATAAAATACAAAATACTATAAAATAACTTTCAAATTAACAAAACAAGCTACAATAATCACTTTCATTCTTTCATATTCTAAAAACGTTGCAATTTTTTTTATATAAAAATAGAATGACTATTTTTATTCTTTTATTTGATTATCAATTTAAGTGATGTTAGAATAAAATAATATTAATTTAAACTTACTTACAATAAAATCAAATAAAAAAAGAGTGTTGCTATTCACAACTCTATTTTTTCTCCTGCAGCCTAGTAAAATTTTTCTCATCTTATGACAAAAATGTTTTAATACAAAATGGCCTCCTTGCCCTCCATATTTACTACGCATAACTCACATTCTAAAAAATCTTACATAAAATTTCAACAAGAATTTGTTGAAAATATCAAATAACAATCACTTGCTAAAAAAATCAAATAAATTTAACAATCACTTATTGAAACAAATTTTCGACAGATAAACGAAACATTCCATCAACTGATTATTGAACAAATTAAAAACTTTTAAGAATTGCTTGATGAAAAAATCAAATAATTTCAACAATCAGTTACTGAAAAAATTTAGTAATTTGTAAGTATTTTTGGAACTTGAGGTGCAATTTATGACTTGCATGAAGAAATTATTAGATTAGTTGAAGAAAATATAAGATGCATGAATTAACTGGATTACGTAGAGAAAAAATAGAATTACGAATAGTGGCATTCTCAAAAAATTTTGAAAGTAGAGTAGAATATTGATAGAGATAATAATATTTTAACATAATTCGAACAAGACACAACTTATATAATGAGTTCTGAGAGAAAATTCAAATATGATACAATATAAATACGTGAACTCAAAATTGACATAATTAAATACAATTTAACTTGATTGTAAAATAAATTAATTATTAAATATACTCATTAAATTTTAAAATATTTGAGCATTTATATACAAATATGAATTACCATCCTTAGGACATAAGTACAGTCGTACAGGTGGAAGTCATGACGGTGATGTTACAATATAATTTTTTTATTATGTTTTTATAAAAATTCAGCGTAGGCTAGTTGTGGCTCACCCTCGACTGACCGTGGGTCTGCCACTGTATATATATATTTTGACATTTTCATTCAGATGATGATGTGAGCCCTCATCGTTCCATTTTTCTTCAAAAACGATATCCTCAGCAGAAAGTATTTTGCTTAGACAAATACAGACAAGCACATATCTGCTGAACAGAGAAAAATGAGAACATCAGATAAGAACATGCATGAAAGAAAGCCAAAAAATATGTATAAATACTTTGTCACTCTTTGCCAAGCCATTATGGCCGTTTTGTCACGAGATCACCTTTGGAAACTAACTGAAATACCAACCTCCTCAGTGGTCCTCTTGGACGGTCCCTCTCCCCACTCACTTATTTTTCCAATTTGAAAAAAAAAAAAAAAGAAAAATAGAAGAAGAAGAAGAAGATAGCAACAAACAAATTGCAACAGGGTGTCCCAGCTATAAAATATAGGTCACGAGAATTAGATAGATGGATAGTAAGAATCTGTCTGCGTGTACATAAAGACAACAGAGATAGATGAGCGTTTGGTGTCCATTACTTCATTATTCAGGGTGACCGAGACTTGAGCTTTCTTGAACCGTAGCCTAATAGTCTGGCTATTTTTTTTTTCAAATTTTGTTATTCAATTTAAATTGTTGTAACCCATCTGTCTTTAAATTCTTTATTCAATTTAAATTGTTATAACTGAACTGTCTTTAAACCTTTTGATCAGTTTAGACGAAATTCAAATCCTAGTCCACCCGAACTTTGTAGATGATTTCCTTGGCTGTCTTTTGTCCAGTTCAACTGTCTGTTGGTCTTTGAGAGGGTCCCATATGTGCATGCAAGTCCTAAAGGGGACATGTGAGTGCACAGTGCACATGAAGGGACCTCCACCTCCGTCCAAGTTTCTGTTGAATATTTTCACATGGTCGGGTAGATATCATAGAGGAGAGATTTGGATTTGGAATCCCGTGGTAGCTAGCCCATTGTTTTCAAATGGGAAAGATGAAATTACCCTTTTGTCTTTCCTATCGTACAATCGATGACAATTGCGTGGACAACATGCTTATGTTTGTAATGCCAAGTATATCTTTGGGGCGCCACATTTTGATTAAATATATATATATATATATATATATATGAAGTAAGTAAATTTTAAATTGTTGGGTATTTGATGTGTTTTTCAGAAAGTGTAAAAAAAAGTTACACAAAATTGATAAAAGTTAAAAAAATTTAAAAAAATTAGAAATATTTGGTATGGAAAAAGTTAATTAGAGAAAATTAAAAAAATTGGATAAGTTGAAATTTTTTTGCCAAGTTAAAAAATACAAAATGCTACGCTTATACCATAAACTTACACCCTAGCTTATATTCGGTCAAAAAGGATGAAGTTTTGGCCCTTAAAAAAAATTTCAAAACACAAATAGAGAGACTGTAAAGAGAGAAACGGAGTTGATGCTGATCGAAATAGTAGTTGTGACTTCTACATTATCATTTAGAAGCGCTAGAGGAGGTGGCGGCCGTGGCAGGTTAAGTGGAATCAGTGACACCGAAAATGAAAACGAGCCTCAGACGATGGTGAGCGGGTTTGGCGAAAGCCTCTTCATTAGTCAAGAAGCTCGTGCTAATGCGAGAATTGAGCCGATATGAAGATGACGAGCGACTTAGAGAGAGAAAATGATAATGATTGCAGATATTTAAGCAGAATATAATAGCACCACCTCATCTGGCGTCACTAAATGAGGATGTAGAAGTTACTACTACTACGATCGGCATTGATTCCGTTTCTCTCTCTCTACAGTGTCTTCTCTTTGTCTTGAAATTTTTTTCATCGTTTTTGATCAAGTATAAATAAGATCCAGTTCTTGGGTGTGGGTCCGACTCCCCGCCGCTACGCGAGTTCGCGATTGACCGCTATACATGTTGAGGGGCCGGTATGTGTGGCACAAACCAAAAGAGATTCACTCTCTAGGGGTTTGGCCTAGGGAGTGAATCTCTCGAGGTTAAATCCTTTTTTAAATAAGGGTGTAAGTATAGCATTTCGCATTTAACACTCCAGAAGCAAATTGTTATCCTACCATAATAGTGTTTCCGAAAAAGTCTAAAAATTGACTCGTAGACGCTTATTAATTATCTAATAAAAACATACTTTATGGACTATCTCCTTACGAGAAGCACCCATAAGATTGTTAGATCATTTTTGTGCAGTTTTTTGGAAGACCTTAGCATTACACAATTACACAAAATTTAGGTATTTATATCAGTTTCTTTAAATTTGCTGCTTCTCTAAAATAGAGAGAGATGAGATGCTTAGAGACATATATTAGTATCTTAATTAATTTATATCTTTTATATTTTTAAGAAGCCGTATAATTTATCTCCAAATATAAGCAGTCATTATAACATATTTTTTTGTCGTAAAATAGATTTTAGAAAATATAATGCAATTAGCTTTTGCATATATAGAGTTTTGTAAAATATAATAATATTATTTTTATTATACTTAAAAAAAATCTGTTAAAATAAGTCGATCCAAATGTCCTTAAAACAGCTTCAAGGGGGCATTTAACCAAGCTATCCCCTAACTTCAACATCAATTTTTTTTGGTAATTAAACTTCAACATCAAAATTAATGTCTTTTTTACATGTTTAACCTTGAAGTGGTCTGAAATTAACGTAACATTGAGGGATTTAGCTTAAAAAAAAGATTATACGTACGTTTGTGAATGAGCTTGACCAAACTAATTCTCTTCTTTGGTTACCTTTCAATGGGTAATATTTAATTAGTTTGTAAATATTAAATTATCTAAATTTTTAATTGAATATTTGTATCAAAGCTACATAGTTTTGATTAGTTGTTAAACAATTCAAGATGCTGTATCTTAACCTAAACGGTACATTTTAAAATATATAGGGTGTCGCCTTCTTACTAAATGTAATGGAGATGTCAATCAATTCCAATAAAGAAATGATGGGTCCATTTGTTACACTAACAAACGTTAAAAAGTTTTCAAAATTTTTAAAAATTATTATTTTTTATTCTATTATACGAATTACGAATTCAAAAATTATCTCAAACTATCTTACTTTTTGTTACTCCAAACACCCCTAAAGATAAATCAGTAGGTGAGAATAATTTATTCTCGCCAAAATTGTAAAAATGAATTATTCTATTGTAAAAAATAAAAATTTTATCTCTAAATAAATGGGTCACATCAGTAGGCAAAAAGTGTCATAGCGTTTGGAAAATTTTACCATCTACTCATTTCAACACTCATTGTCATTCTCATGTATAATTAAGAGTGTGTTTGAAATTATATAAAATTTATAAAATAGTAAAAGTTAATGTCTTATATTTTATGCAGTGAGTAGAGAATTTAACTTTTATTATTTCATAATTCGTATTTATAAAAATTTATAAAATTTTGTATTATTTTATATTGACTCCAAACGTGACCTAAATATACACGCTTCTAGCTTTATGCTCATCATCCTCCCCATATTCCCTCCCTACCCACCCGGATAAGCTCCCCACATGCTCATTCACCCCGGCCCCACCTAGCTAGCAAAATAATTTTTGTGTCTCCTGCCATAAAGGGCATTATTGTCATTTGGTAAGCCACGAGTTTTGTCCACTAATGTTGCTATCTCTGTTCTATAATTCTATTGCTTTCTCATTCCATGCCTGCATATATATATATATATAATATACATTACTTTTGTTTGAAGTCCTAATCAAAATGAATCAAATGAACGCCTATAAATACTCCTGAAATTCTGAACCAAACCACCCTTCATCATCATCATCATCATCATCTCTCTCTCTCTCTCTCTCTCTCTCTCTCTCTCTCTCTCTCTCTCTCTCCTAATTGCTGGAGAGCTGTTGTGAACAAAACAATGGCAAGGAAACGAGGCATTGTGATGTTTAACCTTATAATGGTTCTTCTTCTGGTATTAGAGAACAATGTAAGCATACTAAGCAACATTTACACATCTCTCTCTCTCTCTCTCTCTCTCTCTCTCTCATGAACATTCTTAATTTTTGGAAACGTAAATATTGATATGATTGTTTAGTTTTTCGACATAAATGCTAAAATGCAGGACAATTATCAGTTCTTTTTTCTTGAGTGTTTCTCTGATTGTTGAGACTTGGCAATGCGGTTCAGAGTTGCAGGTGGTGATGTTCCTGTAAGACAACTCACTCAAAAATCCCCTGCACTCTAAATCTATTCTAAGCAGTTTTGTGGTCTAATTGAGTTCCTAGCTATATGCACCACGCCCACAACCTTCCAAACAAAATAATGAAAATGAAAAAGAAGAAAAAAAATTGTACTTGAAAGGTATTATATATGTAATGAATTACACACGTACAAAATATTCTTCTATTTATTGACCATATATATATATATATATATTAGCGTTTGCCCGTGCCAAAGGCACTCAAATTCATCATCGAATTCATCATCGATTCTCTTTCTCATCCTACAAGATTCTCAAAAAAATCAATCTCAGCCATCAAATTTTTTTAAATAAATATTAACCGTTGATCTGATATATATATATATATATATATATATATATAGGTCAAATCAACTGAGTTGATTTGTTATATAGATATATATGTATGTATGTGGTTGATTGATTTAGAGGAATTAGATATAGGGTGTGTTTATTTTATTAAAAATTGTTAAAAAATTTTGAAAATTTTTGAAAATTTTTAAAAGTTATTCAATTTTTATTTTACTGCACGAATTACGAACTCACAAATCATCTCATTTTATCTTACTTTTTGTTATTCCAAACGCACTGATAATATTTTTATAAAAAACTTAATTTTTAATTTAAAGTAATTATAATCGCATAACAAAATTTGTGGGAATAATTTTGAAACGATAGAAAATTATGTTAATCTAGACATTTTAATAGTAGTTACTAACTATTTACAAAAAAGTTAATCTTTTTACTTTTCAAACCAAGCCTGAGCAAGCAACAAGAATAGAGTGCAATTGAGAGTTTTTTTTTTGTTCAACACCAAAATAATGACTCTTTGGAACATAGATTTGTGAAGGAAAAATAGAGATAAAGTAAAATGGTTAAAAAAAATAAAAATATCAAATTTATTTTATTTTTTATTAAGTTAAAATAAAAATAAAATGAATAAATATTTATTAATAAAATTTAATTTTTATTTAATTAAACGTACAAAAATTGTACAAATAATAAATTTTATTTATTTATTTTTTCTTTCTCTTCACATGCTCCAAACGTAACATAAGTGTAGTTTTCAGATGAATGAAGGACTGCTCCCACATCAGGAGTTAGGTGTGTGTGTGTTCCATATAACCTTAATCGGCATACCAACTTTTGAATTGGTTTGTTGACTTTGGTCTTTATAAAAAAAAAAAAAGAAAATTTCGACTTCTCGATGTTGGACCTCACTATCTCTGATGAGTTGCTTTGCAGTTCGGATTTGAGTCCAAGAAGATGTTTGGTGGGCTCTTTGGGGGGCTTGCTCCTACATCGGGAGTTGGATATGCGTATGTGTTCCATACAACCTTAATCGGTAGACCAACTTTTGAGTTGGTTTGTTGACTTTGATCTTTATAAAAAAAAAAAAAAATGAATGAAGGACAACTGTCAACGTGGGTCCCCCCTAGTCGGGGGCACTGTTTCGGTGGAGATTAAACAATTTTATGTTTTAAGGGTAGCATTAATTCAAATGAGGCCCTGCAGGTTCTCCTAGGTTTCGAACTGATTGCTTTATTTTTAACGTGTGTGTGTGTGTGTGTATATATATATATATATATATGTACATATGGCTTGTAATATATGTAATTATATCTGATCAATCTTAAGAGTATCACAATTCGGTATTTACAATTTTAGTAAATATTATTTATATGTTTTTCAGGCTATGACCACAGGACCTCCAAGTCCACTACCACAACCCACAGGGAACCTTCCCAAGGTGAGATTTTCTATCTCATGATAGCACTCTCTTCCCAAATGGGGGAGGTTAACATTGCTGCGCGCTGTCAGCTCAATAACATCGAACTCGAGTTTTCTGTTGTT
The DNA here is from genome assembly GCA_019916065.1 of Vitellaria paradoxa. Classification (NCBI taxonomy): domain Eukaryota; kingdom Viridiplantae; phylum Streptophyta; class Magnoliopsida; order Ericales; family Sapotaceae; genus Vitellaria; species Vitellaria paradoxa. The sequence goes on from CM034243.1 coordinate 25,207,262, forward strand.
AAATTAAAATTTAACGGCTTAAATACATTTAAAAATTCATCGAGCTAATAATAGATGTGTTTAGAGTGATAAAAAGTTAAATAAATTGTAGGTTCGTAATTCGTACAGTAAGATAAAAAGTAAATAAGTTTTAAAGATTTTTAAAATTTTTTAGAAATTTTTTTTACTTTTTAGCACACCAAACGATACCAACATCTTTTAAATGTGTTTGAACTGTTTAATTTCAATGTAACGGCTCAGAGCTCATCAGTGTCATTGAGCTGACAGCGTGTAGTGTGAAACAACCCCCGATCAGTTCTTTAATTGATTTCATTTTCCAGAAATGCTAAATATATTAAAGCTAGTGTAATTTCGGATTTACAGTATGGAATAACTCCGGGCAGCCTTCATCCTCAAGGTAAGAGATTACTAATTAAGTAATGCCACACAATATACATGTAGACTAGACACCATGCAGCTCCTATGCCATGCACAATTCCTAGACCTTTTCTGAATTAGAGGATATAAATATATACATACGTACATACATATTTAAGGGTCATTTGGAGCTCTAAAAATCTGTAAAAAAATGTGATTTCGGTAACTTTTTGACATTTAAAATTCAGTTACCAAATTTCGTTTTTTTTTAGAGATGGATCGATCTATTCGAATAGATTTTCATCCGTTTGAACGGATTTTGGCATAAGTTTTTTAATTTTTGTATCAGAACTTTTTAAAAAGTGTACAAACTTTATTGGAATTCGTAGAAAAATTATTGAAATTTATAAAAATTTTATTGAGATTTGTAAAAATTTGTTAATATTTGTGGATATATATAAATTTATAAATATGCATATATATATTCATGTAGTTTGAGCTAGGAAAATAACTTCTTGTAGAATTTTAAAGATTTTCAGAGTTTTTTCCAATCTTTTTTTAGTGCCCCAAACAAGTCTTTAGTGAGTTATTTATTTTAAAGTAATTTACTCATAATAATTGCATTATTGGTGAAATATTTTCATAAAAAATTTCGATTGGATAATACTACCCTTTGTATCATATTTTGCATTTATTTACTATGAGTATATCAATTTTTACCTGATCATTTTTACCACCAAATTTACAAATTTTCCAGTCTTATTGATCAAATTTGTATTGTACCATAAATAAATTAAAGCTGTGTTGTGGGTTGGGCTTCGAGTGAACGGCCTGGGTTGAGCCTCATCCATTCACTTTTTAAAAGTTTCGGTTCACTTATTTAGAGTGTGTTTGAAATAATAAAAAATAAGATAAAATGAGATAAAGTAAGATAAAATGTGATTTCATAATTTATGTAATGAGATAAAAATAAATAAATTTTAGAGAATTTTAGGATTTTTTTGAATTTTTTTTTATTTTTTAACACACCAAACGATGCCTAATTTGTTTTTCTAGGACAAATTAACAGGTTGGCGAGTTCAGATAATATTAGATTACTCGTGATTTTTTTTATTAATTTTAAATATTTTAATTTTAACAAGTTAAACCGATTTTAAATAATTTTTAATTTTTAAAATTTTAATGAATTGACGACGCCCGTAACCCACGGAGAATTTTTAACGGATTAAGGGCTCGTTTGGAGCCAAAAAAATAAAAAAACTTCAAAAATTTTCAAATCCCTCTAATCACATTTTACCACTTATCATTTTTACATCACATCAATCCTATCCATTAATTTTTTTTAATTTTTTTTTAGACTCCAAACGTACCCTAAGTCAGTACAAGTCATCTTACACCCCTTGCCGGAGACAACCGCTCGAGCACCAAGGGCGTTCGAAAGTCTAATTTTTAATAAAATTTGATATTTTCTTACCAAAAGTGAATAGTTGAAATCTTTAGTGTGTTTAGTAAAATAATTAGTAATTTTTAACAAATTTTGAATATTTGGTAAAATTTTTAGTAAATTTTAACAATTTTTGATAATTTCTGATAACTTTTGATATGTTTGGTAAAAATTTTAATATCTTTTATATTGAGTAAGTTGCTTTAATTGAGTAAAAAAGTAACAAAAATTGATTCATGAAACGGTGCGTATAGAACTTTCAAGTGTATCACATATTTATATATTCAGGCCCAGTTTGGGAGGTAAAAAAAATATTGGCTTTTTGTAGTTAGTCAGTAGCTGACTATTAAAAAACTAACATTTTTATGTTTGGAAAGAGAAAAAAATTAATTTTTTTGTTAATTTGATATTTTTGTCCTTGAAAGTTTAAAAAAAGATTAAAATATAAGAGGGTAAATTTGATCATTATAAAAAAATCAAAAAATCAAAAAATTAATAAACCAGAAAAGTATGGGTTCCCACACGAGACCTCGGATTTTTTTTTTTTTTTGGGATATTTGAATCCTCAAAAAATACTAAAAATACTCAATTTTTTTTAATTTTTTCTAATTCCACATTTGATTATTATTATTATTATTATTATTATTATTATTTACATCAAACACTACCTTAATTTCTTAATTTGAATATGCAGAATGTGGGCCCCGCTGCACAACCAGATGCTCAAAAACGGCATACAAAAAGCCTTGCATGTTCTTCTGCCAAAAGTGCTGTGCAAAGTGCTTGTGCGTACCTCCCGGCACGTATGGGAACAAGGAATCCTGCCCTTGCTACAATAACTGGAAGACTAAAAGAGGAGGACCCAAATGCCCTTGACTCCACCAATATATATACATATATATATATATATATATATGTCTCTATTGCATAACTATAGTATATTAATGGGGACGTCTCCCCAATTTAAAATCCTGTAAACCAGGTTTTATTGTTCCTAAATTACCCCTGTTTGGCAACATAACTGATGAAATAAATCATCAGAAATCTTTCAAATAAAAAAAAAAATTAATGGGTTAAACATGCAATTAAGCCAAAATTTTAGGTTGCATTGCATATTTGTAGTTAACGTTTCTTTTTATTCTTTTGTTTGGTATTCACAATAAATGAACTATTTTCACAATTAGAGCATTCATATATATATATATATATATATATATATCATGCAAAAACCTCTCCCAAAATTTACAAATTTTTGCAACTTTGGTACCGTTTGAGTACTAAAATCAAAAATTAAAGTGACATTTGATTTGGTTTACTTTTTTATTTTTTATTTTTTGTTTTTAAGTATTTTATGATTTAAAAATTTTAAAACAAGAAAATAGAAAATATTTTTTTATTTAATTTTTTTCTTATTTTAGATTAAAAATATTCAAAATGACTTTTTTTCATTTTTTATTTTGTGCATAAACCTATTTTGTGTATTTTAAAACAAATTTTATAAATTCAAGTGATCAAATTAACCTGTTTTTTTTATTTTTAAAAGTGTAAAATGAAAAGTAAATTCAACAGAAAATAGAAAACAAAGGTAGAAAACAAAGGATAGTAAAACAAAGTAAATGACACATTAATTATTAGTTTTTTTACATAAGTCAGGAAAATATTTTCTATTAAATCATGAATATAGCCTCTCGGAGGTTTTTTTATTTTTGTGCATATAAAAAGGATAAAGTCGACTTTTTAAACTCAACAATCAAAAATAAAAAAATAACTTTCGGCGCTCAGATGAGCACTTTGCTCGAAAATTTTAAAGGTGATATGTCATTTAGATTCTCTAACGTTACCCAAAAAAAAAAAAAAAAAATTCATTGTCAGAAAAAAAAAATCTGTGGTAAATAAATTATTACACGTTTAAAGTTGGTGTATTGGAAGTGATAAAAAGTGAGATAAAATAAAATAAAATGAGATAAGTTATGAGTTCATAATTCGTGCAGTAAAATAAAAAGTGAATAACTTTTAGAAATTTTCAGAAATTTTTAGAAAAATATAACAAACTAAACGCACATTTGTTAATTTGTTTGCACAAAATGACTTTTTAAACTGTAAAATAAAATAATAAAACTGAGTTTCAGCTACAATAAAAAAATTCTCCGAAATCTTTCCAAATAACTTGGGCTTTGTTTTGGTAAAACATAAAAAACTTGATTTTTTGGTTTTTTTTGTTTTGGCATAAATTGAGAAATTTATCATGATAAAATTACAAATATATCCTCTTAGGTATACTCAATTTTTGTACATGAATGGATAAAATTGATTTTTTATATCCCAATTTGAGCAAAAACCAAAAGACCAAAATTTATATTTTTATCCAAACAAAAACTAACTCATACATAGAGTAAAGTTTATTAATTTAAATCGACGGTTGGGCTTTATAGAAAATCAATTTTTTGAATTTGAATCAGTCGATACTTTGTAATTCAATAATTATTGTTTATTCTCTTAATTGAATTCAATTAAACTCGACCAATTTTTTACTAAAAAGATTGAGCTAAATATAAAAATTGAATGTTCTCATGAATTATGGTCAACATTAAGTATATAAACAGTGATTTTAAATTCATAGATTAATTACATTTTAATACGTAAAATAGAGTTTGATTTTGGGGGGAATGATGATAAAAAAGTTAAGTTACCTTACCCTCAGTAAATTAGGTTATTTATGAAAAGTATACAAAGGAGTCTCACCATACATTCTGGTTTTATATGTAACACAGATGTATGGATTTTTCGATGACATGGATTCGTCAAGCATATTCAATGTAAATGTATTTGTGAAAGGATCTTTAATCAAGTAATCTTCGTTATTGTTGGTGTATTTTTTGATATAATATTCACGAAATAACAATTAAATATAATTATACTAGATATGCTCGAATTTGGAAATTTTAATTAATAAATAAATTTTAATTTATAATATATATATATATATATATATATATATATATATATATAAAATACTTTGATAATTGAATTAATTTTGTTGGGAAATTAAAGGGGAGCCAAAAAAAACAAACAAACAAACAAAGGATAACACAATAAATTTTATGTGGTTTGACAACATTTATGTCCATAAAAGAGTTTCACTCTATTTTAATGAAAAATACAAAGAACACAAAACCTCTTCATCAATTCTCTGTCTTACCTCTCTAACTCTTAAACCTCTCTTTTTTTTTCTTTACAAATCAGTCACACAAAAACTATAATCTTCCTAACCAGCATGTACTGTTTTTACAGACAAAAATAGTGTAGAAGGTTTAACAAAAAATCAATAAAAAAAGATTTTTCTAATTTTTTTGACGGTGTTGATTTGTTTTTGCACTATGCAAACTTTCATCCACCCCACGTGTGTGGAATGGATGAAAGTCAATAATCAAGATGAAAGTCAACAATCACCCCATCCACTCAACGTGGGTGGGTTTGTCGCGTTTATTAAACAAAATATCTTGTGATGATCTTACAGCACCCCCTGAACGGGGCTCTTGCATGCTTTTATTCAAGTGCCAATAACATTAGTTATAAGCATCATAGCCGAGATTCATGTCTGCAACGCTTTTGTCCAGCGATACTTTGCCTATGTTTATGGGTGGCTGCACCCTTTCATTGAGGTGCCCTTGCATTCCCTGACTTGGAGTGTCCTGCAAATTTCACTATAGTGATTTCTCATTTGAGTTCATAACCGCCAAGCTTTTGCAAAACTCAAGTTTTTTTCTTTGAACCACATTCGTCATCAAATCTGACGAATTTTTGTCTATATGAACTTTGTCCAACTGTAAAAGCTTCCAATCCAGGATATCATGAATCCAGTGATATTTCATGTCAATGTGCTTCGACCTAGAATGGGAGGTTAGATTCTTACATAGATGGATTGCACTTTGACTATCACAATAAGGAATATATATTTCTTGTGGCAATCCTAACTCTTCTAGGAACTTTTTCAACCACAGCATTTCCTTATATGCTTCTACCACTGCTATGTACTCTGCTTCTGTCGTAGAGAAAGCTACACATTTCTGTAGTCTTGACCGCCAAGACACTGCTCCTTCTACATAGGTCATCAAATATCCAGAAGTTGACTTTCTGAAGTCAATATCACTGGGTATATCTACGTTAGTGGAACTGTTTAACACTGTTTTGTTAGTAGCGAAATACAAACATTCTTTGGAAGTACCTTTGAGATACTTGAGAATCCATTTTATTGCTTCCCAATGTTCCTTTCTAGGATTGGAAAGAAACCTGCTTACAACCCCTACTACGTAAACAATATCAGGGCTTGTGCATAACATTGCGTACATCAGGCTTCTAACAACAGATTAATCAGGCACTTTATTCATTTTTGCCTTCTCTTTGTTAGTCTTGGGACTCTAATCTGTGCTTAATTAGAAATGGCTTGGGAGTGGAGATGATTGAACCTTTACTTTATTTATGTTGAATCTCTCCAGCATCTTTTCAATATATTTTTCTTGAGATAGCTGTAGCTTCTTGCTCTGTCTATCTTTGGTGATTTTCATTCTGAGTATTTGTTTTACTGATCCCAAATCTTTCATAGCAAATAACTTGCCGAGTTCTTTCTTTAATTAGTTAATTTTGGCATCATCATAGCCAACAATTAATATGTCATCAACATATCATAACCAACAATTAACATCTTATTAATATATAGCAATAACATAATGAAATCACCATCAGTAAACTTCTTAAAGTAAACACAGTGATCGGATGTGGTCCTATCATATCTGTAATCCATTATGAATGAGCTGAATCTCTTGTACTACTGCCGTGGAGTTTACTTTAATATGTATAAGCTTTTCTTCAATTGGTATACAAGATTTTCCTTACCTTTGACTTTGAATCCTTCCCGTTGCTCCATATATAATTTCCTCCTCCAAATCACCATGAAGGAATGCAATTTTGACATCTAACTACTTAGTCTCCAAATTTAATTTGAATTGACTTCATTTTCACACATGCAAGATTTTTTTAGCAGAATCCCTATTTGGGAACATTTCTAACAATACATTGACTGCTGAATAATTGTAGAATTGATTATTGGTTTCAAAGACATTTTCTTGTTTTGTTTTTTGAAATTGGACTTAATTGTCCTATTTTTTAGAAATCGAGAATGAAGAAATAAAAAATCTAAAAATATCTAAAAAGATGTTTTAAGTAGTTTTAAAACCAATTTATGTTTTTTTTTTTTTTTTTTTTAGGTAGAGTACAAAAATCGCTGTTACAGTTTATACTTAGTGTCACTTTAGTCTTTTACGTGGAAGGTGTAACACGAAATGACATTTTTACCCTCACTCTAGCGGCTGTGTCTAATGGGCAGTTAATAGAAGGATTGAATTGCTGCTTGATTGAAAGTGTGAGGATTTGATTGTTACAATTGAAACAATTGGAACCAAAGTGACATCAAGGTTCTTACCATTCAAAAAAAAGTGACATCGAGGATAAACTATAGGAGTAATTTTTGTACTTTAACCTTATTAAAGTAGAATGTAGATATAGGTCTACCCAAAAATATTATTAATATTATTTCCAAGGGGCGTGATTCTTTATAAAATGCCCAAGGGGCTATGAATGTAGATATTTTTACTAGGTTTGAGATGTTATTGATGTATGTTTGAAAAATTGAAATATTGAGTGATTATAGGTCTCGACAAACAACTCTTAACCTAACGGTTGCTACTTCAATCCTTAATAATGTATAAAGCTATCTAGATCATCAATTTCTCAATTTGTTAAAGATCTAACAATTTACCAAAACACTATTCATCATCTTTTTTCTCGAAAACATATATATATATATATATATATATATATATATATATATATATATATATATGTATATATATACGTGTATCAACTTCTAAAATACACATCTAACATGTTTAATATCACATTCAATATTGTCGTATGCATCAAAGTATTATAAATGTAATAAGAAATCAAAGTACCCTTCCTCGAATTGCTCAGTCTAAGAAGAAAACAAAACAGATGAATGCTAAAAATGTCGAAACTTCGATACGATCAACTCAAGTACCTTAACATCAATCCTACACTTAAAACTCACTTCTCATAATGCTAATTTCACAAAGGAATAAAGATTCAATTTGTGAGGAACACTCACTAATCAAACTCACTCTTCAACTCTCGATTTTGAAAAATCCTCCCAGGCTTACCTATATATACATATATATATACATATATATAAACCAACCCTCTTTCATTATGAAGGAAGAAAGAAGGAAAGAGAGTGAGGGAAGTAGGTAGGTGGCAATTGATAATGATCTATAATAGGTTGGGTGACAAAAATCAATTCGAATTGTAAAAAAAAAAAAAAAAAAAAAAGCAACAACTTGCAACTGACATATTTAGGATAGGAAAAGCGCACGAGAAGAAGGTTGGCATACGCATGCAGACAGACTGTGCACACAAGAAGAAATGTGTACACAGCTAGTGTGCAAAAAGAACCTTGAGGTGTGTAGGGCCAATATCAAAACTAATACCTACGGGTATGCATGGATCGGTACGATTCAGTTCGGTTCAGGTTCGGATTCATACTTAACCTAGAATCAAATCGATTTTTTTTGGTTCCTAAAAATTAGATTTGATAACTTAACGATTTCAAACTAGGACCGAACCAAACTAAATTGAAATATTGGATTGGTTTGATTTGGTTTTCGGTTTAGGCTAGTTTGGGTTTGGGTCGGGTCCTTTTTCAGGTTAGATTCATTTATTACACATTTATCACTTAAATTAAAAAAAAAAGGTATATGAAAGCCAGGCGAATTATCATGATGGATTTAAAAAATTATGATAAAAAATGTAAGGATTCAAAATTGACAAGACAAATCACTTAAAAAAAATTAACTAGTATTTAATACTATTCATAATAAAGCAAAATTCTATAATATCACTTAAAAAAGAAATGAAAAATACAAGTGCTTGTGTTCGCACTGGTTTGTGGAAGGTTTCGAAAAATAACAGAGCTGGAAGTCATCTTTTTTTTTTTTTTTTTTTTCCAGTGTAGGAGTGTGATTAACTAGGATCTGACCCACCATCTCTTTCATTTCTGCCACATAGACCCCACTAAAATGAATTGGAAAATCCCATAATGAAGAAGGTGGGTTTGAACTTTTGAATCTGAACAGACAAAAGATCTTCAAATCCTCATTTTTAGACAATAAGTTGTTATGCAATAGAGCTGTTACATTTGGGGAGAGAGTGAGAGGAGGGGAGGGAGGGAAGAAAAAAAAGAGGGGGGCGAGGAGAGCGAGAGTGGCTGCAGCGGGTAGAGGGGAAGAAATATCCAGTTACTGCAGCTAAGTGTGCTAACCCAGTAATCTTACTTGTTATTTAGTTTTATATTTTATATTATTATATTTTATATAATGGTATATTATATATTATATTTTTTTGGATTGCCTCGAATTAAGTTATCTTCGGTTCGGTTTTGAGCTGGTTTGGGTTTAGTTTATACTCACCTAAAAATCGAACCAAAAATATTGATTTGCTAATTTTTAACTTAGAATCGAATCGAAAATGGTATAAGGCCGAACTAACCTAAATCAAAGTGATCAAATTGATTTGATTTTTAAGGGTCCGTTTGGTAAAATTGTCACGTTTCTGTTTTTGTGTTCAGTTTTTATGTTTAGTTTTTATTTTGTATTCAGTTTTTAATTTTTTGTTTTCATTTACATAGTAGGAAAATAAAATAAAAACTTGAAAACACGTTTGACAACGATAATTGTTAGTTAGTAGTTATAGTTGTTAATTAATTAAATTCAATAAATTTAATTATTTTAATTATATTAATTATTAAAAATAATTTAATTCTATAAAAATAAAATATATGAAACATAATTTATTATAATTATTTTTAAAAACAATTTAATAGAATATATTTCCTGTTAATTAAAGTAATTAATTTAAATAACTTAATTTCATTTAATTTAATTACTTAAATTTAATTGATTTAATTAATTAATTATATTAATTAGATTTAATTATTTTAATTATATTATTTTTTCAAAATAATTTGATTCAATAAAATAAAATAAAATATATGCAATATAATTTAATTATATTATCTATTAAAAATAATTTATATTAAATTATTTTCATATTAATTTAATTAATTAAATTTAAATTAATTAAACGTATTTATTTTAACTATATCTTTATTAAAATAATTTAATTCAATAAAAATAAAATATATTAAATATAATTTATTATATTATTAATTAAATATAATTTAATAAAATAATTTTATATTAATTTAACAAATTAAATTCAATTATAATTAATATAATTTGGTTAATTAATATATTTAATATAATTTACGTAATTAATATATTTAATATATAATTTCATATATTAAATTAATTATTGATAAAATTAATTATTAATTAAATTATATTTAATCTATTTTTACATAAATAAAAATAATATATTAATAATTTTATATATTAATTTTATATATTAATATATTATTATTTAATACAATAATATTAATAATATATATTAATTTTATATTAATATATATATATATATATTAATTTAATATTTAATATATTTTTACATAAATAAAAATAATATATTATTAATTTTATATATTAATATAATTTTATATATAATATATTATAACATATTAATTTAATATTTTTATATTAAATAATAATATATTTAGTAGTGACCGAAGATAAGTGGAAGGTAGTGGCGGTGGTGGCTGGATATTGGTAACAACTAATTGACGATAGTAATTGATGGTTGTAACTAGTAGTTATATAAGAAATTGAAAACTGAAAATGAAAACTGAAAATAAAAATTTGAGAAAACATATTTTCTATATTTTCATAATTTTTAAAAATTTTAAAAATACTTTTCATTTTTTTGAAAACTAAAAATTAAAAATAAATTTATCATATGCATTTTCATGTTCAATTTTCAAAAAATAGAATAAAACAAAAACAAAAAACTGTAAACAAAATGGTTGTCAAACGGGCCTAAGTTATTCGGTTTTTTTTTTTTTTTTTCAATCAAATATATTCTATCACGTGACTAATCACGTTATGGAGTGTGGCTGGCGTCAGAATGCATCGTGGGGCTCGACCATTTCACCCCAGTCGTATAGGCAAAAGGAACTCGGAACTCGTGAATCCACCTCCCTGACTAACTGCCTCGCCACGAGCCCCCACAAACGCCGACCCCCCCCCCCCACCAACTGGTCCGAACCCGAATCCAACCCCAACCCCAACCCCAACCAAACTCACCTACACAGTTGAACCTGACCTCTTTCTCCTCCCACGAACCCGATGGCTTCCGAAGATGACCCGACCGTCTATGGCGAAGAAGACCTCGACGAAGAAGAAGACGAAGACGAGAGCGAAGAGGAGGATCTCACCCTCCCTTCCTCCAACCCTCCCCCAGAGGACCTCGACGATGATGTCGATGACGACGACGAAGATGAAGACGACACCTCCTCTTCCAATCTCGCCGCCGGCCATCCCCCTCCCTCATCTGTCGATGTCACTGTTGCTGTCGCCGGCGTCCCCAATGGCGAGATCATCACCCCCTTCCAAGGCCGCGGTGTCGCTGTCGCCGATTCTCTCCCCGATCCGAAGCGGGAAAGGATTGATGACGTTACGGTCGCTGCCGTTGTCGAGGAAAAGAAGCCACTGCCTCCGCTGGACGATTCTCGGAGGCTGTTTCAACGTCTATGGACCGACGAGGACGAGATCGAGCTGTTGCAGGGTTTCCTGGATTACACGGCTCAGCGAGGGGGAGGCAACTCGTCGCACCACCACGACACGACGGCTTTTTACGACCAGATCAAAAGCAAGCTGCAACTCGATTTCAACAAGAACCAGTTGGTCGAGAAGCTGAGGAGACTTAAAAAGAAGTACCGGAATGTAATGAATAAGATCGGTTCTGGTAAAGATTACGTCTTTAAGAGCTCCCATGATCAGGCCACTTTCGAGATCTCTCGCAAGATCTGGAGCGACGCCGCCATCCGCGGCGGAGCAGGTGGTGGTGGTGGCGAAGAAGGCGGTTTCGAAGACTTCGAGTCCAACCCTAAGCCTAATCCCTTCGATCACAATAACAACAGCGTGGATGCAAATAGCTCGGAGAAAAAATCTTCTAGGCCGCGGAAACGATCAAGAGGGGTGAAAATGGAAGAAACTCCGCAGTTCAGTCAACAACCTCACCAAACTGCAACTCCAACTGCGACCTCGATTCCGAACGTGGTTGAGGAGACAGTGAGGAGCTGTTTATCCCCATTGTTTAAGGAGTTGCTTCACAACGCAATGAATGGAGCATGTGGCTCCCGGGGTTTCGGAGGGGTGGCGGCATTGAATCCGATGCCTTTGAGTTTTGGGGGTCCATCGGCTTTGAATTTTACCAGTGCTGATATGATGAATGACAAGTGGAGGAAGCAACAGATATTGGAGTTGGAGGTATATTCAAAGCGTTTAGAGTTGGTGCAGGATCAGATTAAGCTAGCATTGGAGGAGCTGAGGTCAAAAGGAAGTTGAAAAAAGTTTGGTTCTCTTGATGTGAGTAGTAATTGCTTGGAGTTTTTCCTTTTTTTTTTTTAATATAGTTTTTGCTTTTTTTGGTCATCTAAATGGTACTATAGTGGTAATTGCAGTCTTTTCAGTTTTTATCCTTGTGTTTAATTTAAGAAGTTGTTGGAATAATGATTTCCATAGCTCCCTCTTGGATAGTTTGTTCAAGTTCCTAAACTCACTGCATAGAGAAATTTGACGAATATTGGGGAATGAAATGGTGTTAATAGATAGTCATGATAGTCGTGAGTTTACATCTCCACCTCTTTGACATGGTCTGAACTGATGCTTCTAATGCCTTTTCTATCATTGGATTGGAAAGGCTGTCACTTATCATGTTTATTGTAAGTTTTTTTATTATTGAAAGTTTATTTATAAATAAATATTTATGGATTCTGATTGTGAATGGCAGGAGTTTTAGGGTTCTGTTGTTAGTTTGGGGGATGGAACTTTTTTGCATCATAACTATTTGGCATTTTTATTAGATTGACCCAAAAGAGAGTTTGCCACAAATTGATACCTTCTATCTATACATGTTTGCCTATAATCTAAGGAGGGGATGCTTCTAGGAGTATGTTGTGTGCAGTGACACTTATTAGATACTTTCTCAATATGAATCAGACACTCGTCTAAACTTGTTCTATTATTTTTTATTTTTTAAAACTAGATAGTTTTCAAACACTTTGAGGGCAGTTATTTCAATCACTTAAACACACATGAAACACATGGATATTTGGTTCTAAAGTTGTTCCAATTTTATGGTGGAACACTCGGATGTGTTGGCATTATTATAGCCAATGAGGAGGCAGATTAAGAAAATATTCATGTGGCTGGAAGTAATTCAGTCTCTTTGGGGTAGTTGAGTTATTGGAAGGTGTTGCAGTGCCCCGAGGAGCTATACCATCAAATATGAAGAGAAGGTAATGATTGATCATGTGGATATAGAAGTTTATACTTTTGGGTCCCTGATGAAATCCATAAATTTTTAACCAATCTAGAATGTGGGTGGGTTATTCTGCTTCACTTAAGGTGACCATCTTGGTTTGGCTGATGGTTTGAGACTATCTACACAGTGGAAATTGAATCTGTTGGTTCTATTTCTATGTCATTTTCATTATTGTGATTTTGTTTCTTTATCCTTCCGTTTTTTAACTTATTATTTTTTTTTTGGGGGGGGGGGGGGGTTTGCCACGACTTTGGTGCCTTCTATCTATAACTTTGTTTTGCTTATAATCTAAGAAGCATGGATACATCTAGGAGTATGTTGTGTGTGTTGGACACCAACACTTGTCAGACACTTTCTCGGTATGAATTAGACACTCGTCTAAACATGTTACCTTGTCCTATTATTTATTGGTTTTTTAGAAGTAGATAGTTTTCGAACACTTTAGGATGGTCATGTCCATCACTTAAACAAACATGAAAAGGATGGATATTTGGTCTAAAGTTGTTTGCAGAACACTCTAATGTGTTGGCATTATTGCCATAAGGAGGTTGATTAGAAAAAAGTATTTTTCGTGGTTGGAACTCGGAAGTTAGGGTGGTTGTGAATTGCTCATTAGCTGTTCGTGCTCAACTTGCAATCTAAACAAGCCTAGCTCTAGCTGATTTTTTCCCTCATCAGACAATTGAGCCGCATTCGAGCCACTTAATAGTTATGAAGCACAAATACTTCAAATTAGGTGTCGCACTCGTATCGAATACTCCACGGATACGGATACAGTTAGGATACGGCTAGATAAGTATTCAATACGCCATGTGGCGTATCCTAATTTTTATTTTAAATTTTGCATTAGATACAGCTAGGATACGAGTAAGATACAAGAGGGATACCTTTGGGATATGACGGGGGTCTAAATGTAATATTTTAAACATTTTTTGGGGTAAAAATTGATATAATAAAAATTTAGCAGGGATCAAACTGTAATTAACTAAACAACATAATTTAATACTTATTTTCTATTCTATTATAGCTGAGACACACAAAAGGGAAAAAAAAAAGCCCTAAACCTCGATGAATCTTGACGGTGCACGTTTGCTCAACTCTAGCAGTTCCGGCGATTTTTGGCTGTCTTTCGTTGCTTTCGCTGCTGCTTTCCTTTGTTTTTGCATAGCTTTCTCTTCATTTTTCTTTTATTCTAAATTTGTGTTGTATTGATATTAGAATGTTGATATAAATTGAAAATATATGAATTTTAAAATTTAGAGATTATGGTTTTAAAACACAGATTGAAAATAGATTGAAAATTAAATCTAGCTTTTTATGAATTGAATGGTGTTTTCATGCTATATAATTGTTATTTATATAATATCTAGTAGTATATAGATGTTATCTTCAAAAATATTCTAAATAAAATATATATATTATTTATTTTTTGCTGTATCTTCGCCGTACCCCGTATCCTTATTTTTAAAAATTACCGTATCTCGTATCCATACCCGTGCCCATACTCGCTCTTGTATCCCTGTCCGTGCTTCATAGTAAGGCTTGACAGCTTGTGAGTCGGCTCAAAATATATATATATATATATATATATATATTTTGGTATTTTCTTCTCAAAACAGCACCGTTTCACCTTTTTGTATATAAAATAAAAAATGCACCTAAGGGCTAATTTTATCTGTAGTTGTTCTCTCTCCTGATCTCGTGTTGCTCCCACTCGTTGTTCCCTAGGACAAACCTAGAAGACCCGATCTCATCTCTTTCAATTTCTCTCTCTCTCTCTCTCTCTCTCTCTCTCTCTATACCTTAGCACAGGCCTAGAAACGTAATCATCTTTCGTCTCATCTCTCAATAAAAATGCTACTCCTCCCTCTCTCTAATAGTTGAGAGGTGAGTTTAGATGCAAAGAAGAATCGAAGACCTTATGCAGACAAATTGGAGTTAGGATTGGTATGCGAAGGAGAGATTCTGAAGCAGCAGCACCGAATGGACACAACCCCTACCTTCTTTCGTTTCTACTCAAATCAGCTAAGGCACAAGGTAATTTTGTTAAATTTCTTGAATTTCATCCTTCCAAGAGTGAGGTCTCAGGTTTTGTTGAAGATTTTTGTGTTGTCAATGCATTGAATTTGAAGTTTGGGTTTGAATTAGGATTTTGTGCATGTAGATATGTAGTTCTGTTGCTCAGATATACTTTTGTTTAATAAATTTTTAGTTTTTTGATTCATATCTTGTATATTTTTGGGTAAATCTGGTATTTTTAGGCTAGATCTGTTTTTTTTTTTAATTTTTGTTTTTTAATTTATGCAAATCTGCATATTTTTTTAATAAACATGGATTCTGATATTCTATTGTACGAATCTGTGCGAATATGTACTGTCCATGGATATGACTTTTCCTAATATGAAAGTTCTCTCAACTAAGCTCAACCCAAGCCAAGCCCGAACCCACTACTCTGCATGGTGGGCCGAGCTGGATCCAATCTAAAGCTTGAGCTTGAGTCATACCATTCTTGGTCAAGCCGAGCCCAAACAAGTTAAAGCTCAGCTCGTCTCGGCTCATGTCTACCCCTAGTTGGGAGTTTGCAATACAGTGTCTTTTGGGCAGTCGAGGTATTGAAGGCGTTGTAGTTCTCTGAGGTGCTATACCCATCAAATATGAAGAGAAGGTAATGATTTGATCATGTGAATACAGAAGTTCTGTACTTTTTGGCCCCTATTGAAGTTCATGATTTTTTTTCCCGGTATAGGATGTGGGTGGATTCTTCTGCTTCTCAAAAGGTTACATTCTTGGTTTGGCTGATGGTGTGAGACTACATATACTGTGAACATTGAATTTGTTGGTTCTATTTCTATTTAATTTCCATTTTTTTTGATTTTGTTCCTTCGTCCTTCCATTTATAACTTTATCCCGTCATTTTTAACTTAATCTTCTTTCTTGTCCTTTTGAGCTGTGCTTGTCATGGTTTTCTGGATTAGTTATCTCTGTTGTCCTCATCCTGGATTAGTTGTTCCTGTTAACTGATTGGTATTTTATGCAGTCTAGGTCATAGGTTGATGCTGGCAATTGAAGCAATGTGCTCTGAACTGCTCATTTCTGTCTGTTTGTTGCATATCTATTTCTGCAGAATACAGAAGAATTAGGGCCGTGACCTTTCTGAAAAAGAAAGATGTACAGAGAATAGAAGTTTAGATTGGGATTTGTTATGATAATTTCATCGACTGGGATTTGCTTGCAGATTGTGTCGAGAGATCTTCCTTTTTTCAATTTTGTGCACTCGAGTTTCACTGTGGCTTTCTTAGTATGCTTACCTCTTCTGTATCTTTGTTAGTATCCTTGCTTCTGCCTTTTCCTTCGAATACTACTAGAAGTGGTGTGCATGTGCTGCATATAAGTAAACAGCATTAGTAGTTATAAAATAGCCAAGTAAAATTACCTATTAGGAAGGTAGTTTTTAGAAATGTACTTACCATATGAAGTGATAGGCAGTTACGGGGTATTAATGAGAAACAAAAAAGCTTCACTAAACCGAAAATGACTTCACCCCCAACTACCCCTTATGTTCCCTGATATAAAAGTATAGTTAATTACTTTGAAGGTAGAGAGGGTATATCAAATGGTCAATTGAATTATTGGGTATCAAGAAAAGACAAGGAAAGGTTTCTTATTCCTTGTCTATAATATACAAATTTGGTTACTTAATAAACCCATAGATAGTTCGAGCTGTGTAGCGAGGAGGGAGGCTACTTCAATATTCATATTGATAGCTGAGATCACCTTGGAGACTTCAAGCCCTTGTATTTCTTGCTCGAACCATTTTAAAATATTGTTCTGCAGAAAAATATGTAGTAAACTGGATTGGATGTAGTGCAGGATGTATTCAACCTTGTGACTAACGGCAACATGTCTCATGTGGTTATTATGTGGTATTTTCTGCTTTTTGTGGTTATATATGTGGTCTTTTCTGCTTCCTTCCATCATATGGTGGAACTATAAACTTTGGCATGCATGTGTGAGGGATTACCTTGAGAATTCTAAACCAAAATTGACAGCCAGAGCAAAAGTGGTCTACCTGTTGGTTGTGTTTCCCTATACTCCCTTACTTGACAGTCCTCATAGTTTCAATATTTCGAATCTGAAAGGGCAGGGCAGTGGTTAGGATTATGGAAGGCTTGGTTCATTCTGTTCACTGGTGAGATTAACCAGGTTTCCTTTGTATCTTTGAAACTTAGGCATTAATTCGATACCAGAGCATTGAGTGGAATGGTAATTTCCTATGCTATCATTCATTCCATTCTTGACATTTCAATAGTGTTAGAAACAAGGTAATGGAATGACGTGTAGAAATGGTGATTCCATTATATTCTCTTGTACCTTAAAAGTTTTTGGGTACAATATACACTTAGCACCCCTTGTACTTTACTTTGCCTGCCACGAATCACACTTGAAGGTGGTTTGTTATTTTGGTTAAAAATTTCATCTTGCGAGATGGTGGTGAAAGTACAAAGATGAATCACACGTATTTTTGATTAAAAATTCTATCTCGCGAGATGGGTTGGTTAAAGTACGAAGATGTTGAGTGTATTTTAAAGTATTTTATGCCGTCGACATTAATTAGGTTTTGCAAATGGTTCTCATGTCATGGATGTTATTTGGAGCTTTGCATATTCAAAGATCTCATGAAGCTGTATACTTGGTTTTGAGCCATGCATATCTGTAGTCCTTTTGCTTAGGAGAAGAAATCAGCTGTGGTTGTCTTACAAACCTCTGGCTAGTTTATGTATTGTTTTTAGGTGGAATTCTGCAGAGTTGTATGTGAGAGAGAGAAGGAGAGAGAGAGAGAGAGTTGAGTGCAATTGTGAAAAATTCACTGTATGTGCTGATAGGCTGATTTGGCCTCGTGAATTGTCGAAAGATCCTCAAATGTGAAGGTTTTGGAACGATTTTCACTTCTGAAGAGTTTTATTGGAACTTTCCGTCTTTCGGCGATGTCTGATGCAGAGTTTAGTGGAAGAACGTTTTGTTTATCTCCTTTTTCTATTTTTTATTGTTTTCCCGTTAGGCTTAGTGATTTAATATTCATTTTGTACCAATTTGTTATTTCCCTTTCTTTTTTTTTTTTTTTTTTTTGTTATTTTGGGCTAGTGTGGAAAATGGGTGAATTAGTAGTATAAAATAAAGCTTTATACAAACAACATTCAGACCAACACCTGAAAATGAATAGGAAAAGAGGTGGCTACTGGTACAAATTAATGTGGAGTGGCTCTCGTCGTCTCTCTCTCTCTGCTCGTCTCGTCTCTCTCTCTACGGCTCCGAGTCTTTTATTAGGTATTTATTTATTTTTCCCCTCAAAAAATGTGAGCAAAGCCCGCTCTGGGCTAAGGGATACTGGCTCTTGTCGGTTCCTCAAGCAGGAGGAAGTGAATCATTCGTGCCCTAATGGCTACTGCAAGCTTTCATTCTTTTTTTTTTGGGCTAATTAAGCCTTCATTCATTTATTAAATGGCCTTTTGTGTTCACAATTTGGATTGGACAAAAATTAGGCCTAGCCTCTTCTTTTGGAAGTATTTTAACAAAGTGCTTTTAATGAAAATATATATATATATATATACACGTTTCAGACAGCGATTACTAAGTAAAAAATACTATTTGAGACAACGAATATTGAATATGGCACACCAGATAGTATTTTTTCACTTTATTTTACTAGTTATCACCATTAAATCTATACTAGTCCCCCAAATTATCCAAGTGTCAAGGGAGGGAGGGAGAGAGAGACAGAGGGGGGGGGGGTTTTTTTACCCCAGCAGGCATTTGAAGATGAATATATACAGGCTTATGTCAGTTTTGAACTTATCTACGAAGACGAGGAACAAAATCATTTACTGATTATTACGCTTTAAATTCTATTCAGCAGGACTAAACTCGTTTACTATTTAAAAAAAAAACCCACGAATTTAGGTCTCCGAGTCTTCATTTTCATGCACATAAATAAAATAACTTATTTATTTTAATTCAATTATTTTTTGGATATTATTTAAATAATTTAATAAAAAAATAAATATTATTTGGATAAGTGTAACTTTATCAGTATAAACCCCCAAAAAAATAGTGAGATAAACACATAAATTGGCCTTTTAATTTTAAGTACTTTACTTTTTTTTTTTGGCAATTTTAAAAGTTTAAAAAAATTAGATAATAAAATTAAATAACAAAAAAATTTCATGTTTTTTTAGAGTCATTCAAAAGTTCAATAAAATTCTAGAGCCCATTCATCGCCAATCTTCTCAATGCCTTCAAAAAAATTTCATCTTGACATAAAAAAATAAAGTTAAGGGCCGTGGCACCTAAAAAAAATTAAAAGATAAATTTTACACCTATATGTGACGTAACACTTTGTGATTAGCTGGTGTATAGTAAAAAAATTTTAAAGTAAAAAACAAATTAAAAAAACTAGTAAATGTTAAAAAAATATTTTTAAAAGTTGAAAAAAAAATAAAATAGTAATTAGAAAAATTGATAAAGTTAATTGCGTTTGGTGGAGAAAACTGAAAAAATTAATAAAAATAATTTTTTTACTAAAAGTTGGTGAACGACCCCTTGTAAAACAAATGACTTCTTAATGTTTGCCCAAAAAAAATATTTGACTCACCCAAAAAAAAAAAAAATTGACATAATCTCCTAGGCTTGGCGCAACGCAAGACTGTCAAATTAACCAAAGATTTTGAAAAAAATAATAATAATAAATAAATAAACCAAATCCCAGTTCATGACTGGCTGTGTTGGGTGGTTGTATTGATCCAAAATGTAAAAACAAAAACAATTATACTAGCAGGAAACTATTTGTTGATTGCACCAAAACAGTTAGTTCCATAAATGATCTTCCCACACATCAGCAATTCAAGCAAATGATCACCAGGGATTCCCAGTGACTACATGATACATTAACAACCAAACCAAGCCACAATCACGACACCAGAAAGAGAGAGAGCTTATGCTTCATTGTGTATGCTCAGGGGCTTGTAATTTTTTACAGACTTGTTACTATTACAGTAATCTCTCTTTGATCTCTCTCATAACTGTACTTGTGATCCCAAAAAGCAGTTCACTTCATATCCCTCTTTAAGGTGGGGAAAAAAACTATAGATATATATATATATGTGTAAGGTATCAAATTACATTACTTATAGGGGCCGCAAGAGCGGGTAATCTTCGAGCAATTCACGCTCTGACAATGTGTCATTTTCATTCTGAGGAGTCCACAATACCTCAACAGCCTGCGTGGAAATCGATTTGAATTAGAGATGGAAGGATCGAATGAAGAGATAATTACGAGTCGGAGGGAGACTATTCAGTTCTTTCTTACTAGTGTTCTGCTTGCAGGGATGGAGGCAAGCTTTTGCAGGGCTTCCTTCAAGTCTCTGCTGCCATTGATGGTGGGCAACTTATGTACTCCTTCAGCAGCCACCAAGATTGTTATCTGAAATTTGAAATATTCAAGAGGAATTTAACCCATACGTGCATGTGTATTGTGTATAAAAGAACCTCTAGAGCTGAACAAGAAGCTCACTTTCAAATCAGAAAATTATTTGAATGCTAACATCATAAGCTTTATTGAAAAATATAGTTCACTAGTCATGGGCATGTGGAACAAAATATGACCAATAAACCAACATATTGAAACTAATAATAGAGCAAATTACTTAAATGCCTCCCTTGAGATTTGCCAATGCTACAACCCCCTTCCTAAGTAATGAAAATTAGTTATACCTCCCCTATTTTTAAATTGTTTAACTAATTGACTTCCACAATTAGCCACTCAAATTTTAAATTTCTACTCTGCCCCTAAAGCTTAAATGCACCACAAACATCACCTAGCTGAGTTTGATTCAGTCAACCGTGAACCACCACAACTATTTTCTCTTCCTCCCATTCTCCTCCAGAACTAGTTTCTTCTCTTATTATTCATCATGTTCATCTCTTAATCTACAAATGCACGAGCCTATCCTCTCTCCATAAACCTAATTATTCTTTTTCTCTCTACAAACCTACACTACATTTGCAACTCTAATCTCTCTCTCTCTCTCAACAACCCATGCTAACAAAGACCCAGGTCTGATAGAATACGTGAGATCAATTCCTATATTTCATCCCATATTAGAATAGTCTAACCTATGTCCCATACCAAAGGTGGAGGCTCATCAGGACCGTTAACATAACCACCTCTCCTTCCCATTTCTCTATCTCTTGTTCAAACCCATACCCACACCTAATGTTATTTCCCTTCAACTTCTCAATTTCTCCCTCGTCAACGCGCATAATTAAAACATAAACCCATTACTTAGGTCATTTAGCAACAAACATAGTGATTCAATAATTATGACATAGTTTGGCGGATTATTTTAGGAATAGATTTATTTTAGGAGAAGCAAATGATGATGGTATGAGTTTATAGAACAAGAGAGATGATGTTGTTGTAATGTGGTTATTTTTTATTGGCGACGGAGTAAATATGACACGATTAGAAGAGATTTTGGATCACATATTCGATTGGGATGGGTTGGATTACGTAGGGAATAAATGTTAGAGAACGGAGAACATAGCGAAAAGTGAAAATTTGGTTTAGCCTAATTTGGTTAAAGTAAGAAAATAGAATATAAAGAACAAGAAAAATGAAGAGAGAGAGAGAGAGAGAATGAAAAACGAAGAGTAAATTTAACTCTGACATGGGATAAATGTAATTTTCATACCTGAAGGAGGAAGTTTGAATTATTAGCAAACCTCAAGGGAGGTTTAAGTAATTTACTCTTAACAACAACACAACAACAACAACAACAATAATAATAATAATAACCATCAGAATGCAACCCTAAGCTAAAGGAAGCACAAGCTTTCATAACCTAAAATGAAAGGAGTTGGGATGTTTCTATCAAAGTCTAGCTCATTATCAAAAGTAAAAATGAAAGAAGTCAAAAGTGCATTCAAAATGAAAAATCTCTAAACCTCACCACTATGTACTCATTGCTAAATCCACTGGCTCTTTGGTTTGTTTTGCTTTTCTTTTTTATGTTATTCACATTGACTAGTGTCTCTTCATCAAATTTTCCACGTTCCTCAATGGAAAGTTGATTGAATCGCTTCTCACCTTCATCCATGCTTCGCTTTACATCACCTGCACCAAATGCGACAAGTACAAAACGCATACATTCATACAACTGAAACTTAGTAAAAAAGCATGCCAAATGCAAAATCATAGTTTCATAAGATAAATTGAAAAGATAAAACAACACAAAAATAAGATTTTGAAGGGGGGGTGGAAACCAAACCAACAGACTATGCCAAATCAGATAGAATGGATAACTAATAAATGGAAAAATGGAGGCCTAGAAGAATTAGCAAGAGTTTCACACAACTTGGTTGCAATTTTATAGGTCTAAAGAGCAATTAATTTTATAGACTATTTTCCCCAACAAACAAACAAACAACTGTTTTATCTAAACATCAAGAATGAAACACTTCATAAAAGCTGTTGAGAATATAAAATAACAATATAAACAATAAAATTGCCCATCTTCCAAACAACTTAAGTTTTTAGATGAGATAGTGCTAAAACTACATGATATCAACACTGAGTTTTAGGAGGACCCATCCCCCTTTCACTTTAATTTCTTGGTTGTGCACTTTTAGTACTTTGTGCATCATATCCTCTCCACATTGAAGTGTAGATCGCATGTGAGGGAACTTGTTGGAATCTTACATCAGTAAATAGTGCCTCCCAAACTATTATAAGATCTAGGTGGCCTCTCCACTCCCTGCCAAGTCCTTTTAGGGTTGGATGCTTTAACATAATACAAAGCAAAAAAATATCCCAAGTTCAGACCTCACCTTCACTAATACTCAATTGTTGCACGTGTTTAGCTTGTCAAAATGCAGTCTGGCTACAGTGTGAGGGTGTGTGTTGAGCATGAAATAATAATATAATAATAAAGTTGTCCAAATCCCTAACAATTTTAGCTTTTAGGTAACACTCTAACAAAGACAATTGCAGTGACTAACCACAACTGGTGACCTCATCATGTCATCAACTAAAGATGTCTAGAACTCATAGACCTAAATTTCAGGTATTGAAGTAAACAATATAACGCCAAATTGATTGAATAAATGTAGACAATCTTTACAACCATCCTTTCATTTTTCACAACTTTGGGATACTCAGACATAAGATGAGAAAACATAAGCAAATAAATTATCAATAGAAAGACTGCCAAGGACCAAAAAGAATGAATTCTCTTTGAAAAAAAAAAAGAAAAAAGGTGTGACAGTGAAATCATCGCTCACCAGCATGAATGTGTCGCCACAAGAAACTCAAGTAATACCTTTGATCTTGCAAAAACATCCACCTGAGCCATTGGCGGTTTAATAATTTTGATAGACAGGAATGTGCCAATGTCCTTTTCCCTACAACAAGTAGGATAACCTACTTCCGTAGACCAAAAAGGACACAGGCCAATCGATAGAGTCAGCAAACGGTTTGAGTTTTGAGCAGGTCAAACGGACTGGTATGTAAATGAGTTCACACCCAATTACACCCGATTTAGTAGCAGATCAATGTTGGACTGGGTTGAATTACGGGTCATATTGAGCCCATAAACCCGAATTTGACCACATTATTTATTTACTTTTGGTGGTCTTCTTCGCGATCGCATTTGCCCAAGATTTTGAGATTGCTCCAGCATCAGCGCCTGAAGATGACTTTGGATCAGTATACTTATTGCCACTCTCTGGAGCGATTGTGCATTCCTCTCATGAAGGATTAGATCTCCAGTGGATTCATTGATTCATATCGTGCATACATATTATATATATACAAGTGAGTACTAGTTAGGGGTTTTTTTTATGGATCTGACTATGAGAGATTATTTATTGTTATTTCATTATAATATAAATTATTTTTTTCTATATTAGCTAATTTAGAAATGAGAGTGAATTGAAATACTCTATTTATGTCATACATGGATTTTCATATATTTATATATATTGGTCGTTGGATGATTTGTGATCTCCTCTCTATTTTCAACATAGAGTAATCTCATTTTTTATTTAATTATTTTAGTGCAAATAGAATTATGATTTTATTTCATTTTGCTGATGCAAGGAAATTGGAAAAATGTGACAAGAAAGAAAAAAAAGCAAAGAAAAGCTATCACACATTTATAATTACAGAGCCAAAATATAAACCAGGCAATCCAATTAGAAAAGGCAAGTGTTGTAGCTTCCAAATTTCTTCCTTCCGACTACAACCACTTCGCAAGTAAGGTCCAGATTTGGGTATTGGAATAAGTGACTAATTAGGCGGTCTATCGGGTTTATAATGCCAACCTGTCTAAACCCATTTATTAATGAGTTATTATGTACTCACTCGATTATGACCATATAGCTTTTTAATGGGACCCAAATCCATTTAATCCAGGCTTATTTGGGCGGATTCATGGGTTGGGATTATAATTGCTACCTCTACCAATCAACTACACCACCCTAAGAAATCACCAAATCTCATCAAGTGCTCAAGCAACGATGCCAAGGCTTTCTTGAAGCTCGCACCTATTGAAATGCAACTTTTCTAGGAAAAGAACATCCAAAACTCAACAAACCAAAGGGGGAAATAACAATGATGCGCTTTATTGATCCCTATAGACTAGTAAGATGGTCAAATATCATCTAAAGTAGAGGATATTTCCACCTAAGAAGCATATGGATATGGGCACGATACAGTACAAACATAGATAGGACGATTTTAGAAAAATAAGAAATGCAAACATGGCGAAGAATACAGAATAGTATATAATTTATTTGTAGTTTTATTAGCTACATATATGAATATAACATTCACAGGACACTAATTCAATATTTCAATACTTATTCGAACATACTTCAACATACAAAAAGTAATAAAATGTGATAAAAGATGTTTTATACTTCTAGAAATGTTGATGAATTAAGCCCAAGTGTATCCTAACCATCTATGGAAAATAAAAATGTATATTAAAATAATTGGCATCCAACACGTGTTGGCATGTCCAAGTGCTATAGTGTTCGATATGTATCAATGCAATACGACATTCATGCTAAGTGTCTAGGCTTCACAGGTTCCTACAGCATGGTGTCATAAATGGAAAACTTTTCTATAATAAACTACTAAATTATAATACCTACCCCCAAGTATTGATGACAAATGAGACATACTTGTGAATTTTAGAAATTACACCATACTCCCTTGCCTTTAAGTTTTTGTATCATTTCGCTCCCCTTGTTATGTTGCCACTAATATATTTAATGAGTCTTTCACAACATAAGTTAAATATTTTGTTATAATGACTCACACACCTTAAATGTCTTTTGAATATGTCAAAAAGATACAGTAACCTTTTTTGTGATAACAATGCAAAAATGCCCACAGCTAATTGTAAACATGTGTACATTTTTCAATTAATTTTCGTAACTTTCTCCATCTTTCTCTCTCCTCCCATTCACTACCTCCATTGTTGCCAGCTACATCATTGGCGAACTCAACCTTTGTTAACTTATATCCACATCGTCCACCCCCATACATAACCACCCATTACCCTTCAACCTTTTTCCCTTTCCAAACCAAGAGCACCAACCTTTAGTCGCCATTACAGACTCTCACACGACCATGGAACCACCACCAATGGTTGATATGTGTCCCACCCAATCCTATAGCATCACTAAGCAAGCATATCTAGGGCTATTGCTAACCCCCAAATCACCCCTGCGAAGCCTATCATAGAGCAAGCCCAAGGCCACTACCAACTAATGTAGTCAACTCCCCTCTCAACCTGCCATAGCAAGTCATAGATCAACCATACATGCACAATAATGGTGGCTTGGCAATGAAAAATTGGAGGAGTCTTCAGCATTCACGAGTGGCCATGAATTCTTTGCACATTAGAGCCTTTGATCGGCTTCAGTTCCACAAAATCCATCCCTACTTTCCACCCTCACTTCTTAAATTTAAATTTCTTTGGATTTTGTTGATGTTAGTTTGATTTCAATTTTCATTTGTAGTGATCGATCAAATGATGGATAGGGTGGGAGAGGTCCACAATTTATGAAGATTGAAAATGTTGGATAATGGTGGTGGTAGTGGGTCTTGTTAGCAATGGGTGATTGATTGATGAAGGAGCTCGAATGGGGGTCAATGAGTCTCATGCTGGCAGTGGAAACTTGGTGTGATGGACAATGGTGGCAATTATGGCCAATACCGTGGATAGCAATTGTCGACAAATATGGTGATAGGCGGGTAGGTTTGTGGCAGGTGTATGGAGGAGGGAGGAGGAGGGTGGTCAGGCTTGGTGGTTATCTTAAGGGTGGTAGTTGAGTCAAAGAGATGCTAAGAAAAGTGGGGCACTGGTAGATATGTTCTTGTAAGGCAACAGGCTTGGTAGGGGTAACATCATTGATAATGGTATTGTGGTACATTTGGTAGGATGGACTTACTGAAAAATATGGTGTAGGAGAAAGGAGGATTGAGTGGGGCGATGCAGGGTTGGATGTTACTTCTAAGACCTTGAATGAAAAGTGGTCCTTGTGAGGATACCCATAAAAAATATCACAACATGCAAAAGGCAGGCAGAAAGTAGACGAATTATCATCTTCCAAAATTTACAATTGACCGCTGTACTTAATCTTCAAGCAATTGATAGCATCCTCAAACCAAACAGGCATACCTGGGACGACAAGAATTATATATACCACCTATAACCAAGAGCTCATTGGCACCCTCAGCGTTCCTGAGCAAAATGCAGAATTTTCGGTATGTTGCCGAAGGCAGTTGCCCGCTCAATACCATACACGCTATATTGCAACGAATGGATGAGCACCTTAGCACTAGACAATGATTAATAAGACACCCTAAAGCTTGGCAAATTAGCATCCATAACCCAATGGTTTCAACAATGTTTTTGCCCATTTCAAACAATTTATGAATTGATCAATGATCTGATATATTCTTCTAATTTTTGTAATGCTAAGGACGCTTAGGACGGCATAATCATCAATTCAAAAATCAAAGTAAAAAATAGAAAATATAGAAGAAACGTATGGCAGCAGTTCCAAGCGCCAATAACAAAACCATAGCGAATGTAGTTGCCTATCTTTTAAACGATCTAGTGGACCTGTCAGTGTGCCAAACCTTGGATCTAGATGAAATTTACTTGAACTATAAATAACCAACATGAACATAAATTTCTTGACACTGCTTGGAAGAGAAGTGTTGATGTATATTCAACTGCAGGTGAAGGATGCATGTGATATGCAATAGATTGAACATAAAAGACCAAATTCAAGCAGAAGAAAGAACATGAAAAGCAGCAATGCTAACTATAACTGCTTAAAACTGGAACCGGAATTGAATCATAGCATATTATAGAGCTGTGGATGCTCAAAGAGCCGCCATTTTACTTACGGAGTATAACCAGAGATGCAATAATCAGGGTGCCGAAGCAAAGCAAGTGTTGTCTCTGCAATAAAGGCAACTAATAAGAGATGCATATTGTGGAGTAGTAGAACTAAGGAAGAGAATATAAGCAGGGTGATGTGCTGAAAATGATATTTTAAATTGAAAAAATTACCCAAATTCCTAAACAAAAACCTATCATAACACAAGAGCAAGACTATAATGTGGCATCATGTCCTGAAACAGAAATGGAACCGATCACCCAAGCATTATTAGAGAAAAGATAGCAATATGATGAGGGGCTATCACATGAATCTAACCAGCAAGGAAAAAAAATTAATCTCATTCAAGATAGGAGTATACGCTCAACAGATTAGTATCATTTATGATCAAACCATGGTTGAGAAAATTGGATGTTTCAGATATCATATATTTCCATGAGCTGGAATGATAGAACATTCCCCTAAAGCGGAAGGAGCTATGGACCTGCCTCCTAGCAAACCAAAGAATCTCTGATCTGTTCAGAAGTATGTTGACATCACCAAAACTTTCAGCAACATGCAAGAGGCTATATAAAATCGGGGGGCTATAGCTTTTTAGACAACTTTTTGTTGAATTTCTATTCTCTTGGAAGCCATTGCCATGGTATCTGAAAAAAGGTGCCGCCAATGTCTTTGGCAAGTTGCATTACATTCAGTTCAGTTGAATGAGGCATATTTTATAAACTTGCAGAAAAGGTCTAATTTTCATTTAAAATTGTGAGCAGAACCTTAGTGCCCAATTGTGGCTATCAATTTAAGGAGACAACATGGTCCTATTTTCTCCAATCTGCTCAATGTACAGCCAAATCTACATCCAAGACAATCATATCCCCTTTCCCCAGCCTCAGCTCACATTCTTTTGGACTGTCTTACCCTTTCAAACCTTCAATAGGGATCAAGATTCATTGATTGGCCAACATTGCACCTGGCTAACTACATTCATCTTTGAACATATTTCCCAATTATCCAATATTATTGCAAAAGTATAGCGAACCTTATATCTGTTCGAAAAAAATTTTTCCTCTCAAGTTGGTTAAAAATCAACGACCCCACACATTAAAGCAATTCACCACGTCATCCATCTTTATAATTTTATAGAGGAATTGTTCTGATTCATTCTTAATATTTGATCTAAGATGATTAAAAGGTCACTCTTAGAATATCAGATACCAATTTCACATAACTTCATTTCATGAGGAACTTTTCAGTTTCTTTTTTCTATTTTTTGGTACATACTCAAACTATCAAATTGGAGAAAATAAGCAATCATTTTCACAAGTGGTCCTCCCTCTCTCTTTAAACATGGGTTCCCAAACTATCAAACTGAACAACAATAAGCAATCATTTTCTTTCTCCAGTCATTTTCACAGAAAGTGGTCCTCTCTCTTTAAACGTGGGTCCCAAACTACTAAATTGGAGAACAAAAAGCAATCATTTTCGCAAGAAAGTGATCCTCCCTCTCTCTTTAAACATGGGTGTGGTTAATGTTCAACCCCTCCCCCCCCCCAAAAAAAAAAAAGAAAGAAAAAATAAGAAAAGAAAAAACCATTGTTGTCTAACGAAAATAAACCATTTATTGCTGAACGAGGAAGGCCTTTCTACATTAACTAATGACAGAAGGAAGAAATAACCACCCAACAAGCTCGTAAACACATTTTCAACTACATACATACTACATATTAAACCACTCTTATAATTTAACGGAAAGTAAGAAGTGATTTGTCTATTACAAAAAATAATAGCAATAAATAGAGGGGGATTGAATATAATGGCATCACAAGATTGGGACTTCTATAAGAAAATGATGTGAAGGGTTATCAAATTTAGAGGACTAATAATGTATTAAAATCAAACCGTCAAGGCTATAAATCTCCTACTATGCTTATTAATTTTCTTACCTAACTCACTTCATTGCCTTATCACTCTATCTTACTAAAAGCAATAAAGGAGTTGATCCTGCATTCCATCTAGCAATCAATGTCTGAGGGGATAGAGAACCAAGTACTTCAACTAATTTCCTAAGCCAAAGAAAACTTGCCAAAGCACAAAATCTCTACTGCTCATGCAACAGACCATAAAGCACAAAGCTTGTGCATCCCATCCGAAGAATGAACAACAATTTCCAAATCAAGCATTTAATTAGAACCCTCCACCAATTGCATAATGAATTCAAAATCACTTTTTAGTTTCCTATACTAATATTTATTATCTTTTGACAAAGTGCATGGCTTGATTTGAAAAGGATTTTTTGTAGTAGTTAGGATTTATACCATATGGGTAAAAAACCAATCCTCTCAAACCATTATAAGATCCTAATGAGACCTCTCACTCATTGCCAGTTGGTTTTGAGTTGGATGTTTTAGGTATCAAAGTTAAGTTTAGGGAGGACTCGTCTCTATTTTCCCTTAATCTTTCAGTTGTGCAGCTCGTGTACTTGGTGCACCTGTCTACCTCTCCACATGCGAGAGGGGGTTGCACGTGAGGGGGCATGTTAGGATTTTATCTCATATTGGTAAAATCAAGCCTCCCAAATTGGTATAAGACCATAACAAGGCCTCCACTCATTGGCAATTGGTTTTGTGTCGGATGCATTAAGAGTAGTCAAGAAGCAACCAGCTGAATGTCCACACTTACAAGCATGGAACAAGATTGGAGCATGGAATGATATTCCACATGGGTAAGCAGAAGTTCAAGGGTTTAGAGTAGGAGGCATCTCTTGGTGAGATATATGGCTGTACGTGTACAAAAACTATTGACAGTACAACAATAAAGATGATGAAAATATTGTAGCATACCTTGTGCATAGTCATGGTTTTGTATAGTTGACATGTACTTGCGTTCCACACCCTTTTTGGTTGTGTGTGTTTAGTTAAAAATTTTACTCATCCAAAAGAGAGAGAGAGAAAAAAAAAAAAGAATCTTATGATTAACATTTGTGTAACAGTACTACCAAAACATATTCAAGAATCTCAAGTATACTTACAAATACATGTTCATATACATATAAAAAATGAAAACAGAGCATGTTGTGTCAAAACCCAACTCCAACATGGAACTTTGTGCAACATACCATATCGCCACTATATTACAATTCTGAATCAAATTGTTCCAGTGCTTAGCACAATCAAGTCTAGCACTTAACAAATTAAGCTAAAACAAATTTAAATAATTTAAACAACAGAAGCCCTTTAAAAGAAACTTTACCAGTCAGTACATAGCTTAAACCCTCTGACGTGGATGTATCAGCAGTTTCAGCAATCCGATTAAGATCTCTTTGAAGTAACCGCCCCATCCCCAACAACCCAACCTAAAGGAAGAGAGAGAGAGAGAGAGAGAGAGAGAGAGAGAGAGAGAGAGAGAAAGTAAGCGAAATCTCAAAGAAACTGCTGGGTAAAATCCCAAAAGAGAAGGATTCATAACAGTGAAACTATCTTGGCCTAATGGTGAAAATAAGTTCATATATTACTAGGCCAAAAATGTAAGTTACACATCATTGATAATATTAGAATTTACATCCCTAAAATCTATAACTTTCAAAGGTTCTCTCAAAACTCATGCTTGGAAAACTACTCATCGACCGGTATCTAATATTTAGCCAAGAAATCTACAACCATAGAGCATACCCCCAGATGATGGAACCTGAAAATTCTCGAATCCGGCTAGATCCATGAATCCACAAAACACAATCAAACAATCACAGAGAAACATACAATTGATGACCAGAAAACCCTCACCAAAACAGTAAGATCAGACTTCGGGTCTGATTTCTGAGACCACCCAAACACCTTCACTATAAAACTTGATACAAGAAAGTTGAACTGAACACTCTACAACTCCGCGCACGTATTCTCTGAATTATCTTTCTCGATTCCTTGATGCACTATGACCAAGTGAAGAAAAACTGACTCCTCAGAAAGACCGTCTTGAAATTCTTGAAGACTTACAAACGATTACAACGTAAAAGAAAGGAAGAGAGAAAGAGAGAGAGAGAGAGAGAGCTCACAACAAAAAGTTATCTCGTTAACTCTGTGTATGCCCTCTCTGTGTATTTTATTATTCAGACCTAGAGCATATATATAAAGGATAAAAAAATAGGAAACAAATCTAACTCAAAAATCCTGGACAGGTCAAACCCTCAAGTTCCCTGCGAGCTGCACTGGATGTAGCTCGATGCTTCAGCCTCCTTGCAGCCAAGCTGTGGACAGCACTGTTTTTCTGCTCAGGCTTTATCCGTGAGTTCCGAACCTTCAACTAGCCTGCGGATCCTTTTTGGTATAGAATTTTCAATCCATTGTAGTCCTTCCTCAATTATAATTCCTCAATTTTCAGACTTCTCAGCAATTAGGAAATCTTTTAAGAACCAATCTTTTTCAAATTACAAAATCTACTCATGCTTGAAATAGGAAACAAATTTTTTTATTAATTTAATTCAAATTTTGTTTGGATTTGCCATCATAAGGATTCAACAGAACCATTTCAACATCTAACCATTCTTTGATGCCCCATTACGGACAACCCCCCACCCCGAACCCCCCCAACCCCACAAAAAAAAAAGAAAAAAAGGAAAAAATCTAATGGCATAGAAAAGTAACAAAAATTAAGGAAAGTGTTTTTATTAAAGTTCCCCAAATGTCTCACAACTATTTTCAAAAACATTACATAGTATGCAAAAATGTTTCCCTTTTTTTTTTCAGAGAACAAGTTTCCAAAATTTTCCAAATGTACCCAAAACTTTTTGGAAGTTAGATTCCTATCCTCTCAAATGAGATCCTCCAAATCCAAGTTTCATGACAACTACATGGTACAAAAGTTATTCTTATCCACCTTCTCAATAGGAATTAGATAGCATTTCCCTGATACAATAAAAATTCATCCTCATCTCTATCTTGTATAAGAGAATGAATATGATCCAACCACCAAAAATACAATACACAATAAGGACACGTTGGCAAAGGTATTTTTTTCTTTTTAAAAAAATAAAAATCAAGACAAGACATGACATGACATGACATGGCTAGAAGCGTAGGACAAGTCAACAAATGAATATATTTCTATATGTATAGAGAGAGGAAATTAATAATCATATTAATTTTTCCATTGAAAATATATATATATTTAATTGCATCAAATCTTAAGAAATCATTTTCCATGGTTTACATATTAAAAAAGAAATGTAAACATAGAATTCTATTGCGTATTACAGAAAACTCCATTCATAAACATATTAGAAGTGTTGAGTCTTAGAATTACAAAATTTAAAATGAGAAGAGATCAATAGGTATTATTTGCACTTCATAATTGGGTCTGTTGGAAAACGATGAAAAGAGTAGAAGTGGTGTTGGGCTTGTCAGGACCATTCCCCTCAATATGATATATGTCACATACATGGAATAAATACATATACATGCTGGAGTAAATACAGACGCATACTCAATCTACCCAAGTACATGGGAGATGAATAAACATATCTAAGGCACAATGAACACATTTAATGAATACATTCTAACACTCAAGATGAACATGGACAATCCTGAAAATATTCATCTTCAAATAAAACAACAATATTCAAATTCGAAGCACTCAAATCTTCAAGTGAAGCCTTCATTAAACGAAAACAGAACTGTACTTCAAAACTGGAATGAATATTGCTACTGAACTCAATAAATGACTGGATTTATCAAACATTTTACAAAATAACAAAGAAGCTTGAATATTGGCCCACGAACATGGCTTCTCAAACAACTGTGAGGCAGATAATTAATGCAAATCATTTAATTTGCCAAGAATAGTAAGGCAATTCGACTTATCGAGATAGACAAATATAAGTCCATCATTGTCAAACTCTTGTTTGACCGACAATACGAAGTTGGCCAAATAACAAATCTCCATCAATACATATTTGTGTTTTGCTGTAGAAACAACTAACAAGGAGGATGTAGAAACATATCTTATAAACTCAAACCTCTCTCTCTCTCTCTCTTTTTTTTTTTTTTAAATGTTTTTGCCCCTCTTCAAGATGAATCGAAAATAAGATTTGTGAGGTAAATCAGGAAGACAGAGAGATTTAGGAGTAGAATCCAGAGCAAAGGGAAGAAACATTTCAAGAAAGCAAAATATCTTCTTATTACTTGTCGAAGATCTGAACAAGAGAAGAGTCAACTAAGATATCAACAGGAAGATCGAGGAGGGCCCGGAGATGTATATACGCTCTTCAAGAACATTGACAAGCCAAGAGTGTATATTTGATTTTGAAAATGTATATTTGATTTTGAAAAAACTGTATCAAGCGGCCTCACTACTCTTGTTGCCAATATTTTGGTAAAATCCGATGCATGCTTCTACCCTACTAAGGAGTCCAAATCATTCAGGCAGCCTCCCTTCTTTCTCCAAAATCAATGCTGCAAAAGAAGCATTAATCTCTTTTAAAGTTTCCTGTGAATTCATTCATTGGAACATTCTATTCCACTATTTTTTTGATAAAACATTCTATTCTACCATATGTCAACAATAACCTAAAATAGCCATAATCATCACATCTAGTGGTCGTTCAGATTAAAGACTGTCAAGCATTTCATCTCAACTCTCCCACCCAACAGCTCCATTATCTCCTCCATAAACGGCTGCCCAGCCATTCACTATCTCTTTCTCAACAGTTCTGGACTAAAATCCAACAAATTAGGGTCTTTATTCTTACAATTCTCATAACAGCCTTGCACTAAATTCCATCCTCCTTTGACATGCTCCAGCTACCACACATAAAAGT
Organism: Vitellaria paradoxa; assembly: GCA_019916065.1. Lineage (NCBI taxonomy): Eukaryota > Viridiplantae > Streptophyta > Magnoliopsida > Ericales > Sapotaceae > Vitellaria > Vitellaria paradoxa. The sequence continues at coordinate 25,241,911 of CM034243.1, forward strand.
CATTAGCTTTCCATTCAGCCCCTGGGCCTTGTCACCCACCATGGATATCAATGTATTCCACACTTCTTCCTTCTTAAATGTAATCTCCACAGACTGCTTGTCCTCTCTACCAATGGTTGGAAAATCCCACTCTTATGTCAATGGTCTCCATTGCTCCTTTTCTGCAAACAAATCTGAATAGAAATCCACAATACCTGCATGAACCTCATTTTCCCTTTCTAAAGTCCTAACCCTAACCATGATTTTCTCGATGTGGTTAAACCTTTAATCATTCATGGTCTTGCGAAAAAACTTCATGCTCCAATCTTTCAACCAAAAAGCTTCTAACACCAACAAACCTCCTCTATCTTGACTATCCTTGAAAATTCCTCTCTCAGCTCCACTCTTCTTCTGTCTTCAACTTCAGATAAAGGCTCCTCCACCTCCTTATCATCCAGTACAGCAAATCTCGACCAAAATTCTACACTTATCAAGTTCAATTCTCCCAAAACTCTCCTTGCTTCATGTAGTCCTATCTTCTTTAAGTCGCCTGATTTTGGAGGCAAAAACATAGCTAGGACTCCCGCTGATCTGATATATCCTCCCCACCACCTTGCTACTCTATCTTGGAAACCCTCAGCCAGTAGATATATATTTTCAAATCTAAAAGGCGATGGCCCCCTATTGACAACTCGACAATATAGGAAAATGATCGGAGGTCACCTTGGGCAATAACAATTGTTTCACTCCTAGGAATTGATCTCCCCATTCCCCTGAGAACAAAAGTCTATCTATTCTGGACCAACTTTTGGAATTAGACCATGTGTATGCTTCCCTAATAACGAGATATCCACCAATCCAATCTGATCTATAAAACTCAAGAACTGCCTCATTGAAGACTAAATAGTCAAACAACTTGCCCTCTCCTGAATGAATATAACGTAATTAAAATCCACCCAAAACGCCAAGGTTCTTCCCACCGAAGCCCATGTTCTAAGTACAGCCTATCATGATTGCATGTTGGTCCATGGCCTCCCGTGAACAACCATTTAAAGTCGCTCAGCACACTTTTGAACAAGCGTGAACCTGAAAAACTGTCCATCTCCTGATCTTCCAATGATAAACATTTGCTATCCAATACAATTATAATTACATCTGCACTTCCCACTGCCCGAAGGTTAACCACTTCCCCCATTTGCTCCCCTACAAACCCCTTAACCACGAGTCATTAATCTCCATTTTTGTTTCCTTTCAACACACAAGATTCAGTTTCCACCTTCTCAGAATTGCTTTGATCACAACCCTTACATCAACTCCATTCACCCACCTCACATTCTAACTTATGATTTTCAAATTATTGATTGCATGTTAAAACCAACCATTTATTTACCCTGCCTCCTGGACACTTTGTCCTCCCTTTATCATAATAAATTGAACCATCTAATAGTTCAGCTCCCTCCTACCTCTGGCTATGCCTACTTTGGAACTCATCTTCTCCTGGACTATCTTTTCTCTACCTTTCCTCTATAGCCCCAAAAAGTTTTGAGAATCTCTCCCTCAAAACCTTCATAAGAAATGCCCAGAAATTTCCAAAAAGCCTTAACTCTTCATAAAACCCAAATTGATGCCTTATCTCCATCCTCCCTGCAGCCTACAAGTAGCAGCCTAGGTTTGCCAACTCATTTCTTTCTGCCCCATCATTTAGCTTCACAAAATAAATTCTTTTAAGAGCTCCCCTAGCTTCTTTACAACATACTGCACCTTACCCCTATGACACTGTGTGCTAAATTTTCTATATTACTCAAGCAATCTTTTTTTTTTTTTTAATTTATAAATAAAGACAACTTTTATTAATGAAAAGAAAAATTGCCGGCATTAAGAAAATGCCAGCTTACTACACAACCATCCTTACTGAATGAAACAGTCATACTCTCGACAAAAGTTCAAAACAAATTCCCATCGGGCTCTGTACCTCTTTCTAACCAACTATGCAACATGGACAAAAACAAACTTTTCAATCTGTATAACAGCATCTCTGTTCCTTCAAAAATTCTCCTATTTTCTCTCCTTCCAAATCAACCAAAATAAACAAAAAGGAACAAGATACCAACTACCTACCAACTCTTCCCCTTATAAGAACTAATTTATAGCCCCACCAAGTGCTTAGTAAACTCTTCACATCCTTTGAGAACACCCACTTAACCCCAAAACTAGATAATATCAAATCCCACAACTCTTTTGTCCACAACTCCATGCAAAAAGAAATGCTGATATTGCCAAAAGCTTCCTATAACTAACTGCTACAGTAGAAACTGATCTGGACTTTGAAACATCCTCGCCAATCAAATCATCTGAATTACTAGTCAAAAATAAATATCCACTACTTATCAAATAATAGTAACAAATAACTAATTACAGTAAATGACAATAATTTTGCGGGGAGTTATGGGTAGGTTAAGTCTAACTTTTCTGGGAATTGTGTTGAATACCAGGAATATGGCGACCACTAGAATTCGATGGAGAGATAAGAAGCAAAGCAATTTGGAACGCGAGAGAGAGAGAGAGAGAGAGAGAGTGAGAGAGTAGAGAGTAAAGGTAGTAGTGGGCCGAAAGCTTAAATTTTTTCAACGCCAGACCCTCTAGAGGAAGAGGGGTTATATAGGTGAGGAAGCAATCCTTTAGGCGGGAATTAGGGCTTTGAATTCGTTATGTCCAGCCCTCATTCAACATACCTAGGAGAGGGTGAGGGTCACCCACTTAATTCTCTCTCCAGATTGGTTGGATGAATTCCAATGGTCTCCTGGTTCTAACCTCCAATCCATTGAATCTCTGATGATCCCACTAGTCATTAATTCGCTGAAGGAGTTCTCAGACCTTGTTCCAAGTCCAAGGAAAATGTATGCTAGGATTGTTGCCGCGAATGAGCTACCATCAATTGTTCTGTGCATAATTGAAGGTGATGCAACGTATGGGGTTCATCAATTGTTCTGTGCATAATTGAAGGTGATGCAACGTATTGGGTTGTGTAACGCAGGAAGGTATAACAACCTTAGGTTGTTTGAATGTGGCCCAGTTTACCCACAAATTTTAATGTTTTGAGTGTTAAAATTTTATTCATTAAACTTGACACCTACATTTTTCCCCCTGGGCTCCTGATGGATACTAGTAAGTTTAAATAAATGCAATCAAATCTAGTTTCCTTACTTCCAAGTCCTTCCAAGTCAAGTAAATTCAGTCGAAAATCAACAAAGGCAGATATTGTTCATCATTAACAAAACAAATCCAAAAATAAATAAATAAATCATATAGGGGTACCTGCAGCTTGAGAACACTAGTTTTCTCAGTAGCAGTGAGAACACCACCCTCGGACCGATCAGACAAAAACCCAGAAACCAACATAAACGCCGCAAAACCCATCAAAATGAATAAGAAACTCGACCCGGCACCCACTCCAACACCAACTGCCGGCCCCACGTAGAACCCACCACCACCACCAAACGGGGAAGGCCCATAGTACGGCACGGAGTAAGAAAAACCCGGACTGGTCGTCCTCGCGGAATAGCTCCTCGACGAAGAAAAGGACGACGATGATCGCGATGAAAAGGACTTGCCCCCCATCCTCCCGCCAGAAGCTGCCAGTGCTGAATTGGGATCGTACATCAGCAACAACCCCAACAGAACCGCCGTAATCGCCGGTTTCCGCAAAGCCTTCAGGGCTTTGAAGAAATTGTCGGCAACAACTTCGAGTGCGCTCAGAGATTTTCCCTCCTCCTCATTAACTAACTCAACAACACTCGCTCTCTTCGAGTTATTATTGCTCACGAAGAGGCATTTAACGACTACTCTGGAGGTTCTGCTGAATTTGACGGAGGGGGTTCTGATAAGGTTAGAAGGATTTTTGATGGGCTTAAAGGGCGATAATCTAATTGGGTGGGATAGAGGTGGGTTACATTTGATATTTGTTTCTAGCAAAAAAGGGGTCGCCATGAATTTGTGTGTGACTGGAATGGTGAGAATTGTTGTTCCGAGTTCTATGGGTGATTTGGGAGTGTTGTTGAGATATTTTAGAGGGGGTTTGAGGTTGATGGATGGTGAGGAGAAACATCCAGAAACCAGATAATGGAAATCTGGGTGCGGACCCAAGCAAGGGGTTGGGGACAAAGAATTGAACGGGCAATCTCTGGCCATGCAGCGGCCCTGAATTGCAGCCTCACACTTCTCCTCCGCCCATGGAAACGCTGTCGTTCACCTGATCAAACCTCCTGTTTGGAACTCGTAGAAGAGAGAGAAAAGACGGGTGATAAAGAAAATGAGAAGAAAATTGAAGGAAAATGTGTTATATTTTTTTTTTTATGATTTTTTATTTCCCTCCGCTCCAAAACCTAACAGTCAAATAAGGAGGAGAAATCGTAGGCGGTGAAAATGAACCCGTTGAGAAGGGCATTTGAATTAGACGATCATTTGATTGGGGACTTATTCTTTTTTAGAGAAGATGAAAAGGTTTACAGTATTTGTGGGAGATAAAAGATGTATATTATTTAACGAGAGATGTAGGAAAAGGAAAAGAAGTAAATAGGGATGATTCATTTACTTTTATTAATTAAATTTCTTTCACCCTCGGTTTAAAATATAATGAGTATAAAAAGTTTTAAAATTGTATTTTTTTTATTTTGTCATAGTTTTTTAGAAATGCATATCACAAATAAATATATTCTAAATTATATAATAATATTTTTTTGTCTTATTATTTATTTACTTTACTATGGGTCCCCTTTCTTATGTCTTCCAAACAAGTAATTAAATTTCATTCCTTTTCTTCTCTTCACCTATAATCTATTTAGTTCAAACTTTTGACTCAACTAATTAATTAGAAATAATATATACATTATTAGGACTTTTTAAAACTTTTTATCAAAGTATGAGTAAAGTTGTTTGTGGAAACAAATATCTTATTAAAGTTAAAATCATTTGTTCTATAAACTCCTTTCTAGTGTGAAAAAAAAAAAAGAGATAAAAATGTTTACTTAATCAATGACTTTAGTTGATATGTTAAAACATTATTTAATAAACAATTTCCATTTTTTTTCATGCCTATAAAATTATAAACTTAACTAAATTGCATATGCATTCAAGTAATAGAAATTTTAACTGTATAAGTACAAATTTATCCAACCATTAATAAATAGCCAATTTAATCAAATTATAAAAATAAAGTAATAAAAAAGCGAGAAAGATAAGTCTTAAATAACTAACTCATAATTTTTTTCTTTTTCTTTTCTTTTCTTGTCTTTTAAGAAAATATCATGAATAGATATTAACAAATGATGGCTATTGCTCGAATTTATAAATTATTTGAATTTGTGTACAATCTTACTTGAATTTACATATTATTTAGATAAGTGTTTAATTATCAAATGAAATAGACATAAGAACAAAAAATTAGCCATCTTTAATTACTTTATTCCTCGGATTTCATAACCTAAGGGGTGAATTAAATGAATCACATGCATTATACATACCAAACATAACCCTTGATTCGAGTCATTCAATTACCTTAGAGAAAACATCCACAATAAATAATAGTAAAATAATAATAACTAAGACTGAATCAAACCAGGTAAAGGCGCTCCGACATAAATCCCAATATAATTTCTAGGATTTATGGCCTTTACAACCATATTGAATAAATACAAATTAATACATCTCCAAATAATTAAACAATAAAAATTAGGTCTAACAAAAGAATCCAAACATGGTAGGGCTCACCTAAGTCTCGGGCTCTATACTTGCAACACAGTTTGTAGGTAGAGGTGCTCATGCCGAGCCATGAGTCAGAAAAAAATCAAACTGACCAAGTCGATTTTTTTTCTTTGAATCGAAATCAACCGTTATAAACGGTTAAACCACTCAAATTGGTCCGGTTACCTCTTTTATTTCTTTTATAAAATAATTATTAACTATAACTAATTAATTTTACATTCAAAAATACAAAAATAATCAAAATTCAAACATAATTTGACAACAATAATAACATAATTTCAATTTTGATTACTTGAAAAATAAAAGTACTAATAATCAAACCAAACCAAAAAATAAAAATAAAAATAAAAACACAACAATCATAAAGTTTATAACAACAGTAACATTAATACAAATAAGTTTAAAAAATAATAATAATAACAACTCGATTGCTCCATTACTCTTCTTGCCACATCAGTAGTCAACCATCAATATTGAGTAAAGGATGATCTTCATTCTTGAACAATAATTTTGCAAGAAAAACCAATTGATATACACATTAGAATTCATATAACAAAAATATTTAAATAAAAAAAATGTTAAACAATTTTACCTGATTCCATCTTTTTATTAGATATTTTTATATTTTAGTCTCCTACATATTTTATTTTTATATTTTAGTCTCCTACATATTTTTGTACCTTTTTTCCTTATTAATTTATTTTTTTATCATTTAAAAAGTATGTTTAGCGAGCAAACGAGTAAATAGGGACGAGGAAGATGATTCCACTATGTAACGAGGAAGGGTGTGGAGGAGATATTTATCCCCAAAATAGGGAGGGGGACGCGTAACAGATTGGCTAAATAGGGACGGGGACGGGTAATGGGATTCCCTCCTCATATCCACCACGTTGACATTCTTAATTTCATGCAAATAAATTTTTAAAATATGAAATTATCCACAGTTAATATATATCACTTATAAGTAGTCATTACTGATGGGACATATTTAAGATTATCCTTTTGCCAGGTTCCAACTCGATATTTGCATGCAAGTGGATGCTTATTATGAGATACAGTTGAAGTTATGATATTATTATCCCTTAAGGCTCGATTGGATGATGCTAAAATTTCAAGGGATAAGTTTTAGAGGGGTATAAGATAAGAGGGGGCATTATTTTTAGAGGGTTGGCCCACATTAATGTGATGTTTATGAGGTGGATAACTTTTGACTTGATTTGGATGTTTTATAAATAAGAGAGAGTGAATGATGAAAAAACAATCAAATGACTCTTTTGCCCTTGTGGTGTTCCAAACTTGATTACTTATTAAATTAAATATTAAATTACAAAACCCACTCCATTTAATTATTTTTGGACAATTTGAAGTTATATTATTTATTTCATTGAAAATTTAATTTTTTATAAATTTATTTAAACAAATTTTTTTTTTTGAATATGTACTTTTGAATGGTTGATTATTATCTAATTTTATTTTTAATTATATTTATTTTGACTTGTTGGCTATCTATTATTTTTTTACTAGCATTATATTTATTTTGATCAAATTAATGAGGGCTAAAAATACCAAAATAATAACATTTTCCCCCGGATAAATTTTCGGCTGGGGTCGAGGCCGCCTAAAACTTATTCGAGAGAGACCGCGCGCGAAGGAAAGCCAAGACCCGAGAAGGGGGGGAGTGGTTGCCAAATCATGGCATAAGGTGGGACCCACCGACAAAGCCTTTAGCCCTTGGCTTTCCCCGCATCCAAGCGGGTCCTTAAGAATATGGAGCATCCATGAGATGCAAGTTTGACGTTAGACAAATAATAATTATTATTGTGGTTGATGGCTCTACATGCATAGCTAATTATTATTAATTTGTTGTAAACCAATAAAACAGTGAAGTTGGTAACCCTATGTGCTTAGCTAAGTGTCACTTTTACCAAAATAAAGTTGGGGTAAATACAGCCGTATCATTTGCATCTAAATTTACATTTTGGTTTATATTGATGCATGAATTATGTGTAATCCTAAGCTTGTAAACTCATGCGCCCATACGCAATGTTTTACTTATTGGGCAAGTTCGTCCTTTCCATATTTTTTGTAACTCTATTAGAGATGGGCATCTTAGTTGACCCATTCAAATCCGATTCGTTACCCGAGCCGATTGGATGTGAGATTTAAAATTTTTTTAGAGATCGGATTAGATTTGGATTTTATTTAAAAAAAAATGGATATCGAATCGGAATGAGGATGGGACTGCCTCCGTCCTGATCTACCCTGAATCTAATATTCAATTCGAATCTGTACTGATCTACCCAAAAAAAATCCGACAGATCCAGACAGCCCCATTTGGATATGGATACTTTTTGGATGTTCAAGAAATTAGGATTAATGATTATGTTATGAAACTTTGTATTTGCTACTTTGAGTTGAGACAATGTTGATACTTTAGAATTATGTATCAATTGGTGAAATAGTGTTTTGGTAAAATGTTAGTTTTTGAGATATTTATATATTATTTTGATGAATTATTATTATGATGATATTTATGTATTATTTTAGTTTTAGAGATGAATTAGTTGGTAATAATAGGTTACATATGCAATTAAGTTATATATCAAGTTAGGAGTAAATTCAAAGGTGGATGAAGGATTCAAATTTTTGAATATCCACCAATATATCTGTTCTTCATTTGGAACAGAGATGGAGATCCAAAAAAAATATCAATTCAGATTTCGGGGCAGAATTGGAGGCAAATAGAGAATTCGGAGTTCAGATTTAAATATTGTCATATCCACCTCCGATCTTTCCCGTTACCTAAACTCTACGAGGCTAAGGGCAGTCAAACCACGTTGAGTTAATTGATAATCGGTTGGACCTTGTTGTTGTTTACTTTTTTCTATCTCTTGTATGTGATTTTGTTGACAAGAGCAGTGGGCCTTTGAAATTTATATACATTTGTATTATTATTTCATGATCAGACAATATACATATTGCTCACGGTCATGAATTATTAATCCTTATTGTTCATGATGCGTTCCAGTTGAAACGGCTGCATTGTTAGTTGCCCAGATGCCAACTCTTTATTTTTATTGTTATATTTTTTATGTGAGAATGAGGACTGAATTTATAGTGTCAAGTTACTAATTATTATAAATATTTGTATGCGTTTAACGTCGATTGTGATGTGTATCTATAATCCTTTGATTTTAACCCAGCTCCGGAATAAGTCATCATCAATTTTAACTACACCCATAATCTGGTCTCTACAACATATGAACGAATTCTGTGACATGGAATCCAAATAAACATAACCATAAAGGCTTATATGGTCCGATTAATTAAACAATTCTTCATCAAAGATATGGCCATAAAAGATTGCCCTGTCTTCCCATTTTTGATCCAAACACATCCTTAAATTAAGGGTTACATTTCACACCTTGTACGCAATAAACCTTACATTTATCATTAAGTTTTAAACTGGCCTTTTGTTAATGTCAAGTGTCCATATGTTCTAAATTTTCATCAATAAATCCAATGCAAAATCGCCTTAACTTGACCATAAATGAAATAATTGATTGCTACAATTTAAAATAGGACTAACATTAAATAGGACTAACATGAAATTCGGACAGTCATATACCCCATATGTAACCAACACAATAAGGCCTAGTATGGTATAAAAGAATAGAATTGGATAATTATTCTCATAGTACCATTTCATTTTTATTTCCTCAAATAGATTGGCATTTCAAATAAGCATGAAGTAGTATTTCAAATTAGCATATCAAATACGGTAATGGAATTGAAATGTGGAAATGAGCAATCTATTCTCATGTACCAAGCAGAGCTATGATTCTAAAGGCTACTAAAACCCAATGCCGGGCAATGAATGCCATTCAACCCAGATAAACATAACCACACTATGGTCATCAGAGAGAGAGAGAGAGAGAGAGAGAGAACACAAGCTTTAAAATATAATGAGAAAAATGCCATGTCGCTAGTAACCGAAAGCAGAGGGAAGGTGATAATGCTCCAAAGCATTTCAAAATCTGTCTCAACTAACAAAATCTTGCGCAACGCCAGGAACCAGATTGGGAACACCAAAAGACTGCTCCTCCACAACTAAAACGCAAGCAACTCCCCCCAAAAAAATCCCCACTACTTGGTTTGCAATAACAGTAGAAAACTCATTTCTTCTTTCCACCCTTGGCAGCATCACCGGCCTTAGTCTGCATCCGAGGTTAAAGTTCACAAAGTCAGAAGCTAACACCTTTCTTTAATTATTTACTTTCATTTTTTGAGTTGGGGTGTGGGTGTAGGTGTGGGTGTGTGAGGAAAGAACGGAAGAAGCAACCCCCACAAATTTAAAGAATAATCCTTCTACCTTTTTAACTCCACGGATTTTCTTAGCTCGGTTCTTCCTTTCCTTCAGTTGCTTCCTTGACTTCTCAACCTTGGTATCAAGTCCATTCTACCATTGCAAGGCTCATGTTAAAAGAGTATTGTGATAAATAAGAGAGAGCATATGAAAACACAATCAACATCAACGGTTTTCCTGGCCTCCACAGGCAGGGTAGACCATAAAAAGAACAAATAGTGAATGAGATTTAAGTAAAAAAGATAAGGGGAAAAGGGCGTTAACCTTGGTCTAAGATTAAAAATGTCATAAAGCATGTGATGCTTTTGCGAAGAGAGCAATTCATATCACTCATGTCATTTCACACCATTTGCTGACAATTCCGATAATTTATAATCTGTTTTTTTTTTTCTTTTTTTCTTTTTTTTTTTGTTTTAAGATCAGTCTGATGATTTTCTGACCTAGGTTTTCAAAATGCTTCCTCCATGAATATGGGAAAATAGCAACCACAAGAAATAGTTGGAAGACAGGCAAGTTTGAAAGAATAACTTGAGAAATTCCCAGCAACCAAATTAATATAATGACAGCATCAAATTCCCCCCCCCCCCCCCCCCCCCCAAAAAAAAAAGAAGAAGAAGAAGAAGAAGAAAAACAGCAAGGGAAAAATGGACAGAAGACAAGCAGCAAACATTTAGGGTGTGTTTAGAGTGAAAAAAAGTGAGGTAAAGTGAGATAAGTTGTGAAATCGTAATTTGAGCAGTGAAATAAAAATGAATAACTTTTAGAGGTTTTCAGATATTTTCAAAAGTTTATAGCAAATCATACGGAGCCTTAATGATCCAGATACTGCTCAGTGAAACAGGCAGAATTTTCAATTGCATTTTGTGCACGTTATTTTGAATCTCACCTCGCATACAAGATGTAAAAGTAAATAAAAAAATGAAGAGACAGCATTTGCCAATTAGGCATAACCCTTTTATGTTTAATATGGCTCTCTATTAACCTATTACCACAACATATGGCTATTGGAAGGAAACAAGTACGAACAATTGAGTCCAAGCTGTGAAACCCGTAAAACAACCAAGCCAAATTTGAGCATACTTAGACTCTTCAAAATTATAAAATTATAACGTGTTCTATATTTGTCAAAATGACAGTATTTGTCCGCTGTTCAAAGAGTACCTAGATCAAAAAAATACAAAAATAATAAAACAAATTTAGACTAGTGTTTGACAGTGAAGAATTAGTTGTCTATCAAAACACAGGCATGACATCTTAGAAGGATACATGCTTCTTGGCCACAGAGCAACCAATATGTTAGAAATCAAGCATTTACTGGATGTCATCAAATCGTATAATACGTAAAGCACTTGCCACTTGCCTCCACAAAAAAATAAAATAATTACTGGTTTTCCTCTTTAATAAAGCAAATTTTAACAATACATATTCAAGGTATTTGCAATCAAACACACGAATCTTATTTTGCCCTTTCCTTCTAATAAGCCAAAGATTCAGATAATTTTCCAAAAATAGTTTGTCCAATTGCTCTTCCCTTTCATTTAAAACAAAAAATAAAGTATAAAAAAAAGAAGGAAAATTTTATATTCTTTAGAACTTGTGCCAAGCACTCCAATGGCTAGCTCAAGTGGTTAGGAAGCTAAGGTCAAGTGCAAGGAGCATGAGGCTTCAAATTCAACCCCCATTTGGCACTACGGTCCCTTGAGGGCCATCCAATGGACAAAACTCTGCTTTACCCAGTTATGCAAGTGGGGATATAGAAGGCCTTCAGGGCTTACAAATAAAAAGCTAAGGTTTTGCCTGTTATTACAGAAAAAGGAAACAATACAAGTGAAATCAAAAAGGAAAACAAAACAATACAAGTGCCCCTATTTCAACCAAATGAATCGCTAAAAGGCCACTAAACAAAGTTTTTCTTGTAAACAAAATCTTTCATAATTCCATTTAGATAGAAAATAGCCACTAGTAGTAGAAAAATTGAGCAAAAATATGGATTTCTGTTTTATATGAAGAAAACAATAGTACTTACATGGCCATTATTTAATCGGATATAGTGAATGATATAAAAAATTTTTCATATGAAAAATGAAAACCAATATTATTCCACAAGAATTCCTTTTCCATTATATTCTAATATCTAACATGCAAAGCAGGCAGAAAACAATATTTGAGCCAAATACACTATATTGTTCCACAGGTGTTCTTTTTCCATTATATATTAATATCCAACATGCAAAGCAGGCAGAAAAACAGTATTTCAGCCAAATAAACAAACATATACTGACAAAGTAAAATATATAGGAGAAAGACCATTAACCTTGAGATTTGGATTTATTTATCAAAAAAAAAAAAAAAGCCGTTGAGATTTGGAATTAACGATAAATTTTAGCCCAAATTGAATTCAAGGAAACAGCATATCCAACATTTCGATTAGCAAGAGATATAATATTGAGTTAAAACCATAACAAAGAAAAAAAAATAACATAAATAAACATACAGAGTGAAAAGACTAATAGTAAAATTTACCCTGATAAGTCTGTATTTGGGCTCATACTTTTTCGCATTCTCAACAGAATCATAAATCAAACCAAACCCTGTCGATTTTCCACCTCCAAAATGGGTCCTGAACTTGAAAACAAAAATTGCATTTGGGTCCTTCACCTCATACATTCTAGACAACTTCTCCTTCAGCTCGGCCTTCATAAAAGAAAATGTATACACGGAAAAAGAACCCAAATTCACTCAAGAAATCCAAAACCAACCCAAAAAAAAAAAAAAAGTAAAAGACAAAAACACGGGAAAAACTGAGATTCAAATTCAGGACCTACCTTGGAGACGTTGGGTCTTCCAGGATGAAGAACGTCAATTATCTGCATCAGTCAAAATAGATAAAACCCAAAAAAAAAAAAATAACAAGTGAAAACAATTCAGCTAGGTTTGGATAATTAGAAAGTGCGCAAATAATTCAAGCAACTAAAGCTTTCAAATCTCAAAATAGGGCTAAAAAAATCCATTATAGCGATAAAAGATATTCTCATTTCTTTGGAAAAAAACGAAATCAAAAAAAAAACAGAAGATCCAAAAATTTTTCGTATTCTAATCTTCTTCTTCTTCCCCACCTACACCCATTTATCGACATCAAAGGTACGTATAGATAAACAGGCATTATACATATGAAGTACACGTATGAAAGTAAAGAGCACGTACGAATTGCTTCCGAGAGAGAAGCCTGTTGGTCATGAACTTCCTGGTACGGATGGTCACAGCCTTGTCAGCCATGGCTTGTGCTACAATCGGCTACAGTGTGTAACACACGAGGAACCCACAGGAAGTCGCCAAAACACAACGGCAGCAGCAGCAGCGGCGGCTAAAGGGGGGGGGGGAGAGAGAGAGCGAGAGAGAGAGAGAGAGAGAGAGCGCGCCAGTGTATAAGTAAAACCCTAGATATTTGACTTCACGAAAGTGGGTCGGGTCAGTTCGGATTTGGGGTTCCGAAAAGTGACGGACCAGCACGACTGGTTTATGATTTAAATCCGACAAGTGGCGAGCCGAGACCCAAAAAAAGGTCAGAGCCATAGCCGGAGACTTTTTTTTTTTTGTTTTACGGATGATTTAGGAATAAATTTTGTAATTACGGCGGAGGAAAAACAAATTCGAAAAATACGGTTAATGAGAAACCGCTTTTCAAAAGCGCGGTTGTGGACCATACCCTGAAGAAGAAAATCGCGATTTGAGATCACGGTTGTTGAAGAACCGCGCTATCAGATCGCGGGTTTGATTTCATTTGTATACATGAAACGCAGTTTCAAACTGCGGTTCTTGGAACAACCGCGCTATGAAATAGCGGTTCTTGGGCAACCCGATTCACCAGCGGTCACCAACCTGATTCAGCAGCGGACATGAACATAATGAAGCGCCATTTGAAGTCGCGGTTCTTGAATCCCATATACCCCGATTGGTTCTTGAATCGCATAACTCACGATTCACTCACTGTCTCAGCTGGTCTCAATCTCTCTCTCACTCTCACTCTCAACCCTCACTGTCTCAGACGCTTGGCGATCTCCAGCACCACCACCATCGCACGCCGCACACAGCACCAGCTGGTCTCGCTCAGCTCTCTCACTCAGCGCTGGTGCCCTCATTGGCTTGCTCTCAGCTCATCTCTCTCATCCCTCACTGTAAGTTATTTCTTTAACTTGTGATTTGTGATTCTCAGCTTAGGACTTTACTTCTCACGTATTTGTTCATTAGACCCTGAGCAATTTTTCTGACTTCCAACATTTTATTTATCTTTGCCTACCCTTTCCCCCTTGTTTGCGATTTTGATGTTTAAAAAAAAAAAACAACTGATAATACGGTGTAATGGAACACATCTACATTTGATATATATATATATATATATATATATATATATATATATGCTTGCGTTTTGTTGAGGAATTTAAGCCTATCAGTGTCTGTTATTACATGGTAGTAATTTATTTATTTTTTTTTCTTTTTTTGGGCATTGAAGTAGTAGTGTTTAATTTTTGGTATGAGGGTTCTCCTTTTCATTAGCTAATGATATGTGAAATGGGAAATCTCTGTTTTAGTTTGTAGATCTATAAAGGAGGGTGGAGTGAGTTTTTGGAGTCTTGTGAAATTCAATGATGCTCTTTCAGAAAATTGTTGCGGAGATATGAGTATGAAAAAGATAGTTTGTGGCTATCAGTGGTGCTGATATGGTGGTGACTGGGGAGATTGGACTACGATGGAGAGGTTCAGAGGTTATAATATAGCTCATGGAAAGGAATTAGAAGATTGTGGAATGATTTCAAGAAGTCTACTTGTATCAAAGTAAGGAGAGCTAATTGAGTTAAGTTTTGGGAAGATGCACGATTAGATGGAAGAAACTTGAAGGACATGCTCCTGATATTGTTTGATCTGAGGGTGAATAAGTTTGCTTTAGTTGAGTGCAAGTCCATGCAAGGAATTTGTGTAACTTTGAATTTTACTTTGCAAAGAAACCTTCAAGAATGCGAGGTTCCTATTTTTTTTTTTTTTTAATGTATTTCAACTTATGCATTCTCAAAAGGTAGGGACTGAGAAGGATGGGAATAGATGGAGATTGACTAAGTCAGAGTATTTAATATATGCGTAATTACTGTCGATGGAAAACTAATTCGAAGAATACGGTTAATGAGAAACCGCGCTTTGATACCGTGGGTATGGTGTTCTGAGCTGCCCAAGAAACCGCGCTTTGATATCACGGTTATATATGAACCGCGCTTTGATACCGCGCCTATAAAAACCTAGCTTTGGTGGATGAACTGCGCTTTGATACCGCGCTTTCGTACCGGTTATGGATAATCCGCGCTTTGATACAGCGGTTATTCAGAACCGCGCTACGAAAACGCGAGTATGTGCCCTACATATACAATCGATCCACAGCTCCTCACCAATCAATCTCTCTCTCAGTCTCTCAGCCTCTCGGTCTCACTCTCACTCTCACTCTCACTCTTACTCTCACTCTCGTTCTTCTTTCTCAGCCTCTTGGTCTCACTCTCACTCTCGTTTTAATTATTGGACTTGCCCTGCCTAAATTTCTTTCAGTACTCCTAGTTGCCCGATTGTATGTCAAACATCAAATCTTGGAATACCATTTTCCAATAGATTCAAAGTATTTTGATATCTGCGGTTGAAATGTGGCCTGACCTCATCAGGGTGTCTATGGTTCATTGTTGGCTCTCTGTATATACTGTGTATATATGAACACAATATTACCTTTAAAGAACTTTTTTTTTTTAAATCACCAACAAATTTAATGAATTAATGTCACATATTTGATCTCTTAATGGAAAATATATAGTTCATGGAAATTTGCCGAGGTGGCAAAGTCATCAAAGCATTTTGTGGGCATCTGCAATATCTTTGAAATGTCCTTTGAAGCATTTTTTCAAAGTTCACGTGATTTGATTTGTGATATATATATATATATATATATATATATATTTCTTTATTTAACTGCAAAAAGAGAATCTATTCTTACATCTGCTAAATTTCTCCATTAATATGGTACATGCTTACATGGATAGCTCAAAATAGGGGATTTTATTCTATATTGCTTGCTTTCTCAAGCCCTTGAACTTTCTGAGTTACCATGAAGCTTTTACAAGTGCTTTTTTTTATTTTAATTCACACCCTCTTTTGCATTTTGTCATTAACAACAATGTTGCTTAGGAGACAGTGAATCCATAAGCTATTTGCATGCAGCCCAATTTTTTTTTTTTTTTTTTTTTTGAAAAACTCATAATTGAAACATTGTTTCCCAAATGTATTTTGGTAAACTAAATGTTTTCTAATTTTTTGACACTTTGAATCTATATGCTAAAGTTTATGGTGCTGTCCCTCAAGATAATTATGAAGGGTATTTCCAATTCTAGTGCATGGCAGTATACGCTGATATGTAGTGGTGTTTCTAATATCAAAGAATCATGTATCTTAGCAAAACCTAGTGGGCTGTGGCTCCGATTATTACAGGCGACATTAAACTTGCGTCGGATTTTCAATTCATTGATGGTGGAATTTAGATTGAAATTGGAACTTTATGTTTATAGGAGGCTAGTTTGGTTAGAACAGTGTTAGAAGAGGACTTGAAGTTTCTTACATGCCAGCACTGGGGCTGCCTAGTTCTTCATGTGTCACTCATTTTTCATCAGGCATATTTAGTTTTGGGGTGTATTTCTAGATTGCTACTATTTGATATTTGAGTGTGAGTCTTGATGCAATAGTAAGGTCACTCCTTTGTGACCTAGAGTTTGTGAGTTCAACATTTGAGTCAATGGGATAGGACTTCCCAAACCCCATAACACATATAGGCAGCAGTCTTGTGCATTAGGCCACAATTTTTTTATTTGATATTATTTAGCTGAAATATTGATTATTTATGATGAAATTAATGTACCAAGATCCCTTGCCAATGCATAATGAAGTTTTGTTTAATATTTCTCTTTTAACTTTTGGTACATTTAGAGCCTACACAGTCACACTTTTGGTTGCCTCCCCCATTTTTTCTTTCTTTGTTGTTTTCTGGTTCTTGCTTATTTAGTTTCTCTCTAATGTGAGATTGTGCTTTTCCTATTCTAACTACAAATGGATCCTGGTTCATGGCAATTTTCCTAGGTGGCAAAGTCATCTAATTTAATTAATTATTATAAATAATTTTGTAATAATTATATTATTTATTAAAAATAATGTAATAGAATATTTTCATGCGATTTCAATTATCTGCTAAGTCAAAATAAATTAATATATTTTACTTTATTATTTAGTAAAAATAATTCAATGATATTCCTATGAATTAAATTACCTAATCTAATTCAGTTAGTTGTGTTTATGCTCAGATGAATCGAGATCACTCTCAATTAGATGCAGGTTATGTTGCAATGCATATACATGAATTAGTGAAGAAGGATCCATCAGTCTCAGCTGCTTTCTTAGCTTTAGTAGTGAAAAATCAATTCCAGTACATAATATCAGATAGCAAAGCATGGGCTGCAAAACAGAAGGCAATAGCTAGCATTTTTGGTGATTGGGATGAATCATACAGCAAGTTGCCTGTATTTCTGAATGCAGTGCAGTATTATAATCCGGGCACCGTTGTCGAGTATCGCCACCATCCTGGACCAGTCGCGGGTACCGCCATCTTACAGTATGTCTTTTGGGCATTCAAGACGTCTATCGATGGCTTCCAATTTTGTAGACCCGTCATAATAGTAGATGGCACTCACCTGTATGGGAAGTATAAAGGGAAGTTGCTAATTGCTATGGGGAGTGATGCTAACCTTCAAATTTTTTCACTAGCTTTCGCTGTTGTAGACGAAGAGTCATTTGAAAGTTGGTACTGGTTTCTACACAACTTAAGGAGACATGTAGTCCCAAATAGGCAAGGCTTGTGTTTGATTTCTGATAGGCATGGTGGCATTACCAGTACTATAAACACCCCCAACTCTGGGTGGGGGCCCCCCTATGCCTTCCATAGATTCTGTTTGAGGCACGTGGAGGCTAATTTTAAAAAGAATTTTCCTGGCTCCCATTTAAATAAGCTGATGTCTCATGCTTCAAAAACCCCACAGATTCATAAGTTTGATTCGATAATGGAACAGATTAGAGAGCTGAATTTAGATGCGTGGAAGTATTTAATGGAGATCCCCAAGGAGCAATGGACAATGTCTCATGATGGAGGCTTGAGATATGGGAATGAGACAACGAACATTTCTAAGTGTTTTAATAATGTCATGCGTGGTGCCAGATCGTTACCTATTGCAGCATGTGCCCAGTTTACCTTCTACAAAGTCATGACATACTTTTGTAATAGAAATGAAGTTTCGGTGGCAGCTCAGGACGCCGGGGTTCGACATCCGCCAGCAATCTTGGAATTGATTGATAAATACCAAGGATGTGCTCGAGGTCACAGAATTGTGCGATTTAATCACATTAACGGACTGTATGAGGTAACGACGGGCCAACGTGTAAATGGGGGTGGGCATGTACAGGTGATTTCTCTGAAGGATCAGACTTGCACATGTGGTAAATGGCGCAATCGCCGGATCCCATGCTCGCATGTCATTGCCATTTGTGAGGAACGTCGTTATGATTGGATGGCTATGATTTCAACTGAGTACAGCATTGAGGCCTATGTTAATACATATGTTCCTCGTTTTCATCCCTTACATGATCCAAAATATTGGGAAGTGCCAAATGTCCCAACATTCATCCCGAATCAACGTCTGAAGCGACAAAAAGGAAGGCCAATGTCAACTCGAATTACCGACGAGATGGATAGGACTGAAAGTTCAACTAAGCTGCGGTGTGGTATTTGTCGTGCAGAGGGTCATACTAGGCGGAACTGCCCCGAAAAAGCCGCGCGCTAGTTAGTTTTTTTATTAAATGAGATTTGTAATTTATACGACTTTAATCTATCTTGTTCTGTAATTTGGAAGACCACGAATTATTCAGTTATGTAATTTGTTATGTATGTTGTAAGACTTTGAATGTTATTCAGCATTTTAACTATTTTATCACTACTGATTTATATAATTCTTCAAATTTTTAATGCTTATTACGACATTTACAACTGTTGGTAATTTTTGGCCTTTTATGTGTAGGTTATGGATCCTCCATTCGATCAGGATCGTCCTTTGTTATCCCTAGGACCTCGTGATACATCTGTACTACGTGCACAGCTGAGACATAGATCGACAGTTATATGGGATGGCGAGGTATGTTTCTAACTCCGTTTCTTCCATTTGGTTTTTCTTTATCACACAACTGTGTAATGCTTATTATGATTGTAATTTTTTCATTACTCAGGAGTCCTCTGTACTTGATCTTCGTACTGGCCAGCACCTCATGAGAGACCTCACACGGACTCCCAGGGATGCCCGCATTGTTGACTACCTTGTCAGGGCAGGAGTGTATGGGTTTTACCGCTTGGGTTGTATTTAGTTATACAGGGCTTTGATTACAGCACTAGTGGAAAGATGGCGAGTTGAGACCCACACTTTTCATATGCCAATCGGTGAGTGCACCATCACATTGGAGGACATTAGTGCCATCACCGGATTGCCTGTTGATGGGATGGCTGTTACTGGCGTTGATATCACTCATAAAGTGCATGCGTGGCCTGACATAGTCCAGGGCCACCTAGGCATTGCCCCACCTATTGACGCTATCAAAGGGAATGCGATCAAGTTCAGTTGGTTGCTCCAGTACTTTAGACATCTCCCGGCCGACGCCGACGATGCTGATGTCCGACGGCATGCACGTGCGACCACATTCATGTTGGATGGAGGATGCCTGTTCCCCAACAAGTCCCGTAGCTTGATCCCGTTGATGTATCTACCGTTGCTTGACGATTTAGATCGTGTTGGCCAGTATAGTTGGGGAGGAGCAGCATTAGCTTTTTTATACCGGGAGATGTGCAGGGCCTCAAGGACACGGGCGAAAGAGATGGCTGGCCCCTTAGCCATTCTCCAAATTTGGGCATGGGAGTGGTTCACTATATTCAGACCTATTGTTGAGCATCGAGGTAGACGAGCCGACGCACCACAGCATGAGGAACTTTATTTTGCGCAGCCCAATGATCCAGATGTGGCAGAAGCAGCCGATCAACCAGCAGTGGCACCTCAAGTAGCAGGGCATGTCCCTTTAGTTGGGCCAGCCGACCCATATGGTTGCAGGCATGACCAAGTTAAATTGGCTATTGTATTTATATTTGCTATATAGTGTTTCTTGGTTTCAAAACTATCTACTAAATATATTTAAATTGGGACAACAGGTGGCATGAAGGGAAGGCCTTGACATCTTCGCGTACTCTCGTTGAGTACAGGGACCAGTTGGACTTGATGGTGGAGGCACAGATGACATGGCAGCCATATCCAGCAGATCTAGATGTCCCAGCTCATGACCGAGAGATCTGGCGGACGAGATCACCATTGATATGCTTTGACATCGTCGAGATGTATTTGCCTGATCGCGTTATGCGCCAGTTCGGGATGATTCAGCACGAGCCCCAGAGTTGTGATACATCTCTCGGATTACACGCTATTGATCGACGAGGTAGGGCTGGCACCGACTGGAGTATCACGCATGCTGATCATGTCGCTGCTTGGAATGATCGTAGTGCGCGGGTGGTCACTGGTGACACATTTATAGGTCGGATGGATCGCAGTGATCCTTATATGCAATGGTTTGATCAGATTACTAGGCACCCTATTGGGCCTCCCCGCGATGTGCCTCTCATCGGGTCCCAGCCGGTTGTTGCCACGAGGGAGATATTAGTAAAAATCTATTCTTATTCCACGTACAATGTATATTCCTGCTATGTATGATGATTTGATAGATTTTATTGTAACTCTTTGTAAATTTTTTACAGGTATGGACTGCAGCCATGGCCACACGGATTGCAGCAGAGCTTTTCACTTGCACTGATATGGCAGAGGTACATCAGTTAGCGACTAGATTGAGGACGGCTGGTCAGAGGACTGTTGTAGTGCTAAATGAGGAGCACCGGATCGGAGAAGACTTTATGCGACCCAGGGCAGACACAGCTAGACCGTCTAGCTCAGCTGGCGATGGACCGCTGGGCTCAGCAGGACTTGGACTTGGAGATGTCGCCGGACCATCTACCTCAGTCCCCTCATCAGTTTATGCGGGGGGTGGACCTTCTGCTTTCACTGGGGGTAGCCCATTGATGCCACACAGTACACCTACTGACTTACCGAGCATCGATGACTATACAGTGGTCACTGAAGATACGGAGGCATTACCATCACATGACTTGCAGTTTGTTACGCCGACTTCGCCACCGAGCAGAGTAGTTCGACCATCCCTGATGATGTATGTGCGGAGGAGGAGGACTAGACCTCGGTTTCAGACTGACATGGAGCTGAGTCGTGTACAGTTAGAGGACCCCCTAAGTCAGGCACAAGGGACTGAGCCTCCGACCGAGCTAGAGCTAGTGCAGCGACGTAAGAACCCAGTGCGAAATCGAAAGGCTCCCAGCTGTGGCACAGATTAGTATGTTGTTATGAAGATCGTTGCTCAGTAGATGGCCAGGATGTTGGAAAAGAAGATATTGATAGGGTTCATGACGCTAATGACACAGAGCTTGTAGGATAGGACAATGATTTTGAGGTAGCACGCAACGAGACAGTAAATAACATGGACTCTTTCGTATTGATATTCTCAATGTAATTATCCTCTAGATATGATTTATGCTGTCATTTGGAACGTGGGAAATGTAATTTTTCTTCAATGTTGATGTGATTCCTAACTCTACGTATAACTATTGGTTTTACTTAATTTTTTTATATTTCTGATTCTTTAATTCTGAAAATTTGCAGAAGCAAGCTTTGGAGCCTGAGCAAGAAAACGAGAAAGCATGCAAATAGATTGATCCAAGCCGTATTACATAAATTTAGGTATGATAGCACATCTTGTATACTGATTAGAGTCCTAGCATTTGCATATGATTCCTATTTCTATTGGTTCATTATGAGTCAATGTAACTTAGTTAGCCTAGAACAACCCAGAAATATTAACTTAATTCCTACACACAATGATTAAGTGCCTGAACATCAAACTCAAAAGTTTTTCTTGGAGTGCTGGTTTATATTTGTATTATTCATTTAAACTAACCCCCTTCCCCTGCCTGGGCGGGCACAATCTTTAAAAGACAACCTATATCTTTAATGGGATACAATGTAAAGAATAACTTGATATTGTAGGAGGCAAAAATCATTTGCAGATTCCATCAATGAACAATTTTCTGCTCTCATATTTTTCTTTCATACCATTAAAACCAAATAGGCCTTTGAAACACAATGTGCTGAGTGGATTAGAGAATAGCTTGCATTAAACTAACCCTTTGTATCCCTGTGCCCTCTAGGTGTAGATATCTGGAAATTACCTTGTTTCGAGATTGAAATCCCAGGACCCTGCTTGAAGTTATGGAGTGAAAGGTACTGTGACTACCGAAACGAGATGCAAGATGCTTTGAATTCAACAAATGAAATAAAGAATGATGCTACTAATGCAGTGATCAAGAGATACAAATAGGTAATAACC
Source organism: Vitellaria paradoxa (assembly GCA_019916065.1). Lineage (NCBI taxonomy): Eukaryota > Viridiplantae > Streptophyta > Magnoliopsida > Ericales > Sapotaceae > Vitellaria > Vitellaria paradoxa. Next base: position 25,264,622 of record CM034243.1, read on the forward strand.
GATTCATGGTTTTTACTTTTAATTTATTTTTAGCCGCTCGTTGATTATCATTGCCTACCCTCATTTCATTTAGTCGGGAAAAAGGCAAGGGCTTAATTGAGTTGGGCTTTTGTTGATTGTCATTGTTTGAATTCAGTTGCTATATGATGCTGTGGAGTTTGAATTAAGTACTTGGAGGATCGAGGATATATATACAATGAGACTCATGCAATTTATCACGTGACTTATGATTATGCAAAGAGCCGTAAAGATGTCAAAAAATGCAACTTTGCTTGGAAAGTTGCTTGTCCTGCCCTCACTAAACTTTATGCTTCGAAACAGAGTGAAAAGCACATTGTTTGTTCAACATCTGTTCTGCACGAAGTGCTGAATTGATGGGCTAGCTACAAGGAGTACAATGTTTCATTGGATAAAAATGTATCAGTTTATGGTATAGTTTATTAAAAAAATTGATGAACTTCAGCTATTATTATATTTTTATTTTTTCAAATAAAATTATAAAATTGTTCATGGATGGGGTTTGTCCATAATATTATCAGCTTTGCTCTTTGTATGTCTCTAACTTGCTTATTTCGTGGGCTATAGGTTAGAAATTTAGAGATGTCTTGTTTTGTATGGAAAGCCTTCATTGCTTTCTCAATGTATCTTTTTTTTAATTTTAATTATTATTTTTATTTTTTTGGTAATATGTGAATGCATGAATTTCATTCAATTTTTTGAGATGGGGGATCTGTAGCATAGTTACCTTGCAATTGCAAATTCTTTTTATGAAAATCTTACTCACATAATGATAACTTTCGTCTCCTCATTTCTATATTCCACTCGCATCATCATAGTTGTCATTTTTAAATAATATTTTCTAGTTAATTCCATCACTTGGGCTAACATGATACTATTTGATTGTATTGGCTGTGTAGATAGTTCTTTCTTTTTTGTATGTCCTTCTCCTTAGCTGTTGAAGCACTTCATGCATTTATACAAGAAGAATCTGAGCACAAGTAAGTTACATTTCAATTAGCAAATGATCTATTATTGTAATTTCCATTGGATAATTGTCTTATATGATCTTTGTATATGTTCACTTGTTATTTATTTATGAATATCATCTTGTTTTCCATGAGTGGTAAACAGTCAAATTCTCATTTCACGTCTGAACTCTGAAGCTTACATTTGGTTATCAATTATTTATTTTACACATGGCATGCCATTTACCAATAATAAGGTATACAAAAAGGTTTACAACTAAAATTTATCTTTGTCCTTGCTAGCAAACTGGTCAATGAATTTATAGAGACCAATGATTGTCTTCTCCAATTTACTCAATTCTCTCTTATAACTTTTACTATACAAAGCATATTATCTAATTTTATATTTTGAAATCTCAAAATAAGAAAAAAAATAAACACATTTAATTTCACATTTTCTATTTTTCTTAATTTGAGATTTAATTTAAATGAACTAAGAACTTGAAATTTCAAATACTTTGAAATCACAAATGATGGTGTCAAGGATTATTACTTCCAGACCGAATCATTGTACAACTATGTTATTGTTTGTCCTTTTAGATTTGGACTTGTGAAATAAAAATTTTTAGTTGAAAGACAGATGCCATTTTGGAGTTTTAAGAATCAAATTTCTGTGTTTACCTTATGGCCCCAAAACCTTTCAGACTTGTGGAAGAAGAAAGAGAAATTTTGGCCCCAAAACCATCCCAGCCAGTAATCTGTTACTTGAAACATATATTTTGTTCAGATTGCATTGGACTCTTTTTAACTTGCTTGCATAGTTAATAATGTAAATGACACATTTGAAGGCTTATTTCAATGGGTTTCTGTTTGAGTTGGATTTTTTTTTTGGCTAAGAAGATGTGTGGACATTAATTTATTAAAGAAGAACTTTCTTTAATTTCACTGTTTGCACGGTGGCACAAGTGAGCTGCCACTCTCAATTTTTGTTAAATTTTGATTTTATTGTTTCTTAGCTTGGGCTCGGGAGCTGATCTTTATAGCAGTTTGGTTAAATGGATAAATGTGCTTTATGCAGGTGGTTTCAATAAAGATAATACGCAACAAGATCACCGGCCAGGTAGAGGGTTATGGATTCGTGGAGTTTGTTTTATGTGCAGCAGCTAAAAGGATTTTGCCGACTTACAATGGGACACAAAATGCTTAGAACTGAGTAAATTTTTAGCTTAAATTGGGCTTCCTTTGGGATTGGAGAAAGACGCCCTCATGCTGGCTAGAGCACTTTATTTTTGTAAGGGATTTAGCACCTGATGTTATAGATTACTTGTTACAACAGACTTTCCAAACTCACTCTCCATCAGTTAGAGGTGCCAAGATCATGACTGATCCAAATACTGGGCGCTCAAAAGGTTATGATTTTGTTAAGTTTGCTGATGAAACAGAAAGAAACCGTGCTATGACTGAAATGAATGGTGTTTGTTGCTCAACTAGGCCAATGTGTATTAGTGCGGCAACACCAAAGAAGACCACTGGGATGCAACAATAGTATGCAGCAGTTAGAGGTATTGTTCAATCCTATTGTAATAAATTAATCTGTCATGCAAATTGTTCATTCATTTGCATCATTGCATGCTAAAGTTAATGCCCCAGTTGCAAATGATCGGCTCCACAATCACATACAAATAATTAATGTTACATTTTATTCTTTCTGAAGAAATAATAACACCCATTGCAATACATTTTAAATCATTGTACTCAACACTTCGATAACAAATAAAAATAATGAAGGAGAATATTTAGTTGATTCCCTTTAATTTCCTACACATCATTTATACATGCATACGTATAATTAATTAATTCAAGGCAGTTAATTACTTTGTATGTTTTTTATGTTCAAAATGATAGAGTAAGGTTGCTAGGCATTCAGATCTGCCAGCACCTGTCATAACAGCGAGCCTCTCGTAGTAACCCCTTCTACTGAATTACAATTTCACTCATTTTTTAGCTTAACATTTTTTTTATTTATCAAATTACATATTTTCACTTTTTTTTTTCATTTATCAAATTACATATTTTTCACTGCAACTAGGCCTATGAATGGACTCTTATAGAGGATTTCCATATCTAAATTATAAAACATAAAGAATTAATTTTTAAAAGACACAAATATTAATGAAAATGTACCCATAATGTAAAGTGTAAACATAAAACACAGCTCAACTTACTAGCAGACATTTGTTATGTGGACTAAAAATACTTGATCTTACTTCCCTATGTTAGAATGCTGCTATCCTGCCTTCTATATTTTTTTTAAATTCATTTTGCTAAGACTCCAACTTTTATTTTGTGAAGGAATCAGTGTTTGGAAGGTGAAGAATATTTCTGTCGAGAGCAGCGTAATCGTAACAGATAACCAGCTAACTAAGCCTGTAGTAGATACTCATCCGTATGACACGGGTCCTGGAAAAAACTTTAGAAATTTTCAGTTTCAGACTACTTTAATATTCCAAGCAATGGAAATTGCTTTCTCTTCATTGTATTGAATTATTATTTGCTCTATAAAATACTGTCAAGTGTAAATCCCATAGATTGATATCTCAAGCCTCATCATACTGAATTGTTATTGATTCTGTAAAGTGTTTGTTTGATCTAAACCATATGGTTTGGATTTTGGGTTACTTGTATATGAAAATTTACTTCCATTCAGTTCTCTATCTTCAGTTACTTGTTTAATTGCAAACGCTTTTTGTATTTTAATATATTTGATAGAATGACGAATTCCCTTTTTTTTTAGTACAGCATTTTTTGTTAAGTTCACTGGATTTACTAATTTTAACAAGCGTTTAGGTTCCGTGTTTCAAAGTAAATATTTTTTAAAAATATATTTTATTTCTGTTTTTTTTAAATTTTTTCTTAAAATATGAGTAAGAAAAATTTTTAATAAAATATTTTACATTGAAACAAACAAACTCTTAAATTTAGTTTAAAATTTGTTTTTTTATTTAAAAATGTTATTTAGAAATAGCAAAAAAGTTATAAACTGAAAAGTTTAAAATTTTCATTTGAAATGTTCTTCGCCTGCACCGACTTGAAATTTCATTTAAAATGTTAATTTAAAGTGGGCAGGTTGCAGGTTGAAATTTACTTCTCTGGGGAGGATCAAAAACCACTATTTGAAATAGCAGGACTTCATTTAAACTCGCACTCTGAAAATGCGGTTTCTGAATGCGGGGTTTTTTGAAATCGCCAAACTCTTAAATCGTCAGTTCAACAAATGCTCCATAGCCGCGGTATCATACCGCGGTTTTTTTACAGCATTTTTTGAATTACTTTTCTTTGACAACAATTACGGAGCTGTGGAGCGATTAGTACGGCACATACTCGCACTTTCATAGCGCGGTTCTGAATAACCTCTGTATCAAAGCGCGGTTTATCCAATAGCGCGGTATCAAAGCGCGGTTCATCTACAAAGCCGGGTTTTTATAGGCGCGGTATCAAAGCGCAGTTCATATATAACCGCGATATCAAAGCGCGGTTTTTTGGATCCACAGAACTCCATACCCGCGGTATCAAAGCGCGGTTTCTCATTAACTCTATTCTTCGAATTAGTTTTCCATCGACAGCAATTACGCATATAATTTGCAGAGCAGCTGTAAAACAAAAAAAAAGTCCATAGCCGGAAGCCCCCGGACAAATTGTGATTGGTGCTCAAAATTTTCATGGTTTTTGAAACATATTTTTCTCTTACCCATTTTCAATCCATTATGAGAATGTTTGGAGTAATAAAAAATAATAAATTTTGATAAAAATTATACGTTCGTAATTTGTAAAATGAGATAAAAAATAAATAATTTTTAAAAATTTTAAGTATTTTTTAACAATTTTCAAAGTTCTAAATGAAACCTATACAAAGGCGAGAATTATGTCCATTAAAAAGGAACTAAAAGTGAAAATCCAAACAAATTCAATTCCGTTTTAAACTAAGACTAGTAAAGATCCTGCGCTTTGCTCAGGTATTCATAATATAACTAAATTTTTCGTCGTCAAAAAATTTAGCATATAGAATATGTAAAACTAATTATAATGAATTTAAAATTTAAGTAATAAGTAAATTTGAATAATATCAAATTAACATAATATTTTTAATAAATTATCAAAACTCAAGCGTATAATGAGAAATTAATGATATGTGTCATTTAAATACAAATACTAACAGATAATATATGTTAATGAAGAAGAAAATGACTTAAGTAAAAAAAAATGTCAATAAGAAAAGTTCATAAAAGTTTTAAATTGGAGAGTCAGTTGAGGGATAGACACATGATTTTTTTTTTTTGAAAGGTGGATAGACACATGATTTTACTAGAAGTATGTAGTTAGTGTTTTACTTTTTTTGGTTTTATTTTTGTGTTTTTTTATATTAAATGCTAATTTTGCATTTTACTTTTTGTTTGGAAGATCGACACAAGTTCGCCTTTTTTTTATAAGTCTATAACAGATTATTTTATTGTTGCTAGAGGTATTTGAAAAATTGTTAGTGCTCTGACACTTGAGTCATTTTTTTATTTTTCGTTTGGAGTACTAACATAAATCACTTTTTTTTTTTGGAAGTCTGTATTGAATTATTTTGTTACAAATTAGGTATATAAATTTTTTTAAATGTTTAAACATTGCATATTTGTTACATTAAATATTATTTTACATTTTATATATATTTATGTACATAATTAAATATATTACAAAAACTCGCAGCAATAATCGGGTCATTCTACTACTAACTTATAAAAAGTTTAAGATTTATTAATAGCTATAATTTAAAATAAAAAAACAAGGTTTGTAAAATATTATATAAATGTTCGTTGTAATTAGCCCATTAGTTGATTGCAATTTGTGGATTAAATAGTTTGTATTTGGCTAATTTTGTTGGAACGAAATGCCATTGTGGTAGGTTGGTGAACTTAATTTAGATGCTCTTAGCTTAGGCAAGTATCTCACTTTTTCTCTCTCTGGTTTGCCCTTTCTGCCATGGATGATCTTCCATTGCAAAATATTCAAATCTCAGGCCCTAACTTAGCATCCATCATCCAAAAATTCTCCTTCTTTCCAGGCGATGTCAACGGCCTCCTCTTCAGCTGCATAACCAACATAACCCCATCAAATTTCTCCGATAACGATCCCTCCACCGTTGCATCCTTTGGTTCCTCCGATACTATAAAAATGACATGTAAAGAGTTTAAATGATGATTGACTGGTCAAACTAACGCAACTTAATCTTGCCTTTAACCCATAAAGAAGAGTTTGACATGTGGCTCTCTAAGGATGAAGACACATGTCAAATTTATATAAACCCTCATCTATTTTCACATATTAATGTATTATTAAATTATTCATAAATAAATCAAACTCGAGGTAACTTAAGCATCATTAAGAAACAGGTCCACCCAACTCTAACTGCCACGTGTCAACTTCTCATGAAATAGGTGTCAAGCCATCAACTCTTTCTCTGGTTTTAATATATAAGTATAGATAAGGCTTGACAGTCTATAGAATCTCATTGAAGACAATATACAAATATAATACAAAATTCTCACGCGAGAGATATATAGTCTCTCAACAAATCTAGAACAGTTATGCCTCATGACTAGATGGTTCAACCTACCTATGATGTATAGTTATGCCACTAACTTTTCTATTATTTCATCTAACTATTTCCACCAACAAAACTTAGCGCTAAGAATTAATACCTAAGAAACATAGATCTTGAAATAGAAAGTGATAGAGTAGTAAAAAGGTTTGTCGATAATTTTTATTTCGTTTACAGGGATTTAATTGTGTTTTTGCTTAGCCATTGAGAAGTTTTACTGTATGGCTAGACTTGATTGAAGTTTAATCATTTTGATTTTTAATTGATTTTTAATATTAGTAAATAATTAGCTTCCACATCTTCAGATTTCTACTATGTTTTCTTGACTGAAAATTTTCTAAGAAATTGATTATTGAATTGTGTTTCAAAAGGGTTCCTAGAAGTCAATTATGCTCTTAGCTCATCAAAGTCTTGGTGTAGTCTATGGGGACCTAAGCATTTCTCTTTTTATGTACACAAGATCACATTTGCTGAAAACATTTATCATTCAAAGACATATTCAAGATTAACTACTACTAAAATATTTGGCTATGGCCCATTACCAAAATTAAAGAATATCATTAGCCATTACTCAACAAAAGTCATAGCCAAATATTTAGCTGTAATCATTAATATTCAAGCAATAGCAAAAACTTATATGGTTCTCCCATTTAACTATGACTCTAATTTTTTAGTAGCTAATAGATTTTTTGGTTTTGGCATTTTGGTAATAGTTTTAATGTTAGAAGCCAAAAATTAAAATAATTTCTCTCACTTACTTCCCTCTCTCCATGAACTAACCTTTCTTTCTCTCTAGTCTCCTGTGATCCACCAGCATGCACCATACGTCAATTGAAGACTCATTGCTATTGTCGTCAATTATTGCCATTGACCAGGAAATATTCTCGTATGCTTGAATGTGTAAAAAAAGACCAGATGGAATCGAATTGATCTTTGGTTAAAAAAATTTCCCATGTTTCATCAAAAAAGAAAGAAGCAAGATTCATACATCCAAGTAAGTGAAAAACAAGAATGTGGTTGTGAAGGATAAGTTCACTAAAGTTTTTTTTTTTTTTTTAATGAAATGACATTGTAACTATTTTTTTAACTATTGGTTGCTGGCCCCAAACTTCCTTTGATGACAATTTCATCATTTTTGCTAGCCTCAATTGTCTAACCCACTTAGGTTTTTTGTCCGAATGGTTCAAGAGTCTCTCTCTCAGCTACTCCAATTTGTAGCTTCCATCTAGTAAGTTAGTTTATGTTCAAACATTTTCGCTTGGTTGTCAGAAAACCAAAATGAAAGGAAAATAATTTTTTTTTTAATCTGGAGTTATACGATTTATTTCCTTTTGGATCAAAATTGTTGCAAGAGGTTATTAGGTAAAGAATTGAGGATACTCATTTTTTTTTCAGAATTATTTGTTTTTGTGTGTGTGTGTTTGTTTTTCAAACTTGTACATTTTCTCATTGTTCAAGTAATTATGTGCATTTAAAGTTGATCTATTTTCAATTCATCCAATTTTAAACTTGCAAAAGTTATCTTTTATGACCTAATTAATGTTGTAGTTGGATCTCTATAGAATGGTCAAAGTAGTTGTTTTAAGATAATGAATAGATACTTGGGCCATGGTTTCCTAGAATCCTAGCTTACAATTGACTTACTAAGATCAGTTTTTGGGTGGACCCATGTTACTAACGTGCTTTGTGGCATGAGACTTTATTAATTGGTAATCCACTTGCATCAAACATTCAGGGGTGGTAATATTAGATTATTAAATTATTTATTTAACATGTTTATTAAATTTCAAGATATTTAAGTATAAATACAAATTGACACAAATAATAAAAAACCCTCCTTATAAATTGTCCTATTGCCGTGTTAGAGTTGCCTGTACTTTGAACCCTAAATAATTCATGCTTAAAAAAAGGGAAAAAAAAGATATTAATTGGCTTTAGTGTGTGCAAGTTTGAAGCTAGAGTTTTTTTTTGCTCATAATCTAAATTTCCACCTCTTCATCCAATCTTTCACAGTAAAACAATTATTAGTTTCTTGTCTTTATGGCATTGTTATGGATTATCTAAGATTGATGTGCATACCTTCTGGGTACCAAACAGAGCAAGATGAGAAAACAGGATATGCTAAGGATAATTGAGGAAGATACATTTCCATTCTTATAAATGTTATGCTAAATATGAGAATTTATTCTGAATCATTGTTTGTGAACTCCAGTTTGAAGAAACAATTGTTTTTTTAATCTAAGAATTGTTATACCTTTTTGTTTTGTTGAGTATGATTTCTTTCATAGGATTAAAGATTAGTTAAAATTTGACTTTCATGCAAATTGCATCTTACCTCCTCAAAACATCCACCAGCCAACATGAATGTCATTATTGTTACAGATACCGGGGTTATTGATCTCTTTATGTTCATTAGTGTGGTCTGAATCGCCAGCACAAGTCCCTGCCTTTATAGCCCAACCAGTAGTAATGCCTTGTGGGAGTTTTTTTTTGGTAATTAGCCTTGTGGGAGTTATAATTTTTGCTACCTTGATCTTACAAACAAATGGTTATTCTAAATTCTCAAACCATTTTAATAAGGTTTAATATGATTTCAACACCGAAGTCCCCTCTAGAAGTGGGCTGAGCATGTGACTACATTAAGTCAATGAAACTTAATAGTTAAGTTTTTTAATTTTTCTATCAGTCTCTCAAATCGAGAAAACATTAAATGCCAATTAAACTTAGCACGTAACTTTACTATATAACTAGTGACATGTAGGAATGAACGGTACATCTATCGGAGTACCAATGTGCCTATTATACCCAAGTCTAGCTTCACAATCTAACTTAAAAGTTAAATTTTCTAATTTTTCCATTAGTCTCTGCAATAACCTGGACTTTTGTTTTATGTAAATAGATGGTTATTCATACATTTTGAGGTAATAGTATGTTGGTTAAGAACTATTCATCTTTAGTAGTACTTTAAAGTGGAGAACTTTGAAAGAGATAAGTCAAGCATTCAAGAGTTAGAATTTTAACACAAGTGCAGGAATGAGGCACCTTGGGCGCACAAAGAGTCAATTCTTGGGCACCTAAGGCTCGAGCGCACAAGGAGTAACTCAGTTGGGCACTCGAGCTATAGTAGAAATGACAGGTATGGTGTGTTCTAACTTGTGCATCGTCATACTAAGTCATATATACAAAACATGCTTTCTATATTTCGAAAGAAGGAATAAAATCAATTAGACCTTAGGTCATGCGCATACGGGAACAGTTCTTGTATGTTCACTTGATCATGTTGGGGGTTGCGAGCATACAGGATGAGATCTTGTGCACACATTGACCCTATCTATCTCATGCACATAGAAAGTTTCACGTGCGTAGGCCATTCGCACCATGTTACTGTGCACATGACTGAAAGAATCACCTGCACACGATTGAAATAACCCTCCAAATTTTTTAAGTTTCAGTTCCAATATCAAACATCAACTTAAATCCTTCTCAAATCTTTACTTACTAACAACACAATAACATCAAAGGATTCCAAAATCAGTTAAAAGTATACATTTCTTTCTCATGCGCATGACTGATTGTAGATCAATAAAGTTAAAATTTCTAAGTTTCAGTTCTAATATCAAACATTAACTTAAATCCTTCTCAGATCTTTGCTTAGTAACACTAGTGTATAAAACCCAGCTCACACATACATCCTTAGACTCTCACTCTCTCTAGCTTTCTCTTACTCAATTTCTTTAAAACTCACAACCAAACCACACATGCAACCAAATTAAAAAAAATGAGAGAAAAATGTGATGGAGCAACTGAAGGAGAAGCCAGCTCGACACAAATATACATATAATATATATATATATATATATATATATATATATATATATATATATATATATATATATATAAAGTACGTGAGACAAGAAAATAAGTTGACATAGATCTTGTGCCCACGAGAAAAGAGATGTTGTGTGCACACGAGGCATCCAGACAGGCTGTGAGCATGGGAAAGCCATTTTCGTGCAAGCGCCAAATACCTAGAGACCTTGTGTGCATGAGAAAGCCTTTAAAGTGCACACGCCAACACCAACCTCAGAAAACTTTCAAGTGTTAAGCCTAAATTTAACCACGATTAACTTCTAACCTAACCACCCATGCAACAAACCTATCAAGACAAACAACTCCATAACAACACATATCCCCCGAAAATACGATATTAAAATAAACATAAAAATTTGAGTCATTACAATAACCCATAAACAACAACAATTTGGATGACAAATCTGCTGACACTTAACCCAAAAAAAAAAAAAAGAAAAGAAAAGAAAAGAAAAGAAATATGTTTTTGTCGAATCAAGTTAATTCCCACTATTCATAGAAAGAAAAGGTTAATTGTAGAGGCAAATAAGAAATTGCAGATGCACAAAGTTTCAAACTCACTAAGATACACATAATTAAATAATTATATTATATTTAGCTATGCCGTTGACTTGAAGAATTAAGCATAACCTAACTTACATAAAAATTTTAATTAATGAAAAATTCAATTTTAATAAAAAATTATAATATTAAATAATAAGTAACAAAATTAAATATTTCAATTAATAATGAAATATGATTGTATTTTCAGAATTTTGTATCATATTTGAATTAACCAATCATTGAACTCACTAGAAAAATATTATTTTTAATAGAATTCAATATAAATAATTATAATATTTTGAATTTAAATATTATAATTTAAGTATGTTTGGAGTGATAAAAAGTGAAATAAAGTGAAATAAGTGAAATAAGTGATAAGTTCGTAAATCTGCAGTGAGATAAAGAGTAAATAACTTTTAGTGAATTTTAAAAATTTTTAATATTTTATCTCGTGCACCCTTTATGTTTTTAACAGAATTCCATTTAACTAGTTGTAATATTTAAAATTCAAATATTAAATGATAATTATTGAATTATAAAATAATTAATTAATGTAGAATTGAAATACTAAGTGACAAATATAATTCAATTTAGATAATTATGATAGTAAATGGTAAGCAGTATTTAATAATTATGAATCAATAAAATTAAATATTTTAAAAGATAAGTGTCAACAATAGTACCCAAAGTATCACGTGGTGCAGCTATATACCATAAATGTAATATGATAGGATAATACTGTATTTAGTTTGGCTAGCACTTAACTGTCTCGACATAACTTAACTTACTAGTTCATTTTGTTAAATTTTTTTGATTAGTTCGACAATTCACATCATTCACCCTTGGATTATGCCTGGGTTATGACATAAAATGTGACTTTTAAGCCTCGTTTGGTAATATTTTTATTTTTTGTTTTTCTGCTTTCAAAATTTTGTAAACTGGCAACAAAAATATGTTTGTTAAATTTGCTTATATTTTTTTGTTTCCAACAAAAATGAAAATTTAGACAGAAGAATGAAAACAGAAAAAAGTGTTTCCGTATTATTTTTTTTTGTTGCAAAAATTTTTTCAACTCTAATACTTTTTCTATTTTTGTTACATCATATTAAAATAAATTATTTTATTCAAATATTTTATTAAACTAAAATTATTTTTAATAAATAATATAATTAACTTAAATTAAATTAGTTTGCAATATTTATTATTAATTTATTTCTAATAAATAATTAAATTAAATTAGTTAATTTAATTAATAAGAAATATATATTATTAAATTATTTTTAATAAATAATAGAATAAAATATATTAATTTAATTTAATAAATAATTTAATTAATATAAATATATTTTATTAAATTATTTTTAATAAATATTATAATTAAATTATTTAATGTAACTTAATTTAATTTAATAATTAATTTAAATAATATTAAATATATTTTATTAAATTATTTTTATTAAATATCATAATTAAATTAAATTAATTTAATAATTAATTTAATTTATTTAATATGAATTATATTTTATTAAATTATTTTTAATAAATATTGTAATTAAATTATTTAAATTATTTTGAAATATATTTTATTCGATTATTTTTGGTAAATAATATAATTAAACTATAATTAATATATTTTATATTTACTGATTAAGTGATATAATATTTATATTTTATTCAATTATTTTTAATAAATAATATATTTAAATTAAATTAGTACAAAATATATTTATTAAATTTAATTAATTATTATAAATTAATAAAATTAAATATTTTATAAAAATAAAAATTAGTAATTGTAAATTAAATTGTATTACTAAACACAGTTTCAATTTTTATTTAAAAAAATGATAATAAAAAAATAGAAAAAATAAACATATAAACGTAAATAAAAAAAATGACAGCGTTATCAAATGGCTGCTTAAAAACTCATCCTCAAAATAATGAGTTTAAAAAATTGTATTATCATAATATAATTTTGTCTAATATTTTTTTAAATTGTATTCTCAAATGTTACTTTTCGAATATCGATAATTTGAAAATTAAGATAAATGGCAGATAGCATTTTGCCAAATATGGGTTTAAGAGATTAGTGTAAACTGGGTTAAAATTAAGAGTTATAAAAAAATAATAATAAATAAAAAAATAAATATAATCCAATAAAAGGTTGGATTTTCCAAATCCCGCCTCTGTCGCTGTCTCGCGTCAACTTGCCCATCCCTCTTTTCTACTTTTTGAAGAGGCGTCCAAACTTCACAATCACGCAACCGTTCTGGCTTGGCTTTCTCTTTCTTTCGCACTTCTCTCTGGTGGTTTCATTTATTACATTCTGTACTCGGTGGACCAGTTTCTCTTAGGCTTTGACTCATTCCCTTCTCTTTCCCTCATTCGATCTCTCCCCCTCCCCCCTCCCACAACCATTTCTTGAATACCCATTTCTTGGAGTTCATTTACTCTTTTGAATTTTATCTGAATTTTGTCATGGAGGACGCTAAGGGTGAGTCCCGTGTAATTTGTATACTACTTGATTTGTATGTATATAATATGTATGTGTGTAATATATATAAGGTTGGATTATAGCATCTGGTATATTTTGATCTCTGCTGATGATAATTAACACACATTGCTTTGATTCCCAAATTTGTGATCCGTGATTTTGGAATTCTTAGTTGGGTCTCTCTTGTTAGTTTGGATTTTGGTCAAATTTGTTTTTCGGTATGTGATTTAATTAAATTGTAGATGAGGTACTACAATTTTTATTTTTTTATGTTTTATTTTTGCCATTAAAACACATGGTTTGTAATGGAATCAAATTCAAAAATAAGTACTGAATCTTATACAATATCTTGGCTGTGAGTGTTACAATTTACTCTGATGAGCTCATTTTGAATCATGGTTTGGTGCCTTAATACATGGACTACCAGGAAAAAAAAAGCATTTTTTAACGTGATCAGAAATATTTCTTTTAAAGTTTCTTGTGAAAAATCACTTGAAGAAGTGGTTCTTCTAAACATGCACGGGTGTTTGTTCCCGTCTATATCTTTTTGTGGTTTTTACCTCATTAGGACTGGGCCAGCCACATTATGTTTCTCCATTGCCAGGTGGCAAAATTATTGGGAAAAAAATGGAATTGGAAGTCGACAAGTGGCCTTATTATCAGTCTGTCATAACCTATTTGAACATCCACCCAGCCTGCTATTTTTCTGTGGTACTTTGTTGTTATGGTCTTAGTTCAATTTAATTGGGTGCTTGTTATAGTGGTACTATCATATTATATGTATACATATGTATACAAGTATACATCTTCTACTGATTAAAGTTTACCTACTCTTGTATTTTTTCTTGTTCGCTAGTGGTTGAAGCTAAGGATGGAACCATTTCTGTTGCTTCTGCATTTTCCGGTCACCAGGAAGGTAAAATCAGTCCGATCTCTTATTTCAAATGGTTCTTTTCTTTCTGCAGGTTGATTAAGTAACATTATTGCAAAACCTTAAAACTTTAGAGGCTTGGTCTATATATACATACATACATATATATGAGGATGAAAATGTCACTGTCGAACGACACAAGTGCCATTCAAAAATAATCAATTTGGACCTGTTTATTGTTGTTGTTGTTGTTGTTGATATTCTTTTTACTGTTAATAACCTTCAGAGTTTAGATGTGTTGCATTATTTTTTGAGTTGAAATTTTCTGTTTGGTCATCTTGTTCTACTGGTGTGTTATAGTAGTCATTTAGGTACGTTTATCTTCATTCCATAAAACATAGTTGATCAGCACATTGTATGGCATGACTGGCAAAGATGCCACTGATTTTGACTATATATGCATCTTAGTTTAAGTTATTGTGGTTTTGCTTTTGGTGCTTGTCTACCAGCTGTACGGGATAGGGATCACAAATTCTTAACAAAAGCCATTGAAGAAGCATATAAGGGAGTAGAATGTGGAGATGGAGGCCCATTTGGTGCAGTTGTTGTTCATAATGATGAAGTTGTCGTGAGTTGTCACAACATGGTATTGAAGCACAGTGACCCAACTGCACATGCCGAGGTTACGGCGATAAGAGAGGTTAGAATTAGAAATTACTTACATGGCCTCATGTAATTTACCTTTTCACGATAAACTGATAAACTTTGGTTGTGCTGGGATCTTTTGGTGTTTTTTCGGTTGAATTTGGCTGTTGTGTTTAGATCTTATAGTGATGTCTTAAGTGTCATTTGACATTTTCAAGATATCCTTGGTTAGTTGAATGTTTGGAAAAAAATAAATTTTCAAAAGGTACTTGAAATTTCTGCTCTTGCCAGTTATGGATTATCAACCAAGCAATAATAGTCAATTTTACAATGCGGAAAATGAAGAGATTGAACATAATAATTTTACGATGAAACCTTTCATGAATGAAGGAAAAAATCTTGGGTCACAATGACTACAAAATCTCCACCATGCGCAATATGGTTACAAGGATAACCACGGTAGTATACACAATATATTCTTCCTACCTTGATGCGTCAGTTACAATGGATGTCTTCACTAACACATGATGGAAAATCTTCACTCGCGTTTGATGATGATCATGCTTATGTCATGCACAAATTTTTTGGAAGATAAATCTTTTGTGGCTAGGTTGAGACAGGTCCCTTTGACGCTCTATGAATATAATCTTCTCTTTTGCTCTAAGAACCTTAGGAGATTGTCCCTTTATATAGAGATTGTTGTCCCAAATAGCAACACTAGAGGGGGGTGAATAGGGTTGCTTAAAAAAAATTGCAAATAAAAATTTCAACCCTAAAACAAATATGTCAAGATGAAAAGGATAATCAAATATAAAATGCACCAAAAAAAAAGTTATTCAATATTTGTGAATAAAGAGTGAGTGCTAGTGTTTGCAATAAATATAAAGAGAAGGGAGAAGAAGCAAACACAATCAATTTATAGTGGTTCGGCTTCAATGTTGCCTACATCCACTCCCCATGGCATTCCTTGAGATTTCTCCACTATTCTTTGAAGAGCTTATTGTACACTAGCTTCCCAAGGTGCTAGAAACCTTTCCCAAGTGATTTTATCCCCAAATCACTCACAAAAATCTCTCTCAAAGAAAGTCTCTTGTTTTGGTTCTAACACTTGAACCAAAACCAACAAGAGCTCATCCAACTCTCACAAATTAAAAGGGCTTTAAATTTCCCTTTCTTACAACAACAATGATGAGTTTAAAACTCAATCAAATCAAAAAGAAACTCTCACAAGTTGAATATGAAAGATGAAGCACAAATGTGAGAAGAAATCATTCTATGTTTGCAAAGATATGGAATTTTTTGTATCTCTTTGTAAGCACTTCTTTCTTGCCTTGTTCATCCCCTTGAATCTGAGTTTAAGGCTCTATTTATAGATGAAAATCGCCAAATGGCCATTACAAAGTGAAAAGACACTTTTGCCCTTGAAAGAAATTGAATTTCCTTGCTTCCAATGCTGTCTTTCAAATTTAGATTTTCTAAGATATATTTGTGACCATTTTTCACCCTCAGAACGTTCAAATCTGACATTGCCTCAGAGTAAAGACTTTGTAGATATACTATCACATGTCAAATTTTGAGCTTCATCCAATGGTTAGATAGTCAGATATGGCTTCTGAACCGAGACCAGCTTCTGATAGCCTTTTCTGACATTCTAAATCTGTGTTTCCATTTTAAGCTTCTGTTTCACCATGATACTTTTAGAATTAGAAGAAACTTAAAGTACAAAAGTTGTAGCTTTTTGAGTCTTCTTTTCACACACCAAAAATCAGAATTTTTAAAGCTGTATAGTATGAGTTATGTCTCAAAAACTAAGACTAACTCCAAAATCCAGAATTAAAATCTTTTCTGTAATGACTAATATTCCAACTCATGTTTTGACACCTTAACTTCAGATCCACAAAAATCTCCCTTGGTAAAGTTGTAGATATGGAATTCTAGTTTACTATATTAAAATTTTATGAAAATTGAACCGTTGGATCTTAAGATATCATCTATATACTAACATGTGTCTGATTTCTCTGTTTATCCGAGTTAACCTCTAGTTCAAATATTCATCTTACTTTGATTTCTATTACTCCAAACTTTGAAATTCTTTTATTCCTTCATCCAAATTATATGAAAATATCTAAAAAATAATATCAATCTCTTCCAACTCTATTATCTTGAATCTATCAAATGAATTGTAACATTTCATACAATGTCTATTTGAAAATTAATTGTGAAAATTTAATTCAATGTTTGTTATCATCAAAATCAATTATAAAACTAACTTTATAAACCTTGGGCCAACAATAGAGCACACTTAGAATCCAATCTCAAAAACAATTGAATAGGATTCTATAGTTTCTTACTTTCATGAACCTTAGGAACCCTTCCTTTTATATTTTTCAACCTCCTTGAAACTTAGAAAACCTTCCTTAGATGTCTTCTACTATATAGATGTAAAAAAATCTCAGGAAAAATATGTTTTCATGCACAGTTTTAAAAATTGCGAAGTTGCAGCTCGCTAGAGCGAGTATCCTGAAGCTATCCCGCACCATCTCACAAGTTTCCTATGAGCTTCTCGCGATAGCCTCAACAATTTCGCGTGAACATTCAGCCTGCATTCCATGTTGCTTGCAGTTGTTTTTGGAGAGTATCCAGCAAGTTCTCGCGAAGAACAACTTTTTTGATTTTTCTAAGCCTCCAGAATAATATCACTGCATTCTGTTGCGTTCTAACTTTAAACTCTTCAATCCTATACTCTCTAACAACCTAGCAATGACTAAAAATATAAAATTGAACTCAATGTTTTATTCACTAAGTTGCTACTTACAAGCATACCAACTGTACTTATGCAGTTTTAGTTTTAAAACTACCCCTTTGCACTTTAGGCCACAAGGACCATAAGAAAGAAGGCTACACATGGCCAAGCTTAAATATTCTTGCAAACTATTCTGCAGGTAAGTTCTCATTTGAGATTGTTTTCACCTTGCTACTGGTAAATTTTAGTCAAGTTTGTTAATGATGTTTGACTTTTACGTATTTTGATTCATCCTGAATCCACTTCAAGCTTGCTTGGTGGGTGGCTGTCAGGGTAACTTAGTAGTGCATGTTAGGACATTGATTCCTGCCTTATATTTCTTTCTTTTTTTATTTTTTCTTTATTTAGCTAGCCATGGTTTGCTCATTTTTAGGACTGCTATTATCATTTTTATAGAAGCACGCTGCACATTTTCCATCATAAGTAAACAGTAGGCATCCCCTTGAGTTTAAGCTTGTGATATGATGATAATACTTGAAGATAGGTTTCACCTGGGACTTAACAATTGCACATGCTGCTGATTACTTTCATCTCTGATTTGCTTGCCAAAAACCTTTCTATATTCTGATACTGACATGGTGCTACCATTGGTTTGCCAAAAAGTTTTCTATGTTTTACCTCTCACAGCAAGATGCTCCTATGTGATGGAGGCACCTTCTGGATCGTTCATTTGCTTTCTCTTAGAATATCCTTGACAGATTTCTCCTTTGTTGCTAAGTGGGTCTGCAATGAATTTATTGGTATTATGGTACGCTAGAAATTTGATTAGTTTCCTTTTTCTCTTCTTTATTGGGTATGATTTATAAGATTTTAGTGCATGGTTGAAGTTTACTGATCCTTATGTGGTTTCTCACACATATATTTATATATATTTGTTTATACTTAGTCATTGCGAGGTTATTCTTATCCACTGTTTTTGGGAGTCTGGTGTCTCTTGGAAGGCATCTGACTCCTATTGCTATCTTCATGAGCATCATCTTACCCTCGGAGATTTTTGGTGGAGGAATAGGAAATGGACAAGTAATAAGATGGGGATAATTTTGGACAGCAAACCTCATGAAACTTAACGAACCTTTGATTTGTTTGTTTCTTGATGGTGGGTTTTAGTTTGATTGTGTTGGTTTTGTCTTTTTTCATTTTGATTGGTTTCACGTAGGGCTTTGACTTCAAGTGACTATGGTAAAATACTCATTTTAGATACGAGTTCAAAACCTTGAGTATTATTTTTTTTTTCTTTTTAAAGCTGCAGACTTGCGTAGAAGTATTAAGCAATACATGTTAGTGTATCCAAGAAGTGGTGGTGATTGACACGGCCACTGATAATTTATAGAAACCTTTGTGTTTCCTATTTTAGTTTCATAAATATTGAGAATATGCATTGGTTATGATGAAAGCAAACATTTCTCACAAATCATATAGGTAGATAGACAAGACCTCGGTGTGTAAGACAAGTAATACATAGAGATACTTAATGAGTTGCTTGATACTATAGGAATTCCTAACCAGAAATAGTCACTATAGATGAACCAGCCACAATATTTGATTGGCCATAGGAATATCAATACGCAATATGTGAACAAGAAATAGGGTATCTTTGTTGGAATTAGATAATTTTGGAATAGGAAATCTGGATTACCTTGATGGAGATAGAATACTTTGAATTGGATATCTTTGATTTGGAATAGGATAACCTTGGTTGGAATCAGATATCCCTAATCTAAAATAGGGTAATCTAATTGAGAATATTATATTCCAAATGGAATATCCTGCTCCATGAGGCCAAAAATTGCTCAAGATGATATCACTAATGGTGTAGAGTTGAGAGATATGATGAGTTGACTGAGCTCTATAAACTTGAGCAATTTTGATGCCAATGAGATTGAGGGCTATAAAGATTGTTGGCAAGATTAGCGACAATGAGATTGAAGGCTATAAAGATTGTTGGTGAGATTAGTGACAACTACTATTAGCAATGATTGTGAAGACGAAGGCTAGAGAGGCCTTATTGGTGGTTAACTAATGTTTGGTGTAATGTTAGTGGTGATGAGAATTGTCGTTGGTCTCAGAGTTGGAATTGCTGGTTGACTCAATTGAACTAGTGACTTCAATGATGAAAATTGAGAACCAATTGGTGAGAATTGAGAATCAATTGATCAAGTTGAGCGAGCACCGATGTTGACTGTTGGTGAGAAGTGATTAGCGACGAGAATTGACGTCGGGAATTTAGGATTGTCAGCGACAACATTGGGCAACTGAGGATTGTAGAATGGAGGTTTGTACTATATTAGGTTTAGGGTTCTTGATACAGACACAAAATCCTAACAATAGGAAAAGACAGAGAGCTTACGATCATAGCTCTGATACCATGTTAAGAAACAAAGTATGAATGGAATGCTTGACACCCGTAGAGTTGTCTTAATGTGTATTTGTATACATAGGAGTTAGTACTGACTAGGAAATAAGTATATTCTCCCTAGCCAAATCAAATCTTCTTATTATAAATCCTACCATATCTATAATATTTCTGATAAGAAAAATTATCCATGGTGGTCCAAGGCAGTTAAAATTGCCTTATCACTTGGCAAAACAAACACTTCTTACTAACATCATCTGTGCCCTCCTATTACACCTAAATTAAGGATGACACTAATATCATGAGTCTATCGTGGAACTCTATGGAGGCTGAAGTTGTAGAATTTTGTACTCATCTGGACACTTCTAACGAAATCTCGTATTATATTCAGCTATTGTATTTTAGCTAAGTCAAATGTATAGTGTCTCTGGTGACTTCTTTAAGCTCTTAACAATTTAGCAAAAATATCACTCAATACACTTTCTGACTCTAAAGAAGATGTATGAAGAGTTAAACTTGTTAAAATAGCTTAATACACATTGTTAGGGCCCATTTTCTAACAACTTAAACTTTTGGGATAATTGGTGACTTGGCATGTTATCAGAACTCTGGTTTTAGAAGGTTCTAGATTTGAATCTCGTTATTTCTCATTTATTATTATACACTTTGTTTACTTGTGTTAGTGCACCTTGTTTTATTTGGTTTCCTTGTCTCTCCTTCAAGTGTGAATCAGGGTTGCGTATAAGGAAAAGTGTTGAAATTGCTTGATGTACATTGTTGGGCTCATTTCCTAATAGTTTAAAGCTTTTGGGATGATTGGTAACTTAACAGAACTTACTTCAACCATTGTCCCCTGATAATTAACAAGGTACCGAAACAACGTGAAAAAATAGTAGTACTCAAGTTTCTTGCACTGGCATAAATACTTGGAGGAGCATTTCTCCCACCCTTTTACTAATACATATTCTCAAGCACTACTAGTGGCATCTCAAAATTCTCATAGCGAATATTAGTTCACAGGGTCAATCTTTGCTAGCCAGACAATAGTTCATTCGATCGTTAATGGGTGTGACACTAGAGGAAGTCATGGCAACAATACCTCGGGAGATCGGATTTGTAAGCAAAGGGGCATCGTCCCAAATGTACATACTATGAAAAGACGGGCCATCTTTGTGAGAAATGCTAGGTTCTTTATGGAAGACTTGTCCATGTGGCACATTCTTGCCTTACTGAAAATTCTACCCTTACTTGGCTATTAGTGACGGTGAGATTGTTCTATCTTCACATGTGGCTGTTAAGTCTGAAACCCGTGAGTTGACAGTTTAATAGAAGAATCAAAGGGTCAGTTTTCTTTGATTTGAAAATCCCGTGGATTGTATATTCCAATATTTCAAATCAGAAAATATTAATTTGCTACTACACTTTTCTGTCAACAATTCTAGATACAAAATTTGTGTGTACAAGAGGGATTGAAGATGATATTATCTACAGGATCTGAGTAGAATGGTTAAAATGGATGTGCCTTGATGTTTTATGTGACCGTAGAATACCCGTAAAATTAAAAGAAAAATTCCATAGGACAATTATAAGTCCAACTATACTATATATGGTAAAGAGTGTTGGGCCATATAAGATGAGTTAACGCAAAAATGAAGATTCTAAGATGAATACGTTGTAATACGAGAAAAGATAGGATAAAAATGAATGAATCAATCTAAAAGAGGTGATATTGATAGAAGATAAATTAAGGAGTCATTAAGATGGTTTGGACATGTCCAACGTTGACCTAGAAATACTCTAGTAAGGAATATTGATTGAATACAAGTAGAAGGTATAAAAAGGACAAAAGGTAAATCTAATATTACATCTCTATAATAAAATACATCTTCTGACGAGACATTTGTCTTACGTGGACACTTTGTCGGGGGAAGGTGGGGTGTTGCAGCTTGAAGGAGTGTTGCGGCCCGAGGGATGGCCTCACCGAAGGGGGATGGATGGAGAGTGTCAATTGAAATTTGAAACTCAAAGCTTCATCACTTTTACACCAGGCTCGCCTAGAAAGAAAACAATAACTCGCTGCAGATAAACGACACGAATCACAATGTGTGGGTTATTAGAGTTATTGCTTGATGGAATTGCAGGAGTGTTGGGTGCGAAAATAGTACAACTTTTAGGTATTTTGTTCTGAAAATAAATTGCACTGCCCAAGTCTAGCAACCAGCAGGGACCACCACTCCAAAATATCTATTTTTTTTAAGAAAATATTTTTTCCTCCAAATTCCAAAGTGAGATTTTTAACTTTTAAATTTATTCAATGGTCAGGAATATTGCTTTCTTTCTTCACTTTGATTATTTTTCGATCACTGTTTCCATAATCCTTCACTCTTTTCATATATTTTTTTGAATATTTTTATATAGAAAAATTTTAAATTAATATTTTAAAAGTGTAATAATATTTATAATAAATAATAAAATTGTACACATTTATTAAACAATGTGTGAAACCTATTAAAGTCAACTAAATTTTTTTTATTTAAAAAAAATATATTTACACTTCAATTTTCTTTAAATTTTATTAAAAAATAAATATTTAAATTAAAATTTCAATTTTAATATGCTTAAAACTTAATATACTTTTACACTCTTTTCATATTTTTTAATACTTTTATATAAAAGTTTTTAATTAATATTTTAAAAAATGTGATAATATTTGCAATAAATAATAAAATTTTATATGTAAATACTGTATAAATACCTTACTCTCTTTTAATTAATAATTTTTATTTTTATCAGTTATTTTTATAATTTTTTATGTAGATTTACTTTATAAATTTAAATTTGAACTGTGCCTTTAGGTACAGGTAATTACTAGTAGACTAAAATTTGAAGAAAGATATAATTTCAAATAACTCCATAGAAAACATACCCCTATTCTATCAATGGAGTAAAAGGATTCATGTTACTTGCCCTAACTAGCTTGGCACTAAGGTTTAGTTGTGTTGCGTTGAGTTGAGAAATAAATACAAGGACAAAGACAAATCCATGCTGGGAGATGTTTAACGGAGTCTCAGAAGAAAGGCACTAGAAAGAAAGGAGGAACAAACTTCAAATTACCAAACTATTAGCTTGGTAGCCGCTTCCTTTTTGGAAGATCTGCTCTTCTGCTGACACTTTATATGTCTCCCATGAATTGATTCATTATTGGAATTATCTTTTTGACTGTTCATAATGGCCCCAGTGATAAGCTTGTCTGGAAGCCTCCATTCATGGATGTGTGGAACAACGTGGAGGCAAGGATCAACTGTTCTATTGGTAGTCCAAAAACAGTTTTTGTAGATGAGAGAAAATCAAAGAAAAACATACGACTAGTGTATGCTTAAAATGTTTTGGATTTTGGGCCAATTAGTAATGAATTTTAACTAAAGGATGAATCTGTCTAGAAGGAATAAGTGTAGATGTGGCAACTTGAAGTTATTGTCCTAATAATAAATGGTTATCTCCGGCAAACTTTGAATAATCCAACTGTAATTTTTTGTCTTCTGCAAAAGCAACGTACCACTTGAGAAATCTTTCTATCTACATGTCAGGCAGATAAAACAGATGGGGCTTAGAGTCTGTATAGAGCTTGTGAGGGTCTCAAGACTCTCAAACTGTCTGATATACGGCCCAAGAAATTTGAAAGTTAATATAGTCTAGTGCTAGTTCAGAGAGCATCTCACTTGGAATTTGAAGATTATGGATTTGGTGGGGCTGATTGAAAGTGATGCAATTTCATTATGTAAATTAGTTTTTCTTCATATTGTCATTTCTTGTGAAGCCAATTATGATGCTTGCTGATTCACATTATGGAAACTTTCTTTTTGTTAAGTACATCATGGAAACTTGGTTGAGTTTCTTATTATTTATTCTGCTGGAAAGCTACCTTCTTATTTCTCTCTCAACCGACTAGCAGTTTTACTGGCAGTACAAAATCAGAAATTAGTTTCTGGCTGTTGTCCTCGAGAGTACTAATCAGTAAAGTTATATTACACAGGCTTGGTTTAATCACTTGTCTTTGTTGTTTGTCGACGTGTTCTGGTTCTATTTTGGGGTGGCAATAGTGTCGTGTTTGTGTCATGTTGTGTCATGTCGAGGTCTAAGTATTCAACTAATTAGGTCAACCCAAATCCAACTTGATTATTATTTGTGTCAGAATACGTAATACTAACCTAACCTATTTATTGTACGTGTAACATGACATTACCTGTATAACCCGTTCAATATATAGGTCATGTTAGGTTGACACGTGTAACATGACACAAATAATCCGTTTAACATGACAACTAAAAAATATACAGATAAATAAAAATAAATGTTTTTATCATTAGAAAAAACAAACAAATGGTACAAAGCATACAATATATTATAATTAAATATAATTTATGTGGATACAGCAGAACAAATCTATAATCTGTATAGGCAACTATTATCATAAACTTAAATACAATACAAAAATCAAATCACTACTTACATTGAACAAAATACAAATTGAACTACACTAGTATTTACCACATTTAATTATTCAGATTTAAACGTATCAACATTGGGTGGATCATTTTTTCCACTAATCCGACATGTTATATTCGTGTCAAAAGCCGGTTGACCTCTTTATAACCCAAACCCATTTATGTTCAACCTAAACCCGCTAACTTCATGTTGGGGTCGAGTCATGTTAGCGTGTCATGTCGGAAATTGCCACCTACTTACCAAATAAAAAAAAAAAAAAGAAATTGCCACCCCTAGTTCTACTGAAGGAAAGAGACTTTCAAATATCAAAATTAAAATTAAATGCAATGCATTTTGTTCATTTCCACGAATTTAAGTCTAGGTTATCCTTGTTCTAACCATCTGATTTAAATTGTGGATATCTTTTCTTTACCACTGTTACCATTTGGTTCTCATTCTCGGAATTCAAAATAATTGTCAGGCATGTAAAAAGCTGAATGAAATCGAGCTCTCTGACTGTGAAATATATGCCTCTTGCGAGCCTTGTCCTATGTGCTTTGGTGCTATTCATCTTTCAAGAATAAAGGTTCAGTTATTCTTGTCCTCTGCATTCTTACTTCCCCTTCTCCCCATTTTTTTTAATTATTTTTTTCATATTGAAAATTAATATAGTCTTGTATAATGAATATTTGGTGCTTGGTGCAGAGGTTGGTTTATGGAGCGAAAGCTGAAGCAGCCATAGCCATTGGGTTTGATGATTTTATAGCAGATGCATTAAGGGGTACTGGGTTTTATCAGAAGGCGCAGTTGGAGATCAAAAGAGCTGATGGTAATGGAGCCGTTATTGCGGAGGAAGTGTTTGAGAAAACAAAAGCAAAGTTTCCTATGTATTAATCCCACCACCTCACCCTTAACCAAGTTATTGCAAAATTATGGGTAAATTACATTTTGCACCTTTATTGCACCTTTATACTTTATACTGAATCTCACTTTGATTCATATACTTGCAACTGTAACAGCTAACTTTCTACAGTTACATTTGCATTTTAATTTGGCATTTTCTCAATAAACATTAAGAAAATATGAAGGTAAATGTTACGTGTTCATCATATAGATGACCCACACGTGGCATTTTTTTATTAATAAATTTGATAAAGGGGTCAAATTAGAATTTGACTGTAAGTATAGAAAGTTGATTGTTACAATTAATAATGTGATTTACAATCAGTAAATGAGATTCAATGTAACTTGTAGGTTGCCAAGTGTGATTTGCCCCATAATTATTGATAAAAGGTGGCTTTGTTTTGTTGTATTTTATCTTTGACTATTTTAGTATTTTTACATCTGATGGGGTTCACACAACTTGATTACAAGTTTTGAAATTGTGCTAGCTGCACAAAGTTACAATCATCCTAGCTGTTTATTTTCGTTTCTTGTCTTGAATGACACATTTATATGTGAAATTCTTTTGTTCTGCATTACCAGTTTGGATTGAATGCTTCTTAAATATCTTTTTTCTTTCCTTTTTTTTTTTCTCGTAAATAGGTGCTTTCTTAAATACAGCATTATATTCAAAATGTTCTTGGTAGTTTTAAGATCAGATTTATGTCTCTATTATATGTTAAGATCAAATTTTGTTTCTAGGTGTTAGGTTTATAGTTTTTGAAGTATTACAATTGTGTCAAAGGTTTTGTGATGTTTGTAAAGAGTCTGAAACCGAGCTTTGTTGATTGAGTTATTTCTTGGTTCAAAGATTTCTTCGCAAACGGTTCAACATAATAGGTTTGGATTCAGCTCAAGCAGATGGCGTTTGAAGATAGCAAGAGTGGAGATTGTTTGAGAAATAGTGCTTAAAAGGAGCTTGAGCAGTTGAGCTTCTGGGAAAGCCTGCTTGAAGGGCAAGTGTTTGTGGGGATTTTGGGGCAATTGGATTTTCACGTAACTGATTGGTTGCCTTATCTGTTCGGGACTACGTATTGTATTGTTTTACTAAACAAAAGTATGCTTTTGAAACAAAAGATACTATAATACCTTGATGGAGAAATCAAAAGTTAAAGGAAATTAAAAATAACGATCATTGAATCGATGTTGAATCAGAACATATCTGGGATTTAGGAGGCATCGCTTGAGGTAAAGAACAAAATTAATCCATGGGTTTGGTGCACTGGATCTAGGAAGAGATAGAAGAGTAGATAAGATAATGTCTAGCCTAGTTATTTATTTGGTAATTCTCTTATAACCACTTTTTCATGATAGACAGATTTTTGGGTTAATCACTTCAGAAACTTGGAGTTTTATCTAGAAATGGTTTCAAGGTTTACCTCATTAAACATTTATGCTCTTTTTCTCTCTTGTTTATGTTTGTTTTAGTTCTCCGTATTAATTTGATTTTTCAATTGGTATCAAAGTAAGTTTACTATTATTTTTTATTTAATTTTTTTTTCAAAAAATTGAGATTTGAATTTTGTTTAAAAATTTATTGAGAATCCTAGAGAGGGCGGGTCTTCGTCTTGACACCCTATTTGATGGGTCTAATTATGCCCCCAAAAAGGTTTGAATGAGTTTTTTTTTTTTTTATTTTTTAAGTTTATGACAATAGAGTTTGGGATTTTGTTGAAAATGGTTAGGTTCATTTATTAAGTTCTTTGCTAATGAGGCCACCACCACACTAAAGCTTGTATTTGAAAGAGACAATTGATTTAGAAAATAAAGGATATAACAGGAAAACAATGAATTCTATTTCTAGTGTTGTTACTCCTTTGGAATTTGCAAGATCTTGAATTGTACTATTGTAAAAGAGGTTTGGGATATTCTACAAACTATGCACAAAGGCATTGACACCATTTGGAAGGCCAAATTGCAAAGGTTTAAAAGTGCCTTTGAAGTTCTCAAAATGAAGGAAAATGAGGTTTTTAATCAGTTTATGCTTGTCTGAATGACAATGTTGACTCTCGCTTTAATCTTGGAGCATGTATTCCATCTTAAAATTGTAAGATTTTAATGTCTCTTTTGAAAAGACTTAAATTCAAAGTCACTGCTATTGAAGAAGCAACGGACATTGATTTTGTGAAATTGAAGGAACTTGTTAGGTCAATTCAAACGTTTGAGTTTAATCTTTGACCTTTCAAAGAACAAAAATGGATTTCATTTAAAAGTGTTGATTTTGTGAAATTGAAGGAACTTGTTAGGTCAATTCAAACGTTTGAGTTTAATCTTTGACCTTTCAAAGAACAAAAATGGATTTCATTTAAAAGTGTAAAGGAAGATGATGATGACTCAGATGATGACATGGACGAGCTTGTTTATCTTGTTAAGAAAATTAAAATAAAAAATAAAAAATCTGGATTGTAAACAAATTCTGAACAAGGAAAAAAATTGATGAGTAGAAAACTGAGAAAAAAATTAAACAAAAAAAATCGAAATAAATTTGATAAGAAGAACAAGCTGGTATATAGTGTTTTGAATGTTAGGGTTTTAATCATTTAGCACAAGAATGTCCAACAAGAAAGAATGGAAAGAACAAAGTTGTAAAGTTCACTTGGGATGACAATAAAGAGAGAGAATCTTTAGACTCAGAAGTAGATTAAGAAAATTTCACAACATTTACAGTCTTGATCAGAACTACTTCTAGTTCAAACTTCGGGAATAAAATTGAAAAAAGTGTGCATAAGGATTCATTTCACTTTGTTGGGGATGAACCAGACTTGCAAGAAACCTACAACTAACTTTGCAAGCAATACATGAAGTTTCAAAGCAAAAAGACAAATTGTCCATGATGGTGAAGCAACATACCTCGTGATGCAGGGCCGAAGAAATTGAATACAATTTGGGAAAGATTTGTCCAAGAGACAATTGGCTTAGCATACATTGGTGGAAAAATAAAGAAGACATGACATATAATCAACTTTGTGGCATTTCGTCAAAGACTTTAGAAAGAGAATTGAAATCCTATTTATCAAAAGAAAAAAAACTAAC
Organism: Vitellaria paradoxa; assembly: GCA_019916065.1. Classification (NCBI taxonomy): domain Eukaryota; kingdom Viridiplantae; phylum Streptophyta; class Magnoliopsida; order Ericales; family Sapotaceae; genus Vitellaria; species Vitellaria paradoxa. Next base: position 25,293,270 of record CM034243.1, read on the forward strand.
ATTCAAAGTTAAAACAGTGTCAAGTGAAAGGTAAAATAGGTAAGTCCTCAAGGTACAAATTTTGTGAAGTCTTCGTTAGGAAAATATGATTTTAAATTTACAAGTGGATAGAAATAGACTTTTCTTATAAATTAAGGTACACCATTCTTAAATCTTACTTAAAAAATTCGTACCCATATATCATCATTGTGACCTAAAAGACCATATGAAACCATATTGAAACAAACTTGATGGGCTACTGGTATGCTAACAATAAGACTAGAAGTAGGGGTTTCAAGTCACATAAAAAATAACCAAGTTTTCTTTAAAATAATTTTAAATACTGTTGCAAGAGACTTAATATTTGGCAAAGGACATACAAGACTTGAAATAATCATGTATTTTCTACGGGATCCCAAATAGGGTTGTAAAGTAAAGGAAAGAGACCTCTCCCATAATTTTAACTGAGTTTTCTTCAAAATAATGTCAAATACTGTTGCAAGAGACTTAATATTTGGCAAAGGACATACAAGACTTGAAATAGTCATGTATTTTTCATGAGATCCCAAATAGGGTTGTAAAGCAAAGGAATGAGACCTCTCCCATAATTTTTTATGCTAGAGGGAATTTTTCTAAAAATAGGTCAATGCGGGTTAAGAAATCCGACTTGTCATGCCATATAGTTTTCACAGCAAATTCAAACTCTCATTCTCTTAACACTATTTTAACATATGCTAAAATCCATCTTCAACTTGCAATAAATTTATCTCAAGATCAAGAATGAAAATTCAATTGCATTCCTTCTAAAAACAATTAAGATATTTTGTGTCTAAATTATAATTTGATTTTTTAATTCAATATTTTAATAACTTATCTTATTGCACATATTATTTATATTAAGCTTAATAACATAAACTTTTGTGATATTTTATAATCTATATTGTCAATATTTTATAATTATTGATTATTTATATTAGTTATCTTACTTATCGACTTGTGTTATTCAAAAAATGGTTGATTTATTTAATTAGTTTCAAAATTTTATTGATATACATTTGAAATAGGATTTAAACTTTTTTATAAAAAAAGGTTGGAGATTTTTATTTTTTAACTTTTTTTTTTCACAATTTTTCAAGAGATGAAAGTAGTAGGAGCATTGTAAAGATATTATGTTTTGAAAGCATATACATTTTATTTTTGTCTTTTTCTTTTGGTTGTTAATTAAATAATTTGTAATATTTATTTTTGTTTAATTTTGCCAATACTCAACAAAATCTCTGAATTTACCCCTGACTCTGTGTAGCTATTGATAATTAAGTTACTTATAAGATTTGTTAATCTTATACATGATTGCAATGTGCCCCAAATAACGCACTCTTAGTTCTCATAATGCTTGTTGTATCCTAGTGAGATTCAATCTGATAATAACTTTAGTATCCATGCTTTTTGTTGACCCTTCTTGTTGTTCTACTTCCGAAGGATATTTATCAATTGAGAGTTTGAATTTTTAGAAAGGGCCATTACTTCAATGATGTGAGAGTTACCAACACTAAAAAATTAAGTAAGAAAATGCTCTCGTGAGTGAAATCAATAGGCTACCTATTCTTGATGAGTGAAAGCCACTAATTACTGTAATCAAAATTGGCGTTTCACGAGAATGAGCAATTGGTTTGACTACAAGAGCAGCACAGCAGAAGTTGATTTTGTTCTTAAACTCCCAAGTAACATGACAATTTGGAATACATGGGATTTTAAGATGTACACGCCATGCACAGGCATTTGCCTTTCACTTCTATGTACTTGCATCAACATGGGTCTTGTGAGCATGTGCCATTTGATTACGAACTTGCTTGAAATTAAAAAAAAAAATAATACTAATTTTTACAAATACGAATTACGAGATTGTAAAATTCAAAATTTTTACTCACTGTACAAATTACAAGATACTAACTTTTAAAAATTTATATAAATTTATACAACTTTAAATGCGCCCTCACTGTATTATATGATATATATGACAATTACCATATCTCAACTCTGTAGTTATATATTTTTCGTTGTTGCCTAGAGTTGGTTGGTGATCCGGCTTTTATCTTACACTCTGTGTAACAGGTCTTTCTTTGATGTTTTGAAGGTAACTTCTGCCACAGGAATTTGAATGAGAGTCAAAAATGAGTTCGAAGGAGTGTTGCATCGATGGAGCATTAATCCTGCCTTTGCGATGTAGTGGAAATTTTGTTAGGCACCGTTCAACTTGCACCCTTGGCGCACCCCTGCTGCACGTGTGGGAAGTGCGAATCCAATACTAAATGACCTAGTTCGAACTTATTCTCAGGTTAAGTCTCTTACAACCCGTTTGAAGCTACAAATTTCCCAAAAAAAAAAAATTATAAAGTTTCAAAAGAACTTCAAAAAAATTTCAAAAGTTACATCGTTTATCATTAAAAAAAAAAAAGTGTAACAAAGCGAGCAACTATATTGCCAAAAAAAAAAAAAGTTAAAAAAAAAAATCAAATGATAATGCACTTCTCAAACTTCAAAATAACATTTATTGTGGTGTATCAAAATCCGTTTGAATAAATTATGTACTATTTGTTCAAATGGATTTTGAATTTTTTTGGCACTTTGACCTGGCCAAATCTGTTCGAATAGGTCATTTACTATTCGTTTGAATGGATTTTAAATTTTTTTGGCAATGTATCGAAATACGTTACAAAAAATTTCAAACAAAACTCTACAAGTTTCCAACTTTTGCATTAAATTTTGTTACATGTTACTTTTGCATAATTTTTAACAACTTTTTGTGACGTCACACACAAACAACCAAAAAACTTTTATAGTTATTTGATGCTCTAAATACCCAAAAAAAAAAAACTCCAAATTTGAAAAGTTTTGCCAAAATTTGAAACTCCTAACGGACTCTTAATATTGATTAAGCTGTTCTCTAAAGGAAAGAGGCGGCTGCTAGGTTCATCCATATGCACATCCTTGATGCATCTTTGGTGATTGGATTTAGTTTAAAAAACACGGCTGCTTCATCCTTTCTTATTGTAGATCAATTGGAAAAATCCGGAAGCATCTATTATGAGTCTAGTAAGTCCTATAATCAATCAAGGAGTGAGAGAAGATAAATTTTGGATTTAGGAGTATTTGGGATTGTAAAAATTATTATAGATTCGTAAAAATTATAGTTTCATAATATGTGTAGTAACTAGCTAGAAATTTTAAATTTTATACAAATTTATAGAGATTTGTTGAGTTTAAATTTCTTACGTTAAGGGTGTGTTTGATGCATCAAACTTTGATGAAAATATCTGAAAACTTATGAAAATATCTGAAAATCTCTATTATATTTTTACACATTCTTACATTTTCAAAGTTTGAAAAAAATTTAGCACCTTTTAAAAAAAAGGTCGATAATTAGAATTTAGTTAATCAAATAGCAAAATTTTTTACCATTCTCACCACGGAATCCCAAACTACCGAATGATACCCACTCTGATTATTTTTTTTGAGGCTGTAGAAACCGTTCTGACATATTGTAGAAACCGTTTCAACAGATTTGCACAGCCGACTTCCGTCCAAACGTATTGTAGAAATCATTTTCGAGTTCGCTTTGGTCTGCAAAGAGGTTATGACTGATACAAAATTTTGAATTCATCCAAACAGAAATTCAATCTGTTGGAATGAGAATCCTACTGTTCATCTCTAAAATATGCAGTTTGAGATGTGTGCACCAAATGTAAAAAATTTTCTCACATCACATTTTATCTCACTTTTTATCACTCTAGACACCCCTGTAATTCCAACTCAAAATCATTTTAAAATTTAATCTTATGTGAGGATCACTTGATTTGGTTTATGAAACCATTGACTTTAACTTTGTTTTAAGGGTGTGTTTCGTGTATCAAATTTTAATGAAAATATCTAAAAATCTCTAAAAATTTTTATTACATTTTTATATATTCTTACTTTCTTGAAGTTCGAAAAAGTTCAATGCCTTCTAAAAAAAGTTGATAATTAAAATTTGGTTAATCAAATAGCAAAATTTTTTTTACCATTCTCATCATGGACTCCCAAACTACCGAATAACACCTAATACTATTTTTTATAGGGTTGCAGATATTGTTCTAACGAATTGCAGAAATTATTTTAATATATTCGCATAGCCAACTTTCGTCCAAATGGATTGTAGAAACCGTTTCGGGTCTGGTTTGGTTTTCAAATAGGCTATGACTGATATAAAACTTTGAATACGTTCACACAGAAATCCAATTCGTCGAAACAAGAATTCTACTATTCATCTCCAAGAAAATACGGTTTGAGATGTGTATATCAAACGTAAAAATTTTTTCTAAATTACATTTTATCCTTCCAAACACCCTCTAAATTAGTCGCAATATAGACCCATGAATATTTTACCCAACGGAGGATCCGAAAATTTCTTATCAAAATGGTAATATTCATGTGTTTGATGTTTCAACCTTTTTATTGATTGATTATTATTTCTTGTTGAATCTACACATCAGATAAACTTAGAAATTTCAACGATATATCGTTATCAACTGACAACAGCAAAACTTCCCAGCCAACATTGTTAACCTACTTTCAAACTAATTACTCATATATATATACATATAGCGTTTTAGAGAACAAGTAATCTAGTCTTTCAACGATTAGTTGGGGAATGAAAATGATGGATTTCATCAGTTGATGATGATTTAATGGGTAGCCCAATTATGGTTCTGCTTGTGGGTCCGAAAGAGAGGAATTTGCATGAGGTTTTCGTCTGTTTGGTGGATTCCTGCAGATAATTTACACACACACACACACACACACATATATATATATATATCCATTACGTGGATTGCGTAAAACAATTGACTTAAGAAAGAATAGATATTACAAAAGATACACCTAATTTTTTTTATTTTGCTTCTAGAAACACTATCAATTAATTAACTCTATTAGTTACAAATTCCGTTAGAAAAGTTGGTGTAATTTGTATGTACCATGATAAATACTATTTTAATTTTTAATAGACTAGAAGGAAGCTAGTTTGTGTAATTTGTTGTTGGGTAAATTAAAGTTTATCTTGCACCATTGGGCTTTTAACAAAATCTTGTTTTGGGGTCCGATATTTTAATTGTCAAAATTAAAGGCATAACAATTATATTGTTAATGTTAAGGATGTAATTAAAGGGAGCATTTAATGATGAGAAAAAAAAAAAGGAGAGAAGAGAAAAATAAAAGAATAAGGTAAAGAAAAAAGAAAACAAAATATAAAATATGTTTTTATTTGAATAGATCTAGAATTATAAAATAAAAGGCATTTAGTGAGATTATTTTGTTTCCTTTCTCATTAGAGGGGACCCCTTAGACAGCGATACTTTTTGAAAAAGGCGTAGCAAAGAAAATTATAGGGCTGTTTGCACCTCTAAATGTATTTTTGTTCTTTCCTTTATGACCGTGACATACTCATTATCGGAAGTGATGTAGCTGTGCTCGCTTATTAATTCTATATTGCAATTAATTAATTTTTTAATTTAATTATTTTTAATTTATCAAATTTGTATACGTTTTCTCTTCCATTTTCCTTCACAACCACATAGAAAATGATTTTGAATATCTATCACTTTCTAGTCAAATCTTTGACCCAAACACAATTTAAATTGATTTTGAAAAATGCTACTCCATTGAAAAATATTTCAAAAAAACACAAGCTATAAAGATATGGTAGTTGTAGTTTTATAATTAAAGAGTTTATTAAATAAAGGCTCACAGTTTGCCAAATCATTCTAAGTATATTTTTTTGGGTAATGTTGTTGAATTGTATAGCATTATTTATGAATTTTTGCTAACAAATCTTTCATTAAACATATCACATGGCTATGTATTAACATGACTCACCGCTGGTTGGTTCAGTGAAAGGGAGATTGAGTTTAGGATTTGGGTGATATATTCAGGTTATGGGTTCAATTCACCTCTTAGGCAGCCAAGTTGTAAATGGAAGGCTGTGGTGGTGAGATTCTCTACTTATCTTCCCGAGATTTGTAATTTGGTGCTCGAAGGGTCTATCGGATGATTTCCTCATCATGAAAAAAACAAAAAAAGAAAAAGCTATGTATTAATAGGCCACAACATGGATGGATGTACATTAGGACTGATCTTTTTTTACTTCAAAAAAAATATATTTTTTTAAATTTAACCCATTTAAAATTTTTGTAATCTAACTCATTTTATATTTAAACCTCTTATTCAACCTAATTTTTTTATAATTCGGCTCACTTTATTTTTAAATACTTTGTTCAGTTTAGGTAAATTTCAAATTCTGAGTTTGTCCCTAGGTCACAAGATCTTTTTTTGGGAAAAAAAAAATTCAATGGAAACTTAAATTGCAATAATTTAAAATATTACATACTTAACTATTACAATATTACATTTAATTTCCCTTAATAATTGAGTAATTATACTTATCATCTTTTAACTTTTGAAAATTATACTTACTTCCTTATTTTGCAATAGTGTTAATATAATTTTTTTTTATGTTAAATCAACCGTTACAACTTAACAGAAAATATAAAAATAACCAAAATTTTAAGTACTTTTCCTATTTTATCCCTTTCTCTTTCACACTTTCATTAAATATTTATACTAAAATTCTAAAAAACAAATAAAAAACAAGTGAAAATAAAATATTTTCAGGAAGTATAATAAAAAAAACCGACAAAGTTGTGGAAAGGAAGGGATAAAATAGAAAAAAATACTTAAAATTTTAGTTTTTTTGTTATTTTTTATTAAGTTTTAACAGTTGATCTAGTAGAAAAATGTCAATATTAACAGTATTTCAAATTAAGGGAATATGTGTCGTTTTTAAAGATTAAACGGTAATATGCTAAATATTGGGGAAAGATGAGTATAATTTACTATTTTTTATTTTTTTGTTCTCTTACTGTTGACGATGTCCTTGGAGTAACGTTCAACCGACGGGCCCAAAGTGAGGCAGGTTCCTTGTTTGACCTGTCAATGAACATTGGCCGCAAAATCAAATTCAATCACGCACGCACCACCGCCGCTTATTACGCCCATTTCAGCACAAACATGGCCTCCACAACTTTGCCCCACTCTAAATAAGATTTGACCATTTTAGACGAGTTGTCCGTTTGACGAAGAACAAATCCTTACTAATATTTAACAAAATTAGGTAATTTTTAATAATTTTTATATTATTAAAAATTACAAAAAAAAATTAGTGTGTGAGACGGACTCGATATAAGAATATATTTCCAACACAATTAAGGTGTTTTTGGAGTGATAAATAATGAGATAAAATGAAATAAAGTGAAATAAGTAGTGAGTTCGTATTGTGAGATAAAAAGTAAATTATTTTTAGAGATTTTAGAGATTTTTAATAAAAATCAGTACGCCAAACGCACTCTTAATATGGTGTTACTTAAAAAATGAGAAAATACGCGTGAATATATTAATTTTATATATTTATTAACTTTTAAAATATTTAAGTGAAAACATAATCAAACACAAGTTAACACAAACTATAAATACAAATATAGCACAATGCAATTGCTATTCTTAACATCAACTTACTTAGTTCTATCCATTTCATGCAAAGAAAATATTAAACGTACTTTATTTTAACTTTTTACAATCCGCTCCCTTTGAATGCAATCACAGTAAAAATAATATTTTAGAGCGCGAAAAGTTAAAAAAAAAAAAATAGAGTTCATTTTGTATTTTTCTTTATGCTACTGCGGGGTTAAGTAATGTTAGCTAATTTCCAAATTTAAATAATTTTAATTATACTAAAAATAAGGAGTTAATATTGTAAATTAATTAAAATTGGATGAAATTTATCTTTTATCCTTTTGAAATATTCAACTTCGATAATAAAATTACTTGAAAACTACATTACAGTCGTCCTGTTTGTTTTAATATAAAATATTTTAAAAATATTTTTATTCATAAAAATAGTTTGAAAATATATTTTTCAAAAAAAATTTACAAGAAAATAAGTAAAACCCACATGTCTCACCAAATATTTAGTTTACCTATTAATAATGCGAAAAAATTAATGCGGGTCAACTGATTTGCAAAAGGAAAAGAGTAATATTTATTAGGAAAAATTTAAAAATAAATTTCTAAATTAAAAATATAAAATATATGAATTTTCATTATTGTACTTTAGGTGTATGCACAATTGGAGTGCAATGATAGAAGTTCTAAGCCTTCTAGATTATTAAATTAGCCTTTCATTTGGGGAGAACAAAGTTAATTTTTTTTTGTTAACTATTGAGAAGTTAATTTATTTTTTTATTTTTTGGTTTTTTAGAAAGAGAAAAAAATTAATTTTTTCACTAATTTAATATTTTTGTCTTTTATTATTTAAAAAATTTAAAAATTAAGAGGGTAATTTTGATTGTTAAAAAAAAAGTTAAAAATTAGGAAGCTAGAACTTAGATTTTAGTTAATATGGTCAAATTAAATCCTAGTTTGGAAAGAAAAAAAAGAAAAGGTAACTTTTTAATAGTTAATTTTTTTATTCATTTAATATTTTTCTCCTGCATGGTTTAAAAAATATTAAAATATAATAAGATAAATTTAATGTTTATTTGAAGTTATATAAATTTGTAAAAGTTTATATTTCTTACTTTGTATAGTGAGTAAAAATTTAAATTTTACAATCTTGTAATTTGTGTTTATCAAGATTTATAGAATTTTATATTCTTTTAATACCAAACAGTATCTTAATCATTAAAAGAAAATTAAAAAATGGAGTAGCTAAAAATTTTATGTTTCAAAATAGGGCCAAAGCATTAGAACTTATGGTTTAAAATTTTAAATATTAATAATAAATTATTTATTTATCATATTAAAAAAATATAATATTATGGAGTGTTTGGAAGTTAAAAAAACTCAACTTTTGAAATTGATGTGATGTAAAAATGATAAGTGGTAAATTTTGATAAAAGAAATTTGAAAACTTTTAAAATTTTTTAAATTTTTTCCATTTTTTTTTTTTGACTTCCAAACTGTTTGAAAAAAGTGGGTGCCCGACTAGACATTTTTCAAAGTAAAAAAGGAAAAAAGTTTTTTTTTTTTTTATGGGTAATTAAAAAAGGGAAAAAGTTATTACCGTGCCAAACGTGAATTGAGAGAGAGAGAGAGAGAGAGAGATAGAGAGAGAAGCTGGTGGTGTTGACGGTGCACTGCGGTAGTGTTGCTCGATTTCAAAGAGGAAGACTAAAATCTTGTCAGATCGAAGCTGCAAAGGGTAACAGATCTTTGTTCATTTTTTGGGTTGTGTTCGCTGTTTTGTTTATGTTGTTGATCTGAATTTGCAAGGTACCATTTGAAAGCAAAATCAGTGCGCTTTGATCTGTGCTCTTCTGCTCCTTCTGGTTTACATTTCTGCTTGACTTTGTTTCTCTCTGCGAAACTTCTCTTTCTTTCTCTCTGCTTTGTGGGTATTATCTTCCCCCACACCCCCACTTGAAATTTTGATGGGTGTTTTTTTTGGTGGTCAAGGATGTGGGGTTTTCCTTTCTCATCTCCTTTTCTCTCTGTCTAATGTTCATTTTTTCTATAAATATTTTTTGGATTGATTTTTTTGGCTACTTAATGTGGGTTTTAAAGGTAAGGGGTTTAAGAATGATTTCAAACTATTGTGATGGTTATTTTTCTTCTTCTTTCCTCTTTCTTTTACATCTATACTGTTGGCTGCCAGTTTATTCGACCAGTTGGTGTCGTCTTCATTTTGTTGCATTATCATTTCAGTTTTAATGAGTACTGGTTTAATTGATCCACCTCTTTCGATGGATTCATGTATAAGTGAGCAACTGTTTACTAAATATTTCTAATTTTATTGAATTTTCCTGCCAATTTTGTGTGTGAGGATGTAAAATGATGTAACTCTGTTGTTTATTGACATCTTTTATATGTCTCTCCGGGATGTATTTTTACATTTGTGAGGAGGATTCCTATTAAATGTTTCCATAACTTTTGGTAATAGAGGAAAAAGAGAGAAAAAAAAAATGTAGACCCATTGAGGTATGTGTCAGAGGTTGTGCCTTGGCACGATGGCAAATCCTTTTTTCCTTGGTGCTATCACACGAATGCACCTTCTCTCGGGCCAAAAAAAAAAAAAAATCTTTCGTAGACCTTACTTTAAAGTAGATCCTTGCACTAGGTATGAGGTTTATTAGCCAAGGTCTCTGTAAATAGCACCTATGAAGCCATATTCCCCTTGACACTGTCTTCCACCATTGGAATTGCAATCTGAAACATATTTCCCTTGACACTGTCTTCCGAGGTATTTGTTTGGTTCTCTCTACTTCTAGTGGGTTTAGGATCTTGGCAACAAATGTGTGACTTGAGTGGAGCAGTTATGGTGCGTGTTTCCTAGCTATACAAAGAGGGTTTCTAATTGTTAATTTTGTCTTGGCTGGCTGGTAAATTATGTCACCATTGAGTGGACAGTGTGGGTTTCAATTTTATCTTTTTTATTTTATTTTGTTTTTATTTATTTCTTGGGTGGGTGGATGGGAGTTGTTGTAAAATTGTGCACCTTGTTTGCCCATTGTGTCTATTGAGGAGGAATCATAAAAAGAGTTACCTAAAAAACTATATTGGCCGCAATTGGAGCGCTAAAAGTTACCAAAAAACGATCTCTACTAAACTTTTTCCACCTCGAACTATGGAAATCCCTATAAAATCTCTACAAATCTCTTTAAATTACTACAAATCTTTATAAATCTCTACAAATCCCAATAAAATCTCTATAGATCTCCCAAAAGTTCTGCACAAAACGTCAAATTCTTTGCCAGAATCTGTTTGAATGGATTTCCCCTGCCAGACTATTCATTTATATCTTTTTCGTGGTTTGTTGGCTGTACTCCAAACACCAAAAGTAAGCAAAACCACATTTTATTTCAACTTTTATAACTCCAAATGGCCCCGTAATAAATATTGGTATTTTCACCACGATCAATTGTAGACGTGTATGCACGTCAGTGTACATTTGAACCTCTGTGGTTGTGACTGGGACAGCTTTTGCCAAATTAATGACATTTTTCTGTTTTGATTTTTGAGCATCTCATTATCTCATTTAAGTGAGAGGTTTTCCTTGCGTTAAGCAATTCACTAATATTTCCTTTAGGAATCTGGATGGGGTAGAGTTTAATGTGTATATCAAGCTCTTGACAATTTGTTTCTGAAGTGGCTGGCATTACATATAAACCTGCATTCTCTTGCTTCTGACACCAAGCTTTTACCGTGCAGTGGGCCCCTTTATAAGTTGGTATTGAAGTGGGGGCCCTTTATAAGTTGGTATTGAAGCTGGGGGGGGGGGGACAAAAAATAACAGTGCTAATAAAACCTACTAAAGCAGGAAAGACTAGTTTTTAAGTTTATTGGCATAAATTAGATTTTTTTTTTTTTTTAAACTTATTTCCAATTGGATTCTGGAGTTCATATAAATAAACTGACAATGTGTAGTTAAGGGTTGGTTGTTTGAACATGGAACAACTGTCATTTATGAGCCTTATTTTGTGCAGGGCCATGGGAAGAGATGCCACAGGTATACGCATTGACAAGAAGCCAAATGCTGGCAAAGTGAATTCAAACAGCATTTCTAATGACAGGGTTCGTGTTTCTCCCAAACTTTTGGGGCTAAGTGGTAAAGCAAAGGATGATGAGACAGAGGGTCATATTACAGCTGACACACTTGTGGAAGAATGTCATGTGAAGCAAGATGTATTAGGTGTTAAAAGTACTAATTGTGATGCTGGTTTGCCCGAGGGCAAAACCTTAAATCATGAAGCTCAGAAATCAAGTGACAAGAAGTTGAGCTCACCCATCAAGGGAAATGTTCCAACAAAGGACGCTGATTTGCATCCCCCTACTCTTGAAATTGAGAAGAAGGTTTCAACTGAAACTCATCCTGCTGGGGCTGAAACTGGTGTTGGTGGGAATTGTCCAACCAATGCTAATGATTTCCATTCCCTCAAAACTGCAAAAAAATCACAGGTAAGTGAATCACTTAAGCTTGTAATCTATTTGATATCATTATCTCTTTCCTTTATAAAATATAAATGGAAAGTTCTGAACCAGTAGGTGTGCATGCAATTACAATCATCAACTTGATGAAGCTAGTCATTTACGGTATGTTTGGAGTGAGGATTTAGTGAGGGAAAAGAAAAGAGTAGGGAAAAGTAAAGGGAAAAGGGGAAGTGAACATAAAATCTCAAATAGATTTTCTTATATGAATAGATCAAATATAAGAAAATAAAAGATGTTCATCAATTAATTAGTTTTCTAATTTAATTATTTTCAATTTCTAAATCCCATGTGTTTTCCTTTCCATTTTCCATGACAAATCCATCTTGAGAAGAGATTTTGAACTCTTATCCCTTTCCTTTTCTCTTGACAATCCTTGATCCAAACATAGCCTTTAGGTTGGTTTAAGGTCAAAGAAAGTCAATTTGTGTCAGGCCCGACATACAAAATTCTTAAGTTAGATGGTTTTTTGCTTTTATGTTTATGTTCATTGCTAGTTCTGGTTTCTTAATTCATTTTTTGGAGTTGATGTGAAACATGTGAATAGACATGAAGTCAAGAAGCAAAATATTGTTTCTTTTCTATTGAAATGGTTGAAACTTTTCTATTTAAGAATTGACCAAAATGAAACGCTAGTGGAATAATAATTCTAATGCTTACATTGAAATATAACTAGTCATGCTGAATACAAAATAATATATTAAAATAGTAGGTTGTTTAATTAATTTATTATTATGTGTTCATAAATCTAGATCAATATCAATTTATGTTTCTAACCATTTCCATGTCTTTCCATATTTTTGTGTGGCGTTTGAAAAATTTTAGGGGCATTTTTTAAACATTGCTGAACAGTTTCTGTTTTTGTACTATGTTAAACTAGCTATCAAAATGAAATTTTGATCCTTGGGTGGAGTTGATTTGTTTGTTACTTTGATGGATTAGATGAGGATCAAAACTTTTACAATATTCAATAAATTGTCTTCCTGAAGGAAAATAAATGACAACTTTTATGCTTTGAATCCTTCATAGTAACCATCATGCTTTTCATTTCAGCTTCAGTAAAATTATTCTGTTCCCAATCGTTTCCTTGATGGAGCTTTGGGTTTGAAATTGTCAAAAGCAGAGCGGGCAATTTGTACAACAAAACTGCTTTAGGAATTTGGACAGAAAATCAGTGACACCATTGTATGATATAATTAGCAGTGACGCCAGATTCATAAAGTTTAATCTATAAATTATAATTATATAAAAATAAATTATTGAATAGTTCTATAAATAAATTATGTTTTTGGATACTTCTAATATTGAGAGGATTAATACTGGGTAATAGAAATGAGTGAAGAATTTTAATAGTGGCACTTGACTTTTCTTTTTTTGTCGGGATTTATTTTTGAAAATTAAATATTTGGAAGTTCAGAAACTTTCTTTAATTAATGTCTTTCAATTGGAAGCTTAAAGCTTAAGATAATTAAAATTTAAATAATGCTATGTTCACAAACAAAATGTGCAAATTTCTTTACAAACTGACGGGATAGTTTACTGATAGCGTAAAATTTTAACAAACATCAATGCAAATTGTTGTGATACCAATGACAAGATTGACGCACCACTTTGTTAGAATTTTTTGTACACTTTGGTTGTACATCTAGCATTTTCTTTAAACTTTGTTATTGGGTATGTATTCCACTCTTTCATAAATGTATCTTTAACTTTCAAAGAAAGTTTTGAGAGCTTCAAAAACTTCTTGGAAAATAGAATATTAAAAATTTTTGAGTAAATTACACATAAATCCCCTAAATATTTAGTTAATTGCACTTAGCTCTGTGAACATTAAAAAATTACAGTGACCTCCCTTATTTTGAGAAGTTAATAACATGCAACCCTTTCCGTTAGTTTGGAGCTAACTCTGTTAAAATATTTGGTGTAAGGACAATTTTACCCTCAACTTAATTAATTAATTACAAATAAAATATAAATATATGCATAGATATACAAATTGTAAAATGTATATATGTATATGTAATAGCAACGGTGGCCTATCCGACAGCGAGAGAAGGCCTGGCTTCGATGGCGGCGGTTTCTCTCTCCGTCTCTCTCACTACTTTTGTTGGAGTTCGTCACCGAAGTGTTTGATTTCAAATAACCCGTTGGGACCCACCCTAAGAGAAATGGAACCCCTTCAATTGATGGAATCTTTCCTAGCTCGGCATCACCCTTAGACAGTAACCCCTTCAATTGATCCAAAGTAGTGATCGTCTTCCTAATTTCCAACCCCTGCACTTTCTTCTTAAACCCACCATAATTCGTGGGCATTTCTTCCAATTTGAGTGACAAATCATCAACATGGAATGGAGTACTTCCCAGAAGTACTTCACTTCAACACCTTCGTCCTCCACTGCCAATGTTGTTAAAATCGGGATTTTACCTAAAATCGGTCGAGGGGTTGTAAAATCGAATCGTAAAATCGTAAGATTTTACTTACAACTTAAATTTTGAAATCATAGTCTGTATAACATAATATTTTAACATTTAGAACTTTCAATTTGATACGATCTTGTCGTTTGAGTGGAAAAACACTCACTTTATGACTAGTAATGTGGGTTCGAATCCCACCATGATCCTTCTATTAATTCACTACACCAAAACCAAACCAAACCAAGCATTTTTCCACTAGGTGGGGTCGGCTATATGGATTTGTCGACGCCAATTAGATCTGTTTAGGGGCATGTCCTCTGATAAATCTAGGTAGGTCAGGTCATGTTTAATGGTTTCTTTCCGGCTTCTCTTGGGTCTTCCTCTACCTCTCCTACTCCTGGCAATCTCCATACTTTCACACCTTCTAACAGGTGCCTCTGCTGGACGCCTTCTAATATGGCCAAATCATCTTTATCGGTTTTCTCTCATTTTATCTTCAATCGGTGCTATTCCTACTTTGCCCCTAATCTCCTCGTTCCTAATCCTATCTTTCCTTGTAATCCCGCACATCCACCTTAGCATCCTCATTTCTGCAACTGTCATCTTCTGACCATGATTATGCTTTACTGCCCAACACTCTGATCCATATAGCAACGCTGGTCTAACCGCTACCTTATAATACTTTCCTTTCACCTTGAGGGGGATTTTTTGGTAGCACAAAACCCCTGAAGCACTCCTCCATTTAGTCCACCCAACTTGAATCCTGTGACTTACATCAGTATCAATCCCTCCATCTTGTTGCACCATAGATCCAAGGTACCTAAATTTATCTTTCTCTACAATCTTTTGTGTGCCTAAATTTATTTCTATACTACTCGTTATCCTACTTTGACTAAACTTACATTCCATATATTCCGTCTTGCATTGGCTTAGCCGAAACCTTTTTGTCTCTAACGTATCCCGCCACAATTCTAGCTTAGCATTCACTCATTCTCTTGTCTTATCTACTAAAATAATATCATCTGCAAATAGCATACACCACGGCACCTCATCCTGAATATGTCTTGTAATCTCATCCATAACTAAAGTAAACAAGTACGGGCTTAACGCTGAGCCTTGATGTAAACCAATCGTGATAGGGAACTCATTAGTCTCTCCACCAGTTGTTCGTATAGATGTCATGGCTCTATCATACATGTCTTTTATCGCCTCAATATATGCGACACACACTCCTTTCTTTTCCAATACTCTCCATAGAATCTCCCTAGGATCCCGATCATATGCCTTCTCTAAATCGATGAACACCATATGTAAATCTTTTTGACCTTCTCTATACTGTTCCATTAACCTCCTCAAGAGAAAGATAGCCTCCATGGTTGATCTTCCAGGCATGAAACCAAATTGGTTCTTTGAAACGTTTGTTGTCCGTCTTAGTCTTCTCTCAATAACTCTCTCCCATAATTTCATCGTATGGCTCATCAATTTAATCCTTCGGTAGTTCGCACAGTTCTGAATATCTCATTTGTTCTTGTATATGGGTATAAGGATACTTTTCTTCTATGCATCAGGCATCTTTTTGCTCTTTAGCACTACATTAAAAAGTTTTGTCAACCAACTTATGCCATCCTCTCCTAAGCACCTCCAAACCTCAATAGGGATATCATCTGGCCCAACCGCTTTCCCATTCTTCATTCTTTTTAATACTTCTTTTACTTCTTCCCTACTGATTCTCCTATAGAACATAAAAAAATAAAATATAAAAAAAACTAATATAAAAGAAAAAAATTCAAGATTAATATGAAAATATATTCTATAACACAAACTTGAAAGTCTAAACCTCAAAGAAAATAACAAAAGTCTTCCAAACACACAAGTTACACAACCAATAGAATTTTTGCTGGGTCTCTCTTTGCTTGTCCTTCGTTTTTCCTTTGCGTGGCTGCACAGGCTTGCACATAATCCACAGATTAATTACTTTTACAGTTGAGTCTTCTTTTGGCCGTGTGAGGGTTTTAACCCAATTTGGCTTTTTACAATTCTACCCCTCTTAATTAGTTGTAACTACAAAAAAAACCTTAACTTTTTAAAATCGTTAAAATCGTAAAATCGTAAGTAAAATCGGGATTTTACCGATTTTACCCCATAAAATCACTTTTTCACCGATTTTACTCCCAAAATCGATTTTGATGCGATTTAACAAGGTCTTGCTTTGTAACATTGTAAAATTGTACGATTTTACGATTTAAATCGTGATTTTAACAACATTGTTCACCGCCACCTCAATCTTCTTCTCCGCCTCAATTGATTCAATCTCCTCCATGTCTTCTTGAGATCCAAAACTGATTCAATCAAGAATGCTATGCGGTACAGCCTGGTCTTATCGAAGATGATTTCCTGTAGTCTCATTGTTGGCCGAATTGAAGCACTCATTGTCTAGAACTTGGAGATCATTGTGGACTTGAAGAACAGCTTTGCAGGGGAGAGAGAGGAAGAGATTTTGGGAGGAAGGATAAGGTGGGTTTGGAGGATTGTAGAGAGAGAAAGAGAGAGAGAAGCAGTTTGGTAAGGCGAGGCACTGTTATATTCTTCATTGTCCTGTTTCTGATTCATCATCTAATAAATCTAGTTGAAGAAGCTTTGAAGCCGAGGGCTGTCATGCCATTTCTTGCCCCCAGAATGATGGATCTTCCTCGGGTGCAACTGTCATCTTCTACTTGAACTCTTATGTAAATATATTTTGTGTGTGTATGTTTGAACTAGGAGAATTAGGTTTAGGAACGAACAATTTGATGATAGGTCGTATTGTTCGGATATAAAATGAATTGAAATTAAGATTAAATGGCGAGCTAGTTTTGCTCCTCTAGTTGGGTTTTGCTTGCAAACCCACTTGCTATTGTTCCTTCTCCAAACTTATCTGCATATAGGGTGTCTCGTCTCCTTAAACTTCTTCCGCTTGGCTCCCTTCTTTGGCTGATTCGACGCCAGTATGATTTCTTCATTGGAATGGAGCTGCCGCCTCTTCCTTCGCTGTCGGTGGGTTTGTTTTGAGTTATAGTTTTTTTTATTTTATTTTAATGGTAAGTGCTTTGGGTTTTAATTACCCAAAAAAAAAAAAAAATAAATAAATAAAAGTGTTTTGGGCTTCATTTAAGGGTATTTTTCTATTTTTTGTAAAAAATTTTGTTGACTGATTGACATTTACACTTCCGTTAAAATTTAACGGTTCAAACTAATTGAGGGGGTCTATGTGTAAGCAACTTTTCAAAATAAGGGAGGTCATTATAATTTTTTAGATGTTGAGGGGTCCAAGTATAATTACACAAAAGTTTAGGGGGTCTATGTGTAATTTATCCAAAATTTTTAGGAGGAATTTAGAAAGTCACGTAAATTTAAAGGTAGAAACATCTACTATTTTGTAGAATTTGAATGTTTTTATTTTTTTCTTGAAATTCATCAATTTAGTATAATTAATTTCCAAGAAAGGTTGACGGTTGAAAAACTTTTTGAAATAAACTACTAAAAGTTGAAGGAAGAAATGAGAGTGTAAGAGAATTAATTTTCCCTACCTCTCGTGCAATGTATGTATAACTAGAGATACACGAAATTATGAGATAAAATACACCCAAATCTAACCATATCTAATCATTTCAAATCCATCCAAATATAACCACATCATATATCTTAATGTGCACCCTCAAGTTGGAGCATACAAATCATAAATGCTTAATTTAGAAGATAGACTCTGTAAAGAAGGACAAGATAATGGCTTACTAAAAAGATAAACCAACTAGGAAGACAATCAAATAAAGGGAGTGCACAATTCCTTGCAATGCAACAAATCGCGAATGAAGTGCAATCAATCTCAATATACTTGGTACACTTTTGGAACCTAAGATTGTTTGCAATAAAATTAACAGCTTGATTGACACAATGCTCATACTTCGGAGTTGGAACATCCATACCAGAGTCGTGAAGAACAAATCGAACTCAAAGCATTTATGATTCAATATAAGCCATGGCACGATACTTAGTATTTGTATTCACTTTATTGGCTTTTGCTATGCTAGGTCACCAAATTACCCCCAACAAAGGTGCAATAACCGGAGATAGAATGATGATCATTACAACTCCTTGTCCAATCAGTATCGCTGTAACTAGTTACTGGCAAAAAGGAGGAGGGACAATAAAGAAGAACTAGACTAGGAGATTATTTCAAATATTGTATCCAGTAAATAGCCTCAAAATGTGGAAGCCGTGGGGCATACATAAATTGATTGACCACACCCCCAACAAAGGTAATGTCTGGATGAGTGATAGTAAGATAGATGAACTTCACACCCCCAACAAGGTAATGTCTGGATGAGTGATAGTAAGATAGATGAACTTCTCACAAATCGGCAATAACTGGCTAGCATTAAGAAGGAGATCTTCGGAAGTATCATCCAATTTAGTGAGCAATCCATAGGCGTATTAGTAGGACGGGCACTTACAAAACTACTCTAAAAAAGTAGATTTGGCTTTGAAAAGAAGGAGAAGGAAGAGGGGTGGGTTCCCACATTTGATTCTGGTAGAAAGCACTCATTTCTTTGTATGAATAAGAGAAAAGTAGTAATAGTATGAAAAGTACAAGTGTGTTTACCTTTTTGTAAAGTAATAGATAAGTTCTGGGTAAAATTAGACGAGGCAGATGACATAGGAATATCAAATGAAGAGGGAGGATCAGTGGGCAAGCTAAGGATAACTTGTCTATCACGATCACGCTGGTAAACTCTTAGTGGGATAGCATAAGACTTAGAAGAAGTGTCTGGGGGCTAGAGGTGGTAGAGGGCCCAAATGTGTTGGGAGACCTAGAAGTCTCAAGAGGTCTACATGCAGACGAGGACAAGGAATATATACTGATGAGAGAGAAGCTGAAAAGGTAGGAGAAGGTGCCTCCTCACAATTAGTAATACGATCAAAGCGCAGAGTATCACTCACCACAAGGCGAGAAGAACGTAGTAGACTCAAAAAAGGTAAATCAGCATTCACAAAGTAACAGCGAGAGGAAAATTGGTAACACCGATAACCCTTCTGAGTGTGAGAGTATTCTAGGAATATGTACTTATGAGAACGAGGTGAAAAGTTATCTTGACCAGGATTTAGAGTATGTACAAAGGCAACACAACTAAAGATAAGCTGGCATAGGAAGAGAGGGAAAACGATTAGGGTAAAGAATAGGAAAGGGGGACCTACTAGACAAGTTAGATTTTAGGATATATGCGTATTTGAATTTATCCTTCCTCAAAGGAAAGTCTTGACCATTTAGCTTCTTAGGGGTGATGGAACGAGGAACATCATTGGCTTTCAAAATGACTGATTATGGTGGTATTTGAACAGATGAATACTTAGTTTTCGGCTTTAACATAATAAAGAATCAATACAGGAGCACCCAAATCAACGGAAGTAACAAATTTTCAAGCAAAATCCAAATGTCAATGCAGAAATAATGCAAAACCTCGAGTCAATCAATAAATCAGATGAACAGAAACAAACAAGATTAGATCACGCTCCAATTAGTCAACAAAATGGCCAAGCAAGAAAGGGTGAGACCAAATCACAATCAATGTACTTACCAACAAAAGAAAAAAAAAAATCACAATCAATGCAGTAAAGTGTCACAAACTGGGGTTTTCATGGATAAAAGAGGCATCATGAGCAAGTAGATAGACATTGGTGGAATCATTGACAAAACAGGCTATGCTTCAATCACGGACAATTGTCAAAACAACTTAAAAACTATTGAACAAGAGCGGGAAGGGGTCTATCTACATCAGGGGACCTCTGCCAAAAGTTGTTGGACTGCTGTCAGTAAGGCATGCATTGTCATGCATATGAAAAGGTTGGGCATGTGGAATCTAGGTCTGAGGTACCTACTTGTGCATGGAAGTGTGTTTGATCTCAGATGACGGTGGGCCTTCTTGAGTTATGGTCACTGGTTATTGATGGTGCTGATGGAGGTGTCGATGGACCGTTTTGACAACGGGGCTGACAACCAGAGTTGCTCAGACAACAGCTGGCAGCGACAGCAGCTAGTGTTTTCTGATTGAGGATATTTTTTTTTTTTGGGGATCTTGCATTGCTTTCAAATTATAGAGAAAATGGGAGTGGCAGAGAATTAATTTTCCTATATATCTTGCAATGTATTTATAATTAGAGATACACGAAATTAGAAAATAAGATACACCCAAATATAATCATATCTAATAATATCAAATCCACCCAAATCTAACACATCATATATCCTAGCACTAAATATACTTATCAAAATTATATATCCTAACACTAAATATAAAATTTAAATTATTTTTGTTATTTTAGTTAGAAAATTGAGAATGATGGGGGATATATATATCAAGTGCCATGTGCCTTTCGTTTTGGTTAAATTTTTAAAAGTTTAGGATTCATGGTTTGAAGGGTTCACAAAACTCATGTTGCTATAGCATTTAGGAGTGTGAACTTGGAAAGCATGCTTATCTTGAGAATTTTGCATTTGTACCAGGCAAATTCTCCTCTGGTATCAAGGAAGTCACTGCAACCTGATAACAAAAAGCATTTTGATGAGGATGATAATTGGTCTGTGGCTTCGTCGTATCCTTTGTTGCTGTCCAGATTTGAGCATTTTCTTTTTCTTTTCACATTCAGTCTGAGTAGTATCTGTTGTTACTATTTTAAATTGTATATGCCCTTAGCCTTTCATAGTGCTGCAACATCTGTCCGGACAGCCAAATTTAGGACCACTGTCCCAGTAGGTCCTGTATTTAAATGTGTTGATCGCGCGGAGAAACGTAGAGAGGTATTTCCAAATCAAACATTTGAGTATGGAGGAGCTTTTTGTAATAATTTTTTAATCTATGGTATTTATATTGCCACACGGCACACACGGCAGTTTCTTTCTTTCCCTTTTTCTTTATTTTTGTTTTTTTTTATTTTATGTTGTAGTTTTACACTAAGCTGGGGGCAAAACATCAAGCTCTGGAGGCAGAGAAATTGGAATATGAAGCTAGGACAAAGGTACTCTCATTTGTGTGTGTGTATATATTATTTTACTGTTGCCTTTGTGCTTCTTTTGCACATTGTAGTTGCACTTGAAAGTACTTACCAGATAGTAAGTAATTTCTTGTTGAATAACTATATGTACCATCTTTTCTTTATCCTTATCATATTTTCTAATTTTCTAGGAGGAGGAAGATGCAGCTATAAAGCAGCTTAGAAAGACCATGATGTATAAAGCAAATCCAGTCCCTAGCTTTTATCAGGAAGGGCCTCCACCCAAGCCTGAACTTAAAAAGGTACTTAATTTGGACTTTTCATCTATAGGCACCGTTTGGCATCTCCAAAAAAAAAAAAAAAAAAAAAAAAAAACTCTAAAAACTTCTAAAAACTTTTATCACATCAACTTTTTTATTTCACTGCATGCATTACGAATTCACAACTTTTCTCATTTTTTATCACTCCAAACACACACATAATGACATAAACATTGGACCAGGGAGTAAAATTGGAAAATCCATGTAAGCCTAAAAGAGATCGTTAGTATTGCAGCTGAGCTTACAAGTGGCCTAGGCAACCTTGTTTTGCTAAGATTCTGAGAGTTTGAGTTGCAGTTGATCTTAATGCACCTTTGATAGCTGGTTTAAGGCTTGTTCTATTTATATTTTGCCAGCTAGGGTTTTTAGATTCTTCCTTTTTAGGATGTGGGTTTCATCCCCTTGGTGCCCTTTAATTCACTCGGTTTTACCTATAAAATATTGCCAAGTTGTGCCTTATTTCACGGTCTTTTTTGAGCTTGCTGAGCAAACTTAAGACTAGACTTCACGTTAAAATATTGTGCTTTTGGGAAGATTGCTTTCGATTACAACGTTGTAACAAATTAGGGAAACTATTGAAATTTTTGCTTTATTTTAATTATATTTCTTAAGCATATTGTCACTGCACTTTTATGACACTTAAAAAAACTGACTAGTCATGAGCATACCCCATATTCCTATTGTATTATGCAAAATTTGTTTGTTAAGATATGGGATTGGATAAAATCAGAGATTTGGTGTGTTTTACTGGTTAATGAGCTTTGTTTCACCTTTAAATCGCTTCACCTAAGTGATTCTTGTGTAGCTCACTTTATTTGTGGTCCTATACATAATTGGTATGCAAGTTATTGCTAGTTGAGGACATGTTATCCCAGCTGCACTCGGCAAAACTATGGTGTGTGATGTGAGCTTCAAGGAGCAGTTTCTTTGTCCATGCATAGTATGCATAGAAGTCCCTTAATACTCATTAGTGCAGCTCTTGGGAGAAATGTTTCTTGATGGTAGAGCTGGCAAATAAGCGGGTTTGGTTGGGTTTGGGTTGGGTCATAAACGGGTTGTAATTAAATAGGTTGAACCCAATTACCCCATTTTAATAATGGGTTATTATTGAACGGGTTGAATATGGGTTATATTAAACCCGCAAACCCAACTATACCCATTTAATAACGTTTTGGTTTTTAATTAATATTTAATTTGGTAATAAATAATTTAATTGATTTAAAATTTTTAAGACATTAAGGCCCCATTTAGTAATGTTTATATTTATTATTTTTTTGTTTATATTTACAAATTTTTGAAAACAGGTAGCAAAAAATATGTTTATTAAATTTGTTTTTATTTTTTTGTTTCCCAAAAAAATGAAAGCTTAAACGGAAAAATTTAAACAAAAAAGTTGATTTGACTCTTTTTTTTCTTGTTACAAATATTTAGTCAATTTTAACACTTTGTCCATTTTTGTTGTATCACATTAAAATGAATTATTTTATTCAAATATTTTATTAGACTAAAATTATTTCTAATAAAAAATATAATTAATTTAATTTAATTTAATTAATTTAAAAAAATAAACTATGTAAATGAATTAAATTTAAAAATAAATAATATAACTCACATAATATAAATGAATTAATTAAATTAAAAAATAAATAATACAATTGAGTTAATTAAATTAAATTAATATTAATTAAATTATTTAATTTAATTAATTCAACTAATACGAAATAAATTTTATTAAATTAGTTTTAACAAATAATATAATTAAATTAATTAAATTTTTTTAGAAATAATTAATATAATTGAAATAATTAAAATAAATTAAATAAATATCAATTTAATTCTTTAATTTAATTTATTTAATTAAATTAATATGAAAAATATTTTATTAAATTATTTTTAATAAATAATATAATTAAAATAATTTAATATATTTAATTTAATTTAATTAAAGAGTAATAGCATAAATTTTTCACAGCCCCCAAATGCTATTCAGTATTCAGTGGCGTAAAATAAATCAACAATTGAAAAAAAAAGGAGAAAAAAAGGGAAAAAAACAAACCATGAATTATGGCTTGAACCAAACATACGTGATCAACACTGGGTGTGAAGGCCTCCGTTCATAATTGACTATTAAATTACAAATATGAAAACAGATTCATATATATATATATATATAGAGACACACGCACACATGCATGCATATTGGAAAAGATAAGCATCCTTCTTGATTGCCCTCTCATGTGCAGAGAAGGTTGAGTTGGCGAGAATAGTCACACAGTGTGACTATGTGTGAGAGAAAGAGAAGGTTTTTAATCGAGTGTTAACGGGTTTGTATGATAACCCAATTAAACCCACTTAATAATTGGGTAATTTATCTTTGACCTGTTTAATTATTTTAATTAACTCAAAACCATTTAACTCTGATTTAATTGGGCGGGTTTAGGGATACAAGTTAGATTTGCCACCTCTACTTGATGGTAACTGACCGCCTCACAAATATGCAGTAAAAACAACCTCCAAGTATAAAGGTGTGCGGTATAGTTTTACCTAGTGAGATCAAGATCATATCTATAGGGAACTATAAATGAAACCTAGGGTTTCTAAGTTTATAAGTTCTTCTAACTCCTGTTTTCTTTTTAGAAACAATAAAAATAAACTTGGATTTTTGGTTTTGAGAGGTTTGATTTTTGAACTATGAACTACTTAACAATAAATTAAAATACAAGTAATTAAACTGAGTTAGAAAAGAAGCAACTAAGAAAACAATTCCAAACTAATTAAAAGCAATTAAGAGATTCAAAGTAAATTAAGCCAAAACAATGTAAAGAGTAAACTAGGGTTTTGAACGATATAAGTAAAGAACTTGATCCAACCGACAAATCTGGCTAAATACCTTACTCTTATGTTTGGATATGATTACTATCTCAGTTTATAGCTCATGTTTAGGAAAAGTAACCTGAAAGGATTTTATCGTGAAAGTATTGATTCGAAAGCACAGTTTTAAGATTACGTTTAGGATAAATAAAACGTGACAGATTTCATCTTAAAAACATTTTTTGGTTTAGATTTCTTTTCTTTGATTTTAAATGATAAAGGAAGTTTCAATCAAGTAACGTCATGAGGAATTTTATTGAAATATGATCGAGATTATAAGTTTCGAATGTTTTAAAAACCAAAAGAAGTAAGAAAACCAGAAAATAAATCTACATCTATCTCTTCTATTTTCAAAGTATTGAGAATATTATTATCTTGTGTAGTTATTAGTAATTTCAATTAAATATAATCAATTACACAAGTTTTCAAGAGTTTTGAAAATATTAGAAAGTAGAGTTAGAAAAACAGGAATCTTAACATGTTAGTTTAACGTTGCATGATTGAATTCGATCACATCCAACACTCGAATAAGGATTCATCCATCATTGATGGGTTGAATCAAGGATGAATCTACACTAGCATGTTAAAGAAATATACGACACAGAAAATAAAAAAGAAAGAGAAACAGACTCCATTAAAAAGAAATTCTGCACTTGTATTAAGATCGCTGCTTCTTATTCAATGCCTGAATCCAAATCTTCAAATCAAACATATTGAAAAACTCTCTAAAACTCAAAGAACTCTTAGAAAAATAATCCAAAAACGTATGAACAGCTTTCTCAAAGTCTGATACAGCGTTTGTATTTATAGAAAGAATATGGGAAACCCTAAAAACTAAACAGCTGGGGCCGCCGTGTCCCGACGGCATCGGGACGACAGGCACCAGTGGCTCAATCTTCATCTCTAGACTTTGGGCAATCCTTTACTGCTCCTTGCCATCCGGACGGCGTCGGGATGCCAGAGATGGGTCCCCATCTTTTGTTTCATTTTGGACTTCGTTCAGCTGATTGGTGTTGGTGTTTTCTTGGCTTTAAGCTTATTTGTTGCATCAAGAACAACGTCGTGTAAGAGTTACGAAATTCCATTAAAATGCATTAAATAACACATAACCCTAGTTAATAACAATAGGAAATCAAGTTAAGGATTACATTTTTCAAGTGTAATCAGTAACATTCATGAGGAGTTGTGTTGTGTTTGCAATGGTTGAACGGTTACGGGGTTAGAAACAGCGTTGGTGAGAGGACTAGGAAGCCAATTACCCGGGTGCTACGTGAAAAGTACTTTGATTGGTGTGTCTCTTTACTCATTTACCCTTTGTAACGTTACCTTTCCAACGGTGGTGTATACCGGCACAATATTGTAAATTAAGTATGGATGTTGGTTTTTTTCTTTTTTATATCTTGTTTGGCATTATTGGTATTGGTGTTTGCTTGTATAGTACAGAATTTAATTTGAAAGCACTTGTATGCTCGTTTTGTTTAAAAACAATACAATTGACTTGAAAATTGGATTCCAGCTTCCATTGACTCGCGCCAAATCGCCAAATTTCACCCGGAGAAAGAGCTGTGGTGACGCTGCCTACTCCGCATCAGAGGAAAAGGGAGTTTGTACTAAAATTCGCCATAGCCTTGGCAGCCACAAGGATGGAAGTATTACTGCTGGCCCTCGCAAAAACAAGGAACAGATAAGCGGGCGGAATGGCAATGCCAGTTGCAAAATTAAGGATCCTTCGAAAACAGCAAGGGAGACTGCCAAAGCGACCACCCCTCGTAAAATGGCAGAGCAGAGGAGTGCGGACATCACTGTTAATGGCTAATTTTCTTTTCTTTCCTGCATTGAATGTAGTAGTGCCAAAAGCTTCTAGAATTTTCTTATTGATCTTCCTCTTCATTTTTTTTTTCTTCGTGTTGTGTGAGGGAACAGCTCTATTGTCTTTTCCTGTTGGCAATGGAAGAATTGGTTTTCTGTTTAATTGTATATGTATATATATTGTACCTTACATTCTTACATGTATATTATATTCACAAGAGAGATTATTCTAATGTGTACTAATTGTTCGCTTCTATCTATTTTTAGTGAACACATTGATTGTGGAACTGGGAGGAGTTGGGCAGGCCTTTTTGACCTGGCCTTTGGTTGATCAGCCACAGGTGTTCCTGGCAGGGAGGCCTCTTGGCGGCACATTTGGAACATTTTTGTTTTTGAGCAAAAGAGCCGTTTTCAAGTAGTGTTCGATCGATTAGGTATTAATCAATATTCGATTGATTGGTCTGAGGTTATCGACAAAAAAGATTTGTTTAAGCCACTTAGTTTTTTTGTTTTTTTTTTTGTCCAAGTCACTTCTTTTTTGGTTCAAGTTATTTTTCTTTTTGTCTAACTTACTTCCTTTTTTCTTTGTGAGTTTACTCATTTTTGTAGATGTCTTTTCACAATAATTGTGGTGGAGAAAATATCAATCCAAATTGAATGGATTCAAAATGATTTTACTACGTGGATCGGGATTATAAAATTTCTTATTTTCATCTATGAAATAATATTTAATTACTTGAAAAATCTATTTTAAATTGTCAAACTTCCTTTCGGGAGAGCCCGAACTATCAATGAGATATCATCCTGGAAGAGTTAGAATTCTAATCTTGTGTTGGAAGAGTTAGAATTTTAATCTTGTGTTAGGACTTACAGGTCGAGGGATAGTCTCAAGTAGGTAGTTTCTATGACCCTAATAGGGTGCATTAGCTTTACCATCGTGGGTTGGCGAGCCTCAAGTGCGGGATATTATTTCCTGTGACCCGAGGGCACATTAGCCTTACCATTCTGGATCGACTGACGAGCCTTGGGTTCGAGAAATTGTTTCCTGTAATCATGACGTGGATTGACAATCTCAAGGATTTAAGTACATGATGTGGCCCTAACAGGGTGCATTAGCTTTGTCATCCAGGGCCGACGGGCATCGAATGCGAGAAATTATTTCTTGGTCGGCCATCGAATGCGAGAAATTATTTCTTGTGACCATGATGTGGATTGACAATCTTAATGATTTAAGTATGCATATGGCACTATTTGAATCTCATTTATATCTCGGCAAAACTCAAATTTTTTATGCAGTTTTAAAGTGCCGAGATTGTAAATTTTATAAGTTTATATTAATTTTTTACAACTCTAAATACCTTATTAAGATATTTAAATTATAGTCACATGGGACAATTTTTTTGAATGCTGGTATTCGCAGCTTTATTTTTTCTCCACGTAACGTAGTTAATTCATACATCCTATGTTTTCTGTAAACAACTCAATAATTCTCTATGCAACTCACAAATTGCATTCAAAGTTCTAAAAATACCCATTAATTGAAATGATAAGAACTTGCTGAAATGTTTTAATTTTTTCAGTAACCAGTTATTGAAATGTTTCGTTTATTTTGGTGTGGAAGTGTCGAAAGTTTAGATGGTTAATTGTTAAATTTTTTTAGCAATTGATTATTCAAATTGTTTGATTTTTTCAGCTAATACTTGTTGAAAATTTTTAATTTTTTGTTACTAAAATGTTTCATTTATCTATTAAAAATTTGTTTCAGCAAGTAATTATGATTTTTTTTTTAATTTTTTCAGCAAATGATCCTCGATATTTTTTGTGTAAGGTTTTTTGATGTACAGGTTATGTGTAGCAAATATGAAAAGTAAGAAGGTCATTTTGTATTAAGACATTTTTATTTTAAGATGGAAAAAATTTAATTGGGGTGTGAGAGAAAAAAAAGGATTGTGAATAACGGCATTTTTTTCCTTATGAACCGAGCCACGCTAGGTGGGATATATGTATTGCCACTCTTTTCTTTCCAAGACGTTTCTCTTCCTCTCTGAGGTGAGTGATCTGATTCTTGAAGTATGGTTGTAGCCAATCGTTCCAAAGCATTTACCCTTGAAGCTGGCCGACTTTGTCATATGTTCCTCTTTGCCTCTTCCTCGCGTCGATTGCATAGTTGCAGTCTTCAGCAGTTGTTAACGTTTCCTCTGTTTTATGGAGCATTCGAGCCTCAAGATTCTTGATGTTAAAGCAATTCTTGATCTCCATTTTCGTCTAGGACCATCTTTCCCTTTCATTTATATTTCTTGAGTGAAGTCGTCTCTTCAGGCCAATTAGCGCTATGAATTCTAGATGAATCAGCCTCACACGGAAGCAGTGAACTCAATTCAGTAACAGAAAATTTTTAGATACAGAAAATGTGAGCATATCAGCTCTTATATGGGGAGGGAACTAAGCTCCCCACCGTTAGATGAGATCTAATCCAAAGGTTCAGATCAAATCCATTAACTAACAAATCCAAAACGACACAGTTCATTTATTCCCTTCAAAACTACACCGTTCTAATGATACTTCTAATTATACTCTTTCAGCCTCTTTTTTTCAATTACAGTTTCACTCTGCTTCTGCTCTTCTCCAGCTCAGCTCATTCTTCCAGTGCTCCATAGCAATACCCCTCCCTTAAAATCTCTTGTCCTTAAGGGAAAACCAAGGAAATCTATCTCTGATGTCTGAAGCAAATTCCCATGTGGCTTTCGATGGAGGCAGTTCCTTCCAGTGAACAAGCACCTGTGCTACAACTGAATTCTTCATTTTAACTAATCTTCTATTCAAAATTGCTTGTGGTTGGTAAGTGGTTAGGTGATTAACAAAGGTGGGTAAGGGAGTGAATGGATGGTTTGCAGTGGCTCTCTTCAACTGTGACACATGGAAAGTGGGATGCACCATGGTAGTAGTAGGTAGCTGGAGGGTGTAAGTAACTGATCCTACCCTCTGGGTGATTTGAAAAGGTCCATAATATTTTGGACTAAGCTTGTAGTTGTCTCTGTGAGTGACTAACTGTTGCTTGTAAGGATGGAGCTTCAAGTAGACCCAATCTCCTATTTCAAAGGACCTTTCAGTCCTATGTTTATCTTCCTGTAACTTCATCCTTTCTTGGGCCTTTTTTAACTGTTGCTTCAACATCTTAATCATGTTCTCCCTGTCTTGTAGGTAGAAATCCACACTGGCCACATTGGAATCATTAGGGAAATAAGGAATATGGATTGGGGGAGGGTACCCATAAAGGATTTGGAAGGGTGTAAGACCAGTAGAAGAGTGATAATTAGTATTATACCAAAATTCTGCCAAAGACAGCCATTGAGCCCAAGTTGAGGGAGTAGCACTGCACATACACCTCAAGTAACCTTCTAGGCATTTATTGACCACTTCGGTTTGTCCATCTGATTGTGGATGGTAAGCAGTAGACAAGTGCAGCCCCACTCCTTGCAGCTTGAACAAGTCCTGCCAGAATTGGCTGATAAAAAGAGGGTTTTTATCACTTACAATGTTCTCTGGGTTGCCATGGAGTTTGAACACATGATCCATATATTGTTGAGCCACTGTGTGAGCTGTGTAAGGATGCTTCAAAGCCATGAAGTGGCTGTATTTGTTGAATCTATCAACCACTACAAAAATCACTTGCTTCCCCTGAGATACAGGCAGCCCTTGTATGAAATCTAAGCTGATGTCCGTGAACACTCCTTGTGGAATGGGTAGAGGCTGTAACAAGCCAGGGGATAAGGTTGTTTCAGCTTTATGCTTTTGACAGATTGAGCAACTTCTCACATAGTTCCTAATATCCTTCCACATGCCCTTCCAATACAGGATAGAAGTCATCCTTTTAACTGTGGCCTGCATTCCAGAATGGTCATTTAGTGCACTGTTATGGTATAACTTCAATAGTTGTTGCCTTAGTTCTGGGTTGTTCCCCACTACTAATTTTCCCTTCCTCCTCAATTGATCATTCAACCATGAATATTTAGGGTGAGTTTGAGGATTAGATTTCAGTTCCTTAATTAGCTGCTTCATTGTTTTGTCTGTGTCCCATGAGGCCTTGATTAGCTCAAACAAATTCCCAGAAACAGTGGATATGGCCATGGCCGTTATCTCATTTGCACCAATTCTTGACAAAGCATCTGCTGCCATGTTCTCCTTTCCTTTCTTATAGACTATCTCATAGTCATAAGGTAGCAACTTAGTTAACCACCTTTGCTGACTTGGGGTGTGAACCTTTTGCTCAAGCAAGTATTTCAAGCTTTGGTGATCCATTCGGATCAAAAAATGCCTTCTAATGAGGTAATGATGCCAATTCTTGACAGCATAAAGAATGGCAAATAATTCCTTCTCATACACTGATAGAACTTGGTGTCTAGGAGCCAATACTTTACTAATAAAGGCCAGAGGATGCCCTTCTTGCATCAACACAGCACCAATTCCTAGACCAAATGCATCAATTTCAACTGTGAAAGGCTTGTTGAAGTCTGGTAATGCCAACACAGGAGTATGGCTAAGTGCTTCTTTAAGTATTCTAAAGGATTTTGTGGCAATTGGGTTCCATTCAAAGGCATCTTTCTTCAACAAGTCTGTCAAGGGCTGAGCCTTAGAACCAAAATGTTGGATGAACCTCCTGTAGTAACCAGCTAGTCCCAAAAATCCCCTGAGCTGCTTTACTGTAGTGGGTATTGGCCACTCTTGAATGGCTTGTATCTTCTTAGGGTCGGATGACAGTTCTTCCTTGGTCACAAAGTGGCCCAAATATTCCACTCTACTACCCCCAAAAGTGCATTTGCTGAGCTTAGCAAACAAGACATTCTCCCTCAGTATGGTTAACACTAACCTCAGGTGGTGTAAGTGCTCAGTTAAGTTCTTGTTATATACTAGTATGTCATCAAAGAATACTAGCACAAACTTCCTTAAGTGAGGCCTAAATATATCATTCATTAGGCGTTGGAATGTGGATGGGGCATTGGTTAGGCCGAAGTCCATAATCAAGAACTCGTAGTGTCCTTCATGAGTTCTAAAAGCCGTTTTGTGAATGTCCGCAGGACTCATCCTAATCTGGTGGTAACCAGATCTAAGGTCCACTTTAGAGTAGACACTGGATCCTTTAAGCTCATCTAGCAGCTCCTCAATTAGAGGAATAGGGAATTTATCTTTAATGGTCAAGGCATTAAGTCTGCAGTAGTCTATACACATCCTCCAGGTATTATCTTTCTTCTTCACCAACACAACTGGGGATGAAAATGGACTGGAGCTAGGCTGAATAATACTTGCCTATAACATCTCCCTAGTCATTTTCTCAATAACATCTTTTTGAATACTAACATACTTGTATGGTCTCATGTTTACAGGTGAGGAGCCTTCCATGAGGGGTATATGGTGATCATGGTTCTTGTGCGGTGGCAAGGCAGCTGGCTCAGCAAAAATATCTGAGAATTCTTCCAAAAATGACTTCAATTCTGGACTGTTGTTAGGTTTTGAATCATCAAAGTTTGCAAAAGCTATGAGTCGACAAGTATTCATCTCCACCAAGTCAAAGGGGTTGTGTGTCCCTTGCATCCACTGAGCACACACTTGATAGCAGTGTATAGCTGCAAGTTGACTAGTTTTCTGCAGTAGTTTGTCCATCTGTATGGAACTTGCCAATTGCAGGTCCACCTTTCCCTCTGGTTTTTCCCCTTCACCTTGCAGAGTATAACATTTACCATTCAAGGAAAACCTCACTCTTAATTCTTGGTAGTTGCTTACAACATCCCCTAAGGTAATGAGCCATTGTATCCTTAATATCATGTCATAACTGTCAAGTAGTACCACCATGGTTTCAGTTTTGAATTCTGCTCCTTGTACCCTCCAACAAAAATCAGAACATAGGCTTGTGCAAGAAAGTGCAGTACCATTGGTTGTAGATACCTTAACAGGAGGGATAATTTCTAACACACAACCAAGCCTCTTGGCTGTCTTGAGGTCTAAGAAATTGTGAGTGCTGCCAGAGTCCACCAATATGTATATCTTTTTATGGCCTACATACCCTACCAACCTCATTGTTTGGAAATTGGGTAGGCCAGTGAGAGCATGGATGGACAACTGAGGCACCTTTTCTTCATTCTTGTCCTTAGACTGATTTTCCCCATTATCTTCTTCATCATGTACTTCAATGAAGTATATCTGCCTCTTTTTGCATCTGTGACCAGGTACAAATTTTTCATCACACCAAAAGCATAGATTCTTAGCACGTCTCTCATCCATCTCCTTGCTGGTGAGGTTTCTTTTATTCTGGTTGACAGGTTTAAAGTCTAAAGGTTTTGGGTTTATAGTGTTTTTGCCTTGCGCCTGCACATTGGTAATTGAGTGGTTGGGATGGAATTGCTGTGTGGTGGTGATAATGTTAGATGCATTGGGTTTGAAAGAAGTTGCAGTTTGCAATGGTTTAGGAGGGTTATCTGCAAGTTTGAAAGGATGCGGAGAATGGTTTTTGGAAGCAATAACAGTAGCTTCTTGTAATTTGGCCAATGAGTAGGCTGCTTATAAATTTTGTGGTTTAAACATCCTAACAAGGAGGCTAATGTCTTCTCGTAATCTTGCTACGAAGCAGCTGATAGTGTAGTCCTCCAGCAATTCAACCCTATTGAACAAATGATCAAAAGCATCCAAATATTCTTGTACTGTAGCAGTTTGCTGTAAGTTTTTTAAGTCTCCCATAGGATCTACATACACAGACTCCCCAAATCTCATATTGAGAGCTAAAACAAAATCCTCCCACTTCACCTTAGAGAGATCCTTCTTAACCTTAGAGTAGACCTAGAGCCATTCCATAGCTTTTCCTTCTAGGTGAATTGAAGCAATTCGCACTTTCGATTCTTCTGGCGTAGCATCGAACTCAAAAAATTGATTACATCTATATAACCACCCTGTAAAATTGGTTCCATAGGAACTCAATTCTAGTGAATTTGGTGGGCAGTTGGTAATCTTCTTTTCCTATTGCGGAACCTCTAGGGTTGAATCTCGTAGTAGAACCACTACTCACGTCTTCCACTGGCAACTTATTCATCGTTTCGACATGTTGAATGCTTAACCCCGTGACCAAACTTTTCATTTCAGAAAGGATTTTCTCAAATTTCTCCTCCGACTCCCGCCGGAGCCTCTCCTGCCGTTACTCGGATTCTTTAACAGACTCTCTGATCAATGTCTCGAGCTTCTTCACATCTTGGTACCTCAATCCTTCTGCCATGGCCAGAATCGATAGCTCTGATACCAATGCTATGAATTCTAGATGAATCAGCCTCACACGGAAGCAGTGAACTCAATTCAGTAACAGAAAATTTTTAGATATAGAAAATGTGAACATATCAGCTCTTATACGGGGAGGGAACTAAGCTCCCTACCGTTAGATGAGATCTAATCCAAAGGTTCAGATCAAATCCACTAACTAACAAATCCAAAACGACACAGTTCATTTATTCCCTTCAAAACTACACCGTTCTAATGATACTTCTAATTATACTCTTTCAGCCTCTTTCTTTCAATTACAGTTTCACTCTGCTTCTGCTCTTCTCCAGCTCAGCTCCTTCTTTCAGTGCTCCATAGCAATCGACCATGTGAATTTCAACATAGACATGTGAGGTGGTTGAGTGTATAAACGGAAGGGACAATAATGAAATAATATGAAATCTTTACCCAACATTTAAAAAACGGAAATATGTTAAGAAACCCAAAAAACATGTTCTTTATTTAAAACATAGATTTTATGATTCATTTCAAAATATTATAAATATCCAAAATTTTTAGTAACTCTACACTAATCATGCGCAATTAAACATTCTAAGTTCAGAAGGGGTTAGAAACTTTATCCATTTAATATTTTTAGGGTATATTTATTATATTTAGTGTTAGGACATATTATGGGTGCCGCTATTTGTAGCCTTATTTTTCTCCAACAACTCAATTAAATTTTTTGTCTTAGGACAAAAATATGCTAATGTAAAATGATCTCATTACCCTCCATTTTTTAAGCAGGTATGTGCTGAAAATATCAAATAATTCAATAATTAGTTATCGAAAAAATTTTACAATTAATCACATAAACTTTCGACATTTCCATACCAAAATAAACGAAACATTTTAGCAATTGACTACTGAAAAAATTAAAACATTTTAATAGACTCTTACTGTTTAGATATTGAGTTTTATCCTTCAATGTTCCTAGTCGCAAGATTGGACACTAATAATCCGATTCATGCTATTATGCATAGTATCTCTCAGCTTGATCATGAAATCCTAAACATCATGAAGTCTAATATATCCCTTGTTTGACTGAAATCCAAAGATGATTAGACTAGCACATGTTATATTTGCTCTTATGAGGGTAATTAGTCTCAAATTACTTGTGTGGAGATACTAAAACAAGCGTATGGGTGCATGTTGTGTACACTAAACATGACCAATTGAAGAACACCTACATGGAGTTTACAGACTTGTCTCGATCAATCAGTAATTCTTAGTTACAATTATGTAAACAATCCTCGAACCTAAGACATTATAGTTATCTCATGTGAGAATTATTACATTTTGATATTATAATATGCTTACATTTCATTCATGGGATATAAGTAGCAATCATTGGGTATGTTAAGATACACATGGAGATATGTAAATATGTAACATAGAATCTACCACTCTCGGTAAAGAGAGCACTTTATGTGTTATTTCATGATTTGACATAGAGAAAAACTCCTTAGTCAAGGTTTAAGTGAAAATAAGAAATGAGTTCTTATATTTCACTTATTAGAGTTACTATCTGTAAATTGAACACATACGATTGAGTTGCAGTTGACAATTATTCCATACCATATCTAGCTAATTGAAGTGTTATAGAATGGAAGTATTAAATTGTATAGAAATTGTTAACTAAAAGGTTCATAGCATAATTCACACTATTTAGTTTAATCATGATATGTTATTATGTGTCACTTATGTTTGATAGAAGTTAAGAGAATAATTATTAATGATTTACTTAATTATTTTCATTAGAAAACTATAATCAGAAAGTTTTCTAATTTAAATTAATTAGGAAGAGCTCTAATAGAAATATTAAATAAAATTATTTTATTTAATATTTAATTCCAACTACCAAATTAGTAGTGAACCTAATGCGTCACACACAAGGGGTAGTGTGTCAATTCAAGAAATAAAGGGACTAAACTAGCAATTTAAAATTAATTACACTAATCCTATTTGGAATAGGAATTGGCTATCCAAACCCTGACTAGCGCACACACTATATATATAATATGTAGTTGTAGCCAACACTATAACAACTATACAAAAATCTCTCTTTTATATTTCTTTGCAAGAGAGAAGTCTTGAGTTCAAGGTCTACCCTGTGTGGATACTGTTGAAGATTGGACAACTATGCGATTGCTGTGAATCGTTTACAATAATACAAAATTTTTGAAAAGCACACTACAAAAGTAAGATTATTGTTCAATCTCATGTAAGCTTAGAGTTTTATTTTGTATATATCATAAGGCTGATATTGGAAAAGAATCGGATTTAAAATTTTGTCATACTTATAACTCTTTTCAAAGTGTTACTATTGTAAACAAAATAAAAATTTTAAATAAAAATGTCTATTTATAACAAATGGATTATGCAAATGAATATTTTAGAATAATAATGATTTTAACATTTAAATTCTTTGGCAAAAGATAAACTTGTATATATTTAAGTTCTATGTTATTAATAAAAATTATGGAAAAAATCATAACAAATGCCCATAAAAATACTTTATGATTAAAAATAGTAAAAGTTTTGTTATTTTAAATTTATTTTTCTATTCACAATTGAAAGAAATTATAAATAAGATATAATTTTAAATCTACATTATTAGGAGTTATATACGATTAGGATGGAATTGTAAACCTATTTCTCTATCTTCAACAAATTTTTAATTAAAAAAATTATCAATTAAATCTAATATCTATTTTTAATTAAAAAACTAATCAATTAAATCTAGTTTCACCTGACAAAATAAAATAAAAATTATTCAAACATATATCTAAACCTGAGCTTGAATGCATCACCTAAGCCCCCAAAAAAAAAAAAAATCAATTATAATACTACTTGATAAAAAAATAAATTTGACTCAATTTAATATTTTTTCTAAACTTGAGAGTGAGTTTGAGTTTGAATGTAAGTAAGAAAAACTAATCAATTAATTTGTTAAATTTTATTGTTTACATTTATTTTCTTATTTTGATTTTTTTTTTTTGTAAGAGTTGTATTTTTATAATGTAAATACAACACATGTTGAAATAGAAAGTAAGAGTTTAGCATTGAATATTAGTATGAAAAAAATATGGTATTGGTGGAATGTTATAGGGTTTGAGAGTTTAAAATTGGTAAAATATCATTAAGTTTAGATAGTTTGTGATTTTAAGAGTGTAACACTGAATAAGGGTTTAAAACTAGTTGTTTTATCACATAAAATTATTTTATTTTATCAGCTCATATTAGATTTAATTGATCAATTTTTAATTAAAAATAGTTGAAGACAGAAAAGTAAGTTTATAATACTACCCGTATGTATAAATCCTAACAATGTAGATTTAAAATTTTATCTTAATTGTAATGTTGTTCCATTGTGAATAGAAAAATAAATTTAAAATAACAAAGTTTTTGCAATTTCAGATCATAAAATATTTTATGAGTATTTATTAGGATTTTATCTATAATTTTTATTAATACCACGGACTTAAATATATACAAGTATTTTTATATATCTTTGTAAAAAAATTTAAATTTGAAAATCATTATTATTTTTCTAAAATATCCATTATAAATTCATTTATTATACACATATATTTTTACTTGAAACTTAATTTTTATTAGGATAATTGTCTTTTTACTTTTTGTACTTGAGGTGAAAATCACTTACATCACTTGTTCTATTTATATTTATCTGTTTATATTTTACGTTTTTTATTTTCTATTTTCATTTTTTTTCCTGAAACGAAAATTTAAACTGCGTCTGGAAATACAATTGTTAATTTTTATTTTTAAAAAATATTTAATTTCATTAGTTTTTAAAAAATTAATTGAATTTAGTAAAATATATTTCATATTAATTTAATTTACTAGACTAATTAAATTAATCAATAAAATTATTTATTAAAATCATTTAATTCAATAAATATAAAACATATTAAATTATATTATTTATTAAAAATAATTAAATGAAATATAATTATTATATCATTTAATTTAGTAAATGTGAAATATATTAATTATAATTAGTTAAATTATTTATTAAAAACAATTTAATAAAATATATTTCATATTAAATAAATAATTAAATTTGATTAATTATTGAATTAAATTATTTAATTTTAAATTGATTAAATTAAGTTTAATTATTTGTTAAAACAATTTAATAAATACATTTTATATATATTAAATTAATTAAATTATAAATAATTTAATAATAATTAATTATTAAATTAAATTGATTATTATATTAAGTTAAATTAATTATTATATTTATTTTAATAATGAATTATTAAATTAAATTAAATTGATTATTATATTAAATTAAATTAGTTATTAAATTTAATTTCATTAATTAATTTAGTTTTATTATTTATTAAAAATAATTTAATAATATATATTACATATTAATTTATATAATTAATGTAATTAATTGAATTTAATTATATTATTTATTGAAATAATTTATTTTAATAAAATATTCAAATGAATTAATTTATTTTAATATGATATAACAAAAAATGGACAAAGTTTTAAAATTGATAAAATATTTGCAACAGAAAAAAAGTAGAGTGAAAATATTTTTTTATTTACATTTTTCTGTTTAGCTTTTATTTATTTGAAAAGCAAAAAATATAAATAAATTTAATAAACATGATTATGTTGCGAGTTTATAAAATTTTGAAAACATAAATAGAAAAATAGTAAATAAAAACGTTATCAAACGGGATCTAAATACCTACCTTTACATCCTTATACTCTGAATTAAAGTGAAAATATTAAAATTCATCAAATATAACGATTTTGACTCTAAGTAAATTTAAAAATTACATTTATACATCTTTACTTTATATTTCTTACATTTACACCCCTTAATTTTATTTACTTTTTGAGGGATATTTTTTTTCTTTTGAAAATTTAATACCGCTTATAATTTCATTTTAATTCAAAATATAAGAGATAAAAATATAAATTTTTAAAATTTATGAAGATTAAGTGATTTTTAACCTAAGTATAAATAATAAAAAGAAAATTATTCAATTTTTATATACAACAGCGGCAACTTAAAAAGAGTTATAATTAAAATAAGATTTTAAAAAATTAACATATGCCGCTAAAATTGTGTTTACTTTATTTTTAAAAACTTTTCAAAAATCGTTTTTTTTTTAACTAAATATTGCAAGACTGCTTAAATTTTGCCTAAAATTGCTGTAAAAAAAAAATCCAAGCTTTTCCCTAATATATATATATATATATTTTGCCTTATAGCCGTAAACTTCGTGATTGCAGGCTCTCACCCTTGCTCTCGCGGTGCGGCACTTTCCGTTTCCAAGCTTAAAAAAAAAGGAAAAAAAAAAAAAAAAAGGCAGAACAAAAAGTCTCAATCGCAGAGCTAGTATATAGATATACATCCACGCCCACTTCAAATTTCCAGTTTCTTCGGGTACTGGTTCAGTATTTGATGCGTTTGATACGATTAATTCCTGGTTTTGGAACTGAAGCTTTGGTTTCGTGTTAATGGAATGCGACTCTCTCTCTCTGAATATGCGTGTCCAGCCGCCTGTTTTTCGAGTTATATCGTCTCCTCTTTACCCAATACCTAAAACTTATATGTCATTCCTAAAACGTTTTCGTTCATCCTCTTGTGCTGCGCTGAAAGTTGTTGAACCGAGACAGGCAGGAGCTGTTTCGGCTTATGAGGATGTCGAAGACCCAAAATTTCAGCTTCATTGCGGGTTTAAGGAAATACCCACAACATTGTGTAGCCCTGATTGGCAGGATTCGAGTACTTCAAGAAATTTGTTTGAAAGGAATGCAAAAGGAAAAAATGAGAGGAAATTTGATAGATTGGGTAATGTAGAGATTGTGAATTTAGATGGAAAGGAGAGGCTTAAATGGTATTCAGAAATGCTGCGAAATTGTGCTCTGAAATTATCTTTGAACGAGGGGAGGGGAATTCACGGCCAGATCATCAAGAAGAGGATAGACCCGGATATGCATTTATGGGTTTCATTGATTAACTTGTATGCTAAATGTCATAGTTTAAATTGTGCACGCAAGGTGCTTGACGGGATGCCTGAGCGGGATGTTGTGTCTTGGACAGCTCTGATGACTGGTTTTGTGGCTGACGGTTATGGCAATGATGGTGTTCTTTTGTTTGCTGAGATGTGGAAAGAAGGAATTAGACCAAATGAATTCAGCGTAGCGACTTGTCTGAAAGGTGGTTCTATTTCCTTGGATATAGAGTTTGGGAAGCAGGTTCATGCAAATGCAATCAAGCTTGGGTTTTTATCAGATATTTATGTTGGGTCTGCGCTAGTTGACCTTTATGCAAAATGCGGAGATATGGAATGTGCGGATAAAGTGTTCTTTTGCATGCCTCAGCAGAATGACGTGTCATGGAATGCATTACTTAATGGATATGCTCAGATGGGTGATGGGGAAACAGTTTTGAAACTGTTTTGCAGGATGATGAAGTCAAATTTTAAGTTTACCAAGTTTACTTTATCTACCATCCTAAAGGGTTTCACCAACTCTGGGAATTTGGAATTTGGCAGGATTGTGCACTCTATGGCTATCAAGGTTGGATGTGAACTTGATGAATTTGTAAGTTGTACTCTTGTTGATATGTACTCCAAGTGTGGGGTGGCAAGTGACGCACTCAAGGTCTTCACAAGGATAAAGTGTCCTGACACAGTGGCATGGACTGCAATGATCACTTGTCTTGACCAGGAAGGGCAGAAACAAGAAGCAGCAAAGCTATATCGCGTGATGAGGGAGATTGGTTTAAGACCAAATCAATTTACTCTTGCTAGTCTTGTTAGTACTGCCATTGATCTCAACCCACATTATGGTGCAAGCATCCATGCTTGTATATATAAATATGGTTTTGCATCAGAAAATGTAGTCAACAATGCATTGATCACAATGTACATGAAGTTTGGATTCATTGATGATGGTTACCAAGTTTTTGCTGCAATGAGTGATAGGGATGTAGTTTCATGGAATGCCCTCTTATCGGGATTCAATGATGGTGACTGCGATCAAGGTCTAAGGCTCTTCTACCAGATGCTTGTGGAAGGTTTCAAGCCTAACATGTACACATTTGTTAGTGTTCTAAGGTCTTGTTCCTGCCTTTGGAATGTCTTTTTTGGGAAGCAAGTGCATTCGCTTATTATCAAAGAGAGTCTTGACAAGGATAATTTTATAGGAACTGCTCTCGTGGACATGTATGCCAAGTGCGGGTTCTTGGAAGATGCAGAAGTAGTTTTAAACAGATTGAGAGAAAGAGATCTCTTCACTTGGACAGTTATCATCTCTGGTTATGCACAGACTGATCAAGGGGAGAAGGCCATCAAGTGTTTCAGTAAGATGCAAAAAGAAGGTATTAAGCCCAATGAATTCACCCTTGCTAGCTGTTTGAGGGGTTGTGCTAAGATAGCAAGCCTTGAAAGTGGGCGGCAGCTGCATTCCTTGGCAATCAAGTTTGGGCACTTTGGTGATATTTTTGTTGGTAGTGCACTTGTTGATATGTATGGAAAATGTGGATGCATAGAAGATTCAGAGACCTTTTTCAAGGGCTTGGATTCTCATGACACTGTGGCATGGAACACAATGATATGTGGATATTCGCAGCACGGGCAGGGAGACAAAGCTCTTCAAACTTATAAGTCTATGTTAGATGAAGGCACTATGCCTGATGGGGTTACCTTTCTAGGTATTCTTTCTGCTTGTAGCCACTTGGGTTTGATCGAGAAAGGGAAAAAGCACTTCAACTCAATGAGGGAAGTGTATGGAATTACTCCTTTGACTGAGCACTATGCTTGCATGGTTGATATCTTTGGTCGGGCAGGTAAATTTGATGAGGTTGAAAACTTCATTGAACAGATGGAGCTTACACCAAGTGCCTTGATTTGGGAGACTGTTCTTGGGGCCTGCAAAATTCATGGAAATGTGGAATTTGGTGTAAAAGCGGCTAATAAACTCTTTGAACTTGAACCAAAGAGAGATTCAAATTATATATTATTATCCAACATTTTTGCAGCCAATGGAATGTGGGGTGATGTTTCAAAGGTTAGGGCACTGATGAACAATAGGGGTGTTAAAAAGGAACCAGGATGTAGTTGGGTGGAGGTCGATGCTCAAATCCACGTCTTCTTGTCTCAAGATGATTCACATCCAAAGAACCAAGAAATTTATCAGAAGTTGAAGGAGCTTCATCAGAAACTTGACTCAATTGACTATATTCCAAACATTGATTATGTGCTTCATAATGTGACCAGTAGAGAGAAAATAGAGAATCTCTTCTATCACAGTGAAAGATTGGCTCTAGCTTTTGCCCTTATATGCAGCACACCAAATAAAACAATAAGAATTTTCAAGAATCTCCGCATGTGTGGAGACTGTCATAATTTTATGAAGCTCATTTCAGATATCACAAATCGGGATATAGTTGTCCGTGACATTAAACGTTTCCACCGCTTTCGAGATGGCACCTGCTCATGTCAGGATTACTGGTAATATTGATCTGCAGGCATCCAGGGGCATGGTATGACTGCTGAAAATATCAAAGGTTTTAAATTATGCTCCTAAAAATTGAATAACTTATTTTCTCCAGCTTAATGGCATAAAAAAAGATGTTGTGCTTTTCTTCAAAAGGGTAATGGTAATCATGTATTCCTTCTTATTTAATAATTTTGCATTTCTTACAAAATGTGGATACTTTGGGCAAATATTAATTGATGTATCTAGAGAATGCCAGACATTTTTAATTTTTGCTTCCATTTCTTATTTGCTCTATGTACTGTCTTTGTTTGAAACTTCTTTGACACACGATTATTGGTAATGTTGATCTGCAGGCATCCAGGGGCATGGTATACCTACGGAAAATATCAAGGTCTTAAAGTATGTTCCTAAAAATTGAAGTACTTATTTTCTTCAGCTTAATAGTACCCGGGAGCAAAAAAGATCTTGTGCTTCTCTTCAAAAGGGTAATGGCAACAGGTATTCTTCCTTATTTAATAATTTTGCATTTCTTAGACAATATGGATACTTTGGGCAGGTATTAATTGATGTATCTAGAGAATACCAGGCATTTGTAATTCTCTGCATCCATTTCTTATTTGCTCTATGCACTATCTTTGTCTGAATTTTCTTTGACATGTGAACTGGAATTTGCATTGGACATCCCTGTTTCATCACTGGACGCATATTGCGTTTCAGTGTCATCTTTTGCTTTGAGACCATATCTTCGAGTAAATGTTGAATTTAAAGTAGATAATTTTCTAATTATCAAAAAAAACAAAAAAACAAAAAAAGAGAGACATTTTCCTTTCCTTTTCTTTTTCCTTAAGTGGACTTGCCTCTTTCGGAAGCATTAAATACTGATATTGATGTATATCTACTTGGTACAGAGGTGCATAAAATGTCGAATCATTTAGGTGTGCTAGCTATGAAGTCTACTGTTGGGTAAAAATGCATACCACTCTATTGGTCACATTGTGGAGTCTACATGATAAATTATTATAGATGCATCACCACCAAAGGTATAAGGTGGTCTTCACTGTTTTGTTTATGCTGTTGATCTAAATTTGTAAGGTAACATTTGAAAACAAATTCAATGCGCTTTGATCTGTTTTCTTGTGCTCCTTCTGTTTCACATTTCTGCTTGATTTTGCTTCTCTCTGTGAACCTTCTCTTCCTCTCTCTGCTTTGTGGGTATTGGGGAGGGGGGGATTTTGAATTTTTTTTATTTCATTTTTTGTTTTGTCAAATGGGTGTGGGGGTTTCCTTTCTCATCTCTTATTTTCTCCGTGTTTAATGTTCATTTTTCTATAAATATTGTTTTGGATTGGTTTTTTTTGGCTACTTAATGTGGGCT
Source organism: Vitellaria paradoxa (assembly GCA_019916065.1). Taxonomy (NCBI): domain Eukaryota; kingdom Viridiplantae; phylum Streptophyta; class Magnoliopsida; order Ericales; family Sapotaceae; genus Vitellaria; species Vitellaria paradoxa. Next base: position 25,336,935 of record CM034243.1, read on the forward strand.
TTAAGACAAGGGGTTTAAGAATGATTTCGAAATATTCTAATGGTTATTTTTCTTCTTGTTTCTTCTCTCTTTTACATGTATACTGTTGCCAGTTTATTCAATCAGTTGGTGTCATCTTGATTATGTTGCATTATCCTTTCAGTTTTAATGAGTACTGGTTTTAATTGATCCACCTCCTTCAATGGATTCATGTATAAGTGAGCAACTGTTTACTAAATATTTCTAATTTTATTGTTGCCAATTTTGTGTATTTGTAAAATGATGTGACTCTGTGGTTTATTGACATCATCTGTACGTCTTTTTGGGGATGTATTTTTATATTTGTGTGGAGGATTCCTATTAAATGTTTCCATAACTTTTGGTATTACAAGTAAAAAAAAATGTAGACCCATTGAAGTATGCATAAGAGTTTGTACCCTAGCACGAAGGCAAATGCTATGCGTAAGAGGTTGTACCCTAGCACGAAGGCAAATGCTCTTTTCCTTGGTGCTGTCACACTCATGCACCTACTCTTGGGCCCAAAAAAAAAAAAAAAAAAAGGAAGAAGAAGAAGAAGAAGCAAATAAAATCTCTTTCCTAGATCTTACTTTAAAGTAGATCCTTGCACAAGGTATGTGGTTTATTAACCAAAGTCTTTGTAAATAGCCCCGATGAAGCCATATTTCCCTTGACACTGTCTTCCAAGGTATTCCTTTGGTTCGCTTTGCTTGTAGTGGGGTTTGGTTCTTGGCAATGTGTGACTGGGTGGAGCAGGTATGGTGCATGTTTCCTAGCTATACAAAGAGGTTTTCTAATTGTTAATTTTGTCTTGGCTAGCTAGTAAATTGTGATCACAATTCAATGGACAATGGGGGTCTCGATTCAATGTTTTTATTTTATTTTGTTTTTATTTATTTATTTATTTATTGGGTGGGTGGATGAGAGTTGTAGTAAAATGGTGCACCTTGTTCGTCCATTGTGTCTACTGATGAGGAATCGTAGAAGAGTTACCTAAAAAACTATATAATAAATATTGGTATTTTCTCCGTGATCGATTGTAGACATGTATCTCTGTTTCGAATTCTATGCATGTCACTTGAACCTGTGTGGTTGGGACTAGGACAGCTTTTACCAAATTAATGACTCTGTTTTGATTTTTGAGAATCTCATTATCTCATTTAAGTGAATAATTTTTCCTTTTGTTGAGCAATTTACTAATGTTTCTTTCGGCAATATGGATGGGGTAGGGTTGAATGTATATCGAGCTCTTGACAATCTTTTTCTGAATTGTCTGGCATTACATACAAACTTGCATTCCCTTGCTTATGACCCCAAGCTTTTACCATGCAGTATGCACCATGCAGTTGGCCCCTTTGTAAGTTGGTATTGAATTGAAAATAATAATAATAATAATAATAACAACAAACAAACAAAAATCAACAGTGCTAATAGAACCTACTAAAGCAAGAAATAGTAGTTTTTGAGTTTATTGGCATCTAAATTGGATTTTTTTTTTAAACTTATTTCCTATTGGATTCCGGAGTTCAGATAAATAAACTGACGATGTGTAGTTAAGGGTTGGTTGTTTGAACATGGAACAAATTTCATTTATAGAGCCTTATTTTGTGCAGGGTGTGCAGGGCCATGGGAAGAGATACCACAGGCATACGCATTGACAAGAAGCCAAATGCTGGCAAAGTGAATTCAAACGGCATTTCTAATGATAGGATACACGTTTCTCCAAGACTTTCGGGGCTAAGTGGTAAAGCAAAGGATGATGAGACAGAGGGTCATATTACAGCTGACACACTAGTGGAAGAATGTCATGTGAAGGAAGATGTATTAGGTGTTAAAAGTACTAATTGTGATGCTGATTTCCCCAAGGACAAAACCTTAAATTATGAAGCTCAGAAATCAAGTGACAATAAGTTGAGCTTACCCATCGAGGGAAATGTTCCGACAAAGGACTGTGATTTGCATCCCCCTACTCTTGCAGTTGAGAAGAAGGTTTCAGCTGAAACTCATCCTGTTGGGGCTGAAACTGTTGTTGGTGGGAATTGTTCAACCAACACTAATGATTTCCATTCCCTCATAAGTGCAAAACAATCACAGGTAAGTCAATCACTTAAGTTGCCAAGTGATTGTCCATATTGCTCTTATTTGAAATATGACATTTTTTAATTTTGCCCTTGTAGGCTGATGATATTTCTGGATTTCATGCCAATACTCATATTCCAGTTGTAGTTTGATCTCAAATGCAATATAAGTTAGTGGTGATTCACTTTATAAGGTAAACAGCTGTAAGTTGTTTCAATATCAATCTTCAGATCATCTGAGCTGCAATAATTAGTAAAGGTTGTTGCTGAGCAGAGTTCGCTTTTGGTAAAATAGTTTTACACTTATCTTCTTTGTTGTCACAAAGAAATGAGTGCAATCTTTAGTTGGTAATATGTATAATCTCCTTAATGCAAGTAATTGCAAGGATCAGGTTTTTTTTTTCCTTTTTTTTTTTCTTTTGCTTAATTTTCTTTCCTTTATTCTGTCCTATTTTTATTTTATTTCTATTAGCATGGATATAACAAGAAATAGGAAACAATATTTTTGAGGGTTATGAATGGTCACAAAGGGTGAAAAAGCCCTTTACAATTACAAATGATGCAACTACCGGATGGGAAATTATATAAATACGATTCTCCAGTCAACAGATTTGTCCAAATTATATCATAAAATTACCTTTAAACTGCTCAAGGTTGACATCTATCTAAAATATCTTCCTGCTAATTGGGAAATCTAGGAATCCAAAATATCTTCATTAACAGAAGGAAATCCAAAATATGTCTAAATGGTCTTGGTAAGAGCCAAGATTTAGTCTCTACCCACTCCACCTCATTGTGTTTTAGAAAATGATGCAAACCCAATGCTACTGCATAAGATGTTTCAAAGAGCCAAAACAAAATTTCTGCTTTGACAGCAAGTCAGCAAGGCCTACAGGTTATCATGTTCCATATCTTAGATTTATTTATTTATTTTGCTGTTGTTCATTTTCCGTGATGTTCCAAACAAAAATGATAGGCTTTGAAAGCAGAAAACGTTTTCAATTTGTTTGCTTCTTTTTATAAATTCAAAAATTTTTAAATCAAAAACCCTTAAATAACTCCGGTTGTGCGTGCCTAGTGTTTTATTTTAACACAATTGGTTCCAAGCCTGAACAAAGGAAGAGGTTTGTGGTAGGTTGACGATTAGCATAAAATACAGTCACCTCCTATGAATGTGAATCCAAAAATATCTTAAAATAGTTTTCTAGATAGGGAAGTTTTCATTTTCAGAAATTAAAAAAAAAAAAAAGGGGTTTTTGAGAACATTTTCATGCCCATTTTCAGGAAATTTATCCAAAAAAAAAAAAAAAAACCAATAAGGTTTTTCAAAAACATTCTCATGGAAGGACTGTGTTGCATGACTACTATTTCTGCATAGCAGCTTACATTTGATAACAGTGAAAAAATTTTAACTTTTCATAGATGGAAAGATAAGAAACTCATTTTTTTCTCTAAGTTTCTTTTAATTTCAAGTACATTCTTAAAATAACAGGTATACCCGATCTCAATTTACTATTCAATATATTTAAATATCTACAATGTCTCCACCTATGCATACCGAGCTTTTGGAAACATATCCTAATATCTTAAATTTAAATTTTGAGAGATTTGACATCTGAACACAGCTGCAAATTTGCGGGGCGTAAGGTTTGGTTTCAACTTGACCCTAAAGTTGCAAGTTCAACCATTGGATACATGTGAATGTTCATCAAATGATCAAGTTTAAAAAAATAATTTGCATTTTAACCATTGGATGAACCTTTACACTCATCCAATGGTTAATTTGCAACTTTAGGGTCTTGAAATTGAAACCAACTTAGGCCCCAGTAATCTCATACCTGCACTTGATAATTATCATACCTGAGTCCATATAACATTGCTTGAAGAGCTTTCTCTATTGTTTATTGTTATTTCATATGCACTAGATAACAGTTTTGAAAATGATGCTGAACAGATCTGAACTTCCTCTTCGATGCTACTAAAGATGACTTCATTTTTTAATTTTACTGGGTCCCAATTGGGGAATTTTGCAAATTAAATAAAATCTAATTCATTTGGTGAATATTTTTATGCAGTGGTTTTCTTCCTGAAGTTTTATAAATGTGTTGAAGGATCATCATCATTGCCAGGAAATAGGGACTTTCTTCATGGACATTGTTAACTCTTCCCTCAGCCATGCAATAGGAGGGACATCAGTCAGTGAGTTCTGGTATGAATGCTGGGCATTTTGAATGTACATATACCTTACCTATAATTATGTTCCATTCCCTGATCTCAATTTGCCATCTGCTGAAAATATGCATATAACTAATGATTTTTTTGTTTAATGCCCACTTACTTGATTGTTGTTTGATGTTTCCCTCAAGTGTCTATGTTTTAATACTGAATTATTTTGTTCTCTTTTCTTGACCTATTTGCTGGTTAGACCCAGAGCGACTAACAGGCACTTTGCAAACTGAGAATGAAGAATCCTGTACCACTTAATATGCTAAAGGTATACTGATTACTTTTACTGATGGGGGAGAAGTTGGAACAAGACTTCAGTTTATTCTATGAATTGCAATATTATATTATCACCAAATCAAGGGAATTTGTGTTATTTTGTTTTTATATATCTAGATATTGTGATAATTTAGCGTACTGGTGGGAGACTGTCAAGATCTAGACACGCAGATTTCATACCAATCACTATCCAACTTGCACTATCATTTTTTTCATTTATTCTTTTTTCTTTTTTTTTAATTTTTATAAATAGCACCATGTTGATGGGGGTCATCGACTCTAAATTTTCCTTATTTTTTTTTTTATAAATCTCAGTGTTTTTGTATTCAGGCATGCATTGTGGTGCTCTATTGTAGGTTTCCCTCCACTTGTTTAGATGGACCAAAGCAATGGCATATGCAGATTACTATATATGTTTAATATCTTTTAATTTTCCCGTTTTAATTACACCCCCCCCCCCGGGGGGCAGGGGTGAGGGTGCGGGACCCCAAAAAAAAAAAACAAAAAACAGATACAAAAATAAACTAAAAAGTGATTGTTTCATAGGAAGATCCAAATTCTGCAGAAATATTTAGAAATCTCTCATTTCTAAAGTCTCTAGTTTAATAATATATTTCACATTCTTCAAAAAACCTTTTTGAACTTCTTTCTCCACTTGGCATTTTGATCAAGCGAATTCAGTATGCCACTTGTCCACATGGAAATGTATCCGTAATGGATGATATGCTTTCTTATTAATTGAGAAATCTGATTAGCCTGCTATTCCACTTTAGTGTTTAACAAATCATTTTCCTTTTCTTTCTAGTCGTAGTTTTGATTCTTCGAGTTAGCCAGCTGTTCTACCTTTTCTAATATTTACTTGAAGATTATTGTCTTTTTTCCTCCTCGGTGTTCTGTTAGTGGGTAATGGTTCATTTTATCATCGACTTCATTTTATCATCGACTCACTGAGGTAACTTGTGGTTGGGTGGTTCTAGCTACATTTCTGTAGCAGCTACTTCGGAAGAGAAGAATTTTATATCAATGAAAATTCTTCAGGGTGAATCACTTAGAAATAAAGAGATTGATAAAGTGCTTCTAAGAAGTGTCTTGAATAAAATAAATACAATAGAACATTCTCTAAACTGTGTGAAAAGTAAAGAGGAGATAAAAAGTAGGTATCAGAATCTTGCATTCTCATGATATGGGTGGTCTTATGATTCGAGCTCTCTATTCTAGAACCAAATAGAGCACCATCAAGAACACATTTTATTTAATATTATTTTACTGGCTGAATTGCTTGCTCAATGAAGCCACCTGAACGGTTTATGCAGGAAGTGGCAGGTCTGGCATCTACTTTATATTTTCGTGTACCAATGCAGACATACTCAAATGGTGCGAAGGCTGTGTTGAATGGTCAGCATTTGTCACTACCAACTCCAGGTGCAAAATTTGATCTCTCCCACCTCCATAGTGATTTTTTATTTTTATTTTTTTATTCTCTCATAGATCATGTGTCTCTCATTTCTCATGGCAATTATGCCACGGATTAATCTTCGGCTAACGGCAGACAGTTTTCAATTTAACTTCCATGATTGAAACTTTGAAGCATATTATAGAGATCCTTATTTTCCCTCCCCTGATGCAGGTAACTTCTTATCAGTGACTAGAAAATGGAGCACTGGTGACAACGTAAATCTTGAACTGCTGATAAGTAAGAACAGAGGCCATTAAGGGTACTGCAGTGTTCTAATATTCTGTGTTAGGAAATACACTTCGGAAAAAAAAAAATAAATAAAATCTGTGTTAGGAAATAACTCTGATCGTGTATATATTTAGCATTTTCTACCATCTTGTGTGACTATTGAATTCTTTGTATAAAATTTCAGATGACTGACCTGACAAGTGGAGACTGGGACTTCAAAACAGGGTCAGATTCCGTTCCAGACTGGATAACTCCAATTCCTGGTGCTTACAATTCTCAACTGATTTCTCTTTCCCAAGAATCAGGAAACTCAATATTTGTCCTCACAAACTCTAACAACTCAATCACAATGGAGAAATTTCCTGAGCCCAGCACCAATTCTTCCCTGCGCGCCACTTGTAGACCCATCTTAAAGGACTCAAGTTCCTCCGAGTGTTTTCAGAAGCGATAGATTGTCCTGGTATGGTCGTGACACAGCCCTGGGAGGGGGGGGGGGGGGACAAAAGCCTTGCAGTTTCGGATTCTGCTGACAGCAGCAAGGGTTCTGGATTCCGGTTGGTTGCTGGATTCGATGGGAAGGCCGATACAGTTTTGTAACTTTCGTTGGAGTCGGGAAAGTCTGGACGGTTGCTTTGCATACAGTGGTGGTGGAGGTTCAAATTCAGTGATCAAGCTCAGTGCAAGTCTGGATCATCATTGTCATTATCATCTGATGGAGAAAAGGGATTTTCTTCTCATTGCCATTGCTTAGCTTACGGGATGAATCTTATACTGTGTATTTTAACTTTGAATCTTGAATACTTAAGGATAGGGTTAGGGAACATTAGTAAAATAGCAATAATGATACCATTGGTTTTTCCACTTTGCTGCATTGAAGTAGTTAGTTAATTTAAACTTTCAAAGGGAACCTACTTACTCTCTAGTTTCATGAATGGGCAATAGATAAGAGTTTTATTATTTCTCCTTTTGTTTCCTTTTCCCTTGGTGTCTCACCTTTGGGAAAATTATTCCACGTGACAAGTAATTGCGAAATGACTTCTACTATGTAAAAGCCGACACTGTCTTTATCATAATACTAAAGTAACGGATGTCGTTACATTATGCGATGGTCATTCGAAATAATTGCTCGCTTCTTCAATGATGCGTTTTCTCCCGTTAGAGTTATTTGATTTACTATTTTAATCTACAAATGAAGTTTCCATCACAATTAGGGTGCTCGTGCATTAATCTGCTAGGAGTTGGCTTGAAGATGTGTGGGGTACTTCGGTTCGAGGATATGCAATGTTTGGGATTTCATTTGAAAAGAAGGATAGGTTTTTCAAGGGGGTTGAAGTTTTGGGTTGTTCTCTTCAATTCAAGTTAGAAATATTAATTATTTATGAATAGAATTTCAAATTAAAAAAATGAAAAGCTTAATAAATTAATAAATTGTCATACTTCTTTTATTTTTGTTCATCAATTAGCTCTAGTTGGCTTTAGATATAATGAATAATGTTTTTCCATGTTAATAGAGACGATATATGGTAAGAGAGTTTCCAAATTCAAATAAATACTGCCATGGAAAGTATATGAAAACTAATTAGTGATTATAGCGAATATTGTACACTTGCACACGTGTCTAACATATATTTTTTTTAATAATTGTGTCTAGCATATCTTGTTCATCTCAATTTAGAGATGCGATGTGATAAGGACTCAAATCTTGGTGGACGTTATCATCTTTTACTGATGACTTCTTGTCACAGATGGAATCTTATTCAGATCTACCTAAAATCAGATTTATAGTGATTTTGATCTTTTAGCTTGGTGGAAGGATTAAAAAAATTAAGTTTCATGTGTTTTTTTTTTTATTAAGAATGTCAACATAATGGGTATGGAGAGAGAATTACATTACTAATCTCCGTCCCCATTTACAATACTGGTACCTGTCTCTGTCCCCATTTTGGGATTGAAAATATTTTCCACACCTGTCTCCATTATGTAATGGAGTACCCGTCTTCGTCCTTATTTACCTGCCAAATATAATAAAATAAAAAATTATAATTTTTTTTTTCAAAAATAGATTGAAGAAGCCTGAGATGGTAATCTATTATCAAATCAATGATTCGGTTGGTAATCCCAACTTAAATAATAAAAAATTCACACTGAAAATGCACACAAAGTTCACTATGTTAAATGGCGATATTCTGCCCAGTATCTAAAGTTCTTCCTAGTATTCCTTCTCCAAATTCTTGTCCAGTTTTTTGATGATTCAAGTCTCCTTTAACTGCTGCTATACCTAGAATCATTGACAGAAGTTTTAGGGAGGATATTTTGCTCAAGTTTCGAGTTCTTGAAGAGCAGATAAATATATATCAATTTGGATTTATATATATATATATAAATAAAAATACATAAATTTATAAATTTAAATTTAAACGGGTACGAATTTAAATTTAAACAGATTTGTCCAAATTATATCATAAAATTACCTTTAAACTGCTCAAGGTTGGCATGTATCTAAAATATCTTCCTGCTAATTGGGAAATCTAGGAATCCAAAATATCTTCATTAACAGAAGGAAAATCCAAAATATGTCTAAATGGTCTTGGTAAGAGCGAAGATTTAGTCTCTACTCACTCCACCTCATTGTGTTTTAGAAAATGATGCAAACCCAATGCTACTGCGTAAGATGTTTCAAAGAGCCAAAACAAAATTTCTGGTTCGACAGCAAGTCAGCAAGGCCTACAGGTTATCATGTTCCATATCTTAGATTTATTTATTTATTTTGCTGTTGTTCATTTTCCGTGATGTTCCAAACAAAAATGATAGGCTTTGAAAGCAGAAAACGTTTTCAATTTGTTTGCTTCTTTTTATAAATTCAAAAATTTTTAAATTGAAAACCCTTAAATAACTCTGGTTGTGCATGCCTGGTGTTTTATTTTAACACAATTGGTTCCAAGCCTGAACAAAGGAAGAGGTTTGTGGTGGGTTGACGATTAGCATTAAATACAGTCACCTCCTGTGAATGTGAATCCAAAAATATCTTAAAATAGTTTTCTAGATAGGGAAGTTTTCATTTTCAGAAATTAAAAAAAAGGGGTTTTTGAGAACATTTTCATGCCCATTTTCAGGAAATTTATCAAAAAAAAAAAAAAAAAACCCAATAAGGTTTTTCAAAAACATTCTCATTGAAGGACTGTGTTGCATGACTACTATTTCTGCATTGTACCAGTGTCTACGGAAACGATTAGGGTAACGGTATGTGGACATGTGTCCAACTCCCCCGTACTTACATTAGCCACTTGGATGTTCTAGGTTTTAATAATATCTGAAAAACCAGCAGCTTACATTTGATAACAGTGAAAAAATTTTAACTTTTCACAGATGGAAAGATAAGAAACTCATTTTTTTCTCTAAGTTTCTTTTAATTTCAAGTACATTCTTAAAATAACAGGTATACCTGATCTCAATTTACTATTCAATATATTTAAATATCTACAATGTCTCCACCTATGCATACGCAGCTTTTGGAAACATATCCTAATATCTTAAATTTAAATTTTGAGAGATTTGACATCTGAACACAGCTGCAAATTTGCATGGCGTAAGGTTTGGTTTCAACTTGACCCTAAAGTTGCAAGTTCAACCATTGGATACATGTGAATGTTCATCAAATGATCAAGTTTAAAAAAATAATTTGCATTTTAACCATTGGATGAACCTTTACACTCATCCAATGGTTAATTTGCAACTTTAGGGTCTTGAAATTGAAACCAACTTAGGCCCCAGTAATCTCATACCTGCACTTGATAATCATCGTACCCGAGTCCATATAACATTGCTTGAAGAGCTTTCTCTATTGTTTATTGTTATTTCATATGCACTAAATAACAGTTTTGAAAATGATGCTGAACAGATCTGAACTTTCTCTTCAATGCTACTAAAGATGACTTCATTTTTTAATTGTACTGGGTCCCAATTGGGGAATTTTGCAAATTAAATAAAATCTAATTCATTTGATGAGTATTTTTATGCAGTGGTTTTCTTCCTGAAGTTTTATAAATGTGTTGAAGGATCATCATCATTGCCAGGAAATAGGGACTTTCTTCATGGACATTGTTAACTCTTCCCTCAGCCATGCAACAGGAGGGACATCAGTCAGTGAGTTCTGGTATGAATGCTGGGCATTTTGAATGTACATATACCTTACCTATAATTATGTTCCATTCCCTAATCTCAATTTGCCATCTGCTGAAAATATGCATATAACTAATGATTTTTTTGTTTAATGCCCACTTACTTGATTGTTGTTTGATGTTTCCCTCAAGTGTCTATGTTTTAATACTGAATTATTTTGTTCTCTTTTCTTGACCTATTTGCAGGTTAGACCCAGAGTGACTAACAGGCACTTTGCAAACTGAGAATGAAGAATCCTGTACCACTTAATATGCTAAATGTATACACTGATTACTTTTACTGATGGGGGAAAAGTTGGAACAAGATTTCAGTTTATTCTATGAATTGCAATATTATATTATCACCAAATCAAGGGAATTTGTGTTATTTTGTTTTTATATATCTAGATATTGTGATAATTTAGTGTACTGGTGGGAGACTGTCAAGATCTAGACACGCAGATTTCATACCAATCACTATCCAACTTGCACTATCATTTTTTTTCCTTTTTTCTTTTTTCTTTTTTTTTCTTTTTTAATTTTTATAAATAGCACCATGTTGATGGGGGTCATCGACTCTAAATTTTCCTTATTTTTTTTTAATAAATCTCAGTGTTTTTGTATTCAAGCATGCATTGTGGTGCTCTATTGTAGGTTTCCCTCCGCTTGTTTAGATGGACCAAAGCAATGGCATATGCAGATTACTATGAAAGGGCCTTGACAAATGGCCTATGGAGCATCCAAAAGAAGAAGGGAACCAGGAGTAATGATCTACATGCTCCCACGTGGAGTTTCCAAGGCCAGAAGCAACTCCAAGGCCAGAAGCTACCATGGATGGGGATCAAAGTTCAATTCTTTTTGGTGCTACTATGGGACAGGTCTGGGCTTGAAACCTAAGTATATATGTTTAATATCTTTTATTTTTCCCGTTTTAATTACAACCACCCCCCCGGGCGGGCGGGGGCAGGGGTGAGGGCGCGGGACCCAAAAAAAAACAAAAAACAGATACAAAAATAAACTAAAAGTGATTGTTTCATAGGAAGATCCAAATTCTGTAGAAATATTTAGAAATCTCTCATTTCTAAAGTCTCTAGTTTAATAATATATTTCACATTCTTCAAAAAACCTTTTTGAACTTCTTTCTCCACTTGGCATTTTGATCAAGCGAATTCAGTATGCCACTTGTCCACATGGAAATGTATCCGTAATGGATGATATGCTTTCTTATTAATTGAGAAATCTGATTAGCCTGCTATTCTACTTTAGTGTTTAACAAATCATTTTCCTTTTCTTTCTAGCTGTAGTTTTGATTCTTCGAGTTAGCCAGCTGTTCTACCTTTTCTAATATTTACTTGAAGATTATTGTCTTTTTTCCTCCTCGGTGTTCTGTTACTGTGTAATGGTTCATTTTATCATCGACTCACTGAGGTAACTTGTGGTTGGGTGGTTCTAGCTACATTTCTGTAGCAGCTACTTCGGAAGAGAAGAATTTTATATCAATGAAAATTCTTCAGGGTGAATCACTTAGAAATAAAGAGATTGATAATGTGCTTCTAAGAAGTGTCTTGAATAAAATAAATACAATAGAACATTCTCTAAACTGTGTGAAAAGTAAAGAGGAGATAAAAAGTAGGTTATCAGAATCTTGCATTCTCATGACATGGGTGGTCTTATGATTCGAACTCTCTATTCTAGAACCAAATAGAGCACCATCAAGAACACATTTTATTTAATATTATTTTACTGGCTGAATTGCTTGCTCAATGAAGCTACCTGAACGGTTTATGCAGGAAGGGGCAGGTCTGGCATCTACTTTATATTTTCGTGTACCAATGCGGACATACTCAAATGGTGCGAAGGCTGTGTTGAATGGTCAGCATTTGTCACTACCAACTCCAGGTGCAAAATTTGAACTCTCCCACCTCCATAGTGATTTTTTATTTTTATTTTTTTATTCTCTCATAGATCATGTGTCTCTCATTTCTCATGGCAATTATGCCACAGATTAATCTTAACGGCAGACAGTTTTCAATTTAACTTCCATGATTGAAACTTTGAAGCATATTATAGAGATCCTTATTTTCCCTCCCCTGATGCAGGTAACTTCTTATCAGTCACTAGAAAATGGAGCACTGGTGACAACGTAAATCTTGAACTGCTGATAAGTAAGAACTGAGGCCATTAAGGGTACTGCAGTGTTCTAATATTCTGTATTAGGAAATACACTTCGGAAAAAAAAAAAATAAATAAATAAATAAAATCTGTGTTAGGAAATAACTCTGATCGTGTAAATATTTAACATTTTCTACCATCTTGTGTGACTATTGAATTCTTTGTATAAAATTTCAGATGACCGACCTGACAAGTGGAGACTGGGACTTCAAAACAGGGTCAGATTCCGTTCCAGACTGGACAACTCCAATTCCTGGTGCTTACAATTCTCAACTGATTTCTCTTTCCCAAGAATCCGGAAACTCAATATTTGTCCTCACAAACTCTAACAACTCAATCACAATGGAGAAATTTCCTGAGCCCGGCACCAATTCTTCCCTGCGCGCCACTTGTAGACTCATCTTAAAGGACTCAAGCTCTTCGGAGTGTTTTCAGAAGCGATAGATTGTCCTGGTATGGTAGTGACACAGCCCCCCGGGGGGGGGGACAAAAGCCTTGCAGTTTCAGATTCTGCTGACAGCAGCAAGGGTTCTGGATTCCTGTTGGTTGCTGGATTCGATGGGAAGGCCGAGACAGTTTTGTAACTTTCGTTGGAGTCGGGAAAGTCTGGACGGTTGCTTTGCATACAGTGGTGGTGGAGGTTCAAATTCAGTGATCAAGCTCAGCTGCAAGTCTGGATCATCATTATCATTATCATCTGATGGAGAAAAGGGATTTTCTTCTCATGCCATTGCTTAGCTTAAGGGATGAATCTTATACTGTGTATTTTAACTTTGAATCTTGAATACTTAAGGATAGGGTTAGGGAACATTAGTAAAATATCAATAATGGTACTATCAGTTCTTCCACTTTGCTGCATTGAAGTAGTTAGTTAATTTAAACTTTCAAAGGGGAACCTACTTACTCTCTAGTCTCATGAATGGGCAATAGATAACAGTTTTATTATTTCTCCTTTTGTTTCCTTTTCCCTTAGTGTGTCACCTTTGGGAAAATTATTCCACGTGACAAGTAATTGCGAAATGACTTCTACTATGTAAAAGCCGACACTGTCTTTATCATAATACTAAAGTAACGGATGTCGTTACATTATGCGATGGTCATTCGAAATAATTGCTCGCTTCTTCAATGATGCGTTGTCTCCCGTTAGAGTTATTTGATTTACTATTTTAATCTACAAATGATGTTTCCATCACAATTAGGGTGCTCTTGCATTAATCTGCTAGGAGTTGGCTTGAAGATGTGTGGGGTACTTCGGTTCGAGGATATGCAATGTTTGGGATTTCATTTGAAAAGAAGGATAGGTTTTTCAAGGGGGGTTGAAGTTTTGGGTTGTTCTCTTCAATTCAAGTTAGAAATATTAATTATTTATGAATAGAATTTCAAATTAAAAAAATGAAAAGTTTAATAAATTAATAAATTGTCATACTTCCTTTATTTTTGTTCATCAATTAGCTCTAGTTGACTTTAGATATAATGAATAATGTTTTTCCATGTTAATAGAGACGATATATGGTAAGAGAGTTTCCAAATTCAAATAAATACTGTCATGGAAAGTGTATGAAAACTAATTAGTTATTACAGCGAATATTGTACACTTGCACACGTGTTTAACATATTTTTTTTAGTAATTGTGTCTAGCATATCTTGTTCTTCTCAATTTAGAGATGCGATGTGATAAGGACTCAAATCTTGGTGGACGTTATCATCTTTTACTGATGACTTTTTGTCACAAATGAAATCTTATTCAGATCTATCTAAAATCAGATTTATAGTGATTTTGATCTTTTAGCTTGGTGGAAGGAATAAAAAAATTAAGTTTCATGTGTTTTTTTTTATTAAGAATGTCAACGAGATGAGTATGGAGAGAGAATTACATTACTAATCCCCATCCCCATTTACAATACTGGTACCTGTCCCTGTCCCTGTCCCCATTTTGGGATTGAAAATATTTTCCACACCTGTCTCTACTATGTAATGGAGTACCCGTCTTCGTCCTTGTTTACCTGTCAAATATAATAAAATAAAAAATTATAATTTTTTTTTTCAAAAATAGATTGAAGAAGCCTGAGATGGTAATCTATCATCAAACCAATGATTCGGTTGGTAATTCCAACTTAAATAATAAAAAATTCACACTGGAAATGCACACAAAGTTCACTATGTTAAATGGCGATATTCTGCCCAGTATCTAAAGTTCTTCCTAGTATTCCTTCTCCAAATTCTTGTCCAGTTTTTTGATGATTCAAGTCTCCTTTAACTGCTGTTATACCTAGAATCATTGACAGAAGTTTTAGGGAGGATATTTTGCTCAAGTTTCGAGTTCTTGAAGAGCAGATAAATATATATCAATTTGGATTTATATATATACATATATATATAAATAAAAATACATAAATTTATAAATTTAAATTTAAACGGGTACGAAACAGGATGAAAACTATCATACCTTTTTCTCGTCCCCGTCCCCTTTCGAGAAGCACTTCAATGCCTCCATACTCGTCCCCCTCCCAATTTGTAATATCTCCATACTCTCTCTAAATAGGATAAATAAAATGAGTACCCGATGGGTACCGATAATTTTAACATCCTTATTTTTTATTATACCATGTGACCTAATAACATTTTTATTATAAGTAATATCTTCAGAACAAATTTTTAGTATTCATGAGTATACTATTAAATAAAAGATAAGTTGACTAGTACCTGCGATAATAAAGACAATCATATGGTAAGGATATCAGTTGATTGTTGATTCAAGACAATAACTCGTGCAAGAAGATGAACTTCAAACAAAGTTAGAATTAATGTACTTCATTGATCCTAAATAAAATAATAGTGATGATGGATGTATAGAAAGAGTATAAATTGCAAATGATAGTTAGGTTTATAAGTGACAATCTAAATGAGATGCATAAGATCCAAATTGATGCATTTAATTATTTATTATATCATCACTACTTATAGCACTCTAATTTTTTTATTTCCTGTATTATTTTTATTTTTGGGACTAATTTCGATTTCTTATAATTTATTTTAGACATATTTAGATTTTATTTTGGACCTAGCTTACATCGAGGCCCATTTAATAAATTTTATTGGACCTACCCAATTTACCCAATCTTGACTAAACCCATTTACCAATTTGATTTTCCGTGAAACGAAGATTACTTGACCCAATTACCTAATTTCAAGCCCTAACCAAAATTAGGCCATCCTTGAACCGATCTGTTATATTGCATACATAAAATTTTGTACTCCAATACTTGCCCTCCATGCATATCGCATGTAATCCACTTGGCCTTGGTTGTATTTAAAGGATGTTTAGTTTACCCCCCCCCCCCAACAAAAAACCAATTTTTACTATTTTTTTTTTTTGTAATTTCCCCTCATTAAATTTTGTCATGTGTCGCTTTTACATCAACTTTTTGTAAAAATTATTCGTAAAAATTGGCCATTCAAACACCACCTTAGTCTTGCAACGCATGTACAATTTCATGCTTGCAACACGTGCAAATATGAAGACAAAATATGGTAATAAAATTTATTTATTTAATTTTGAAAAGATAACTATATATAATATGGTGAATAGAATAAAATTTTTTGATTGTTTTCTTGAATAGTAACTTAAAAATTTGATGTAAAAAATTATAACCTTTAACTTTGACTTGAGCAATTGATAACTTAATTTTAAAATTTGTATGCTTGAAATTTGATTTGAGAGATTGACAATTTGATCTCAGCCTTTATTGACTAGAGGGCTTAACAGCTTGATCTCAAGAGTCGTAAGTTTTGACTTTAACTTGAGGATTTATCAGTTTGATCTTAAAATTTGTTGATATTAACTGTCTTTGACTAAATTTGAGAGCTTGATAGTTTGATTTCAAAATTTATGGACTTGAAAAGTTTAACATTGAAATTAAAGGGTTGGCCTGTTGAACTTCTTTAGGGCTTGAAATCTTAAGCTTGAAGTTGAAGGACATGCATGTTGAACTTCTTCTCTTCGTCCCCTTGTTGGAATGGATGGCTGAAATTCAATTTCAGCTCTTCCACTACTTGTTGAAATTCTTTTTATATTTTTTTCATTCTGTATCTCTCATAATTTATATTTTCACTTATTGAATTCAGTATATTTGTCATGGAAGAATGAAGAGTTACGATAAATTTAACATTATTTAGTTGTTATTTTTATTACTTTATTTTCACTAAGTCTATATTTGATACGTGAGAATAGAATAGAATGTAATCCGTTCCCACTTTAACCTATTCTCATATTTGGTATTAAAAAATTAAGTTAGAATGTTATTTCATAGAAATAACCATTTTTACATTAAGTGAGAAAAGATATTCTACAATTTAAGTGACAGAATAGCTATTCAATTGTAATCAAAATTTGATCTAGAAATTGAAAAAAATAAAAATAAAAAATAAGCAATTACTTTTTAATAAAAAAATTTTCTCAATTACTCCATTCAGTTGTAAAATGTTATAAAATGATCATTTTATCTCTTAATCTTATTTTCAAATCAGATTTGACTCGGGACAATAAAATGTTTGTTTTATTCCCAGATCTATTTTTTTTTTCAAATTCATATTTCATACTTCCAAAAGGTTAATAAATATTCTTTTATATTGGGCTTTCCAAAAGGTTAAAAAATATATATCAATGTGTTTATTGATAAATAATAAAATTTCATCTTAATCCGAACTCAAATTGTAAATTGATGATTTTACTCTTGGGTAATTTTTTTTTCCCAAATTCGAATTCTAAGCTACCCAAAAGGTTAAAAAAAAATCTTTGACATATTTCTTGATAATTAAACAAATTTAAGTCCGATCTAAATTTAGACTATAAATGACTATTTTGCTCCTAAACTCATTTTTTGAGCCAAATTTGTATTTTAAGCAACTCAAAAGACAAAAAAAGAAAAAAAATTTCATTGACATATTTCTTAATAGTTAAGAAAAGTTTAACCCAATTCAAACTCGAATTATAAAATGACTATTTTGCTCATGGGCATTTTTTTTTACTCAAATTTACGCTTTGAAAATAAAATTTATTTTATATTTTTAAAAAAATTAATGTTAGTAATTTTTATTATATTTCATTTTATTTCATTATATTTAAAATATGTAATCAAAATATATTTGAATGTCAATCCCCTTCTTATTATTTTCATGCTGACAACCAAACAAAAGAAAGGAATAAAAGGAACGAGTATTCTATTCAATTTCCACTCGTATTTCATTCCCGCCTCATATTCCATTCCATTCCCATGAACTAAATATAGCCTAAAAAATAAAGTATATTTCTTATATTTGTTAAAAGAGAAAAAACTATCTTCATCTAGAAATAAAAATCAATATTTATCCCAAGATAAATTAATTTAAGTAATAAATAATAATTATATTCTTGAAAATTGATACTGCATCTCTTTTGAGACATGTCAGCACAGAATAAGATATTTGGAAATTTGTAATTGGTTAAAATTTTGCATGTCTAAATATGCCCCATTGAGATTTGCTCACATGCAGACGTAGAAGTAAATCTTGAAGCCAAGAATTTGTTGATTCCAATTCCATTTTCCACCCAAACAATTTCAGACATATGCTACTTCTTTGATCTTCTTGAAGATGAGTTAAAGTCTTTCTAAAATTCTTTGAAATTTGAAAAAGGTTTATATTCGCATTAAATCCTTATAGTTTTTAAATTTTAAAATAGCTTACAATCATTTAAAAAATGTTAAATTCCTTATTTGATAAAAATCATAAAAATAGTTTAAGCTCGTATCAAGGAATTTTTGTATTTCTTGAAAATAAGTTTACATTTATATCAAGGAGTTCTTGAACTTTTGAATCATTTTGAAGATAATTAGACTTGTATCAAAGAGTTTATAAATTTTTTGGAGACTTTTACTATTTTTCATGCCTAAACTTGCAATGAAATTTGAAGTTGTTTCTATATGCAATATGAATAAAGTCAAATATAGTTCAATTTAATGCGGTCATAATTTAAACTCATATACAGATGTGTAACTGATTAGTCTTTATTCTTCCATATTTCTACTATTTTATCAATATACCATGCGCCAATTGTTAGAGATAAATGTAATATTATGAATGGATATCTACGCATGAATTTTTTTTGTTTTTTGTCCCTTTTCTTGTTATGATTTTCAGGGTAAATTGATCAGGGCAGCATCGTTACCAATCAAGTCCTGAAGGTGATGGAAAACAAAGAGACGGAAAAGCTTCGGAAGCGAATATGCCCCAGAAAAGAGCCAAAAGTGGCAAGCTGATGAAAAAATGCTTTGGAAGGTTACTAGCCAAAGTGGTTTCAACGAGTTTTGGACTGGTTCGAATCAAATGCTGACCAAAAGATTTAAAACTCAATTTTTTTTTTCTTTTATTTGCACTTGTAATTATTAAACAGGATATTGGAAGAAAATATTACTTGGCGTGAACAACTGTTTTTAGGATTAGACTTTATTCTTTCTCCCCTCTTAGTCTCATTTTTCTCGAGCTCTTAATTGTATAAGTTCTTTTAACACTCTGGTTAGAATAGTAAATTTAATGCAATTTAATTTTATTTAGTGAGAATTCTCATCAATGCTTATATTTGAAATTAAAATAAAATTTTATAGGTTAGATTTGATTTTATTTCATAACTAAATTTTGAAATTTCTATATTATTTGAAATGTAACAAAAAATAATAAAATTTGATAAAAATTTATTCTTTTCTTAAACCATAATTAGACAAATTTTATTCTCATATATCGTATATTTTTTTTATTTTATATTAACATGGTCAAATTTAATATCTCTCTTACACTTTGTTTGGAATGATGAATTTGATGGAATTTAATTTTATTTGATGAGAATTCACATCAATTCTTACGTTTGAAACTAAAATAAAATTTTATGAGTTGAATTTGATTTCACTTATTAACTTAAATTTAGAGATTTCTATAGGATTTGAAAGCCAATCCAAACAATAAGATTTGATAAGAATTCATTATTTTCTTAAGCAATCTAAGCAAGCGGACAAACTTATAGTCTTATATCATGTTTACTATTTTTTTATTTCCAATTCGCACGGTCAAATTTGGTACTTAACTAAAACCAAATCAATTCAATTCTTAAATTTAAAATGTATCCCAAATACAAAATTTTATTTACCAAATCAAATCGAATCGAATCTTTATTTTAAAATGAAATCAATTTTAATAGTAGAATATTTTCAAACAGAATGTTAAATCAATTGAATTCAATTTTTAAATTTAAATATATGTTTCAAATCAATTATAAGAGAGAAGCCTTCCGAATGAAGCATAATGGCTTGCAACTTGAAAAACCCCAAAACTTAAACTTAAGAGGGATTTAAATGGGTTCCGTTTGGAATTTTTCATTTCAGTAACACCTCATTTAGAAATATTATTATTTGAGAATTGATTTAATTTTAAAATAAAGAATTGATTTAATTTAATTTGATAAATAAAATTTTGTATTTGCAACATATGTTAAATTTAAGAATTGAATTGATTTAAGAAAAGTACTAAATTCGATCACATTAATAGAAAATTAAAAATATAAACAATGTAATATATAAGAAAAAATTTGTCTACTATGACTTAAAAAAAATAAATTCTCATTAAATTTTATTGTTTTGGGTTATATTTGAAATGATATAAAAATCTCAAAACTCAAGCTGTGAAATCAAATCAAATCAAATCTAACTCATAAAATTTTAACTTAATTCCAAACATACGAATCGTGAAGATTCTCGCCAAATGAAATCAAATCTCCGATAATGTAATTTTGATTAAGCCAAAAAATGCATTTTCAAAATGCACTTTCTTTGTAAGTCAATTCACGCATCATTAATGTTTTAACTTTGATTAGTGTATGAACTTCCATAAGAATATAAAGGTTGAAAATATAACTTTAAAAATTGTATTTCAATTTCACGAACTCCAATCCGGTTTAACCACAAACTCCCCCAACCACCCCCACCACCAAAAAAAAAAAAAAAAACCATTTTCTACTACCGACTACCGTGTAAATATTGAAACTGCTTAGCTCAACCATCAAGGAGCATGCAATTTACAAGGGTTCAAAATAATGCACATCAATCTATCACACAATTCCAGAATAGGACTGACGCATATGAGTTCACTACCAAAAGTTTCTAGAATAAAATTATAGCCCACAATACAACTTATTATAGCCCACAACACGATTAACTATTAATGCCATAAATTGAAAAAAAAAAAAAAAAAACAAACAAACAAACAAGCAAACAAACAAAATTTATAAGTATGCAGATGCAAAATCATGTGAAAAAGATCAGTCGCAATGCCAGTGTATGGAAACAATAGATATTAGGATCGAAAAGGGGGTGCCAATTTATTGACAAAGGGCATTTTAATAGCAGTAGAGGTTGAAATTGAATAGCAACTACTAGTCTGTTATGCGGGATGTTTGGACCTGCGAGAATAAGAGAGGACCATCACGAAATCCTTGGCTGAGCTGCCCACAGACGCTGGTACCCTTTTCGTTGCTGATGATGCCGTTCGAACCCACAAATCTACCAAGTTCTTTAATTGCAGCGTCGGAAGCACCGGCTGGCCCTGGCACATTATCTCCACCTGCAAGACCAAGAACCAAGAGAATCAGCACACGAAACATTAGGACCATTTGTTCAAATATTAAATCTTTAAAATGAAAATGCATTTTTGTACAGAAAACATTAAGTGACATTTGGTTTGTATTTCTATTTTTTGTTTTCTGTTTTTTATTTTCTTTTTTCTATTTTCTGTTTTAAGATTCGTGTTTTAAGAATACTGGTTTGACATTTTTTCTATTTTCTGTGTTTTAGAATTCTCCTCATTTTGGGTCAAAAGGCTCAAAATGATTTTTAGTCATTTTGCATTTTGTGTGTAAATCTCATTTTTTGTTTTTTAATACAAATTTTGAAAACACGCGTGACTAAATGCGTTTTAAGTTGTTTTCCTTGTTTTCAAAAACACAAAACAAAAAATAGGCCCAAATCAAGTAATATCAGAGTACAAATTGCGATTACGTCAATAGGCAGGCAGAAACAGTATATGCACAAGTTCAAGCTTCCAGTCAAAATCCACATGGGTTGAGTCCATAACACAATCCACCATAAAGTTTGTGCAACTTCTCAACGGTCTACGGTAGTGAGGGAATCCCTTGAACACAATTTCCGTTTAAGGTTCCCCAGGCCCTAGCTTGCTGTGTTTCAGGTATTCGTAGCCATTCATATATCAAGGCAAGATATGTTGTGAACAAGAAGTCAACTATAATAATGCTCCGTTTAGATAGAGATGGATTTCAAATGAATGAATTTGATGCTAAACTTTATAAAAATATAAGGAATGTGACTAGTAGAAGTATATTGAGAGGTATTTTTTTAGGACTTCTGTACAGATTGAATCACTAATGATGCATATTTCAAATAAAAACTTCCATGTAATTACTTCAAATCCATCATTATACATCATGTCCATTCTTCTAATTTCAAGCTGAAATCCACGTCAAATCTATATTTGAATTACTCTCCATCAATATTTAGTGCCCAATCCCTGCATTTCAAATCCTTAAATACAAACCCAACCAAAATTTTGTGTCATTTCCAATCAATTTCTTTTTTCAAGTGTTTTATGGATTTGGACATTTGCAGCTTTTGCCATGTCCCATACCATGAAGTTTTTAGTTCTTAACATTTTTCTGAGAGGTGAGCAAGGCAAGCAAAGTTCTTTGAATAATAACATAGGCAAAAGACAATATCCCTGATGTAGGACGATAGAAAATAAAGCCAAGAAAGAAAAATAGAGAGAGGGAGAGAAGAAGTTTAGGAGAGAGGGAAGAAAGAAGAAGAGGGGAGGGAAAACAAGCCATGAGGCTTCAACAACTCAAATTTTTATATCCATCAATGTATCAAACCCTAATCATTATAAGCCTTTAAATAAGCTAATACATTCTCAAGATTACTAAAAATAAAGTAAAATCAAATATTCTAATAAATCTTTCTTAAAATAGATCTAAATAAAATTTTGCCTAAAATAAAATAAATCTTTAATAGAATAAGGTAAAATCCTTATATAAAATGTAATCCTAATAAAATAAAATTCTAATAACAATTATTTCATATTTTTTTTTGGCTTCTGCATCAATCCCCCAATAATAAGTAGGACAAGTCTACAAGAACAAGGTCAAGAAAGGAACTACTTTGGATCCTTCAATTCAGTAAACACTGGTTTTGGTTGAGTTTGGATAATATAAAGGGGGGGGGGGGGGAATGCAGTAATGTTTTGCAGCATAATTAGTGTTTTTTCTCCATTGAAAACCTAGGACAAGAAAAAAAAATGAATAATCCTTGTTATAATTTTATCAACACCAATTTTCCTCAATTTCTTGCTTAACAAATGAACATAAAATAAACGAAAGATGCATTATGTACAAAAATATTTAGCAATATTTCTATACCATTTACAGAATAAAGAGATGTGCACCTTAAGTCCTTAACATGATTACTAGTCGATTTATTTTGCAAAAGAAAGCACAATAAACTCACCTCAGCTTCGTTTGTAAGATCCAGTTTCTTGACAAGGTACTTTTGAATAAATGACACAGGCAAATTGCCATCCCTGTGAGAAGGGGAAAAAGCACATTCAATTGAGGAAGATATTTTTGCCTTAAAATGATGGCCATATATATCTATTGCCAACTTCATAAACAAAACCATAATTTATGAAGATTGTGCTACATTGAAATCTTATTTTCACCAAGTTAAACCATAAGGAGTAAAGGGAACAGGGATATACCAGACCATGAGGAAGGTTATTACATATAATTGAAATATGAAATATATTAAATTAATTAGCTACACAAAAAATTGATCCATTTTCTTACATAATTCCTCAAATCTCACAAGAAAAATGCTTGAATCGTGGGGAACTTATGCATCAAGCACGGTAACTGACATCACCCAAATATCCAGTGTTCCACAAATTCTTCATGTAAACATCCAGAAAACTCTGGCACCATTTTTACATAAACTTGTTGATTATCCAATAATTCCAAAATGATGAGAAAATATTTTTTTTCTCAACACAGTTTTCCCCCTAATTAGATCCCTACACAACAATTCTTACACAATACTTTGACAATTCATTTTAAATTCCAAGTTACAAGTGCAACAAGGGAATTCCTTAATTCCTGAACATACATCAGACTGTATCCTTTTCTTCTTTATCTAGAAGAAAATAACTACCTCCTGGAGTTCAACAGATTTGTTGGTTTATACAAAAGCCATACAAAATAGTCTCGGTGCAGCTAAGCATTCTTGCACTTTTCTTAATGACAATACAAAGTTTACATTGGAAGGATATCTTGCGATTACTCAAAAGAGGACTAATTAAATGTGATCACCTTAATTCAGTAAAATAGTGGTAAAATTATTAATGGAAAAAGTATAGAGGAGATCTTGTAAAAATACATCAACCAGATTCACATGTACATTTTCACGATGACTACATGAAAATTTTCTTTTCCATTTTGCAGCTAAAAGCACTTGTGATATTCACTGCTTTAGAGCAGTAGTCCAAATGCTATAAGTTTTTCAACCACCACTCTGGATTCTATTGAAGGTGGATAGTGTCATGCCCAGAGTCCATGATCATTATATGATCTGCCTTGGGCCTTAGCTTGCCCTCACAGCTTTTTAACACAGCACACAAATTACTATTAAGGCACCTCTTATAAGTGCAGGTTCAAACCTCTGCTTTGTTGATGCAGGGGAAAGCATGGTACTATTGTGCCCCTTATAGAACCCTCGAGGGGGTAGTCCCCACTTATGTGCTTTAAAATGACTTGTATACCACACCATAGATACATTGAAACAACAATTCTTTCTTTAAACAAACAAATAAACAAAAACTTTTACTTAAATTTGTAGCGGACCACACCATAGATGATGGAACTCACAAGCATCAGAATGTGCAGAGCAGTTTTTCCCTTGTTTTGAGCTAGGGTTGTTACATTACTACCTGTTAGCCATAGAATATATATTCTAAAGATATAATATATGTATTTATAGTAGCACCGATATACCGATATTTAGAATGATTGTAATTAATATGTAATTATTCACATACCTAATTTGTGATCAATATTTAGGTTCGCTTGACACGTTATGCTAATGAACATTAATATTATATGGTTTTAGGAATTCAAGACAAAACAATATTCATATTTTTCAGAATTTCCATTAATTTTTGGTAATGCTACAACTATAAATCCCAGAAATAAAGAATATTGTTTTGTTGAATTATTAGATATGATATGGTAATGAGAATGCCAAAATTCAAATACATCAAATTAAAGAATCTTCGAAAAAAATGATTCATGACTATAGTGAAACTTTCATACCTGCACGAGTGCTTAGCACATCCCATTCTACCGCTGAATCGATTTGGAAATGACTCAAATCTCGACTGACAACAGCATCCTATAGTAGTAGCTCATCCTTTTTTTTTTTTTTTTTTTTTTTTTGGGATTAGTTCTTAAGTGGAGGCTTCCCCCTCATCACCGACGACCATTGTAGACCCACTCTCAGACAGCCTCGTCACCAATGAACAATTCTCAAGTGTCGTAGGCCATCATCGAGCTTGGTCTAGTAGCTCATCTTCATAAGCGCTATAACGTTATTTGGATCTACCTATGATTGAAAGTGACAGAATTTGATTTTTTGAGTTGGTGGAAGAAGCTACAACATTGGTTTCCGTTACTTGCTTCTATAGCCCATGATGCGCTAAGTTACAGATAAGATGGGAAGTACTAGTATGTTTAACTTTCCAGAGGGTAATGATCCTAATGTTGTTCTTCATCACTCAGAAACCCTAGATCCTTCTATTACTGTGCATTAACACATTAGAGGCTTCCCTCATCACTAATGACCACTGTAGACCCACTCTCAAACACCCTCATCACCAATGAAAAATTCTCAAGTGTTGCAGGCCCTCATCGAGCTCGGTCACGTACAATGATGACCTCTCTAGGTCGAAACCAGCCACCAGTGAGACTTTCTTCATCACCCATCTTCTCACGGCCATTTTTTTCAACAAGTACCAATTCCCAGTCCCCAGGAAAGGTCAGGCCACCATCGCCACCTTAAGAGCTAACTAGATGTGCCACCTGCAGCATGATGGTGAGATGTACTCTTGTGCTTGTCACCAAAGATTGAAGGGGTGTGGTTCAACCTCTCCACCAGCCACCTACCATTGACATTGCTTCCCTCAGGCGACCTTCTCTATGCATTTTCTGGCAGCATCCAGTCACTAGCAACACTTTGACAACTCTCCACCGACTCTCCAAGACACACAAGGCTCTTCAAGCTTCGAATTTCTTACTTCTAATGACCTTAGATTCAAGTAATGTTTCAAGTGCCCTCCTAATTGATTCCAAGGTAATATCCTTCAGTTGCCTCATCTTTTGACCCCTCAGAAGTTCAATGGAAAGAATTTTCTTCATTGGTCAAAGGCAATCAAGATTGTCTTGACAGGACTTGGCAAACAAAAACATCTTCTTGAAACTAATTTGGCAATAACTACAGTTACTTACGAGACTTGGGTTCAAGATGATGCGAATATCATAAGTTTATTATGGCATTCTATGGAGGCTGGGGTTGCAGATTTATGTACCCATTTAGACACGTGCAAGGAGATCTGGGATTATGTTCACTACTTGTACTCCAGTAACCTTAGTAGCATATACACTGTCTATATTGACTTCTTCCAGCTCTAGCAATCTAGTAAGAGTTATTATTGGATACTTTGCAACCTTAAAGAAAATGAATAAAGAGTTGAGCTCCTTTTAGCCCAACAAATAAGAGAAGGGGCCTCAATCTTAAAACAATATGTTAAGATGAGAAAATCCTATCTCTTATATGGAAGAAATAACCTTTCTCATGCGCCGATGTGGGACAACTTTTGATAGCCTCCCTACGCTGGCCTACGTGGACAAAGGTACGATACAGACTATGGTGAGACCTAGTTGAAAACCCGCTTTAATACCATGTCAAAAATAAGGATTGAATGGAATGGTTTAACTATTGTGGGGTATCACCGAGCCTCTTTATACACATGAACTCTACAATTTTAAGAAACGATCAATCACATCTCCTATTCTAGTAAGGAATTAATCTACGCCTATTTCTATATTTACAATTCAACTCACCTCTAACAATGGGTTTTAAGAAATTAAGCAAGTACTCTAATCTAAAATCTGAGGCACTTAAGATGCTCCATAGACTATTCCTCAACCATAAGATATCTAATTGAACAGCTGTATCCTATTGAATATGGAGTAAGTCTCTTATAATAATTTTCCATTGCTTTTCCAGTCCATTTATTTTTTCTTGCTTTTATTAAGTTGTAACAAGAAAATCTCACTTTCTTACCCTCTTCAAGCAGAATTTCTGCATGATGTACATTAAAAAAAAAAAAAGAAAAAACAAAACAAAAACCCAACAAACATGTAAATGGCCCGACCAAACTTGTGTGTTCCTGTGAAACAGACTTGAGGTAACAGGAACAAATCAAGCAAAATAGTACTGAAAAAGCTAAAGATTAGCCATGGGACCAGAAACTTACTTTATCCTCAAGTAACAAGCTGAAATCTGTGGCAAGGGAAAATCTCCTTCCCTGAAACCATTTAACATAGATAAAATGACTACAAAAGTAATTATTTTTGTACGGTTTTCACAACTAAAGGGTGTCTTACTGGTCTTCTGAGGCAACCAATGAGAACCAAATTGGACATTTTCTTCTGCTTTGTTTAGCTCCAGGCATTTCTAGCATAGCCTGAGCCGAGGCACACAGCCCCCCAATGGTATTTTTTCGATCAACTGCACGCAACCTTCTTCTTTTGACTGGCCCCAAAAGTGAGCATGTTCCATTCTTGTCAACTTGAACTTTTGTTTTGTGTTGATGCTCCTTAACCTTGGTTTTAGCCACTTGTACTTCATATTCAGGAGTGTTGAGCGGTTCTGATTTGGCCGGTGATGAGTCTTGTGAACTGAGTTTAGAAGACTTGGTTCTGTTTGCAGCTTCAACAAGACAATTCAAGGGTTTCCATAAATCAACATTCCCCTCCCCTCCCCATGCTTCAACATCATTCTCCTTGTTTTTATTAGGTAGCTGATCATGGAAATGCTTGGTTGGGGAAGAATTCTACAAGAACAATGATGTGAAATCAAATTAAAGGCATGATAATCTACAAGCACAGGTTTGACTCAAAATCATGTCTGAAATATTAGTCATAGAAACAAGAAGAAACCAACTTCAAGTTTCATTTACCTGCCTTTTATCTTGAACAATATTGTTAAGTGCCTGAGGTGAGGTCAAGTTTTCTGGGTAGTCTTCTGTGATAACTTCTTTCTTAAGTGGTTCATCAGTGGAAAAACTGGAACCTCGAATAGGAGCACTCTTTCTAGCAACAGATTTTGTTCTTCTCCCAGTCAATCCAGTCTGCATTGACACTTTGGGAGTGCTGACAACCAAGGAAGATAAAGATCTCTCCTTCCTTTTAGCCGGAAGTGAAATTGAAGGTACAACTTCAGGTGCTTTGATTTTTCTTCTTTTGATGGGGAAGATTTTTGCCCTTATATCTTGCAAATTGTGGTCTGGCCTGCACATTTTCCACACACAATTAAAATGTCAGGAAATCACTGCATAGAGAGTCAAGACAATTTTGTCGAACAAAATTTCATCAGGGAGAGCACCAGAGTAACTAGATCAAATAGTCCAGGCTATTTTTGTTTAACAGGACTATGAGATCAGGGAACAACCTAAAATAAAGCTGATGGATGAGGCTCAAATCACTATGATACAGGATTTGGTACTGTTAAATGTTCAAGTACTTATAAATACAGAATGATAATGACCAGAAAAACCAGTTTATTTAGAGGAAGCAAAATCCCAAACACAATCCTCACATGTGCAAGGACACAGAGGCACATGCATGAATGCCCAGATATGCACACACACACACACACACACACGAGAGAGAGAGAGAGGGATTTTAGGATTATCCAGCTGATATTTGTAGTTGGGAGCACTTAATACAACAGTACATGAGGGACGGCAGAACCTAGCATGCCTCTGCTTAGTTGTGATGAAAATAATTGGTAGGGACACAAGACAAGCAGATATAGAGCCAACCTGGAGTTTACGTGGCAATACAGCTGTTGACATACTTAGGATGATACTGGGTATTAGTATAATTCTAGAATATATGTATTTTCATTTATCTGCTATTTCCTTATTCCTCCAACTACTTATGGCACTGGTCGACCGAACCAGATGGTCCTTCTACTGACCTTGTTTTGATGGTTTGCTTGCTCGTTCTCACTCAGTTTGGCAAGCATTACCGTAGTTTGTTTCCTAGTCATGATATTATTCGTGAGGCTAAGTCTTTTGCTTTAGTTCATACTAACATTTGGGGTCCTTCCCGTGTGCCCAGTATTAATGGTTTTTGTTATCTTGTTATCTCTTTTGATGTCTTTTCATGCATTACTTGGTTATTCTTAATGAAAGCTCAATCTGAATTATTTTTTTATTACCACTCGCTTTTATAATAAGATTTTTACCCAATTTGGCAAATGTATTAAAATCTTTCGTTCTGATAATACCTTAGAATATCTTCACTTTACTATGGAATCCTTTTGTATTGCTCATGATATTATTCATCAAACAAGTTGTGTGCACACTTTCCAACAAAATGGTGTTGCTGAACGTAAACACCATCACTTACTTGATGTGGCTTGTTCTATGATATTTAACATGCATATTCCAGAACCTTTTTCGGGGAATGCTGCCCTCACTGCTTATTAACTGATTAATCGTATGCCGTTTGTCATCTTGGATAATAAATCTCCCTTCTCTCTCTTATATCCTGATTAAACTCCTTTTCTATGTCTCCTCATGTGTTTGGTTGTATAACCTTTGTTCAAGTGCTTGATTCAGGCAAGGATAAACTCTCTCCCTGAGCTAGGAAATATGTCTTTCTTGGTTACTCACGTATACAAAAAAGTTACCATTGTTATCATCCTTCTTCTCATTGCTATTTTGTGTTTGCTGATGCCACCTTTTTTGAGTCCAATTCTTTCTTTTCTAGTACAGGTGAACAATTATCTTTGAATATCATTTCTAGCACTCAGAGGAAATCCATTGCATCTCCTTATCATGATTAGGAGGAATTTGACCCTACTCTTCCTATACCCTCATTATCTATATAGGTGTATCAGCGAACTCCATGACGGCAAGTTGCCTTGTATGGCTTGTCCCATTCATCTTCTTCATCCAAGGCCCAACCACCATCATCATCCTTACCTCCATCTCCCTCAGATGATTTGGCTATTGCTCTACGCCATGGTAAGCGCATGTGTACTCAATACCCCGTTGCTAAATTTGTTTTATACCACCATACTTCTCCTTGTTTGCATTCTTTTGTTTATGCCTTATATTCTTTGTCTATTCTAGCTTCATATAAAGGAGCACTATCCTATCTTGGCTGGAAGCACGTTATGGATGAAGAGATGAGTGCACTTCATGAGAACCAGCCATGGGAGCTTACTCCTTTACCCTTTGGAAAATAGACTGTGAGGTACTGTTGGATGTATACTATTAAATATTTGCCTGATGGTTCAGTTAAGCGTCTTAAGACAAGTCTTGTTGCTAAGGGTTACACTTAAATATATGGCATTGATTATTTGGAAATCTTCTCCTTGGTTGCTCGTTTGAATTCTACTTCTTGTGGCTATGAGTTATACTTGGCCGTTATATCAGCTTGATATTAAGAATGTTTTCCTTCATAGGAAACTTTAAAAAGAAGTATATACGAATCAACCACCTGGCTACAGCATTTTTGGTAATGAACATCTAGTATGTCGATTATGTCATGCTTTGTATGGCATTAAATAGTCTCCTCATACTTGATTTGACCACTTTAGCGGCATTATGTTTGATTATGGCTTCCGCCAATCCACTTTTGATCATTCGGTCTTTATTCATCAATGCACTTCCTGTACTATTATCTTAATAGTTTATGCGAATGATATTATTATCTCTGGGGATGATGCATCTGTCATTGTTGATTTGAAACACTATTTTTAAGTCAGCATTTTCATACCAAATATTTGGGTGCTCTTCGGTATTTCCTTAGGATCGAGGTGGCTAGATCAAATCAAGGTCTCTCTCTTTCTTAAAGGAAATACCTTCTAGATTTATTATCTAACACAAGCCTTTTGGGTTCTCGTCCAATTGATACCCCGATGGATTCATTAGTCAAATGACACGGGTGCTCTCTTTAATGATGTTGGCTATTACCGCCGCTTAGTTGGTAAACTGATTTATCTTATTGTGACTCGCCTCGACATCACTTACACTGTTGGAGTAGTTAGCTAGTTATGCATTCTCCACGCCACCCACACTATGAGGTAGTTTGCCATATTCTAAGTTATTTGAAAGGCTCTCCAGGTGATGGTTTACTACATCGTCCATCATCATCTCTCTCTATTACTGGCTATAGTGATGTTGGTTGCATTGGCAATCATGTAGATCAGTGTTCTACCTCTAGCTATTTCAGATTGCTGATGATAATCTTATCACTTGGTGAAATTAGAAATGGAATGTTGTGGCCAGTTCTAATGCTGAAGTTGAATATAGAGCTATGGCTCACACCACCTCTGAGATGATTTGGATTCACTAACTCTTTCATGATTTTTGTGTTGATGTTTTTCGCTCAATGTCTATGTATTGTGATAATTGGGTGACTATCTTTATTGCTAACAGTTGGAAATCAAAGTGAAATAATTGGGAGAGAGATGATTTCCCTTCCCTCATTCTTAATGTAGTTATAATACCAAATTACAATCAAAAAAGGAAATTTCAATAGCAGGTAACTTAAGTGGTTCAAGATCTACAAGTGCAGAGTCAATTGGAGCTGGTGGAGTAGTAGCATTAGGTTGAGAATGACGTTGATACACTTGTAAGGGAGACAAACTAGGACCAGAAGCAAGAGGCAAACTAGGAATAGGAGTAGGAACTAGAAGGATAAGATCATCCGTCATCTCCCCCTCTCAAGAAGAATGAGAAACCTCATCCTCTTATGGGAAGTAGGAGGTAGACTCAACATCAACACTCACAAAAATCCATCGAGAGAATGGATGAAAACAACGATAGCCCTTTTGAGTGCGAGAATAGCTAAAGAAGATACACCATCGAGCTCAAGGAGAAAGTTTGTCCAAACTTGGATCAAGATTATGAATAAAGGCTAAACAACCAAAGGTAGAAGAAGTAAGAGAGAAGGAAGGAATGAAAGGATAAAGAAGAGAAAAAGATGACGTATTACCAAAAGTAGCATAAGGAACACGATTAATGAGATGGCAAGCGGTTAAAATAGCATCCCCCCAAAATGCTTGGGAACATTCATATTGAATCTCAAGGTACAAGCAACATCTAACAAATGACGATATTTGTGTTCAGTAACACACATTTTGTTAAGAAGTATGAACACAAGTGGTCTGATGAATAATACCACACTTAAGACAAAAACGACTCATAACAGATTTGGTGTATTCCAAGACATTATCAGAGCGAAGAATTTTGATACATTTGCCAAATTGAGCAAGGATTTCATTATAAAAATGTAAAACAATAGTTAGCAACTTAGATAGATTTTTCATTAAAAACAACCAAGTCACACAAGAATAGTTATCCACAAATATAACAAAATACCAATATCCATTAAAAATGGACTCGTGAAGGACCTTAAATGTATGTATGGACTACATCAACAGGTTCAGTTTGATGAGTACCACTATGACTAGGAAAAGAACTACAGTGATGCTTGCCAAGTTAACAAGTCTCACATTTAAGACTCAAAATATACTCTAAATTGGGAATGCCAACTAAAGCCGAGCCAAAGATGGATGACCCAAGCAACAGTGCCATTTAAAAGAAGAAACAAAAACACTAAAAACAGAATGTGAAATAGAAAAACTGGTGGAATCAAGGCAATAAAGTCCATTCCGCTCACATCCCGAACCAATTGTTTTCTATCTCCTAAAATCCTGAAAAAAAAAACAAGAAGATGAAGAAAAGGTTATGGAGCAATTTAAAGACTTAGTAAGCTGACTAACAGATAATAAGTTAAAGGGAAAGTTAGAGACATAAAGACTCGAGGACAAAGACAGGGAAAGGGATGGCTAAAGCAGGCCTTTATTGACAATAGGTCAGCAAGACCCATCGGCTAAGGTAATACGATGTGTAATTTTAGCTAAATCAAAGGATAAAGATGAGTCACCTGAGACATAAGCACTTGCTTCGGAGTCAATGACCCACTAAGGAGCAAATGGAGCAGAAAAACAAGCAGTACTACCTGAATGAGTCAAAGTGGCAGTGTAAATGAAAGAGTGAGAGATGCGGAGTGCCTGCATAATAACATCTACCTCTGCAGCAGAAAATGGACTCTATGGACCAGTATGAAATGCTGGAGGATCACTGGAAGTACTGGGACCAAACTCAGAATCTATAGGTTCAGCAGCAGCATGATTGGTGTGCTCAGCGTGACCATAGTTCTTCCAGCAGTATGGTTCTGTGTGGTTGGTGCCACCACAGTGTTCACATTTTTTTGTACCACAATCGGATCCTCTACCATCACCACGAAAACTCCCACCAGTACTACGACCACCACGTGATCCACCTCGAGAATTACCCCGGCCACCAAAACCACCAACCAAAGTAGTAGCATCAGAACCACCAGAAGAAAACGTTGTCCAAGAATGGTGGCCTAAGAAAGAGCGCTGTGAGAGTATGCATTTGCCATAGGAGGTATTGTCTCTCCACCTAGAAGCTGATCACGATAGCCATGAAAATCGTTGTCAAGACCAACTAAAAGTAAAATAGTCATAAGTTCCTCCCACTGTTTTATTATGTTAGCCTTGGTTCAAGAAAAGGATGAAACTGTAACAAACGATCACTAAAACCCTTGAGGGTACTATAATACTCAAAAAGAGGCCAACCATTCTATTGAAAAGAAAAAAGCTGCTTCAAATATCTCAGACACATTACTTTACCGTGAGAAGGAGTCAACTAGAGAGTCCCAAATTGCTTTTGAAGTTTCATATAAACACAGAAGGTTCTAAACTATACCACAACTGCAATTCATAACAATAACATCTACAGCATGCCATTAGCAATTAGTAGACTGAGAATTAGGATGTGAATCTATGATAAAGTGTTCCATTTGTTGACTAGTGAGAAAAATCCGGATGACATGAGATCATATGAAATAATTTGTCCCATTCAATTTCTCACTCGAAATTGATTTAGGAAGGCTGTCAGAAGGAATAATGGGCATTGTTGGGATAGGAACCGAGGACGAATAAGTAGTGGTTTTAACTGGATGAATATCCATACTGAACAAATATCAAATGGCAAATAGCAGCGCAAATCAGTACACCAGCAGAGATCAATGAGCCAAATATTCAATCAAATCGAAGCAAAAAATCAAAAACTTTGCATCAGTGACGAATGTAGTAGATCGACCAATAGACGAAATCCAAGATTCCAAATCGATGAAGCATTAGTTGACAAGTGAATATTTCAAATCATCCAAGAAGAACAATTGAGAGGATCAGATAGAGTCTCCAGCAACTTATCAGGCGAAGAACACAGTGACGAGTCGAATGTGCATTAACGAGCAACAAGGAACAATCAACAACTGGACAAGGAGCGAGGGTGACGCAATTGCTTACATGGGGCAATCGTTGTCGAAGAATGCCGACAACCTCCGGTGAGTGACACACTAGCACGCGCAGAAGACTCTTCAGCATGTGAGATCTCACGCAAACAACAAAGCTACATATGGGAGAACATGGAAGGACCTCTGGCGATGGATCTCCTACGGGTATAGTCGCCAGTCGCCGACGGGTCTACTAGGGTTGTCGGGTGTTGACTTCGGTCACAGGAAAGAGTGCCAACAACAAACACCAGAGGTTTTCGCTTCTTTTCTTTTAACAACTTTATTTTATTTTATTTTTATTTTTCTTGCTCTGATATCAAGTTGGAAATCAGAGTGAAATAATTGGGAGAGAGATGATTTCCCTTCCCTGATTTTCATTGTATTTATAATACAATCAATAATGTATCCTAATATATCCTAAATTACCCTAAAAATACTATATTCTAGAATATTCTAACACTAACAATCCTTTTTTTCACAAGCACACCAAACATATCGAGGTGGACTATCACTTCATTCACGACCTTTTATAGCGGGAGGATCCTTGTACTCCTCATGTTCGATCTGACTTGCAACTTACAATATCCTCACTAAACCCTTGCCTTGCTCTTTGTTTCAAGATATATTTGCCAAGCTAAACATGTCTGAATTGTATGCTCCAGCTTGAGAGGGAGTGTTAGAATAAAGAAAATATCCATATGAGTGATTTGGGGAGATTTAGGGGATCCTTGTATTTTTGAAATTAATAACTAGCATTAGTATGTTCGTATTATAAATAAAGACAATGTTAATGGGATGATATAAAGAAAAAAAATGTCTCAAACTTCTTTTTAAACACTTTATTAGGGTTTTCTTAATTTCAACTAGCTCCATGTTAGGTCATGATTTTGGAGCTAGTGTACATGTTTTGTGTCACCTTTTCTTATTCTCTTCTTTACCCACTACCACACGTCGTATTATCTTAGCTGATGAGTCCTCCCAATCTACTATTGGTAAAGGACATCTTCATCCATCTCCTTTTTTAGCTCTATCCCCGAGTATTTATGTTGAAATTTCCCTTCAACTTGTTATCTGTTAATCAGCTAACTAGATCATTAAACTGCTCTATAACCTTTTCTCCTTCCTCTTGTGTTTCTCAAGACCTCAAGACACAGATAATAATTGGTTTGGAATGTGAGCGAGATGGCCTTTACTACCTTGACCCTACCATTTTTTTAATCATTTATTTCTCATTCTATCTTTAGTTCATCTATTTCTCCCTTTCCATGCATTGTTGTTTGGTCCACACATTAAGTTAGCAATTCCCCGTCCAAATTTTATTTAAATTCTTCAATGTGAGGCTTGCTAGCTTGGCAAGCATCACTACAATACTTTTCCTAGTTGTCTTGAGATTCATCAAACCAAGTCATTTGATGTACTCCATACAGATATTTGGGATACTTCCAACATTTCTACTTATAATGGATATTGGTATTTTATCATTTTGGTTGATAATTACTCTCGCATGACTTAGTTGTTTTTTTATGAAAATCGCTCTAAATTGCCATCTATTGTGTTGCTCTTTTATAATGAAATTTTGCTTAGTTTGGCAAAAGGATCAAAATCCATCATGGACCAATTTTGTATTGAAAGACACATTATTTATTAGACAACATGCATGTATACATGTCAACGAAATGGTATTGCTGAGCAAAAGCACTGCCATTTGCCAGATGTCACTAGTACCATAAGGCTGAATATGAATATTTTCCCATAACCATTAATGGTTGTTCATAGTAAAGCCAACATCAAAGAGTTGACAACCTATCTGGAAGAAGAAAATATGAATACAAGACAAGAAGTACGAAAAAACAGAAGTAAAAGAAGAAAAAATATGTTGAAGTAACATAGGTGTTATCCTCAAAAAGATTCTTCAAGAACCATGCTCAATCTAATCAGAGAGTTCTAAACTCACTCATTAGATAGGTAGCCTCATAAAAATTCTAAATTCACATCATATCAAGGGGAGTAAGGTGCTCTTGGGCACAATGGCAAGGCTGCTCCATTGCAACCTAGGCTTCATGGGCACACGAAAAGAGCCACTCTGCACTTGGAAATAAAACCGTACATCTGACATTCTGACTATACGTAGAACCCAGAGTGGCAGTAACCTCATCCATTGATGCCATTTTATTTCATACCAAGAAGCTTCATTATGGATAATTGAAACCCTAATCACTGGCATGATCTTTCATAAATGGTATATAAATTCTTTCCCAAGGAGGAAACACAAAATCCTAAAAATCCAAATGGGGGTCAAATTCAAATTAGTGGTAAACTCCTAGAATGATAGAACTAAACCAACCATCAGTAAGAAGCAACAAACCTTATACCAAATCCCTACCCCTTTAAATACTATACAGTGTTAATAAATACACGAATTAAAAAAACCTTGCCATTAACCTAAAGATGTATGCAACTCTTATGGAAATTTTTTCCCATTTTGTTGCTTTAGCAACTTAATATTACACGAGAATATATTAATGTCCACCAAAATGTGCAGGATGACTTCCATTACAGCTGATCAACATCAGTGCTTGAACTTATGGTCAAAAATATCATCAAAAAGCAGGGCACGAGGTAGGGAATACCAATTGAGTTACAATCACTTGACAGAAAATATTTCCCAGATTTAAATTGAACAATCACGTTTAAAATCAAGAATATGTAAACTCCAACAATCCTTCTATTTTCTTTTTTCCCCTTTCAAAAAAATAAATAAATAATCTGGAATAAAATTAATCTCTCCACCAATGTCCTAAATTTAATTCAATTGAAAAAAAAAAATTGCACTTTCCATCTCCATTAGATTTCCTTGAACTAGTAACCAATATACAGGGCATCAAGCAACAGTTAAAACATCCACTAGAAACTCTTACCAAGAATTTCCTAGCATTTCTACTATCTTTTATAAACTATAAACAGTTGGTAGGAATTTTCAAAAGAAAAGTTTTTCATTCAACTTAAACAATGTCTTAAAACTCTATTCATCCCAAGCAGATGATTCTGTAGCACTGGCACCTGCACCTGTTGACCTATACCCAAATTGTTGCTTCATTAATGCATGTGACTAGAAGAATCAATCAATAACACATACCTGAGTTTCTCCACTGGAATGCAGCCCAAATCAATGTTACATACAGGACAAGAATCCACCTCCTCATCAGAAAGCTTCTCATAAATACACTTTCTGCAAACTGGTTTAGAGTTCAAATCTCAAAGGTGTTAGAGATTGCCTTTTGAAAGTCAATAACTTGGCTAGGATGTGAAATAAATTAATTACTATCATTACTACTTGATTATAAGATGGAGTTAAAAAAAGTTCAAGACATTGGATGATTGTCATTCTTTCTATCAACAGAACAAATAAAATATACTGCTAAAAAAAGTAAAAAGCAAAACGATAGCCAGATTTAATTGTAGGAAAATATTGTAATAATTGTATTCCCATAATTAAGGAATTTAATTTTCTGTAATTAAGAGATTAAAATTTCTATAATTATGGGATTTGATTAGGATTTAGTTTGATAGTTTTCCTATTTTGTAGTTAGGGTTAAGTGTATACAAATAGTCTTGTGGTAATCAATGAAAATACACAGAAAAATTTTCTTTCAATTTCCTTCTCTTTTCCACATGGTATCAGAGCCGTAAGCTCTTTGGGAAATATTTTCTAATTCTTGTCTGGCCTTCATTGCCAAAATATTTTTTCTTTTCAGCCTTAATTGATGTTTGGCCTTAATCGTCATCAATGGTTCAGAAACAATCCACCAACGATTGTTGAATCTCCAATCAATGGTTATGGTTCATACTGTTGACGTCATTACTCTAGTCGCTGTCGAAATCCCCAACCAAAGGTTATGTCAACGTCGCCAACATCGCCACCGTCAGTCATTCCTTTTGGTTCAACGATCTACAACAACCACTGATTGTTGATTGTTGATTATCAGTCACCACCGTAAGTTGCAGCTTCCATCATCGTTCATCGTCATCGTTTGTGGAAGTGGATTCTGAACCCCAACCAACTTCACTGTCCTCGTCGTCAAAGCAAAGATTCTCATTCACTATTATTGACAGTTCCAACACCGTTCACCACTGTCATCGGCTGAAGAGAATCTAGAAATCTTGTCTGTTGGGGTCAACTACTCTTTGCCGCAGGGACTTTTCCTCGCCCAAGTCATGATCACTGAGGTCGCAATTGCAGAACCAGCGATTGCTGAAGTCGCTGGGAGAGTTGTCCTAACCATCATTGATCTTTGTAGGACCCACATAGTTGCTTCAGTCAACAGCTTTGTAATCTTCAAATTGGTAACGTTGATAACTGGTGATATTACAGTTGGGGTTGTCACAGTCATCGACCACTTCCTTTAGCCAAACTATTATTCTCTCATCATGTCAGAGACAAAAGAGACTGCCACTCAGCCTACTATTCAGACAGGAGAATTACAACAAATCCAAGTTGCATATCGGTTGAACGAGAAGAATTACTTGAAATGGTCCCAACTTATTCGAACCCTTTTGAAAGGAAATGGTAAAATAAGTCATCTTACAGGATCAGGGCCAAAGTCAGGCGATCCGAAATTTGATGCCTGGGATGAGGAAAAATCGATGATTATGGTGTGGTTGTGGAATTCTATGACTTCTGAGATAAGTGATACCTGTATGTTTTTGGCCACTACAAAGGATATCTGGGAGGCTATTCAACAAATGTATTCAAATGCCAGAGATGCAGTTAAGGTGTACGAGATCAAGGTCAAGACAAAAGCAACAAAATAGGGAAGCAAATGCGCTACAAAGTATGCTAATATGCCAAAAAACCTGTGGTAAGAACTTAACCATTACAGATGTACCAAGACGAAATGCCTTGAAGATGCAATAGTTCTAAAGAACTACATTGAGAAAACCGAGTTTATGATTTCCTTGCTGGACTTAACATTGAATTCGATCAAGTCAGAATTCAAATACTTGGTAAAGATGAAGTTCCCTCTCTGAATGAGGTAATTTCTATCGTTTGAGCGGAAGAAAGTAGAAGAGGAGTCATGCTTTAATCTCCAACCTTGGAAGGCTAAGCTATGGTAGCTAGCAGAGGGAATCTCAAAGCAAACTTGGAACAAACAACAACCTCTGAGAAAGGAAGGGTAGACCTATCAATGAATCCAACCTAAGACAACAAGAATAATTTGTGGTGTACCTACCACAAGAAACCAAGACACACTCGGGAGATGTGTTGGAAACTTCATGGCAAACCCTCTAGTAAAGAGTAGGGAAACAAAGGGGGATAGAAGAAAAATAGTGAGCAAGCAAACACAGCCGCAGTGCAACTAAATGAGACAAAAACTCAGGAGCAAGTA
This sequence comes from Vitellaria paradoxa, assembly GCA_019916065.1. Lineage (NCBI taxonomy): Eukaryota > Viridiplantae > Streptophyta > Magnoliopsida > Ericales > Sapotaceae > Vitellaria > Vitellaria paradoxa. The sequence continues at coordinate 25,376,741 of CM034243.1, forward strand.
GATTTTAATCAAGATGAGATCGAGAAGCTGAAAGCTTTGCTTGGAACTCTTGAAAAACTTTCAAGTACTTGCTCTTTGGTACATTCAAATAAGTTCCTATTTCCATTAGATTAAATGTTTCGGATGAAACTTTTGCTAGTTCTTGAGCCATGGATTCGAGGGCCATTGACCACATGACTCACTCCTCATAGAACTTTAGCACATATAACCCTTGTTCGAGTAATAGGAAAATTGCCACTGCATATGGTTCATTAACCACAGTAGCGGGTCTAGGAGATATTCAAATCAATCACTCACTTGTCCTAAAAATGTTCTTATTGTTCCCATGCTATCCACTAATCTTATTTCCATACAAAAACTTGCTCGAGATTTGTGTTGCAGCGTCATTTTTCAGCCTACTTATTATATATTTCAGGACCTGGAATTGGGGAAGACAATTGGATGTGCTAAGGAACAAGACGAACTTTATTACCTTAAGACACCAAGCAATCCAAAGGACAACAAAAGTAAATCACCTTTATCATTTCTTTTTAAGCATTATTTATCTAATAAAGAAAAGGTTTGGTTGTATCATCGTAGACTTGGACATCCGTCATCTATGTCTTTTAAAGTTCTATTACCTTCTCTGAGTAAGGGGTTAGAGATTGAGAAATTTCATTGTGATGTGTGTGAGTTTGCGAAACACAAACGTGTACCTTTTCCCATTAGCAATAAAAGGACTTCAATTCCTTTTATCTTAGTCATGAGGATATTTGGGGACCTTCTACTATTCCTAATGTTTCTGGTGCATGATAGTTTGTGTCACTCATTGATGATTGTACTAAAATCTCTTGGATTTTTCTACTCAAAAACAAATCTGATGTGAGTTTTGTTCTCCCAAAGTTCCATGCAATGAAACAAAATCAATTTGGGGTTAAAATCAAATGGTTTCGTTCCGACAATACAAGAGATTACTTTAACCTATGAAGCACAGATACGGATATGGGAGCGGGTACAGGTACGGATACGGGATACGGCAATTTTAAAAAAATGAGAATACGGGTACAGCGAAGATATGGCAAAAATAAATAAATAAATAAATAAAATATATATTTTATTTAAAATATTTTTGAAGATAGCATTTATATACTACTAGACATTATATAAATAACAATTATATAGCATGAAAAATACCATTCAATCCATAAAAAAGCTAGATTCAATTTTCAATCTATTTTCAATCTGTGTTTAAAAAACCATAATCTCTAAATTTTAAAATTCATATATTTTCAATTTATATCACTATTTTAATATCAATACAACAAAAATTAGAATAAAAGAAAAAATAAAGAGAAAGCTGTGCACAAACAAAGGAAAGCAGCAGCGAAAGATAGCCAAAAATCACCGGGATTGCTGCAGTCCAGCAAACATGTGCCGTCGAGGTTCGTCGAGGTCTAGGACTTTTCTTTTTTTTTTTTTTCTTTCGTGTGTCTCAGGTCTAACAGAACATAAAAATAATTATTAAGTTATATTATAATTAATTATAGTTTAATCCCTACTAAAATTTTTATCATATCAATTTTATCCCCCCAAAAAAAGGTTTAAAATATTGTGTTTGGACCTCCGCCGTATCCTTCCGTATCCCAGCTGTATCCCAACCGTATCCTGTGCAAAATTTAAAATAAAAAATTAGGATACGCCACGTGACATATCCGATACGTATCCAGCCGTATCCGTATTCACGGAGTATCCGATATGAGTGCGGCACCTAATTTGAAGTATCCGTGCTTCATAGATTTTAACCAAACCTTGACTCCATTTTTTCAAAGGGAAGGGATAATTCATGAGTCTTCATGCGTCAACACTCCACATCAAAATAGAGTCGTTGAAAGAAAGAATGGTCATCTTTTTGATACCACCTGAACTTTCCTATTTCAAAACAAGGTGCCCAAGTCTTATTGAGAGGAAGCTGTTCTAACATTTGCCTATCTCATAAACAGATTACCTTCTCGAGTCTTGAATTTTTAGGGTCCCATAGAAATGCTTTCAAAATTTTATCCTAGCCTAAGTATTTCCAACCATCTCATTCGTAAAACATTTTGGTGTGTATCATTTGTTCATGTTCACAATTTAAACAGGGGTAAATTAGACCCCTGGCAATCAAATGTGTTTTGTAGGATATTCTCCTACTCAGAATGGCCATAAGTGCTACCATCCACCTTCTAAGAAATTCTATACTTCTGCAAATGTTACCTTTCATGAAAATGAATCCTACTTTTCCACTTCTTATCTTCAAGGGAAGATCTAATCATGAAAGATAAGGATTTCTTTTTTCTTGACCTTCCTTCATCACCCAAACATGTGTCCCCTAATAATCTTATACCTCATACTCCTATTAATGAATCTGTCTCCGAACATTAACCTACCTGTGAACCAGTTCTACCTCAGTTGCCTCCGTTGGCTAATATGCACTCAAGGAAGAAGTATTTAGTCCCTGAACTTACACCGATTCAAGAATCTGACCTAACTTCTGGAAATGAGGTAACAATTTCTAATTTCCCTTTGCAAACTGAGCCAGAAAGTAACCTTTGTAGCAATTCAGATCAGGATCTTCCTATTGCTATTAGGAAGGGAAGTGGAAAATGTACCCAAACCCCCTTGTATCTACTCTCTAATGTTGTATCACTTGAGAAATTTTCACCTTCCCACAAAAGTTTTCTTGTGAATCTAAACAACATTTCTATTCCTACCAAATTATCTGAGGCATTATCTAATGAAGATAGGAAGCAAGCTATGAATGCAGAGATGGAAGCCTTAGAAAAGAACAAAACATGAGAGTGGGTAAATCTACCTGCGGGGAAAAAAAAAAAAAACAGTGGGATGTAAATGGATTTATATAATGAAATACTGAGCAGATGGGTCACTAAAGAGGTACAAGGCAAGGTTAGTAACTAAGGGATATACTCAGATATATGGTGTGAACTATCAAGCGACTTTTGCTCTTGTGGCTAAAATGAATACTGTCAGAGTTCTATTATCCTTGGCGATGAATTATGACTGGAGGTTGCAACAATTTGATGTGAAAAATGCATTCTTGCATGGAGATCTCAAAGAAGAAATTTATATGGAAGTTCCACCTAGATATGAAAATAACATGGCTACTAATCAAGTGTGTAGGCTAAAGAGAGCTTTGTATGGGCTCAAACAGTCTCCAAGGGTGTGGTTTAGAAGGTTTACAAAAGTTATGATAGTCATGGGATAAAAACAAAGTCAAGGGGATTATACATTGTTTGTCAAGCACTCAAGCTCAAGGGGAGTCATAGCTCTTCTAGTATATATGGATGATATAATTGTAACTAGGGATGATGAGAAGGAGAGAGAATTATTAAGAAAATGTTTGGCTAGAGAATTTGAGATCAAAAAATTGGGCAGACTAAAGTATTTCCGAGGAATTGATGTTGCAAACTCAAGGCAGGGAATCTTTAGCTCCCAACAGAAGTACGCCATGGATCTACAGAAAAAGACAAGAAAATTAGCATTTAAACTAGCAAACACACCAATAGATCCTAATCACAAACTTAGAAAAGCTGAGGAAGATGATTCAGTGGACAAGGAGATGTATCAACGCCTACTAGGTAGACTCATTTATCTTTCTCACACAAGACCAGATATAGCTAATTACACTTGAAAAGTGTAATTACAAACTCCCTAACTCAACACTTATTCATGCATTTAAATAATTAAAGTTGAAGTTTTAGTGTTATTGTATTACTTATACTTTTATTGTTTATTTGCAGAGCAAAGGGCAAGGATGTCGAAATTTATAGTTATGGAAATGGCTGAGAAAACGAAGGAAATGTCATGGTTCAAACCTCACCTTGGATGGCCAAGACTAGCCCAAAGACTCAACCTAAAGGAGGAAGAAAAGCAAGAAAATAAAGACACTTGGGGTTCGGGACCGTCCATCTAATGGTCGGGACCACAATGTATAGGAATTGAGAAGAAAGCTTTCTGTGGTCCCGACCCCCAGATTAGACAGTTGGGACACCGTGTATCCAAAATCCAAGAATTAAAGCACCTCTTTTAGGGTTTCTTGGCATCTATATAAAGAGCTATTGCACGGCCAAGAAGGGGAGAAGCCCCTTTTGATTTTGCACCTTCAATTGAGCGTTAGAATAGAATTTTGAGAGTTTTTAGATTAGTTTTTTTAAGCTTGGATGCGTGGTGGATTCATGGTTTTCGTTGGAGCTTTCATCGTTGTCTTTGTCGTGATTCTTCACCTCGTCTTTTATATTCGCTTTACGTTGTAAGTTGCACTTTAATCTATTTCGTTTTATTTCGATTTGTTTCGTAATATCATGTTTTGCTTGTTTCAATTCTCTTTTCGTATGATTGAATGCTATTTTATTGTTTTTAAGATGCTTAAAGTAGTTTTAGCGTAAAACCCTAGTTCTTGATTCAACGAATCAAGAATGGGTAGTTCACGAAAAACCTTAGGATGTTCCTAGACCCTCACATGGGTTGTGAGAGCTCATGCGTAAGGATCTACCGTGTTAAAATCTATTTTCAACTTGTTTCGAAAACATTCGAGACCGAAAATCTTTAACCACACGTTTGAAGTCACTGGTATGGGTTTTCTAATATAACCGTTTACATACTTTCGAACAAGGTTAAAAATAGGTTTCGAATTCATTTCTAGTTTCGTTTGTTTGAAAAACTTTCGGAAACAAAGGTCTTTAACCATATCCGCTTGAGATATCTGGTATTGACCTTTGATTAAAATATTCTTAACACTTTTCGAATTAAACCCTAATCTAGTTTTGAATAAAAACATCTCAAGGTAAAGTAGTGAACTACCCGGACTTGAAAGTTGGATCAAGAACCTTTTTAGTATCGTGCTTGTTATTTAATTTAATTTATGAGTTGATTTATTCACTTTAAAATTTAGAGTAGATGCTTTTTTTGCATTCTAGAATTAAATTGAATTTCTTTCATTTAGAATCTAAAACAAAAGTTTGAGTTGCTAAAAAAAATTAGTTTAAATTAATTTAGATTCACCTACTAATTAAGAGAACAAGTCTAGAGCTTTCAACAAAGCCCTCCCTATGGATTCGACCTCGGTACTTACCGAGTTTTAAAACTACGACTGCCCTCTTGCACTTGAGAGGTAGAACCCGAAATACAATTTAGGGTCGGTCAATAGCTTATGCAATCAGTGTGATCAATCAGTTTATAAGTAATCCCAAGGAAGTTCATATGCAAGCTGTAAATCAAGTACTACAGTGTCTTAAAGGAACTCCAGGTAAAGGGATTTTGTTCAAAAAGGGAACAAGGCCGATACTTGAAGAATTTATAGATGTAGACTACATCAGATCAGTCATTGATAGAAAATCAACTTCCGTTTACTGCACATTTCTTGGTGGGAATCTTGTGACATGGAAGAGTAAGAAACAAACTGTGGTGGTAACATCAATTGTTAAAGCAAAGTTTAGAGCAATGGCTCAAGGCATTTGTGAACTGTTGTGGCAAAAAATCATCTTAGGAGATTTGAAGATTCGATGGAATGGCCCTATAAGACTTTATTGTGATAATAAATTTGCAATAGCATAACGCATAATCTAGTGCAGCATGATTGAACATAACATATTGAAGTACACCGGCACTTCATCAAAGAGAAGTTAGACAGTGGCTTGGTTTGTACGCCTTACGTATCTACTAATCAGCAACTTGTAGATGTGCATACCAAAGGCTTGAGTAGTACGAAGTTTCAAACAAATGTATCCAAGCTAGAAATGGAAAATATCTATTCACTATCTTGAGAGCGAGTGTAGGAAAATATTGTAATAATTGCATTCCCATAATTAAGGGATTTAAATTTCTATAATTAAGAGATTTAAATTTCTATAATTATAAGATTTGATTAGGATCTAATTTAACAGTTTTCCTACTTTGTAGTTAGGGTTAAGTGTATACAAACAGCCTTGTGGTGATCAATGAAAATACATGGAAAATTTTTCTTTCAATTCCCTTCTCTTTTCCACAATAATAAATGAAGAGAAGCTACAGAATTCAGTAAATTCATTGTATGATCAAACTATGAGGGCTCATGTCACATACATATACCACAAACCAGGATAAGCAGCTTAAAAAAAAAAAAAAAAAAAAGATCAAGGTTCTTACGTGGTATGACCTAAGAAGATTGTGGAGTCATTTGTGTTGAAAAAAAAAAAAAAAAACTATCTAAGGTATCACAGGTATGATGCAATTTGGCATGATAAATTATGAAGGGCCATGACAGTTCATAAGAATAGTTATATAGGCACATAAGAAGTCTTAAAATATCAAAAAAAAGTATGCCCACTAGGCATTAAATGGTCAACGACTTTACAGCAACTTTTATAACTCTTGAGGAAACACATGATCCAAACTTGTATTAGACAACTCTGCACCAAAGCTCAACTAGACTCCACAAAAACTTGTCCCGACTATTTGGGTTTGGCTAAATGAGTCCTATTTCTTCCATTCCATTCGATCAAGGGCCATAATTTCAATTAAACCCACCAAAAAGAAAGGAACAAGATACACTAAGGCATTCTCTATGTGATCACCAAACCGGACCTAAAGTAGAATTTACACAAGTTCCAGTCATGTTAGATACTTTGCAATATCTAAAATTCCATTCGATTTACATGAAATTGGTCCACATGGGGCAGTTCAATGGTAAGGCCTCTACCAATTGAAGTAGTCACCAATTTGAACCTCCTTAACTTCACTTAGCTACTAGTTCTTGTGGAGTGCGTTAAGAGCTCTAAGGGATTAGTCCCATCTAGAGTTACTCAGGACACAGTTCGCTACAATACATGATATGAGTACGGGTATGTGATTTGTTATTTTCTTCAGTATGCGATATAGAGGGAGTAGGCTTAGTTGGACTGCTATTTTGGGTCGCGGTTCATTTATAGATGGGTTATTCATACATATCCATATATAGATATATAGAGTTTGAGATAGTTTCAATAATAATTAGAAGAAACAAGTAAAATAATATGTAATTCTCATAATTCATAACGTAATCTCAATAAATAGTCCAATTCCAAATATCTAAGCAAGTGAGATAAAGCAAAAGATAAAACCAATAAAATATTCCAATAAGTAAATAAACTGCTACTTCATTTTATCATTTCTTTCCCTGTCATTTTTTTATACCATAGAGTATAGATCAACTTTTTTGTTGAGGTCACCATATTTCATGATCCATGCCACAAATAAATCATGATTGGGTCACATGATCCAAATCGTAGTTCCATAGGCGGGTGAGGGATCTTGGTAATTATGGTCCCACCAAATGTGGGGATACCTCTAGTATAAAAAAATATATAAATACCGGAAGTTAGAATAATTTAAATAAATTCTAAAAGATTATAGTTGAATTAATATCAGCGAATCATTTGTTAATCATTAATTAAAAGATATGTCACCAAAAGTGATGGAAATACAAGGTTTAAATAATAGAAAATCCAATAAATATTATTACAGGATGAGAGGTCAAAGCTCATAAGTCTTCAAGATGATTTAAAACACACAACTATGTTGGGCATACTAGCTGGTACTTGTACAGGAATACATCACAATCACATAAGGCAATTTCAAATTTCTTTAACAGCAATAAATTTTCACAACTTGAATGATTGCATGCTATAGATGACCGATACTAAGAGCCACCAAAAAATAAAGCTGGTCGTTGTCAATGACAGGACTCACTATAGGCGAGTGGAGCTACAGGTAGGACAACTGGGGGGGAGGGAGAGAGAGAGAGAGAACACAGTAAAGTAAAGCAAAGGTTTAACTATGATAAAGGGTTTGAATAAATGAGAGATTGAGGAAGGCAGGTATTTATGGGCGGAAGGCTACGGCAATGAGATGGAAGACATCCCTGCATGGTCAAGCTGTATGTGGAACGCGGTCATATTGTATGTATGAGAACATTATGGCTTGTTTGTTCGGTAGTTCCTCTATCTCTAGGCTAGTCGAGGAGGTCTTGGCAGATCCTCTAATTGACCAAGTCTCTGTATTTGATGGTCCCCCAAGTGATTATGTGCAATCACGAGACCCTTGGGATTCTCATGGATGAAAAGTACCGCTGGAAGGGTCGTGGGCCGTGCTTCTAACCCAGGGGAATTGCGTTGTTTTTATCAAAGTTGTATTGAAGTCTGCAGATGCTCACAGGAAACTCCAGCACGAGGGTCTAGTGAAACTGGAGGGAGGGGCTGTTATAGGATCTCCCACAACGAGGGTCCGAAATGCCCTTGGACCAGAATGCTTCCACAAGAGTAATGGTATATAGGGAAAGGGAGTCTGGCCACGGTCGGAAACTCCATGATGCCTCCATAGTTACCGCAAGAGAGGCCAGGGGTAAAGCTGATGTGGCACCAGTCAACTGCATAATAACCACATCGCACCATCTAACACTAACATCTAAGTTCATTAGCACAAGAAAACATTTCTTATGCTCTTGAAGCATAAACAACCTGCTCACAATGATATAAGCAAATTTATTTTTTTGAGAACATACAAATTGCACGAGCTGAACTCCAAATCCCCCGCCCTTGCAAGGGGAAAGGATAAAAAAAATGAAGTAAAAATAAAGATAAAATCGAAATAAAGAAGACCCCGAAAGAACTAACGCGGTATCCAGTCCAATGAAGTAGGCAAATACAAATAACAATCAGGATTCAGCAATTAGTAGGAATGAGTGGATTAAACCCATGTCACAAATTATAAGGAGAACCCAACTCAAAATCGTATTGACAATGGAATTGCAAGAAGACAAATACATATCATAGAAACCCAAGTAGGAAGAATCAAGCTATCATATGCAACATAAAGGTAAAAGAGCATTCAAAACAAAAAAGTGGAGGAAGATAGCAGGGGAACTAACAAGTATGAAGGCATAGCGAAATCGTAGTTGCATCTCTCAAAAGGTTGTCACAAAGAGGACATGTCATGCATGCCGCCAATGTCTCCCTTCGCACTTTCACTAACTGATTCATCATATGTATATATATATATATATATATCTGTGTGTATCTACTTCCCCACTGTAAAGTGCATTCGACTACGAATCATTTGGAACGATCAATTCAGAAAAATTGCAACGAAATCAGAGGTAAGACATCTTCGGCTTCATGGGTACGTAGAAAGAGGGATGAATGATAGGTACAGATCTGTTGATTGCAACAATATGGGGGATTTTGAGCTAAAATTTAAGGTTGGAATTGGATTGTTTGGGGGGAATTTACGTGGGGTTAGCTGGATATCTTCGAAGACGAAGTGTAGCGAGGCTGATCAGGTGGAGAGGACTGGGACAGGGGGCAGATAGAGACAGAGAAAGAGAGGAGAGAGTTTCAACAGAGGAGCATGAACTACGACGCAGGCAAGGCAAGGAACGACAATGCGGGTGAAGCGTTCACACCCGCGATGGAATGGAGTTCGGAGTACTGGTTAACGGCGCCGTTATCCCCAAGCAAGCCTATCCACTCCGCTTTAGTTTACGGAAACATAAGACTCGGATAAATTATGTGCGAATTAAAAAAAAAAAAAACTTTAAAAAATATCAATTTTTAATTTTCTTTAATTCTCTATAATTTTCTAATTTTTTTACTAATCAAATAAATAAAAAAGCTTATTACACACAAAATTACTAACTTTTTTTAATTTTTTGTAATTTTTCTATAACTTTTATAAATTTTTATTAAAACATATAATTTTTACCAAAAGCAACATATAACAACACTAATACAAAAATTATAAAAAAATTGAAGTTTTTTTATTTACTAAGCGCACGCTAAGTGCGTTAAAGTTCAAATATATTTATTTAGTAAGATAAAAGTTGTTTGCATCATAACAAAAAAATTTATCAAGAAAAATGAAAAGTAAAAATAATTCAAACTTAATTTTTGTATTTGGTTTTAATTGGAAAAATAAAAATAGTTAAATTAAAAAATTAATTTATTGATGAATGACTTCTATTTTTATATATTTTCTAACACACTCAAACAGCAATAAATATTTTAGATTTTCTATTTTCTTCCATTTCCTCCTCCTATTTTGTTCTCAATTCAAGCATACCTTAAATGAATATGTTTAAGTATGTTTTTCAAAATTGATGAATAAATAAGTCAAGCTTGAAAAAAAAGGTGAGATTAGCTCAATATAGTTCATGAATCAACCCGCTTATTATTTGTGAACGCAACTGTTTCACCTGAATTCCTTAAAGTTTCAACTAATAGGCATTTGCACGCCATATAATCCCACAACTATTTAAAATTGTAAAAAAAAAAAAAGCATATAATTCACAAAATAACATCAATAATTTTTAATTATTAGAAAACATACATTCATAAAATACAAATTTTACAATATATATGCTCTTCTGAAACTTTTGGACTTTGATATCAATAATAAATTTACATAAAAATACTCACAAATAGTAATATATTTGCATACAAACATTTATAATATTTTTATAAACATTAATATGTTATAAAGAAATACTTATATATTATTAAAACTCTTAAATAATTACGTAAGAACACTGATGTTACAAGAAGAAGAGAAGCGTATGTCTTCGATGCCTCTTCCATAAAGTTGACATTTATTTATAGACTCCAAGTTTAGATTTCAAACTTTGAACTTCAAACATAATGTAATAACATATAAGAAAGAAAAGGAAAAATATAATAATCATGGAATCCCAATTTGATTAAAGTTGATTCCTTTACATAAGGTTTAACGTGTACTGAATGAAGTATTGATCGTGACTTTTTGAAAAGCATTTTCCTTTTTTTTTTTTTTTTCATTTTGATAGCTTCCTTGATTGGTCTATTACACTTCCGTAATTTTGTAGTTTTTTCAACCTTCCATCATGTTTTTAATATTTTTCTAGGTTGGTGAATCTATGTTGTTTCAATAATCGTTTTCAACTTTAGCCGTAACTTGAGCTAATGCTTCATACTATTCAAATTCTTACTAGAATTTTTTGAAATAATCGTCAATATAGATTATCACATCTTATGAGGTATCAACTTATGTTCTACTTATCTTAAAATCATATACTTAATCTTTTTGATCATTTGTTATTAAGACCACTAAAGGATATAATATGCAAATAATCTCCTGCCATCTGTAACTATATATTGTTTTGAAATTTTTTGTAGATATTTGACTTTTGTAGACCAATCTATATAAGGGGTGTTTGGTTGGCCAAAACCAACCAAAAACCAAAACTCACTAACTTAAAACAACTTTTGGTACTTTCTTCCAATCAAATTTTACAACACATCATTTTTATATCAAATCTTTATACTTTTATTGTACTTTTTGATCAAACTTTTGCCAACCAAACCCCATATAATAAAATAGGACAAATTTTGAAGATGTTCTTCTCACAAATTAAAATTCAATGACTAACAATTATTTTTTCTTTCATTCAAGATTAATATTATTTTTATATTTTTAACTTTCTGCTCAATTTTTATTTTAGTAGACCCTATTACCATCTATCTCATAAAATGCTTTGGATATTTTAAATTTCCTATATTTCGAGGGTGGACATCATATGTAAATTAAAATTGCCAACTTAAATTTCGCTTAATTATAGTTTTAGAAAATTGAATCTTCCAAATTAAAGTACCATAATTTATGTTTCTTTTAGTATGCTTATCAAAGATTAATTAAATAGAGAGAGACTAAAACACATGTTGTAGTTGCTATCGCCTAGAATTTTGGAAAAAAAACTAAAACCAATGAATTATCATAATTTTTTCAATTTGAATCTTCTTGTCCAAATTTAAATTATATAAAAAACGTAATACTAATTTTATTCAGAGTGTCGTAGGCATGAGTTATTGCTAGTTCTATGATATTCATTAACTTTAAATTTCGATAAATGAATTTTATTTTGATTTTCAATGAATTAATCTTTTTATGATGATATTAATTGGGATTTGAAATTTTGTGGATTGATTAATTTCTTAATCTATCTTGAATTTAATTTTACTCTCAATTGAAATTGGCTTGGAATATTGAAAACTCAATGAGGATATGTTATTCTTGGAACCAAACTACCTAACCTTATGCCAATTTTGCTTGACCTAAATCTATGACCCAAATCTAATTTCCATGATCTGTTTAGATTCAATCAATTTGCAAAGAAAATTTTCTTCTTTTATAAGTTTTACAAAACAATTTTCTTTTCTTGTAAGATTTTTAATTGAAAATTTCTATAACCATTCAAGCTTGTAGAAGAAGAATGCCATGTTTACCTGGGAATATCATCGTCTCTTTAGCTTTCCTTCTCAAACTATCATTAATTCTGTGGCCTTTGTCACACCCTAGATTAGGAGAGTGATTTAAGGATTTCTAATTATGGAAACTATCTTATCTTGGGGTACGTCTAATTGCATGATATCAAAATCAAAAATAGTGGCAAATATTAATATAATAACATAATATTGGAATCCATAACCATTTCTAAAATATGCATTCCCAACGTAAAGAAATACACTAAATTACAATTTTATCAAAAACATAATTTACAATAAAGTTTACATCCCCCCCCCCCAAATGTCTAGAGCATAATGTTATATTCCATACCAAATCTAAAAAATGAATACCCACATATCGGTATAAAATAGGTGTAGCCATTAATTTTGCTAATCAACCTCGTGTGACTTGTTTACCCAGCATCGTGATCATCATGGCGCAATTGGTTTTTGGTTATTTGGCTTGAGGTAAAAAATATAACTTTTGAAAGTTTGGAAGCCAAACTTGGATTTCTCCATTTTTCTTCATATTTCTTCACATTGGGGGTAAATGGGACTCAAACATGTATTTTTATGTGTTGTTAGCATGATTTTGCTATGTTATATGCTCGATTTGGTTGAGTATTAAGTGATTTGTGTTAATACCTATATATGTATGTATATATAAATGTATATCTATGCATATAAATGTTAAAATCTTACATTCCTTTGAGTTATTGTTGAATCTAAGTTGTAAAAGCATATTATTGAGATGTTTGGATGTTTATTTATGATTAATTGTTGAATTTGTAGCTTAGATCGGTGATTTGGGGTGATTTGACTCGGGATTTCATTGAAAATAAACCTAGGAAATTGGGTACTAGTCTCTGCCATCTGAATGGCATTAGGATGTTGACCCATTGGATAGGCATCTGGATTGTATCACGTGTTGTCCAGATAGGTCTTGCTAATTTTTCATAAAACCTAATTTTGGAGTTTTAAAAACCTAGGTTGTGCCCATGCCCATTGGTTATTGATTTTTAAATATTAAATAAACTCCAAATCATTAGCAAGCCTAATAATAATGCATTGTTATATTAAGATGTTAGTATTTACATGATTAAGTATATCATACGCATAGGGCTAAAGTTGCATCATTTGATTTGATATTATGATTATTGAATGGCCGAGTGCCATATTGATATTATTAACGTGCTGAGGCACAGATCATCTATATGAATGGGATTTTTGATTTTGAGAAAATAAAAGTATAATATTTTAAAAATACCGAATAATCCCCACTAATATATATGACTAATGATTAATCATTGGAGTTGGGACACGATTCCCTACTCATAATATATATTAAGTTAGATTATAACGACCTACATCTACACAGTATAATATTGTATACTTTGAGCTTGGTTAGCTACTTTTCTGGGGATCACACATCCCAGTACTACCCAGTCTCAAGCATGCGTAACCCTAGAGTTCCTATTGAACCTAGTGCTTAAAATGCATTGTACTTTATAGATGCTGAATATTACATATACGCTATATCTTTCCTCTACCCAGGCGATGTAGGATAGAAAGCATTACTTCCTTACTCCACTTTCTGTTTACTTTCTTGTAGTCAGGGTCCCTCATAATCCCTAACAATCGTCCCCCTCGTGGCTTAACACTTCTTGCTGGGTATTGGTTCTGATGTCATTTGTAGTGATCCACATTTACACAATACAATATTATCGCTTTGGGCTTGGTTAGACACTTAACCCTACAGTTCTCACTAAACCCAATGCCCTCATAGTTTTAAAACGTGTTGTATGTTATAGATGCTAGCTATTACGTAAAAAGGGTGAAGGGTAAGAAAGAGTTGCAGTGAGCTCAAGCCCAATGTAAAAAAAAAAAAAACTAAGTAAATTTTAGATCAAGAATGAATTAGCACAATCCATTCCCTGAATAGCCCAGCCCAGCCTAACAGCCTAACCCTAGCTAAGCATCCATGGGTCCCTAATTTACCCAGAGACTGGATCTTAAAAAAAAAAAAAAAAAAAAAAGCAACAGAATTTAAATTTTATTTTATTTCATGACTTAAATTTTTAGATTTCTATATAATATGAAATCTAATCTAAAATAATAGAATTTGATAAAAATTTATTATTCTTTAAATTATCTAAGTAAGGGCATTAATTTATGTTTATATATCATATTTACCATATTTTTTTCCTATTAATATGGTCAAATTTAGTATTTCTCTTAAATTAAATCAATTCGATTCTTAAATTTAAAATGTGTTCCAAACATAAAACTTTATTTACTAAATTAAATCAAATTAAATCAATTTTTTATTTTAAAATCAAATCAATTTTAAGAAATGATTGTTTTCAAACGGAGTGAAATAATTTTTCTTTAAAATTAGTTTTTAATAAATTAAGAAATTAATATATTAATGAATGGATTTTATTATATTATATTTTTAACCCATTCAAATAGGACACACACTTAAAATTTTATATTTCCTTCTGATTTTTTCATTAGTTATCATTTTTATTTTCTTTTCACTTTATTTTTTTCTCTTACAAAATTCTTACTTTAGAAATATTCCTAGGGCATCTCCATCAATTTCATTATTTAAGGGATTCTCTAAACAAGCATCATGAATTATTATTTTTAGTAAATTCTTACTTCAAAAATATTTTTAGGGCATCTCCATCGGTTTCATTGCTCTAGGGAATTTCCTAAAATAATGTAGTGAATTATTACTTTTTTTCCCTCATTTTCTTTCTTAAGTTGGTATCAATCAAAATAAATTCTTATATTTTATATTTAAGGATATTATAATTTTCCTAAATCATTATTTTAATTTTTCATTTAAATAAAACTTAAAATTGATGTTAGGGATTTTAAAAATAAAAATCATAAATAAATTTTTAAGAATAAATATTATAGCATAGGGGGATGATTGTTTACAATATTTACTAGTAATAATAAAAAGGGTAATGCTCAACCTCTTTGGTGTGTTTTCATTGGGTTTAAGAAATTGAACTCAGTTAGTACTTCAAATATATGATGTCAAGCCGCTCAAAGGCTTGAAACCATCAAATTTAAGGCTGTCTATGGATCATTAAGAACTGTAAGTTTGTTTTTAAACTGTAGTCTATTGCCTAAATTCATTTTTTGTAGTTTATATTTCACTAAATTCCCAGAAATTTAGGGTTGGGTTCGACATATTGACATTGTAATATTGTATAATTTAAATGCATATTAACAAGGTAATTTAGGGCTCTCTATGGATTGTGTATTTATGATTGTGCATTGAAATTTGGGACTCTCTATGGATCAAAGGTAGTTGTTACTTTAAGAAAAGTTATTCTTCTATTTATCCAAAAAAATTATTTTTCGTAATATTAAACTAATATGAGGAATTACTATTAAACTAGGCGGGGAATAAATAATTAAAATTGCTTATTAGTTTATAGGAACCAATTAAACAAAGTTGTTAGTTTATTATTTACATAGTTTGTTTTATTTGTTAATTTGTATACGAATTAGTGGGGTACCTTGCGGCTTACTCTCGACGATTACTGCAGAAGTATTATCTCTCACCAATCATCTTTTTCTCGCTCTTTAACATTATCGATGTTTATAAAGTGGCAATGTGCAAATTTGCAGACTTAATAATCGAGTGGCAACTCGTAGACTTGAAAATCGATTAGAAACTTATAGACTTGATTATCGAGTGGCAACTCGTAGACCTAGAGACTTGATAAACTTTTACTTTTAGTATATTTAAGCTATTATTATAAGCATATGTGATTTGTGATTATAATATATTGGATGTTATTGATATCCCAAATAGTAACACTAGAGGCGGGTGAATAGGGTTGCTTAAAAAAAATTTACAAATAAAAATTTCAACCCTAAAACAAATATATCAAGATGAAAAGAATAATCAAATATAAAATGCACCAAAAAAAATTATTCAATATTTGTGGATGAAGAGTGAGTGCTAGTGTTTGCAATAAATATAAAGAGAAGGGAGAAGAAGTAAACACAATCAATTTATAGTGGTCCGGCTTCAATGTTGTCTACATCCACTCCCCAAAGTGTTCCCTGAGATTTCTCCACTATTCTTTGAAGAGCTTATTACACACTAGCTTCCCAAGGTGCTAGAAAGCTTTCCCAAGTGATTTTATCCCCAAATCACTCACATAAGTCTCTCTCAAAAAAAGTATCATGTTTTGGTTCTAACACTTGAACCAAAACCAACAAGAGCTCACCCAACTCTCACAAATTAAAAGAGCTTTAAATTCCCCTTTATTACAACAACAATGATGAGTTTGAAACTTAATCAAATCAAAAAGAAACTCTCACAAGTTGAATATGAAAAATGAAGTACAAATGTGAGAAGAAATCACTCTATGTTTGCAAAGATATGGAATTTCTTGTATCTATTTGTAAGCACTTCTTTCTTGCCTTGTTCCTCCCCTTGAATCTGAGTTTGAGGCTCTATTTATAAATGAAAATCTCCAAATGGCCGTTACAAAGTGAAAAGACACTTTTGCCCTTGAAAGAAATTGAATTTCCTTGCTTCCAATGCTGTCTTTCAGATTCAGATTTTCTGATATATATTTGTGACCGTTTTTCACCCTCAGAACGTTCAAATTTGACATTGTCTCAGAGTAAAGACTTTGTAGATGTATAAGTCAGCTATCACATGTCAAAGTTGGAGCTTCATCCAACGGTTAGATAGTCAGATATGGCTTCTGAAAAGAGACCAGCTTTTGATAGATTTTCTCTGACATTCTGAATCTGTCTTTCCAGTTTAAGCTTCTGTTTCACCATGATACTTTTAGAATTAGAAGAAACTTAAACTAAAAAGTTATATCTTTTTGAGTCTTCTTTTCACACACCAAAAATCAGAATTTTTAAAGCTGTATAGTATAAGTTATGTCTCAAAAACTAAGACTAGCACCAGAATCCATAATTAAAACTTTTCTGTAATGACTAATATTCCAACTCATGTTTTGATATCTTAACGTCAGATCCACAAAAATTTTCCTCTGGTAAAGTTGTAGATATAGAAGTCTAGTTTACTATATAACAATTTCATGATAATTGAACCGTTGGATCTTAAGATATCATCTATATACTAACACGTGTCTGATTTCTCTGTTTATCCGAGTTAACCTCTAGTTCAAATATTCATCTTACTTTGATTTCTATTACTCCAAATTTTGAAATTCCTTTATTCATTCATCCAAATTATGTGAAAATATCTAAAAAATAATATCAATCTCTTCCAACTCTATTATCTTGAATCTATCAAATGAATTGTAACATTTCATACAATGTCTATTTGAAAATTAATTGTGAAAATTTAATTCAATGTTTGTTATCATCAAAATCAATTATAAAACTAACTTTATAAATCTTGGGCCAACAGTTATGTTAAGTTTGCTATTGTTTTTAGGTTACATATCATAATGGCTCATTAAGAAATCAAAAGAGCAAAATCTATTTTTTCATTCTTTGAACTAAGAGCTAAAATACCAAGAAGTGGTGCATCTTTTCTGTCCAATGTTGATGATTCAATTCTCAATGAGCAATCTCTTCCTTACATTCATGCACCTTCTCCATTTAATGTTAATACTTCACTTCCCGATGAGCAACCTTCTCCTAATATTCAAGAAGTTTAATTGATGCTTTTTCTCTTGAATGAGATCTAGGTTTACGTACTCCAATAATGCAACTACTAGTTAATCAATGTGACGCGATTAGATAAGCTTATATCAACATGGGGCCATTTTGTCCTGAACCTTCAGAGTTTCCATGGTCCAAGTTTGAAACTCTATATCGTTGATTTTAATACTCTTAGTTTAATCAATTTTCTTCGTTAGAGTATTCCCCTTCAAAGGATGTAGCATTTTTTTCCGTGCATTCTTTTTGGAAAGAAGACGACAAATTGTCCCATATTGACTCTTGAAGGATTTAAAAATTAAAAGAGAGTTAATGAAGGAAGTAGATATGCCTTTTTGTCACATGTAGATACCCCACTTTACCACATAACAATGCTGTGAAATCTGTTGAGGCTTGAAATAACGTAGTTCGGTATATTGACAAAGTAATAAATGCACAAACTACAGAAGAAATTCAGAAGAATAGTTACAGCATACAGCAACTATTGAGAGTATTCAGTATCTTACTACTCAATCATGTCCTTTAAGAGGTCATGATAAATTCCTTAATTTAAAAATTCGTGGGATTTTTTTAGAAATGGTAAAGTTTATGGGAAAGATGAATCTTAATATTCATGAAGTTGTCCTAGATAAAGCTCCAAAAAAAGTAATGTATACATTACTAATGATTTAAAAGGAGATTTTGCATATTTATGATAGCAAAGATAGAAATAAGATTCGTGAGAGATGTTGAAATGCAAAATTTTGTACTCTTATTGATGAAGCGAATGATACATCTAATAAAGAGCAAATGGCCATTGTTTTGAGATATAATGTTCACGATTTTATACGGAAGTACTTTTTTGAAATTGTGCATGTTGTAGATACCACTACTTCACCGCTTAAGCAAGAGATATGTAATGTCCTCGTTTGTAATAATTTGGGCATTCAAAATATGCGAGGTTAAGGGTATAATAGTGCTAGTAATATATGTGGTGCACGGAATGGACTGCAGGTCCTATTTCTTAGAGATTGCCCATATGCATATTATGTACACTACTTTGCCCACCAGCTACATCAAGCATTAGTGGTGGCTATTGAATATGAGCCTTTTACTTAGATTTTTTCTTTTTTTAAAGTTGACTACGATTGTCAATCTTCTTAGTCCTTCTTCAAAATGTATTTATGAGTTACAATCTGGTCAAGCTATTGAAATTATAGAAATGATAGCTGCTAATGAATGCGTAACTGGTAGAGGAGCTAACCAGATTGGTTCATTGCAACGAGTTGAAAAAACTCAATAGAGCTCCCATTTTGCTTCTATTTGCAAATTAATAGATGTGTTTGGTTTGAATACTAAAGTTCTTCAAGAGATGCTTGACGATGAATCCATATGCAGGGAAGTTACGAGTGCTTTAATTGCAATGAGGTCATTTTAGTTCATATTTATTTTGAATATAATGCATAAAATCATTGGAATCACTGATTTGCTTTGTCAAGCCTTGTAACATAAATCTCTAAATATCTCAAATGCTATGGATTTTGTCTCAACTATAAAAGAATTCTTTCAGACTTTGAGATGGGATGGCTTTGATATTCTCTTGATGAGTGCGAATGAGGTGTGCACAAAGTATAATATTGATATAATAGATATGGGTGCTCGTTATATGGATGCTACAAGTCGCTCTTGTCAGCAAAAGAACAACATCACAGTTGAACGTCATTATCACTTTAACGTATTCAATGCTGTTATAGATTTTCAGTTGAGGGATTTGAATTATAGATTTTTTTAAAGGATAGTGAAACTTCTTATGCTTAGCTCAGCTTTAAAACCTAAGGATTATAAGATTTGCAGTCTTGTAGAGAATTTTTATTCGGATGAATTTTCTATTCAAAAGATGTATTATCTAAAATCTCAGTTGGAACATTATAAGCTTGATGTCACTCTTCATCCGGAGTTTCAGAATATGCCCACTCTTTCTGAATTATGACGAGGATTAGTTGAGATAAATAAATTAGAGCATTGTCACTTGATTGCAAGGTTAATTCATTTGGTTTTAACTCTTCTTGTGACTACGACAACTACTAAATTAGCATTTTTAGCTATGAAGATTGTTAGAACTAATCTTTGTAACAAAATGGAGAGAAACTACATTGAAAGAGAATTGGCTGAAAATATCAGTATAGATGCAATAATAGATGAGTTTTACTCTTTGAAAGATCGTAGGGCATAACTTAAATAGTGTTTGTTTCTTTTGGTTGTTTATTTGTTAACATTTTTATATTTATGCACTAGTTTGATTTGAATTAATTATGAAAGATTTCGATTTATATATATTTTTTGGTTTATTGAGTTTTAACTTGCAGCCCAAGGTATTATATAATCTTAGCTCTGCCCCTATTACATATATGTTATATTCTTCTTAACTTAAGTGATGTGAGACAAAAGGTATTATTTCTCTAATTCACTTCCTGTTTTACTTTCTCACAGGCAGAGATCCTTATAGGTAGATCCCTCATAATTCCTAACATAAGTGTTCGGGGTAAGCATAAATGATGCAATTTGTGGCCTCCCGTGTTTTATTGAGTCTCACGCATCCTAAGATAAGGTTTGGGGTAGATGAAGATCAGATAATACATTAGCCATCGTATTACATGTACATTGTTATATTATATTTTATTACGATTGTTGTGAGTATATTATGTGTTTGATTATTGTATACCCATGCACGCCTGCACAAGCTTGCTTACTGGGCAATGACGTTCACCTCTTCATTATTATAAGTGACTTGTGATGTCAGAGAGTAATCACTCGGAGTTTAGTTGAGACTGATAGTTATAACTTAGTAGTTATTTTATTTTATTGATGGATTTTACTATACTCTTATTTATGCTACCCGTGGTATACGTCCCAGACTTTACTGTATCTTTAAATTGTATTATTATGATGTTTATTATTAGTTGCGTAAGCCTTATATTGTGTCACTGGGGTGTGATGAATTTTATTTTTATAATTTCATCTATTATTATTTTAATATGGGAATGAGAGACGATCATAGATGCTCTAATTGTTATTACTTATTGTGATTGACTTTGAATCAGGTTTCTATTTATTTTATTTAATTCTCACATTCCTATGTTGTCCATGTCCATCCTGAACTATGTAATAACGGACATGACATTTTTAGCTAAAAACATAGAAAACTGCCTAAGGGTGAGTTTGGTTTGCAAACAAACTCCAAAAATCTCTATAAATCTTTGTTAACTTTATATCATATCAACTTTTTTCTTTTTACTGTACATATTACGAACTCTCAATTTATCTCAATTTATCTCACTTTATCTTACTCCAAAACTCACCCTAAATATTAACTAGGCTTATGAGTAATTATTTTTTCTAAATTTTAATATATTTAAATTGGTCACTTTGATAATATCTATATAATAAACAAGTTCAAGGATTTGAATTTGGGATATTTCTAATCGTTGGAATAGTTCAAGGGCCTAGATTATTACTTTTTTCTCCACTTTAGTTGTATTTTTGATCACTCATATAAAAACACACTTTCTCACTCCTATTTTTTGAATTTTTTTTATAAAAGTTTTTAAATTAGTATTTTAAAAAATGTGATAATATTTATAATAAATAATAAAATTTTACACATTTATTAAACACTGTATTCTTATTATATATATATATATATATATATATATATATATAAAGTAAGACGTAGGCAACGTAATTTTGGTCATTTATTGAGTTTTAGGCCATTTTTAATTTTTGGGTACAATAATATTGGAAGTAAAGTATGAATTTATATATAAATTAGAAAATGTATATCTTATTGAATTTCGACTAAGATTACGTCATGCCCCGAATTTTTCACAAACCCAGGACCGCGAACAAACAATTATAAATCATCAAAACTTTCAATTCAAAGTAATCAGAACTAATTATATTTAATAATAATGAACTAATAATCTCAAAACTTCAATAAAAAATGAATCCATCTTTAGTCTCCCAAACTGAGACATATACAATAATCGAGATCCAATTAAAAGAAAAAAATAAACTAAAAAATTTTACAGTTCTCTCCCTAAAATATAATTAACGAATTATTCAAAATATCTACTCTACCTAAGCGGTCTCATTACGATTATCACCTAGTGCAACACTCGCACCTGTATGTAAAGTTATAGGGGCATGAACATAATATACTAATGTATATAAAAATAATCAACTGGTGCTCGAAAAAAAAAATTAAATAAATCATACACGAGTGTCCTACCATGAATCTCTAATGTGTCATGTCAACATAAATCATATATCAAAAAAATTAAATTTAGATTTAAATATTTTGAACATGGCATAAAATAAATTAAGTTATTTTAACAAAACCATATTCTTAATTATTAGGTTAAGTACTGTTACCCGGTCAACTTATGTTTAGCCATGGGGTACAAAAAATATCAACTTATTAATGCTTCATAGGTTACTAGCCTATTGGATACGATAACCCAACCTTATGCGGGTTTCTAGTCTCTCACTAGTGGAGTTTTCAGCATCGACTACTTATCCCGGTACCTCTCTCAACCCAAAACCAAAATCGTAAAATCAATGAATAAATAATTATTTATTTATTCAAATCCAAAACACACTTTAATTTTTTTTTTCTTTTTCAAAGTTCTGTAATAAAACACAAATTTTAAAATTTAAAATTTTTTTATCAAGTAAATTTTAATTCCTCATAATCAAAATCAAAATCATTTTATACATACATTTCTAATCTACAAGACAGTCACAATTACATAATTTATTATGCAACAATAAACTGAATAATTATAAAAATTCACAAAATTAGACCACACTTAATTTATTTTTTATTTAACTCCACTCCTACCTTAAAATAAGTATGGGGAATTAAAGTAACAATTCACATCACTAATAAATTAATAATAAACAAGTATATTAGTGATAGAACTCCTTTCTGAAGACAAAAAAAAAAAAGTGACAGAAGTCCAATTTTATTGATAGCCGTTCAAAGATTGAGGTATACATCAAACAATTCATCAGATTTGAAAATTTTCTTTATAGATAAGTAATTTAATTTGATAAAAAAGAGAAATGAATGATGAAAATTATATTAAGTCTCTGTTTGGTAACGTTTTTATTTTTTATTTATATTTTTAAAATTTTGTAAACGAATAACAGAAACATATTTGTTAATTTTTTTTATATTTTTTTTGTTTCTTAAAAATAAAAACTAAAATAGAAAAATTTAGACAAAAAGTATTTTCACTTTTTTTTATATTAGAAAAAGTTTGCTAAGATTTTTCATTAAAAATAAAATTGATATTTAAACTTTAATTTTCTTTGCAAATTTCTTAAGAAATAAATATTTAAATTAAAAATTCAAATTTAATATACGTAGACCTTAAAATTTTAAATACAAACATTTTTATATTTTGTGCCATTAATATAAAATTATGTTTTCGTGACTTTAAGCACGGACAATTCTTATTGTATATATATATTATATATTTTATCAATTGGAGATTTTCTAAACATATATTACATATTTTATTATATAATTGTTCTAACAATAATGGGAATATTTGTTTGGCCGTAACTTACTAACTTTTACAAACTTTTTATACTTTTTTCTAGTTAAATTTTGTCACATATTGCTTTTATATCAAATTTTTGTATTTTTGTTATACTTTTTTACCAACTTTTTTTTAAACAGCCCCAATATTTCTGGCACATGGTGAGTAATACTTAGATAGTGTTTGAATGTCAAAAACAAAAAAATAAAAAAATAAAAAATAAAAAAAAATAGTGTAAAAGTGACATATGATGAAATTTAATTGAAGAAAATTAAAAAAGTTAGTAAAATCTTTTAATGTTTGTTAATAACAGTAATTAACCGCCAAAATGGCTAAAGTACTCAATAGGTCCAAGTGCGCAAATTCTACATTCACTATATTAAATATAACATTAAATTAAGTGTACACTCCGAAAATATAACATTTTACTAAACATACTTGCTTAGAGAATATTGAACGTATTACAACTGTTACTTAACAAGGCTTTATTTGGAAAGCATATTTAAATATCTCAATATATAGTTGAAAATAGAAATAGTTTATTTATATATTCCATTGATTAGCTGCCTCAATTCACGAACTGGTAGTTCACGATAAGATGGCCTTGTGCGTAGCCTTTCCCGTCCGTGTCTAGTTGATTGAACACACCAACGTCCAAATCTAACCCTCCATTGCTGCATTGATCCACAATTCTCACTATTACTTGAGCTCCTGTATCAGTGTTTGTGACCTGCATCCATCATTAATTTAAAAATAAACAAAAGTTAATTAACTAATTAGTAATTATTTTTTCTCTTTTAGAAAGAGAAATGGGAAAATAAAATTAAACAAAGTGTATATCACAAGGATGCCCCCATTCCACTTTTGTAAAATTGATTTTCTTCGTTTTAAAAAAAAAAAAATTGGGCGATACCATATAATTAGAAAATATCATCAAAAACTTTTATCCGCACGATGTGGCTGAATTTAAACTTATTATTTCAAAATAAAAATTATATTAAATTGAATTTATTCATGTTAAGGTGCACAAAATAGCTGAACAACTCAAAAATCGAATCAATCAAATCATTTTGATTCGAGTTGATTTGGATCTGTACCGAAATCGATTTAGTTCTGGGTCCGAAAACCAAATTAATCCGATCACTTTAAATTGATCGAATTGGTTGGGTCCACACCAAAATCGGTTCGATTTTGGGTTAAAAATTAAGAACTAGATATTTTCATTCGATTTTTGAATTATTAGATAAAAGAAGTAAACTGAACCGAACCATATCTAACTGAAAATAATCTAACTTGAAATCAACCCAAAAAATATAATATATAAATCTAACTAACCCGAATTAATCTAAAATCAACTAGAAAAATATAATATATAATATATAATTATATACAATATATAATATTATAGATCAAAAGAAATGTGTTTGAACTTCAGGTTTATTTGAATTTTTAGCAATACTTATTTAGATTTAGAAATCGAAAATAAGCAAATCGGCTAATTCAAAATTAAATAAATCTAACTTGATCTAAACTAACTTAAAAACTAAACCGATCCAATCTGATATTTTTTGTTCAGTTCAATTCGATTCTAAATTAAAATCGATTTACTTATCGTCCAAATTTTAACAACCGAACAAAATTAATTCAATTCTGAGTTGTGTCAACCCCAACCGCACACCCTGATTCATAACTGTTACTTTCACATTATTTGGTAAGATTTCCATTGTGGTAAAATATATAATATTTTCCAGCTAACAAAAAGTAAAAATTAAAACACTTACCCCGAGGCACTGACCACAGGCTGCCTGACCTTGAGGGCCAACGGGGCCGCAAAAGGCAGTCCATAACACTTACCCCGAGGCACTGACCACAGGCTGCCTGACCTTGAGGGCCAACGGGGCCGCAAAAGGCAGTCCATCCATAGTGGCTGCGCCATGAGAGGGGCTTATTAGCATCCCAAGTGGAGCAGCAAGCACTCACTGCATTCAAGTTCCATCCTATTTTTGAAGGAATGTAGTCATGGTAAGTGGCTCTAACATTATTAGCACTTTCACCCCCAAATTTGGAGTAATTACTCCGCCCAGAAGAAGAACCTGCAGTTGCCAGTAGGCAGCAGAATAAGCTAATGAGTGCCATGCAAAGTCCGTTCCTCCCCATGTATGTTGATGTAGTACTATACTCTCTCTCTCTTTTTCTCCATCTCTTTCTCTCTCTCTCTCTACACCTTTGATTTGTGTACACCTTTGATTTGTGCGAAGAAAGGTGTAAAACTTACTTGAATATATATCTCTACTTACAATACATGCTGTTGTTACGGAAACCCTGGATCACCTTCTGGCAACACCCCTGCAAATAATAGCAAACACGAACACAAGAAAAACACACAATAGAAGAACACAAGATTTAAGTGGTTCGGCAATTTGCCTACGTCCACGGGCACTCAGAGAAGAAACACTATGTGAATAATATTACAATCACACAATATTTCCTCTCACCCAATACCCCAATACACCCCACAAAGCAATTCCCCAAGCAAAACTACAACTCTCACCTCAAAGGAGGAATATAACTAGAGTACAAGCTTGCTACCCAAAGCTTTGACTGGTGTGTCTTTTCCAAAAAGAATGACCCTTTATTTATAACCTCACAAGGCCCCCTCTGCCTTTATGAGAAAACCGATGTGGGACAGGATTTATAACCTCACAAGACTTCTACCTTTATAAGAAATCCAATGTGGGATAGGATTTATAACCTCACAAGACTTCTGCCTTTATGAGAAAACCAATGTGAGATAGGAGCCAACAAATTAACAATCTCCACCTTGGCGACTGCTCACCCCTTAGGAAACTGAATACTGGTAACTCCACCACGAACCCCATAAGCTGGGGTCGTCTCTCATCTAGCAACTGGAGACATGAATCAAGTTCAAACAATGTTTGAACTTATCTACTATGAGGGACTTCGTCAACATGTCTGCAGCGTTGTTAGAAGTGTGAACTTTCTCTAGCACTAGTTCACCTAAAGACACCAACTCCCGAATCTTGTGGAACCTCACATCTATGTGTTTGTGATTGGACATCAATTGTTACATATTTATATATTCAAATTACACTTGCACACATCATAAAAAGATATAAAATCTATGTTTTGTGCAGATTTCATCTCCATATCTCCAAAGTGGAATATGTGTTGATTTCCATCACAAAAACAAGAAATTAAGCTACATTGAGGATGTTGAGAAGAAAGCATACTGCACAGCACATCAAAGGATTGAAGCTATTTCAGAAGAAGAAGAAAATTCAGTTGAAATCAATGCAAAGAGATCAGAATCACTATTCTGGAAATTTCTGCAGCAGAGGATCATATTCGAATATGGTTTTACTGTATTCAAATATAAGCTTCTTCACAGCAACGAATTCCATGTGACCCCAACTTCTCCATGTGATGTAACCTGCAATCCAGGGAGGGCAAATCAGTAAAAGTAGGAGAAAGAAGGAGCTATCATGAGGACTACATTCTGTTAGAGGGGGAGAGAGAAAAAAATAAGCAAAAATAGATACACACGGAGCATTCCTGTAGAGATACATGCAAAAAAGCAGAGGAAGTTTCGAGAGAGAAATTCAGTTTTGTAGAGAGAGGTTTTGAGAGAAATTTTATTGAGAGTTCATAGTTTTACATTTTAATTTCAATTTGGCATTGGAGTTTTTGAGATTTACATTTTGAATTCATTTTAATTTCTGTAATTAGATTTTCAGTTCTGAATCCATTAAACTTTCATTTTCAGGTTGAAATGTCTTCAATTCAGATTTCCATTTCTGTTTTTCTTCTCTTTAATATGCTCGGCTAAGTCTTCTTGGGCCAAGGCAAGGGTAATGCCCTTCCAATGAATCTCAAGTGGCCGAACTTCATGGATTTACTTTGAGTTCTTATGATTATCAAGTCAATTTGCAGTTGGGTGTCTTAGAACTCATTGATTCAAGACCCGATTAATCCAAATTTGTATATCCTATTGATGAGTTCATAGGTGTTGCTTAACTTAGAACTCTCATGACATTGTTGTATGTGGGTTGCTAGAATTAGAACTCCTATTGTCCTTAAAATAGGTTATGCACATTGAGTGTTTAATCCATGGTTTGTTTCAATTGAAATTAATTTTCTCAAAAATCAGCACAAATTGATTTGGTAATTTATAAACTCTTGGCACTTGAATTCATTCGGATTGGTATTAAACTTGTCTTGCTCAACCTTTTTATCACTTAATCTTTTAGTTTAAATTCATTTTGCTTTTGGAAAACTAGTTCAAAACCATCAACCAACCAAATCAGATTTTAATTTTCTGTTTCACATTTTTTGTGAGTTGTGTTTTGCCAAATTAATCTCCATTAGAGTCATTCACTTCATTACTCCCTAGATCCCTGTGAAATGACCTGGGACTTACCAGTTATTTTGTGCTTCAACCACACCTTGCACTTAGGGAATACTTGTCTTAATTTACCTCACTTAACATTTTTTTAAAATTTAAATTTATAATCTGAATTTTCATCTGAGCTTTTATTTTGGAGTGAGGTAATTAAGCAAGAACAAGCACAATTTTTGGCGCCGTTGCCGGGGATCTTTGAGAAGCAATGGTGTTTTGAGCTTTTGGAGCATTAACTGGCAGTACATCTCACCACAATTTTCAACAATAGAGCTGCTTAACTTGTTGGGTAACTTTGTTCCATCTCTGTTTCTATTTCTTTTATAGTCTTGGTTGTTAGTTTAGTTTTAGAACTGTTTGCATCTGAATCCTGAATTTCTGATTTGAATCTGTTTCATCTGATATTCGAATACTGCTGCATTTCTCTGCTGTAAGCTGTAGTTGCAATTCTCTGTGAATCAGTAGATGAAATTGTGAAGTTAGGAGGTTAGATTGGAGTTTTGTTTCAGTCTGAATTTCTGTTTATGCTTTTAAGGTCTGGTAAACTTGTTGGAAACAGATCTGAATTGCATTCTCCATCTTCTCTTGCTGAATTGATTGAATCTGCTGCATCACATTCACAATCTGAATTTTCTGTTGCACATATGGATCCACCACCACCTGTTCTGCCAGAAGGAAGTGTTCAAGGAGAGAATGACCAAATGGATCAAAACATCCTTAGACCTCTCCGAGAATATCTTTATCCAACTAGACAAACCACTCCATCTTGCATTGTTCTTCCAAATGGACATCAGAATTTTCATTTTAAACCTAGAACAATTCAGCTTTTACCAACTTTTCATGGCATGGACTCAGAAAATCCTTACATGCATATGAAAGAATTTGAAGATGTTTGTGGAACTTGCATGGATAGGAATGTTAATGAGGACATGGTTAGGCTTAAATTATTTCCATTTTCATTGAAAGACAAGGCAAAAATGTGGTTGAATTCACTTGAGCCTAGATCAATAGGTACATTGGAGAGACATGCAAACAAAATTTTTGAAGAAGTATTTCCCTGCAAATAGAATTGTAATTCTTCAACAGCAAATAATGAATTTTGTGTGTAAATCCAATGAAACATTTGCTCAAGCATGGGAAAGATTCAAGGAATTGTTGCAAGCATGTCCACATCACGGTTTTGAATCTTGGAGAATTGTTAATTTTTTCATAATGCATTAACTCCAAATCTGAAAATGTTGGTTGCCACCATGTGTAATGGTGAATTCTATGACAAAACTGCTGAAAAGGCTTTACATTTCTTTGATGCTTTAGCTGAAAACACTAAACAATGGGAGGTAGTCTCCCCGTCTTTTTCTGAATTTTCTGACAGATCAAATGATAGAGGAAAGTTCCATCTCAATGAGGCAGATGATGTTGGAGCTAGGTTGGCTGCATTGTCAAGAAAGATTGAATTGATGGAGCAAAAGAAGCAAACATTGAAGGAGAGTGAAGTGAAGTGTGTGCTGTGTGAAACCGTAGACCACAGGACTGATGATTGCCCAACACTTCCAGCTTTTAAGGAAGTTCTCTATGGTCAAGCAAATCCCACACAAGCTGCAAGACCCTTCAATCAAAATTAGGGGATAACACATATTCATAAGGCCATAGTCCATATTCGAATAACTACAACCCTGGCTACAGAAATCATCCAAACCTTTCTTGGAAAGCAGAGGCACAGAACCAACAATACCAACCTCAACAACCTGTGCAACCCCAACCATTTCCTTCTCAGCCTTTTCAACCTCAGCAGAACACAAATTTTTATCAGCCACCTCACAAAAGATCTTTGGAAGACACTTTGCAACAATTTATGCAAGGGCAGATTGGAACCAACAATCAGAATTCCAAGTTTCAAGAGCAGACAAACAGGGCCATGGAAGACATTCCGAAGTCAATTGTCAAAGCTAACTCAAGCTTTAACCATCAGAGAATCAGGAAAGCTTCCATCTAGCCAAGACCAAATCCTACAAGCCAAGTTCATTTCAGTGAATCATCTTCATCTGCTGCAAATGAAAATCTGGAGCATGTACAAGCTGTTTCAACATTGAGAAGTGGAAAGCAAATTGTCAAGCCAGATTACAAACCACCTGCTGAAGAAATTGAGGAAGAAAATGAGTAAGAAATAATGAAAAATAAAGAGGAAATGCAGCTGAAACTAGAAACTGGACAGCAGAACAAAAAGTGAACAGAAACAGCAATTTAGCACTTCTGAGAAAGAAATCATGTTTCAGCATGAAGAGCAGGAATTGAAGCAAAATGAAAGACTAATTGGGGACAGCAAGTTGGACAGCAGAAAACTTGAGGAAAAGCAGAATCTGAGCCAAGAAGGGCAGAAAATTCTGATGCAGCCGAAGGAATATTCGAATACCAGCAAGCAACATTCGAATAGCAGTAAGCAGCAAATCAGAATCCAGAGAACAGAGCAGGTAAATTCTGAAAATAAAGAGGAAATTTCTGAGAATAAGAACAAAATTTCTGAGGAAAATCAGTTTGAAAAGAGTGAAAAAGATTTTGAAAATAAAGAGATTTTGAATAAAACCAAGTTGGACAAATCTGAATTTGTTCCAAAACTTCCATTTCCACAAAGGATTGAACAAAGCCAAGAAAGAGAATTTGAATTCTGACATTTATGAATTGTTCAAACAAGTCAGAATCAATATTCCCTTACTTGATGCAATTAAACAAAATCCATCCTATGGAAAATTTTTGAAAGATTTGTGTACTGTTAAGAGGAAAATGAATGTGAAAGAAGAGAGAATTTTTGACTGAACAAGTGAGCTCCATTTTGCAATTTAAAACTCCTCCCAAATATAAAGATCCAGGTTACCCCACCATAGCTTGCTTAATTGGGAATCAAAGGGTAGATCAAGCTTTGCTAGATTTAGGTGCAAGTGTCAACCTCTTACCATTCACTGTTTACAAACAGCTGGGGTTGGGAGAACTTAGACCTACTAGGGTGACACTACAACTTGCTGATAGGTCAGTTAAAGTCCCTAGGGGTGTGGTGGAGGATGTCTTGATTCAAGTGGATCATTTTTACTTTCCGGTGGACTTTATAGTGCTAGACACTCAGCCCATTCAAGGAAACCAACCAGCTGTACCTATTATCCTAGGAAGACCATTTTTGGCCACCTCAAATGCCTTGATCAATTGTAGAACCGGAGTTATCAAGTTCTCCTTTGGAAACATGACAATTGAGAAAAACATCTTCAAGGTGACCAAACAGCCGAGTGATTATGAGGAGGTAGAGGAAGTTGATTTGATTCAAACAATCACTCAAGATCACTTTGATAGAGAGTATTTTGATGACCCTTTGGAGAAAGCCCTAGTGAATAATGAGCAAGTAGATTTCCTAGCTGATTGTGACTTGGAGAATTGTGGGGGAGGAGAATTGGAGGAAATGAAAAATTCAATGCTATTGGTGAATCAGTGGAGACCATCTGTTGAGTCTTTAGAGCTACCCATAGTCAAGCCTCTGTCATTTTTGGACCAGCCACCAAAACCTGAGAGAAAACCCCTACCAAGTGACTTGAAGTATGTATTTTTGGGTGAGGGAGAGTCCTATCCAGCTGTCATTTCATCTCAGCTGAGTTTGGACCAAGAAAATAGACTTGTGGAAGTCTTGAGGAAGCATAGAGGAGCTTTGGGCTGGACTATAGCAGATCTGCAGGGAATAAGTCCATTGATTTGCACTCATAGAATATTTTTGGAGGATGAGGCCAAGCCTATTAGGCAAATGCAAAGGAGACTCAACCCCAACATGAAAGAGGTTGTTAGAGGGGAGGTAATCAAGCTTTTGGATGCTGGAATTATCTACCCCATCTCAGATTCTAAGTGGGTGAGTCCAACTCAGGTAGTGCCTAAGAAATCTGGAGTGACTGTGATTAAGAATGAAAAAGAGGAATTAGTTCCAATGCGCATCCAAACAGGATGGCGCATGTGCATAGATTATAGAAAGTTAAATGCAGTCACAAGGAAAGATCACTTCCCTCTTCCATTCCTAGATCAGGTATTGGAAAGAGTGGCAGGGCATGCATTTTACTGTTTCTTGGATGGTTACTCTGGGTATAATCAGATTGAGATTGCATTGGAGGATCAGGAAAAGACCACATTCACTTGCCCATTTGGCACATTTGCATATAGGCGTATGCCTTTTGGTCTTTGCAATGCTCCTGCAACATTTCAGAGATGTATGATGAGTCTGTTTGGTGATTTTGTAGAGAGATTCCTTGAAGTTTTTATGGATGACTTTTCAGTATATGGCAGTGACTTTGATACATGTTTGGGAAATTTAGAGAAGGTTTTGATTAGATGTGAGGAGAAAAACTTGGTTTTGAACTGGGAAAAATGCCACTTTATGGTAACTCATGGAATTGTCCTTGGCCACATAGTGTCTTCTAGGGGGATAGAAGTAGACAAAGCCAAAGTGGAAATCATTCAAAAACTTCCTACCCCTAGATGTGTTAAGGATATCAGATCATTTCTAGGCCATGCTGGGTTTTATAGAAGGTTCATTGCATCATTCAGTGCCATTGCTAGACCTTTGTGCAACCTTCTATCCCAGGATGTTCCCTTTGATTGGACACCAGAGTGTCAGGCCTCATTTGATAGACTTAAGAGTTTGCTCACCTCAGCTCCCATTATGCAGCCACCAGACTGGACTTTACCATTTGAAATCATGTGTGATGCTAGTGATTGTGCCATTGGTGCAGTGCTAGGACAGAGGAGGGATAGGAGGCCACATGTGTTGTACTATGCTAGCAAAACCCTTAGTGAAGCACAAAGGAATTACACTACTACTGAGAAGGAGTTGCTAGCAGTAGTATATGCCTTGGACAAGTTCAGATCATACTTGGTAGGTTCCCATGTCATAGTATACACTGACCATGCTGCTTTGAAGTATCTCTTGACCAAACCTGATGCTAAGCCTAGACTTATTAGATGGATTCTTCTGCTTCAAGAATTTGATTTAGAAATCAAGGACAAAAAGGGAGTTGAAAATGTAGTTGCTGATCACCTTTCTAGACTCCCACATCAGGATTTAGCATCTTTTGATTCTCCCATCAATGAGACATTCCCTGATGAGCAGTTGTTCCACATAGACTCTTCTGAGGTACCTTGGTTTGCAGATATAGCCAACTACCTAGCTTCAGGTATTGTGCCTTCTCACTGGACCATGTTGGATAGAAGGAAGTTCTTTAGGAATGTGAGACACTTTTTCTGGGATGACCCTTATTTGTTTAAATATTGCCCAGATCAGGTGATTAGGAGGTGCATACCTGAGAGTGAGTCCACCAGTGTCATTGAGTTCTGTCACACATTAGCTTGTGGAGGACATTTTTCTGCTAGGAAGACTGTGGCTAAAATTTTGCAATGTGGATTGTATTGGCCAACCATGTTCAAAGATGTGTATGCATTTTGTGTTGCTTGTGATAGATGCCAGAGACTTGGTAGCCTCACTAGGAGGAACATGATGCCCCTTCATCCCATTTATGTGCTTGATATCTTTGACTGTTGGGGTATGGACTTCATGGGCCCATTTGTGAGTTCCTTTGGTTATGAGTACATTCTAGTGGCCGTAGATTATGTCTCAAAGTGGGTAGAGGCTATTCCAACAAAGACCAATGACCATAGAGTGGTTATCAAATTTTTGAAAGAAAATGTGTTTTCCAGATTTGGGATGCCTAGAGCAGTGATAAGTGATAGGGGAACACATTTTTGCAATAGACATGTTGGTCTTTTGATGAAGAAGTATGGGGTGTTACACAAGGTTGGAACATCTTACCACCCCCAAACAAGTGGACAAGCTGAATTAGCTAATAGGGAAATCAAAAGAATCATTGAGAAAACAGTGAACCCCACAAGGAAAGATTGGTCTTTGAAATTGGTGGATGCACTGTGGGCTTATAGGACTGCATTCAAGACCATCTTAGGAATGTCCCCTTATAGATTGGTATATGGAAAAGCTTGTCACTTACCAGTGGAGTTGGAACACAAGGCCTTTTGGGCAGTGAGACATTTTAATGAGAGCATCACTGAATCTGGTTTTCAAAGAAAATTGCAACTTAGTGAGCTGGAAGAGATTAGAAACGATGCATATGAGAATGTCAAGATTTCTAAGGATCGAGTAAAGAAGTGGCACGATGCACACATCAGTAGAAGAGAGTTTTTTGTGGGACAAAAAGTGTTGTTATATGATTCTAGATTGCATCTGTTTCCAGGAAAGCTTAAATCAAGATGGACTGGTCCTTTTGTAGTCAAGAATGTGACTGAGTTTGGGGCTATTGACATTGAAAACCCAAGTTCAAAGAATGTTTTCCGGGTGAATGGACAAAGACTCAAGGAGTATCATGAGAATTTTGTTGCTGAAGTAGAGAGTTGGGATCTCGAAGATCCCCCAAATTCTGTTTGAATGAAGGAAGAATTCTGACTTTGTATCATAGTAGTGTAGGTTCTGTTATGCTTTTGATTTTCTGTTTTCTTTGTTTTTGTAATTTTTTTTTTCATCTAAAAAAAAAAAAAAAAAAAGAAGTTGTTTATGGTTATTGCTAACCTTCAGTTTTCAGCTGCAAGTAGTACTCAACTGAGGAAGTGAAGAATCTGCTTGATGAAAAGAATCTATTCAAATCTGATTTGATCAGTTGCAATTGCAACTGCAGCTGTGATCTTGCAGTAGCTGGACTGAATGCCTTGCCACTGCTGAAATGTGAGCTTGGAACAAGTTGGTGGGGAATTGGTCACAGCAGCTGATGATGAGCTTTCAATTCTTGGTAATAAGTTGAATTTTCATTCACAATCTCCAGGTATGTTACTTCCCCAACCTTTCTTTAATTTGCTGGTTTAATACATTGAGGACAATGCATGATTTTAGTTGGGGGGGACACAATCTGAGTTTGTGGATGTGAATAGTGTTTTTACTGAAATTTGCTGAATTGAGTGATTGGATATGATCAGAATGTTTTGAATATGATTTGGAATTGTTTGAATTGAATTAAGATCATGCTTATGTCAGTTTGAGTTTGCATATGTTGAAAATTTGAAAAAATTGAAAATTTGAAAAAATTGCAAAACTTCTTCTTGAATTAGTTGTCTTTTGAAATAATTTTCGAATCCTAGCTGTTGGCAAAACTTAATTTGAGTATTCTTAAGAAATGGGGGAAGAATTTCTGGTTTTCTGGACACTGGAATTGCAAATTGCTGATAACCTGTATTCGAATATGGGTCTGGGTATTCGAATATGATGTCGGTTTTAAATCCTGTATATACCCGTGAGTGGCCCCATTCAAGTTCCTGTTCTATTCGAATACGAGCCCTGGTGCCCAAAACCCTGAAACCTTCACCATTCCACATCTTCTTCCAATCCTCAACTTTCAGATTATCTGAGTGTGATTTTGAGTTGACATTGAAAGGAAGATTCAGATACAGAGCTGCGATTGAAGAAGCTAGGGTTTACAGCTTTGGAAAATTTCTGATAAAGGGTTGAGAATCAATTGAAGCAAGATGCCACCAAAGAGGATGAAGAAGATGGCTTATAAAGGTAAGGCTAAAAGAAGGAGCATGAGGATTTTGAGCCAACATGGTAAGGGTTCTTCACTTGTTGTTCAGGAACCCATAACGTATGAACTGTCATCTTCTAAATCAGACCCTAGGTCCTCCTCTAGAACAGAATCGTTCTATTCTGTAGGTAATGAGAGTTTGAATGAGAGACATGATGATCATGTCTCTAATGTTGAAAAGGAAAACTCTGTTGGAGTTCCTGAGAATGTGCCTACTAAGGAGCACACTACTGCTCCTGAGCATGAGGTCCACACCTCTGAAAATGCTCCTGAGGATGAACCTGAAGCACAATCTGACCAAGATCTTTTTGATGAGGATTCTTTTGATAGCTCGAGGTTTTCCAATAAAGCCTCAGAGCTGAAATATGATGAGAATTACAGCAAGAGAGCTGTGTTGAGTGAAAGAGGAATTAAATTGGAGGACTACAATGAACCACCCTATGAATTGTTAGAATTATTTGAGCAAAGGGGCTGGGCGCATTGGGTTACAACCAGTAGGAGGGCTGTGGTACCATATGTGAGAGAGTTTTACTCAAATGCTGAATTGGGTATGGTTCATGGGAGACCTGTGATAAACTCTAAGGTTAGAGGGAAGAAAATCAGTTTGAATCTTGAGAAGATCTCTTTCATAAGTCACTTACCTGTTGAAAGAGTACCCGAATCCACACCTGAACAAAAAGCACAATGGGAGGAGCAATTGCATAAGGACAATTTGGCTAGACTCTTCACAGCCAACCCTCAAGCCCAATGGACCACTGCTAGGATGTCCAAGTCAGGAATTACTCCCAAAAGTAATGTCCTTCACATGCTAGTCTGTTCTTCAATTCTGCCCCATGCTTACAAGTCAACCATCACTCTAGAGCAAGCCATGATTATGGGAAAGTTGTTGTTAGGCATTCCCATGGATTTACCTTACCACATCTGGTTGGTTATTTCTCATGTGGTGGAGAAATCAGAATCCACTGCTGGGCTGCCTTTTGGAGGTCTAATTACAGAGATAATTCAGCACTTTCTGGGAATAGAGGAAGAGGTAGGAATGGCCACTGTGAAAGCTGCTCCTTTGATAGACAAGACATCTGTGAATAGAAGTCAAGGACAGTTGAAGAAGGCTGCTCCACCTGCAGTAGAGAACAACCAGCAGCAGCCAGCAGAAGAGGAGGCAACTGAAGCAGCTCCCATGAGCACAGAGGAGAAATTGAAGTTAATCCAGCAAAATCAAGAAGTACTGATGAGGGAAGTTAGTGAGCTGAGACAGGGGCAGCAAAAGCTTATTCGATTGGTGGAGAGCATATTCGAATTAAGCCGAGAAGGAAGAAATGCTTAATTCAGTATTTCAGCCATGATTCAGACTCTTTCGTCCTTGAAACCAGATTTTTGACAGCAAATCTTTAGAATATTTCAAATATGTTTTGTCAACAATAGGATTTGGATTGATGTTCTTGCTGTTTGTTTCTTTTGATTAGGTTTAAGTTGTTTTTTTTTTTACTTTTGCCACCTATGACTTTGAACTTACAACTTGGAATGAATGAAATTTCTGTTTTCTTGGAATTAGTGATGTCATTTGCATAAATTGGATTGAGCTGAGTTGAAGTATGAAATTTTAAGAGTTGTTGTGTTTGCCATGTGTTTTTAAGTTGAAAAGTGTGTGAATGGATTTAGCTTGAGAATTGTTGATCTAACATTTGTCTTGAGGAATGGATTTATGAATGAATAATGTGTTTTATGGATTTCCAGATATAGTGGAGACTTAAAACCTGAAGTGAGATATTTGAGCCTTAAACTTTGTTCATGAGAGACTTACATTTACTCTAAGGGCTTTCCAAAAGCTCAAGCTTTTTGCACTTCAAATTCCTTCAATAACTCCACTTATACTATTTTGCTTTGGGTGTTTGTGAAGTGATAGAGGAATGGAACTAGATTTCTGATTCTTAACTTTTATGGTTGAATGGAATGAAATCATAGAAGTGATATTAGGCCATTTTTCTTAACATTTGAGCTTGGAATGCCTTTCTTTGATAAACATGACCATTGTAGCCAAGTTTGAGCCTTATTAGAGCATTCATACTTCTTCATTTTTACCACATAATTCCTTTAACCAAAATGAATGCTCTCTAGCCTTCCCTATGTATTTTGGAATGCACTGAAAATAGAAATGAAGGTTAGTGGACTAAATTGTGAGATTTGGAGGTGAGAAGAAAGAAAAATGTATGGAATGAGGAAAAAGAAAATATTAAGGGAAATGGATGATAAAAAGAAAATCAAAAAGGGGGGAAATGTTTTAATCTTGAAATACATTCACTTGAGGTCATTTTCAATTTCTATAAAAAAAAAAAAAAATTTCTTTGAAGAATGAAAAAAAAAAATAATGAATTGTAGAAGGGTAGAAGAAAGTTTATTTCAGTGTTCCAAATCAGTTTTTGAATTCCTTATCCTTTCCTTCTATTACCTTATTAAACCTCATGGCCTCATTACAACCCATTGCAAGTCCTAATTGATCTTTGGAAGAATTTTCATTCAATTGTGAAATTTAGGAATTAGGAAATCATGGTGAAAATTCTGAAATTACTTTGCTACATCATTTCTTCATGGAGTTATGCCAAGTCCAATTCTTTCTTGAATACATCGTTTTTGACTTGTTGATGCCACCTTCTAGAATTTGATGAACATTTACTCTTAATAAGGGGCATCTTGAGTGAAACCTTGTGTGCTCTATTTTCTTTGGAGTGAATTCCAAGGTGAGATTTGAAGTCAAAACTTGGGAATGAAATGGAATGCAAAGTTCAGAATTAAATGAAGTTCTAAAGATGTATGTTAAGTTGATAGAGCTAAAAGCTGCTATTCATTCACATTCATTTCACACACTTGGCAAGTTTCACATCTCTTATAAAATTTTAAATTTTAAACTTTGCTTATGAAAGTTTTTGCTTATGGTGTTGACTAATTTCATATGAATAACTGAAATGTCATTCAAATTGAAATGGAATTAATGCTTTTGGATTTCTCTCCTATTTCTTCTATTAGAAGCATTACTAGGGACTAGTAATGTTGTAGTTAGGGGGTGTGATTGGACATCAATTGTTACATATTTATATATTCAAATTACACTTGTACACATCATAAAAAGATATAAAATCTATGTTTTGTGCAGATTTCATCTCCATATCTCCAAAGTGGAATATGTGTTGATTTCCATCACAAAAACAAGAAATTAAGCTACATTGAGGATGTTGAGAAGAAAGCATACTGCACAGCACATCAAAGGATTGAAGCTATTTCAGAAGAAGAAGAAAATTCAGTTGAAATCAATGCAAAGAGATCAGAATCACTATTCTGGAAATTTCTGCAGCAGAGGATCATATTCGAATATGGTTTTACTGTATTCAAATATAAGCTTCTTCACAGCAACGAATTCCATGTGACCCCAACTTCTCCATGTGATGTAACCTGTAATCCAGGGAGGGCAAATCAGTAAAAGTAGGAGAAAGAAGGAGCTATCATGAGGACTACATTCTGTTAGAGGGGGAGAGAGAAAAAAAAAGCAAAAATAGATACACACGGAGCATTCCTGTAGAGATACACGCAAAAAAGCAGATGAAGTTTAGAGAGAGAAATTCAGTTTTGTAGAGAGAGGTTTTGAGAGAAATTTTATTGAGAGTTCATAGTTTTACATTTTAATTTCAATTTGGCATTGGAGTTTTTGAGATTTACATTTTGAATTCATTTCAATTTCTGTAATTAGATTTTCAGTTCTGAATCCATTAAACTTTCATTTTCAGGTTGAAATGTCTTCAATTCAGATTTCCATTTCTGTTTTTCTTCTCTTTAATATGCTCGGCTAAGTCTTCTTGGGCCAAGGCAAGGGTAATGCCCTTCCAATGAATCTCAAGTGGCCGAACTTCATGGATTTACTTTGAGTTCTTATGATTATCAAGTCAATTTGCAGCTGGGTGTATTAGAACTCATTGATTCAAGACCCGATTAATCCAAATTTGTATATCCTATTGATGAGTTCATAGGTGTTGCTTAACTTAGAACTCTCATGACATTGTTGTATGTGGGTTGCTAGAATTAGAACTCCTATTGTCCTTAAAATAGGTTATGCACATTGAGTGTCTAATCCATGGTTTGTTTCAATTGAAATTAATTTTCTCAAAAATCAGCACAAATTGATTTGGTAATTTATAAACTCTTGGCACTTGAATTCATTCGGATTGGTATTAAACTTGTCTTGCTCAACCTTTTTATCACTTAATCTTTTAGTTTAAATTCATTTTGCTTTTTGAAAACTAGTTCAAAACCATCAACCAACCAAATCAGATTTTAATTTTCTGTTTCACATTTTTTGTGAGTTGTGTTTTGCCAAATTAATCTCCATTAGAGTCATTCACTTCATTACTCCCTAGATCCCTGTGGAAATGACCTAGGACTTACCAGTTATTTTGTGCTTCAACCACACCTTGCACTTAGGGGAATACTTGTCTTGATTTACCTCACTTAACATTTTTTTAAAATTTGAATTTATAATCTGAATTTTCATTTGAGCTTTTATTTTGGAGTGAGGTAATTAAGCAAGAACAAGCAGTTTGGTTCTAGAATGATACACCTGGTTCTTCGCCAAATGAATGGCACTCTGACTGTCACAGTAAATCTCAATTTCACTTTGCTGTAGACCCAACTCCTTAACTAGTCCAGCATCCCGTAATGCTTTCTTGGCAGCCTTAGCCACTGCCATGTATTCTGCTTCAGTTGTAGAAAGAGCAACAAGAGACTGAACCATGGACCTCCAACAAATAGGCCCTCCTGCCAGAGTGAAGACATACCCAGTAGTTGACCTCCTGTTATCCAAGTCCCCTGCATAGTCTACATCCACATATCCTACAACTGAAAGCTCTTCTTGTTGTCTGCTGAACATGATGCCATACCTCGTGGTACCCCGCAAGTATCTGAAGATCCACTTGACTGCACTCCAATGCTGTCTCCTTGGATTAGCCATAAACTTGCTCACCACACTAATCGCATGTGCCAAATCTGGTCTGGTACAAACCATCGCATACATAAGGCATCCAACTGCACTGGCATATGGAACTGACTCCATGTCCCTGATCTCATCTTCGGACTTCGTGCACTAATTTGCAAACAGTCTAAAATGACCCGGCAAAGGTGTGCTCACCGGTTTTGCTTTATCCATGCTAAACCCCTTTAACACATTCTCCACATAAGCTTCCTGAGATAACCACAATCTCCCCGAGCTTCTATCCCTGTGAATCTCCATTCCAAGAATCTTCTTGGCTGCGCCCAAATCCTTCATTTCAAATTCCTTGCTCAACAAGGCCTTCAACTTGTTGACTTCAAGAATACTCTTTGCAGAAATCAACATATCATCCACATACAATAGGAGATATATGAAAGAACCATCATCAAGGCATTTCACATAAATGCAACAATCATACTCACATTGCACGTAGCCAATTCTGATCATGAAAGAGTCAAACTTCTTGTACCACTGCTGTGGAGACTGCTTTAGCCCATAAAGTGACTTCGTCAGTTTGCAGACTAACTGCTCCTTCCCGGGTTGTGAAAACCCCTCCGGCTGCTCTATGTAAAGATCTTCTTCAATGT
Source organism: Vitellaria paradoxa (assembly GCA_019916065.1). Lineage (NCBI taxonomy): Eukaryota > Viridiplantae > Streptophyta > Magnoliopsida > Ericales > Sapotaceae > Vitellaria > Vitellaria paradoxa. The sequence continues at coordinate 25,417,941 of CM034243.1, forward strand.
CACCATGAAGAAACGCCATCTTTACGTTCATCTGTTCCAACTCTATGTCAAAATGAGCTACCAAGGCCAGCATCACCCTGATAGAAGTGTGTCTAACCACTGGGGAAAAAATCTCATCATAGTCAATTCCTTTCCTTTGTGAGTAACCTTTCGCTACCAAGCGAGCCTTGAATCTTTCACATTTCTTTTCTAACGCAGCTTCCTTGCGTTTGTACACCCATTTGCATCCTATCGCTCGCTTTCCCTCTGGAAGTTCCACCAACTCCCATGTCTTGTTCTTATGCAGAGACTCCATCTCCTCCACCATAGCTTGCATCCATTTGCTCTTCTCCTGACTGCTAATAGCCTTCTGAAAAGTAACTGGATCCCCACTACTGGTAACAAGTGCATAAGAAACTAAATCTTCAAAACCATACCTAGTCGGTGGTTTGATAATGCGTTTGGTCCGCCCTGAAGCTAAACTCTGGTGCTGTTGCTCATTTTAACTGGAAGCTTGCTCTTCCAAACTAGGAGCCTCTAAAATCTGAGTAGAGATGTCCTTAGCCTGATTCTCTACCTCCACCTGCACCACTTGCTTGCTGAAATCTTTGCATTTTGGCTTCTGCTCCTCTTGTGACTGAGTACTCTTTAACATGGACTTTTCATCAAATACCACGTCTCTGCTGATCACCACTTTGTTTGCCTTAGGATCCCAGAGTTTATACCCCTTGACCCCTTTCTTATACCCTAGAAAGATACACTGTCGTGACTTTGGGTCAAGCTTGGACCGCTTATCACTAGAAACATACATATATACAGGACAACCGAAGACTCTCAACCCAGAGTAGTCAACCTCCTTCCCTGTCCACACTTCTTCTGCAACCTTCCCTTCTAGTGTTACCCTTGGTGATCTATTGATTAAGAAGCAAGCCATACTAACCGCATCTGCCCAGAAGTTCTTTGTAAGCCCAGCATTCAACCTGAGACATCTTGCTCTCTCAGCAATTGTTCGGTTCATCCTTTCCGCTACACCATTCTGCTGCGGTGTCTTGCATACTGTGAAGTGTCTCTTTATTCCTTGTTGCTCACAAAATTGCATGAACTTCTTCTCCTTGTACTCAGTGCCATTATCTATCCTCAAACATTTTATCTTCCTCCCAGTTTGGTTCTCCACTTCAGTTTTCCACACTTTGAACTTGGCAAACACGTCTGACTTGTGCTGCATGAAATAAACCCAAACTTTCCTAGAGAAGTCGTCAATAAACGTGACGAAATACTGATGTCCCTGCCGTGATGCAACTCTCACTGGCCCCCAAACATCTGAATGGACATAATTAAGAATGCTTTCTGTCTTGTGCGTAGCTGTCTTGAATTGCACCTTGGTCTACTTTCCAAGAACACAATACTTGCAAAAATCAAACTTACAAGTCTTTATCCCTTTGAGCAAATTCTGCCTGTGTAGCTGTAACATGCCACGTTCCCCCATGTGCCCTAGCCGCATATGCCACAAGATTGTGCTATCAGAATCAGACTCCGCTGCGGCAACTCCACCTACAACTGTACTTCCTAACAGTCTGTAGATATTCCTAGAAACTTTTTGCCCTTTCATCACCACCATCACCCCTTTTGAAACTTTCATTGCTCTGCCCTCAGATTTAAAACTGAATCCGTTTGAATCTAAGGCACCCAATGAAATAAGATTCTTCCTAAGATCAGGAATATGTCTTACATCACATAAGGTTCGTACCACACCATCAAACATACGGATTTTGATATTCTCAATCCCAAAAAATTTGCATGAAGCATCGTTACCCATTAGAACTGAACCAGAATCCACTAACCTGTAGGTGTCGAACCACGCCCTGTTTGGCATCATGTGAAAAGAACACGCCGAATCTAGTATCCAAGAATCCGTGAGATGATCTGAACTTAATGAAACTGAAAGCATGTCGCCATCCTCCGAGTCATTCTCTACAACATTTGCAGACTTTGAACCATCTTTATTCTCGCCGCCCTTATCCTTACCTCACTCTGGGCAATCTCGCTTGTAGTGGCCCTTCTTGCCGCACTTGAAGCATTGAGGATTTTTCTTTTTTCTTGACTTGGATCGAGAATTTTTATTCCCATTCGATTCCCTTTGTCTGCTTCTTCCTCTATCTTGCTTGTCCTTCACAACCAGACCCTCTCCTTGAGAATTCCCATCACTTTGCTTCCGCCTTTGTTGAAAATCTAACAAGGCTGTTGTGATCTCCTTATATACAAGAGTTTCTTTACCATAAGTAAGGGTTGTGATCAAGTTCTCAAACACTGATGAATCTGGTAATGAATGCAGTAACATGAGAGTCGTGTCTTCATCCTCGAACTTGACTTCTACCCTCTTCAAATCCCTAATGCTGTGATTGAACGCATTGATGTGCTGTTCCAGGTCTGAGCCCTCCTCCATCTTCAAGCGATATAGCTTTCGCTTAAGATATAGCTTGTTCGTAAGAGACTTGGACATGTATCTCACTTCGAGTTTCTTCCATACCTCTGCTGGCGAATTCTCCTCAATAACATACTGCATCACGTCATCATCCAGACACAATCTGATTGTAGCCACAGCCCTTTCCTGAAGTTCAAGCCAATCTACTTCTTCCATCTTTTCAGGCTTCGTCTTCGCCAATGCTTTTGCCATTCCTTGTTGCACCAATAGATCCTTTAACCTTCTCTGCCATAATCCAAAATTTCCCATTCCATTGAACTTGTTGACTTCGAACTTTGCAGACGAAGAGCTTCCTGACATTATGCCTCGTTGAAATGAATAGTACCCACTAAGTAAGTTCCCAGGAAAGATTGGAGGGGTTACACTGGTCCCACTTAAAACCCAACCTCCTAGACAGAACTTCCTTAAACTCGTACGTATCCACACCACAAACCAAGGCAACCTGAGCTCTGATATCAATTGTTGTTACGGAAACCCTGGATCACCTTCTGGCAACACCCCTGCAAATAATAGCAAACACGAACACAAGAAAAACACACAATAGAAGAACACAAGATTTACGTGGTTCGGCAATTTGCCTACGTCCACGGGCACTCAAAGAAGAAAATCCACTATGTGAATAATATTACAATCACACAATATTTCCTCTCACCCAATACCCCAATACACCCCACAAAGCAATTCCCCAAGCAAAACTACAACTCTCACCTCAAAGGAGGAATATAACTAGAGTACAAGCTTGCTACCCAAAGCTTTGACTGGTGTGTCTTTTCCAAAAAGAAGGACCATTTATTTATAACCTCACAAGGCCCCTTCTGCCTTTATGAGAAAACCGATGTGGGACAGGATTTACAACCTCACAAGACTTCTGCCTTTATAAGAAATCCAATGTGGGATAGGATTTATAACTTCACAAGACTTCTGCCTTTATGAGAAAACCAATGTGAGATAGAAGCCAACAAATTAACACATGCATAGGTTGGTATTGCAACCATATATAGCAAAAAATACGCACCAACTGGAAATATGATCGTCAATTATTCCGTGTTCAATCTCATGACTAGTAATTTGTAGTCATCAAAGGTATTGCTGCATTGATGAGGTCATGTCTCTATCTGAGATTAATTGATACGTTAGTTCTATGGTCAATCTTATAGTGACAGACCTTTCGCTAATTTTATCTACAACTGTATATACAGAGAGAGAGAGAGAGTCTTAAGATGCGCACGTAACTGATTTGAAGCATGAGATTTTCTTTCATGCAAAGCTTAAATATTCAGAAAGTTTTTGGTACCAAAAATGAATGTTATATATATATATATAATTATATTTTATTTATTTTTTTGGAAAACAAAATTGCTGTCGAATAGACTAAGATATCATTCAGTTGAATCGATATTAAATTTTTTTGATGTAATATATTTATCATTTATATTAATTTTTATGTTTATCATGGAAATTAAAGATAAAACAGAAACTACACTATAATAATAAAAAAATTTCCTCCATATTAAACAAGAAAATAGTTCTGGCACCAAAATAGGGATTTTGAGTTTGGTACCAAAAACTAATTTGGACCATTACAGTAGTGCCAAGAAAGGTGCAATAATTGCTTTAATATATATATATATATATATATATATATATATATATACACATATAATATAAGGTGTAATAATTGTTTTAATATGTATACGCATATATATAATATAACCAAACACTTTATACATGCACGGGTTGGCATCAGAATTATATATAGCAAAATACACACCAACAGGAATTATAATCGGCAATTTGATTTTTAATATCATGACTACCATTGTGTACACTTATCAATATGAGAGAGAGAGAGAGAGAGAGAGAGAGAGAGAGAGAGAGAGAGAGAGAGAGAGGGGTGTGTAAAATACGTACTCAAATGATTTGAAGCGTGGAGGCTTCAATGCCCCCAAAGTCAAAATTATTTAGCTTCTTTCCTTTGGCCTTCTATACTGATCAAATTGAGCTAGATTTGTTTTATTATTATTATTATTATTATTATTATTATTATTATTATTATTTTATTTTATTTTATTTTGTCAGTTTGGTTCACCAAGTGAATTTGAAGCGTTTTAGATAAGATGGAGACAACTCTAAATTTTATCAAGTAGCCTTAAAGCTTGGGTTGCTGATAGGATTTCTTCCATACAAAGCAAGAGTTTTTCAATAAAGATTAAAATAGAGCGACGAATTCGGGACACGCTAGAGCAATAGGAAACCAGTATCTATCACAAACAATATATATATATATAATCATGAGCCTTTGCTTGCCTCCAAATTCCCAAAAGACTAAATATATAATTGCAGAGAATAGAAGGCGCTGGCACAGTAGAGAAAACCATTTTAGCGGTTTGGCTACCATTAACAATAATCGTTGCAGGTGTGGGCCCAGTAGTTTTGCTCTGTCAAAAAACTCCAACTTTGAAACCAAGTTATAACGAGAGCAAGCTACAACTAAAAAGACTCAAATTTAAGCATAATTTAACTGTAAAATTATTGGGCCTACTCTCCAACACTCACTAATTCGAGTCTCCTGAAAATTATCGAAGGATTTATCAACCAAAGTTGATTTGCCATTGATTTGAGGATGAAGATTAGATCCAAACGTATACTAGTTTGAATAGCAACGGATGAAACTATGACTAGGTGTTGAATCGTCACAAATATATTTTAAAAATCAACATTAGGAGAAGATTGAAGGTGAAAATCATCACGAATAGGACTAACCTTAACATTCGAATCTGGAAATTGCATGGACTGAACATGGGTGCTAACATCCATGAAAGTTTCAACTTGGGCTAGATGAACCAATCGAACGCCGACATGTGCTTAGGGAGGTTCGACCAGAGCAATAGGAGAAGCCATTGGCGATTGTATGCCCATACTAGTGTTGGGTAGTGGGGATTGATCATCAAGGCCACCAATTGGGGCTATCACTAAGGTATAAGCTACCAAAAATGGCAGGCTATCATTAGGCGACCACAATGGGGCTAGAAAATTGGATGGTTGGTCAAAAACAGCGCCCAAAAATTGAGGGCAGTGATGATTGTATAAAAATTAGATGGCTGGAAAATTAGAATATTTGTGTTTTTTTTCCAATTTGGGTATCCGATTCCCTACAGGGATCTCCAATCCCCATTTAGGGTGTGGATGGGGGTAAAAACAAATCTCCAATGGGGATCGAGTAGGGTATAAGAATTAATTTGAGTTGGGGATCAAGTATAAGAATAGGCGTGCTCGTCTTCTACCTACATGTCCTATGCCTATCCCTAAATGCATTAATTTATATAGGAAATAGCATGCATGTTTATTTATATTTTAATAAAGTTGTTAACTTTAAGGCTTAAACATTTGGATGTGGTACTTTGTTGTGGTTTAAATTTGGTTAGAGACAAATCTAAACAACAAAATTTGGAGACATTCACATTCGAACAAAATTATAGGGCATTCACATTCACCAGCCCTAAATTAATTTAATTCCTACCAATTTGTTCAATATCACAAATAAGACATTAATTAAATTAATTTCTATATAAACCATGAATCAAATTTGCTATACAAAAAAGAAAAAAATGGTATGCATGCAACTTTATTGACAGTGAACAAACAATACATAATCCAATATTAAATATGAAATTAAATTCAATGCAAACCATGAATCAAAGTATACAATATAAAAAAATAATAAAAAAATAGTATAGTCAAATCTAACCCCCACAGCCATGAACAAAGGAAACTAATCATCCCTATGCTCACTACAGCCCCCTAATTTCTCAACCAAAAAATATATATATATATATTATAACCAAATTAAAGAATCAATATTCATATATACCTCTGTGTGGGTTTGTGTGCAGTTAGTAAGCTAGAAAGATACAGAGAGAGAGACAACCACAAAGAGAGACTCACACACACACACAGATGCAAGTTGCAGGTGGTAACTTCGGGTGGGGAAAGGGAAATGGAGATGTCGCTAGGGGGGAGGAAGAACAATGAGGGAGAGTAACAGAAAGGGTTAGGGCGAGCGGGAGAAGATGGAAGAGGTAAAAGAGAAGATGGAAGGGAAATTTTGGGTGTAAATATAAGGGGGAATCGGTGACCTTTAATGCAGTTGGGCATTGTTTTAATTAGACGACTGCTTTAGTGGTCATCTAATCCATTATAGCGGTCAGTGGCAGAGCCACATAGAGACAAAAATATCCCGCTCAGTTTTGAATGTAAAATTACCAAAATACCCTTGGAACTTTAATTTTATTTAAAAATTAAATTAATTCAAAATTAAGATATTTTGTCCTTGTTAAAAATTTAAGGATAACTTGAAATTTTTTAACATAAACAAAGTTTATAAGAATCAAACTTAGGTATGCTTTTGTGAAATAAAATATATTTTTCTAGTACACTATTGTATACTTTTGTATATTCTATCAGTAAATATAGTATATAACATAATAAATTTTATAAATAATAAAACTTAATAATTAATAATATATATATATATATATATATATATATATATTTTAATAACGAGAAACGTTTCTAATAAACTTCAGGTGCTTGAACCATTGACCGTGAAAAATATATTCATCAATTTAATAGCCAAGTGTCATGACTAGATCCGTGCGTCAGGGTTGATAGGCATAGGTCATGAGTCGTTATTGTGACATGATGCATCCAAGATCGCCCAAATAATACATTATGTTTTGATTTTAAATTTAGGGTTTGAATGCAGAGACTACGAGCCGCCACCCGACACTTTCAAAATAGGTGTGTCAAGAAACTTGAGTTTCAATTCAAGTTTAAATTGTTTTTTATTATATTTTTGAAATGATTATAAATAGCCCTTTTTATTGACTCTCAACTGGTATGTGCCATCAAAGATAGTTGGTCTAGAGGTTCGACAACGCAAGAAAACCATTATGCCTAGATGCCTAGGAATATCCTGATTCCCTTTCCACTCTTTGCAATCATAATCTCACAAAATAATACTCCGATTTATGATGATCATAACAATACAACCTTAAATGCTTATAATATATGAAATGTAAGCTGCCTAACCTTGCAGGGTATGTGTGAGAGTGTAATGTAATGTCTGCCTGTGTGGCTGTGATGTGCCCTAAATGATTCATGGAGTTAGATGTGTGGACTTACATAACCCTTATGCATGAGTATGTGTGTGCTGAGAAATACTGAGTGTTAAAGATGGTCTATAAAGATCAGATGATTAGACTCAAGCTAGACGCTCAAGCAGCCTACGTACCCTATGAATCGATCAGGTCAATGTAGTTTAGACCTATGGTCGAAACTTCGTGTTTTTTGTGATGTTAGATGTGTGGTATGGGAGCCTGGCTCCAAGTTGCGCCTAGCGCAAATGGTCTATGATGACCGTGGTGATCAAACTCAAGTTATATGCGCAAGCTGTCTACCTACCTTATTAAGGGATCTATTCAACACAGTTCTAAATTAACGTCTTGTGCAAATATGATATGCTGATACATATACATGAATGCAAGCATAATTAGTATGCTATGCATGGCAAACTAATTGGCCTAAGGCATAGTGAGCCTTATCATCGGCCAAAGTAAGCTAAGTGTATGAGAGGGTGATCGATAAAGTTAGTACTATATACAAGATTAGTGTGAAGGAGTCTCGCTCCTGATATGGAATGAGAAATAGAATGAGCTTAGCTCTAGATATGTATTAAGAGTAATCGTCTTTATATTATGAGAGCCTAGCTCTGAGATTGAAATGGAAGTTGACACTTTGCGCATAATTTGGGAAGGGAGCTTAGCTCCAAACAATAAAAGGTAGTTAGCACCTAGTGCTTAACTGGAGAAAAAAGCTTAGCTCCATAAAAAGAACAATTAGTGCATTACATGTAACTAGGAAATAGAGCCTAGCTGCAAATGAAAACAAAAAAGTTAACGCCTGGCATATAACTGGAGGAATGAAGTCTTACTCCAAATAAAAGGGGACAGCTAGTGCCTTTCACATAAGTGGAGGAAATGAGTCTTGCTAAGTGAGGAAGAATAGTTAGTGGCTTGTGCATAATTGAGAAAAGAAGCCTTGCTCCAAAGGTAGACAGAACAGTTAGTATTTTATGCATAGCTTGAGAAAAAGAGCCTTGCTCCAAGGGTAAATGGAACAGTTAGCACCTAGTGCATAACTGGATAAAGAAGCCTTACTCCAAATAAGAAAGGATAGTTAGTGCCTTGTGCATAACTTGGGAATGGAACCTTGCTCCAAATGAGAGAAAAGATAGCTAGTGCCTTATATATAACTGTGGAAATGAGCCTTGCTCCAAGAATGTGCCTAGCACATGTGAGTGAGTATTTATCATTTGGAAAATGAACTAAGCTTTGATCAAGAGCTCAGTTCTTGGTGATGATGATTAGGTTTGTACGAAATGGCCTAAGAGCCTAATATGATGCATTTGATATATCAGGTATGTCATGAGCATATTAAATGTGATGACAATCTATATTCTAACATTTGTTTTTTTGGTAATTATATTCTAACATTTATCCTTATCATGAGTAACAGTTGAAGGATGCATGTCAGATATATCTAAGAGAGCCATGACTCAAAAATCACCGGCTTTGCCAATCCTAAGTCACCCCCAATCTCTGAAGCGTTACTCACTTAGGTGAATGCTCTGGATTGGTAAACGTTTGACTTCTAAGGCTGTGTCAACTCAAGTGGGTGTGTGTTTGCATGGCTGAATGTATTCTAGCATATTAAAGCATATGTCGGCATGTCAAGACATGGTGCATGGCTTGTCATAGCATGTGCTAACATGATAAATGATGTCCTAGCATGTTATACCATGATATATGATGATGATAAGACATGTTGTATGGCATACTAAGATGATGTGGCATGGTAACATGGTAATGTGATGTTCGGCATGGCCTACCATGGTAATGTGATGTTATGACATGGCATGACATGACATGGCATGGCATGATAGACATGATATTATGGTATGGCATAGCATGATAGAATGATGTTATGGCATGGTATGGCGTGGTAGTATGATGTGGGTATGTCATGTGTATGATAACTAGCATTTTACAAAATTATCTTGGGTAAATTCGATCAATATCATACATCAGTTTCGGCCCAGACTTGAGTTATGATTAGGATGCCTTTCTTTGACAAAGAATTTTTATTTACATAATTGGAAATATTTTACTCTATTTATGCAAATGAATTGAATTAAAAAATAAAAAAAAATTCTAGTGAGAGAAAATTTTTACTAAGTGGGCTTTTTCTAGAGAGAATGAGTTTAACTTTGAGAGCTTTGAGTACACCAAGTGTTGAATGAAAAAAAGAGAAGGGGAAAGCCCTATTTATGGGATTTTCCTAACCTGAACAAAGTTTTTGTCAGAGCCATGCGAGCGAACTTGTTTGCTCAAGCTTATAGGCAAAAACTTTCACCTGACTTTACAGGCAAAAAATCTTGCCCGGCTTTGTGGACAAAAAATTTTGCCTGGCTTCACAAGAGAAAAGGCTTACCTGGCCTCGTGGGCGGAACGGTTGACTTGGCAACACAACCAAAATTTTCTGCCCGAGCAGGTAGGTGAAACAACTTGCCAAAGCCATTGTGCCAAAGGGGTTTGGTGGTTAGAAAGGGGAAAATGGGCCATTTGGCCTGCAACCCCTAGCTTGGGCCATTTGGCCTGCAGCCCCCAGCTCAGGCCATGTTTAGCTTGGGCCGAATCCTGCCCTGATAAGTATGGGCTGTTTTAAGAGGTTCTGAACAATTTGTAGTAGCTCGAGAGACCTCCTAATCACTTTTTAGAGAGAACTAAACTAATTAGGTCAAATTTTGGTTCAATTTGGATTTTCTAAGATCGACTTAGGTCTGTTTGAAAACTACTACTCTGAAAGAGACTAAAATAGAGTGGGCTTAGCTAAGTCTTTTGCTTGACCCTTGTAGGGACCACTAGATGGCACCTTCTATCATTTTTGGGTATGAGGAATCCAAAGATGCCATCAGTGTGACTCTCGAGTCTCTCTATGAATTTTCAAATAATTAACGAATTTTTTGGTCCGAACTTTAGATGGACCTCCTAGGGTTTGACCTGTCCAGACCTAACTATGTCATTACCTCAGGAAACCCCTTGATATTCTCGTGCAATTTAAGGATCTTCTGACTTTGTCTAGAGGCTCAAATTATGTCTGATGCATTGGTAGTTTTCTTTTTGTCGGTATGAATCATTTTGAGTCGGCGAGGCCCGGATGACCTCTGGAGTGGTATTTTAGCTATGTTGAGATGTGTTCTATGTCCTCTGGCATGTTTTAGGATGTTGTGTGTCTTTTTATACCTTTCTGGTTTAATTTGAGCATTCTAGTCGACACCATCCTTCAGGCGAATTGATAGAGGCCATTCTCGTCTTCTAAACCGAATTGACTTTTGACTCTAAACTTCGAATGCTTTGTTGATGCAGGGGTCATCAATTTAGTATATTGGTCATGTGTATATAGTCTAATGGTGTTTTGCCTTGATATGAGCCTTCAGCTTAACTTTTCTCTACCTCTAGGGTATAACCATCATTTTGCTGAATTTTGTCATCTTAAAATATTCTGTGATTGGGAAAATTTATTCAATAAAGCACCATTCAATTAAAAGTATTAAATATTTTAATATTTAAGTAAAGGGGGCAAAATTAAGCTGTCTACACCATGAATAATTTTTTCTCTCCTTAAAAATAACATTATTTTTCTCCCATTCTTAATCCCAAAATAATTCAATGATTGTTCTGTTTTTAGGTGCTTGGTGCCCCCTCCTTAGCAAAAATTCTAGATCTACCCCTAATAGTGATCATCTATTCCATATATAGATGATCGCTTCAAGCAGTCACTCGTTTGTAGGGCCCCCTTATCCTATTTTATAGTAGTGCTCTCAATCCACGAAAGAATGAATCAACAATCAACATGTACCTAATTCATCCTAGATCAAGTGGATCCCACAAAAAACTCCATGCAACTTGTATAAGAAAGAGAGAGAGAGACAAACTTGTGCCTTCTCTCTCTATATATATAACTCACACATAATAAATGCTTTTGGAAGTCTCCAATTCTTGCTTCAAACCAATCAAAAACAACACGTGTTGCCTTCTTATGAAGCCACGTGTCAATTTCCTATTTATCCCTTAAATATTAATATATTAGTATAGATTTGGGCCTATGTTGTATTTTAAATTAAAATCCAAACATTTTATATTTTTATTGGAATGATATGTATACATGCACGTGGTAGATTAGTTGGGGGTATTCCATGTGTAATTAAACTCTCCACCATGTCCAAGGATTCTTCTTCCACTTGGGTTCCTCCTCATCCTTGTCATCATTACACCTCATGGTATATTTGTTTACATGTTATGGGTGTGATCAATTGAGATATTGATAACCTTAAGAGATTGAACAAGTAAGGTATTTGCTAAAATTGTTGAAGTGAAGAAAAAGAAAAAGAATAGCTAGCTTTGGTGTTGCTTGTGAGATAGGAGCCACCCAACTTGGCCTTCTCTATTATTTCATTATTTAAGCTTTGAGAGATTGGTGGCTTTCATTGTTTTAACATATCTGACATAAATATATACATACATATATATACACTTGTTGTTTTTATCACTTTTGAAGAAACTTACAAGTTTGAATTGAGAACTTAAAGTTGTAAACATGCTTGTTTTAAAATTTAGATAAATTTGCAGTTTTATTGGTGGGTTATATGATATCTCTTAATGATATAGAACGTGAGTTTTACAAAGATAGGAAAGATATGAAAATGGGAGATATATATTTATATATGTATATATACAGTGAAAAATGAAGAGATCATAGCATGGACACTTTGGTTGGAATTCTTTTGTGTACATTTCTAGAAATATTGATATCTTTCTCAAGTCTTTGTGAAAAACTTTTGATGTAGATGTTTGTGGAGTTTCTAAAGCGAAATTTACGGTATAATTGACTAAATTGTTGGCTCAATTAAAATCCTATGTGTCGTCAAACTGAACCAGAGCTGAACTAGAGTCCATGTTCTATTTTGTTCTGTGTCTTGATTTGTCCTATTCATTGTTTGGCTTTTATTTATAATTGATATCTTCTATAAGGGTCACTCAAAATTTATATGCTACGTTAAGATTATGGAATTTACTTGGAATTTCTTTTAATAATATTATTTGGAACCCATTCAGAAATTGGAATTCAATTGGAATTATGTTGGAGTGTTATATTTGGAATTTGAGATTTATTTGAGAATTACCTTATGATGTTAGAATATATTATAATAATATTACCTTACTAATATTAGAATATATTCTATTATCATATGTAATTAACATATTTTAAGATATTTTAATTTTCTTATTTAGGTTATTTTAGTCTATGTGCGCCATTGTACTCTTTCTTATAAACACACATCAATATATACATTCTTTTATTTACTCTCCTATTATTATTCTTCTTTTCTAACAGTTTTGGCATAAGTGGCAACTACCACATGGTATATTTTGATTTTATCATGCAGTCACATACCCATCAAAGGTAGTATCTAAAACTAAATATCTTTTAATTGTTATAAAGATATGATTGAGATTATGGATATTGTTGATGCATGATTGACATATTTGCATATGGTTGATACAAAATACACTTAAGAAAATGTTAGATTTTGTAACACGTGGAGAATCCCATTTTGTAACTAAACTGTACACGGGGGTATACCCCTAAGATATTGTAAATATTTTCCCAATCAGTCCAAATTATACATACTTACCAAAAAAAAAATTAACTATTGATTATACTATGCATGTTATTAATAGTTTGATATATATATATATATATATATGCTATTTTTATTAAATTGAGCATCCCTAGATTTAGTGCTCATTCTCACACAGACGTTATTGTAGGTTAGGATTTAAATAAGATACATGCTGGGTGTATGGGTCGAGAGAAAGTCTCCGTATAGTTTTTAGGTTATCTATATGTTTTTAGAGTTCTATACGAAACTATATTGTGGGGATGTTTTGTGCCTATTCATATTTTGGAGTCTTCGATTAAATAGGTTAAGCCCGATATATAATATCATGGAAGTATTATTATCCCACTAGTACCTCAGAGTATTTATTATGTTATAATCTTCTTGTTTAGTCTTGCTCCAATTAGTGTTGCATGGTTCGGAATACGACACAAGGTAGTTGTATTATGTATATTTGCATGTGATTAGTTCACATTTCACATAAATTCAGGGCATGACATTACAGAGAACTAGTGTAATAGAGATGCTTATCGTGCAATAAGAATTCAAATTTAATCTGCTTAATTATTTTTTTTTCAATTTAAAGGGATTAAATTGGATTTTAATTTAACATAAATAGATACGAATCAATAGTTTCATGATAAAAATTATAGTTTTGTAACTTTAGTTTGACCCAATAATAGTGGAATCAACCTAGAAGATTTTGATAGTAAAAACTTAAAGGGATAAATAATTTTGTTTAAGCGCTATGTTAATTAAGGAGAACATAGATTCTTGGTATACCAAAAATAATTTTATTAATACCTAATTAAGAAAAAAGAGTTTATAAAACTTTAACATATATCTAGAAAATCAAAGTTTGCAAACATTCACCATGTCATATCAAAGTTTGTTAATAATGAATTACGGATTTCCTAAAATTCTAGAATAAAATAAGTAAAAGCCCTTCACACTAAATCATTCAAATAGATGAAATATTTAAAACTCATATAAGAATTATCTCAATTGAATTGGTTGGAAAAAGAAAAAGAAAAAGAAAAACTAAAAGTAAATTAGAGAATAAGAATCTAAGAATTAGAGTTATACAGAAAGGAGACTGGAAAAGAAGTGTATCAAAAGTTAACCTAAAATACAATATATATATATATATATATATATATATTTATATGCCCTGTAAAAACTAAAACTAGTTTTAGAGAAAGGAGGCTGGGAAAGAAGTGTAACAAAAGTTAACCTAAAATACAAATATATATATATATATATATATATATGCCCTATCAAAAACCTAGCTTGTTCCTTTTCAAAAATACCTCTTCATTTCTGCTTATCTCCTAACCATTAGTTCCAACCAACTTTGGCAGTGGCCTCTTTTTCACATTTTGAACATACGTAGCTCAAACCACACAATACCAAGTTTGAGAACCAACTTTGGCAGTGACCCCCAATGTTTGTTGAAGACATTATGGTTTGAACGAGCTTTACTCATTCCACATTTTTTACCCTCTTTCTTAATCCAAATTTTGTTTACAAGACTCCTCCATTGCTCCTTCTACCACTTTATTTTTCTATCATTTTTATGACTTAATAAAAAGTGTCATAATAATGTATTTATTAATTTTTAATAATTAGCCCACAATATAATAAGATAACATGAAAAATATGCAATATTAAAGGCTAATCACAATGGTCACTTCATTTCACAAGTGACTCAAAGTGTGTTTAAAAGCTCCTTTGCGATATCACTATTGATACAAAAATAACTCTGAACACGTGGCGTACTCCCGGACACAATGGGAAAGTGCTCCGCATAGATAAAATAATCAGAAAGTAGCCTTAACTGGGTCTTACCTCGTTGTAAAATTATGCTAGTGTGGTTCTAACCATAAATGCGAAATGGTAATAAATGGATTAAATTTATTATCTAAAAGTTAACTTAGTTAATTCATTCTATTACAAGTGATAGACAAATGTGATATTTAGGTATTTCACGAGTTGTATTCTATCTATTCAGAGGTTTTCTCTCTCATGCGCATTTAATACAAAGGGAAGGCATTAAACAATGAATGAAAAGTATTTAAAGAAAAGTAAATCACAGTAAATTTTAACATATACATATACGACATAAAATGATTACATTTCCATTATTTACCTATTAATTTATTTACACTATCTTACTACAAATACAACACTTAGCTCAGAAATCTAAGTACGCTTTCTATTATCAACCTAGCACTTTACCTTTCACTTTTCATTTTACAATTCTCTCAACCCTTTTCTAACTTTACTATCAGAGGGTTTTCTAGTCAAAAACCCTCTTTCCAATCATAACTTTTATTTTTTTTTTTTTTTTGTACTTGATAGATTTGCGCTTGAATTTTCAATTGACGTAGTAAATAGTTCCGACAGTAATTTTTATTGCTGAAAAATCACAAATGTAAATTAATTCTATATATGTACAAAACTCCTCAATAGTGACAACATTAAATATTGAATTCATAATATTTCCATTTCATCACTACTTTCTAACTCGGGTTTATGACAATTTCTAACAGGTTTAGTCGTACTCAAAATCAGAAATTAAAGATTACAACCAAAGGTGGCCAAACCCCTCTAAACCGAGTGCCACAGACGATCATCACTACTCTCTCTCTCTCTCTCTCTCTCTCTCTCACACACACACACACAGAGCTATGGGTGTTTGGTTTTGGATACCGCTATTTGCAGTCCTATTTTTTCTCCTCTAGCCCAATTAATTTTTTTTTTATCTTAAAACAAAAATGTCCTAATGCAAAATAACTTTCTTACCCTCTCGATTTACTATCCATAACCTATACTTTAAAAAAACTTACACAAAATTTCAACAGAAATTTGTTGAAAGTATCAAATATGTATATATATATATATATATATTAAATTGGTCTGCTAAAATCATTTATGTACTTAACATTCATTATAGTATAACATTAATATTGTAGAAGTGTTTTAACTGTCTATGCTAAATCATTTTTTAGAAACTATTGCATAGGAGAAAAAAGTTAATTCTTTTTTTCTCATGCACTAATTTTCTTGTTCGAAAGTATTTTTTTTTTCTTTTTCTGAATCTAAATAACATGTCTAAAAATTTTCAAAAACAAACATAAATTAAATTTTGATTTAAAACAATCATATAACAACCCAAATCATGGATTGATGTGAGGCTTTGTACGAGATAGAGATGAGAAGTGAGGTGGGGTAAAGCTATACGAAATAAAGACAAATGAGACCCAACAACTCATAGTGAAGGAAATTCTAAATCACCTTATTACGAAAAAAAAAAAATTATTCTCCATGTAATAACTTAGGTAACTCCCATCTTATAAAGCCACTTAAATGAAACCCAACAACTCATAGTGAATGAAATTCTAAATCACCTTATTACAAAAAAAAAGAAAAAAAAAAAAAAACCTATTCTCCATATAAGAACTTAGGTAACTTCCATCTTATAAAGCCACTTTTCAGAGTTGATTAGGCCCATGGGTTCTTTAACATATACCCAAGCTGGGTTGGCTCAAATTGTTGGCCCTTGCTTATCTTACACGTGTCCTAAAGAGCTACCAATTAGAAGTTAAAACAGCTCAAGGTCCTTCAACGCCAACCCACCTTCGGAACAGGCAAGTACTTTACCTAAAATAAATAAATAAACATTTCCTCCTCTTTCTCCCTTTCAAATCGGCCCTCAATACAAAGTGAATGAAACAAAACTTATGGCCTTTCCTTCAATATGTAAGAAGGAAAAAAAAAAAAAAGGCAGAGAAGAGTAATAAATGTTCACATCAGATAATACATATACATATATATACACACATAACCAAGGCACATCTGATGTCAAAAAAGTAGAGTCAACTTCCAAGTTGCAATTACTATAAATTTATGAAAGATCTATGCTTTGGGGACGTGAAGATCACAATCCCTTTTGTAAGGGTGAAATTGGAAAAGAGGAATACTCTCTTCAGCGCCAGACTAGTGGCTAAGGGATCCCAGTCATCTTTGTATGTGGGATTCATACAGATGAATATGAGAAGCAGTTAATTATTTCAAATAAAAAAATCAATTTTTGAAGAAAAGATGAAAAATAAAACAGAAAGTGGAAATATATATATGTATTTAATGCCTAACGCAAGACACATCTCTCTTTCAAGTAACAAAAATTTCACATGGTAAGTCCCCTCAAATTTACATAATTGCCTCTTATTTCACTGCTATACATCCACCACCCTCCCATTTTGATAATAACTCCCAGAGAACGGACAATAAAATAACTAATAAGTAAGACAACTCCCCCTCCTTAAAACCACATCACATTCCAACAGTTCTGTGTGCAAACCACTGATCTCTTTTCTTCTTCCTCCTGTAGAGCAGGAAATTTGTACCATGTCCAGGTCCCCGCACCATAAAGGCCCCCAAAGTAAACTCGGGGTTTAGATACCAGTTTACCCATACCTCATCAAGAAAACCCAAAAGAGCATATGTATGTTTATAAATATACGCATATATATATTTATAAACCTTTGCTCAATATTATTTCACCCAAACGGCAGCTAAAAGGGCCGTTTCAGTAGGAAATTGATGAAAGTGGCGCTTCAATCCCGTTGCCTCCAATAATAAGGCTTTAGCATGTTGCCAATGACACCAGGAGCACGATCATCATCTTTCTACATCTTTGGCCCTGCAGCTGGTAAAGAATCCGTTCCAATGGGAATGAATCTTCAACCGGAGCGTCTCTTTGACCGTTTGCGCTTACCAAGTAGTTTCAACATGTTGTCTGTGACATCAGGTGGGGAATTATCATCTTCATCTGGACTACCGTCAGAGGTTTGAGTCAACCAGGCCAATGCCTCCACAGCAGCATCCCTCTCTGCAAGCTGTTTATTTTTCTTGGGCTTCCCAACAAATTGCATCCCCTTGAACTCTACCAGTGCTCTGAATTCATTTGTCTTGAGATGCTTTGTTTTGTACTTGGGAGGAGAGTGCCCTGCTCTCATCAAGAGCGTTTGTAGCAAGCTTTTAGGGTTAGTCCCATCTCTCGTAAATCTATCGCCGTCGTTATTCTCCCTGGGCTTCTTGCTTTCCCGGCCAAATACAAACCTCCCTTCACATTGATCTCCCGATACAAGCTCCTGAACAGCAAGCATGAGGAACTTTCCTTCTTTGTGGATGTCAAGGCTAGGATCTTGGAGCTGCATCACAGGCCATTGTCACTCAGCAAGTTTGTTTTGAATGCAAAGCAACTTTTTAACACAAAGTGGATTGGATTAGCATTTGGAACTATCACTACAAAGATAGCAATGAACAATGCTACAAAAAAACACATTTGCATACTAAAACCTAAATTCAAGGGTTCATACTTAATATATTCTACTAGGAAATAAGGCAAACATTTTCAACCTTAGTTTATCTGTGTAAATAACATTTAGCAAGTTAAGATGAGCAAAGAGATATACATGGTTTAATCCATACCATTCATAACCAAAACAAAAAAGAAAGAATCAAAATGATGGTACCACTATGAGAATATATAAATACACTAACAGTTTAGATAAAAAACAGGCAGTATCTCCTGGATGCAGAGTTGAGTGGTTAGATGGCACAAGAAGCAAAGTTCCCTTCCACTTTGACTCCACTTTGATTCATCCTACTAACCTAGTGGGACTTCAACAAAACGGAAATCACCAGAGCAATGATTTATTGAAGGCATTTAACATGGACCCACCAAGGATTCTAATGGCACTTCAGATGTTTTTAACTCAAGTACATTAGTTCGTAGTTCTTTAGTTCAATTCAGGTTTCTAATTTTTCAGGATTGTATTAGGATTGCCCACAAAATTGTTTGGTGGATACAAGAATGGGAATAAGTTTAAACACGTGTTCTTATAGTTACTGTTAGAAGTTTTCCCATATCAGGCCATTAGAAAAATTATCCCCCCCCCTCCAAAATATAAGAGATGGACCTCCCTCACTTTAACATCTAAGTTTTAAGATCGAAGCCCCTCTTCTTATGTGTTATCGAGCTTCTTTACATGGTATTAGAGCGGGTTTTCAACTGAATCTCACCATGATCCACACTATGTCTATATCCATGCAGGCCAATGTGAGGAGGGCTGATAAAAGTTGTCCCATATCGGCTCATCAGAAAAGTTATTACCACTATACAGAGATGGACTTCCCTCACTTTAACACCTAAATTTTAATGTTGAGATCTCTCTTCTTATGTGTAGTCAGGCTTCTTTACAGTCATCATAATCATAAGAATCACAATACATATCACATGATCTGAGTCAATTCCTTCGCTGAATGATTTGAATAGGTGGGTTGAAACGAAGTCCTTGATGAATTGAAGTGAATCGAAGATGAATCAAGGCGAATCGAACAATTCCAATGATTCTTGTGATTCCCATCATCACATCTGCAAGCCAGCCGGATATGGTTTGTCCAACTTGACAACTAAAAAAATTCAAATTTTTTTCTTACACCCTCCCTCTCGGGAAAAAAAATATGGCATCCCAAAGGTCTCGTTATCGTATGATTCAAGTCGATGCCTTCGCTAAATGATTTGAATATGTGTGTTGAAACGTAATCTTTGATGAATTCATGTGAATCGAAGATGAATCGAGGTGAATCGAACAATTCCAATGATTCTAGTGATTCCCATCATCGCTTCTGCAAGTCAAATATGGTTTGTTGGACATGACAACTAAAAAATTCAAATTTTTTTCTCCCCCTACCCCCCGCAGAAAAAAAAATAAGAAAAATGGCATCCCAAAGCTCTCATTTTAGGGAATTGAAGAATTCCTTATGGTTATATACATTTGAATAGAAGTTTTGAAGCCCAAACTATACACTTCGGCGTCTTCTCCAGCATCATCACTGTATCTCTAGCTTTTATAGCCCTTATGTAGGCTTCGTCGACTTCGCATTCGTGTCTCCAGCATTGTGACATGTCCTTCTCTCCCTTTTTTCTCTTCACAAGCTTTATCGGCTTCACATGTGATGTTTTGCTATATAAATGTATATATAAAATGGTACACAAGTACAGAACCTGTAGGCTGTATATGTTTAAGTCTGTAACTCTTTCAATGTATTATTGTAAAGTTTTTTTAGTGGCAAATCCATACAAAATCTTAAATTAAATATGGCAGATTTGAATATTCTCTAAAGTGAAGAGGGGAAAAGATTTGCATGTTTCCTAAATTGAAGATTTTTCAAATTGGCAAATTTTCAAAAGACCAAGACCCACAATATTGCCATCCAAGTCTAATTAGGAGTGAAGAAGAAGACTGCACAGATTACGAAAGAAGTGCGCAAAAATCCAGTGTACCTCGCAGGCAGCACGCAGGAAGCGCGCGGCTGCGTCACATGAGTGTCAGGAGCCCGCAGAATGCGTACAAGTTCAATCTTTTGGTAGTAGACCCCACAGAAAAACCGATGATTCGAGCAAATCATTTCATGGAAAATTGTTTCCATTTAGAAAATCTGTTTATATATTTGAGTCCTATTTGAAATAGGATTTTGTACAAATAACAATTGGAAGGGGCATATTATAGAGTCTTGTGAGAGAGAGAATTTTTCCTCGTCAGCTTAAAGGTCTTTCTCTTATTTTCTTTATTCGTTGAGTTTGTTCACTTTCTAAAGAGTTAGAAAGTTTGTTTCCACTTGGTCTAGGTGTGTCGAGAATTCGAGCAAGTGTTTGAAAGAAGTCGTGCGATGAGTCGTAGAGATTTCGAGTAGGTACTTGTAACCTTTTTATATAGTGAAAGTTTGGGTGGTCTCTGAAATCGAATCTAGAGTTTTACCTTTACTAGTTGGTAAAAGGTTTCTTCGTTACCAATCTTGTGTTTGTTATTTCTGCGATTAGTTGATTGATTTGAGTGATTTGAAAATTTTCAATTATATTATACTTATTATATATAATATAACCCCAAACCAAGTTTCTTTTTCGTATTTATTTACTTAAGTTCAATATATTATATAAAAATTTATTATTTAATATTTAGCATGTTTTCAGTATACATAAAATATTTTGCCATTAATTTTTAGAAGTTGTACGAATCTTATGATTCACGATTCTCAAATTTAAGATTTTGATTGATGATTCGAATCTTGATTTGACGCATGTTCTCAAGAGTATCAATGGTTGCGATTATCCATGGAAGGGTTGAGCATCTCCAACAGCAATAAGGAAAATGCTCTAGAGAGGCCAAACTACAATTGACGTTGATTAGGGTGACTGCACAAGGAAGAGGTTAGAATTTTTGGAAGACAGAAGGATTTTAGAGATTGATTTTCATTTTCAAAGCTGAAATATTTTCCTTTTCGAAGCTGAAATCTGCAGAGCAGTCACAATGTGTAGCAAGAATTTGAAGATAGGGAAGAGTACCCTCCAACTAGGTAGATTGACCAGTGTAAAACGAATGTTGATCTTCAGTTGCTTTTGGTCTGAAGTCTGTTGGGTGCTTGAATTCCGGTTGTTTTCTCTAGCAGATCTTGGGTCGATGTTCCAGAATTAGACGGGGATGCGATGTCTAGGACAATAGAGAGGAAGATGTATGCAGGTGTTGCCGCAATTCCAAAGTGGCCGAAAATAGGTTTTGTCGCAGAGTGGTTGGAACAAGGGATGAGCGCCAATTGTGGTTAAATGAGGAAGATTGTGATTTCAGCTGCTTAAACCTAGATCCATGCCCGGTGGGAAGATTTGGTGAGGTTGTATAATTATTATGCCACTTAATGATATTACTACAAATTGGCTGGTATATTTTGCTTCTCTTGAATCTTTTTCTTGTTACATACATAATTCTTATGGTAAGGGAAATATTTAAAAAAAAAATTACTCCTATAAGACTGAAATTAGTAGAAGCCATATCTGATAAAAATATAGACTGTAATACTAGGAAATAGAGAGAATTTAAATTAGTCTATATTGATAAAGTTTATCACCTCTATATAGAACCCACTTATTATTTATAAAAACTAAAAAATGTCTTCAAAACTTCTTCTCCATGCTATACAGTTTAATTTTCTGCTTCATCTTTTATCTCCAAGCATACATGTCTACTGTTTTCTAAAACCCATATACTCCTGTCACCAGTCACCGATACCAGGTAGTGGTTTTAGGCTTTCAATGGTATGTTGGAAGGTTTTAGGCACCTAAAAAAACAGTAAAAAGTCTTATGCACCAGAGATAATCTTAAATGGAAGCAAAAGTAGACTGTATAGGTGAATTAGCAAGAACTGAAGGAAAATATAACCATAATATACATATTTCAGAAAGAAATGAAAAAGATTCAAGTATTATTAGTAGACTTATAAATAATCTATGTGATACAATTAGTTATAAATTTAGTAAGATAGAAGGCAAACAAGTAGCTAGTCAAGCTTCTTTATACAGTATAACTACTAAGATGAGATACTAGAGAATCCCTCTGGAACATCTCAAGATTTAGCGAACATCTTTGGAAAAATTGAACAAATAGATCTGGTGCCTAGCCCAGGAACATCCGAAATACCTATTTTATTCTATGGAAACCATGAGGTAAAAACCCTCCCCACAAAAAAAAAAAAAGAAAAAAAAAAAAACAAGAAAAGA
The DNA here is from genome assembly GCA_019916065.1 of Vitellaria paradoxa. NCBI lineage: Eukaryota > Viridiplantae > Streptophyta > Magnoliopsida > Ericales > Sapotaceae > Vitellaria > Vitellaria paradoxa. Next base: position 25,440,822 of record CM034243.1, read on the forward strand.
AAGAAAGAAAAAAACACTCATAGACAAGAATATGAATCTATAGTTGAGAACCTTGATTATTGGAAATAGTTGCATAAAAATCCAGTCGACTGTAAATGAAAAAAATAGTTTAATCAACAAGATCCAAACAACATATTCTCAGAATGAGGAATTATTAGCATACTTCCAATATGAGTTGGATGAAACCGTAGTGATTCCAGTACTAAAATGGAAAACACTTATGCAACAAGCAAGGTTAGTTCAAATACAAAATCAAAATCAGAGAACACTAAGACTGAAGAGGACAAATGATGTGGAACAGAGGTTGAAAGCAAAGAAAGAAGAGATTGAAAGCAAGAGAAAGAAGAAAGCAAAGAAGAAGAAGAAGAAGAAGAAGAAATACAAGAAAGAGAACGGGAAATTAGGCCAACGCAGCCATTAATCGATATTCAATAATCTCCAAAATCTGTAAAACTCTAACAACTCCATCCTTTAAATAGGCTGCCAAGCCCTAAAGTAACTAAAGATAATATCAAACTAAAACAAATTCTACTCTAAACAAACTTTCTAAAATAAAATAAAAATAAATAAAATAATAATGAAGAAAATAGGACTGTAATGTCCCCATCAACTCTCTCCGGGTTGAGAAGAACTCCGCTCTGTTGAGTAAAAACTTGTGCACTCCTTCAATCGCTAGGTTACGAACAGAGTGGATGTTCAAGCCATTTCCAGAGCTCATGCACTTGCATAAGGGAAGATAGAAACCTAGTATTCCCACTAATTCTTCCAAGATGGAAAAATCTAAATTCTGATAAGAGATCTTATTGGGTCCAAAAGAATGTCAACAAAACTAGATTAAACTGTTGAAAATGTACTTCAATGGGGAGAATAAAATCCCGAGAGACATTGTGAGGATGAAGCACATATTTCAACTAAGGAGATAACACAACACAACAGTGAAGCCACTACCGATATTTGTAACAATCTGACAATCAATCTCAAGAATATCAACAATCTTAATAGCATCAGTGGGTATCGTGACGTCAGACTCAATATCATCCAAAGAAGTAATCATTTTTAAATATAGGCTCAGAAGTTTGATCTTCGATATGTTCCTCATTAAATGATGAAACGATGCAAGGCTCATCAATCAAATTACCAAATTCATCTTCAAAATCCTTAGGGTTAGGTTCATAAACCAATACTTCCAGTTTGTCCTCATCAAACTCTTGCACATTTTCTTCAACAAATAAATCATGCTTGCTCACTGTTTCAGCCATGGTTCCCTTAATTTGGTCACCCACTGATGCGGTGCACTAGAAAGTTGATGACGAAAATCCGATTTCCAATTCGATGAGAGCACTTGGTCTGATAAATAGCGGTTTGAGGAAATTACAAAAAAAAAAAAAAAAAAAAAAAATAGCGGTTTGAAGAATAATTGCTGCCTTTACTCAAAACAATGAGGTTCCCAGTGAGCAACTCATATTCTCGGACAAAAATATAAGCATGGTCAACAGTGGCGACACCCTGAAAGAAAAGTTCTCTCTTGAGAGTCATGTAAGCCTTGACTAAACCAGCTCAAAGTTATGGCTTCATCTTCAATTATAGGGCATTGCATCCTGAAATCATAAAATTCAGCGATATACTCAATAACTGAAGGGTTGCCTTGCGTAAGGCAATTCCGTCAGTCTAAAAAAATTAATTTGCTCATACCCATAATGTATCCTGTTATTCCTCTTGCAGTGATAGTGCCAATTATAGGAAAATACATCAGGCTAAAAAGGACTCATGGTTTACAAACCTTTTTTTTTTAAGGCCAAACTGAATTGTATTTTCTTTTTTAATTCAAAACACTGCTGGACACCGGAGAATTACTAGAAATTTGCCGGAGGGCTGCCCAACTTTCACCGGCTAGTCACTGGAGTTTTGCCGAAAGTTTCTGGAGTCACCGATTAGGTTGCCGGTGCCAGTGGTGGGAGTTGCCAGAGTTGGATACCGCTGGAAATGCACGAAAATGCACTTAAAGGCCTTGAGGTTGTGTGCAACTTCAGCTGGCTTTGATTGGCGATCGGGGAGGGAAAGGAGGGTTACAAGTGGTTTGCAGGGTTCTTGTTCACGGCCAATGAACCCACTGGAGTTAAGGGCTTGATGTTTGATTGGCCGATGAACCAACCTCTGCGAAGATGGAACACAACGGGCCTATTTTTTTTTTTGGGGGGGGGGGGTCACGACTGAAAACAGTGATTTGATTTTTTTTTTTTCCCAAAACCAATTCTCTCTGATACTAAGTTAATGTGGAACAGAAATCGAAAGCAAAGAAAGAAGAGATTGAAAGCAAGAGAAAGAAGAAAACAGAGAAGAAGAAGAATAAGAAGTAGAAGAAAAAGAGGGAAAAATTAGGCCAATGCAGCCATTAATCAATATTCAATAATCTCCAAAGTCTGTAAAACTCTAACAACTCCATCTTTTAAATAGGCTAACAAACCCTAAAGTGACTGAAGATAATATCAAACTAAAGATTACAATATCATAAATTCTACTCTAAACAAACTTCCTAAAATAAAATAAAAATGAATAAGATAATAATAATGAAGAAAATAGGACTCTGATTTCCTCATCAAAAAATTTTCTAGAAAAAGAAAAATAAAAGAAGAATTAGATCTCAAGTTCTTGTACTTGGGGTACTGATGAACGACATTTTGAAGAAATCATTATTGAAGAAGCATCAAGAATTAAAATGGAAGAACCCACACCCATAAAAATAGGAAGGATGATCTACTCAAAGCAAATGTAGCTCACAATAGAACACATTTAGACTTAACTCATGTCCCATTCAAAGGTAAATTAAAAATGTAGATGATTGGGTACAACACTAATCCATCATAATTTTAAATTATCACGTTAAATGGACAAAAGAAAAAATTTAAGATTATTAACAACACTGCAAGGGGATACATTACAGTGGTTAAAACAATGGGAAAATTCAGATGAAAGAAACAACAGAAAGCTGGACTACTTTCAGACTCTAGCAAATTTGAAAAAATACTAGAAAAGTTTGTAAAAATCCTAAATAAACATATGATACAATTTACAGATGAAACAGATGAAAACCTCTTAGCAAAAGATGCAGATTATGAGCTTTCTAAAATAGAATAGTGCAATAAATCTGGCTTTGAAGAATATTGTAGAACTTTTCAATAATACTTCTATATGTTGACTACAAAAAATAGAACAGTTTTTCCACAATATTCAATTTGTGTTAAGAATAATCACGGATGAACTTTTAGAAGTTCGAACTAAGAAACAAGTTAAATGTAGTATATCTAACTCAAGGAATGGTATAAAATGTTGCAACTAAATAATCAAACAAAACTGGAAAATGGGTTGCTACAATACAAAAAATTCTAAACAACAGCTCAAGAAAATATATAAATGAAAACCTTAAAAAAAGAATAGAAAACTCTCTAAGAAAAAGAAATATGCCAGGAAAAGAAAATACCTAACCGAAATAAAAAGAAGTTTAGATGTTACGTGCATAATGAAAGAGGACATTATACTCCAGAATGCCCAAACAAGGAAAAAGGTGCGAAGAAAATGATGGTCTCTTGAAGAACAAGAACTTGAAATTTGCTTTGGAGAAGAAATCTCATTCATTGAAGAAATTCTATATAAAATAGAATCTGAATCAAAAGGTTAATTTGAGGAAAAATTTATTTTCATTATGAGAGAATCTCAACAAGAGAATCCTATACCACAAGCAATGTTTACCCCACCTGTAGAAGAATAGGAATCAATAACTTCAGGAGAGAAATGGAATAGAAATTTCTCTCACAGAAGAACTTGAAAAAATAAGAATAAGTCAAATAATCCATAAGATTGAGGTGTATAAAATATATTGTTTTAAAAAGATACTCAGCGAGAGTTCTTAAACATTTCACTAGAAATATCAGGCCTCAACTATCCCCAAGTGGTAAGATAGACATTCCTATTTGCGATAAAAAGAAAATCATATCCTGATTTAAGATATAATCAGATAGGCCTCCAGAGCAGAATTAGACATTCCTATTATAGATGTTGTCTTAGACAATAGATTCCATTAAGCAGATAGGAGGAATACAGTCTAATATAGTGAATCAAGTAGTTTGGTTTAACATCAGACCAGATTTTATTATTTCAACCAGTAATTCTAATATTATTGACATTGTTAGGATTAGAATTAAAACTGAGGGAACTTCTGTGAAAGAAAACTCCCATGATTTAGCTATTGAAATAACCAAAACTTCTGAAACTAGCATAATTTCATGTCATAAGGAGATGACAGAAATCTTTGAGCCAAAACCATTTAAATTAGAGATTAAACCATGATTGTTAAATTGGGAAGATTTAAAAATACCAAAATGATGGTGATTAGATAATTTTGATCAAGATCAGAATACTAAGGAAGAAACTTGAATAGTACCAACAAAACTTCTCACAAAATGTTGGTACAAATATGAGAAGTGAGAACAAATAAATACATCTATAGTTTAAATCAAGAACGTCCAATATCAGCCTGTAGATAATTACGGGACTGATTTGTAATCAGGAATATAGGAATATTAGGGATATGATCTGATCAATATAGGAATATTACAGTTGCAGATTTATAGGGATTTAGGAGCTGATTTATAGGAAGTTGATTTGCTGATTTTTAGGCTAACGGGTAGCTACAAAGGAGGAAAGAGTTTGTGTATAAATCTGAGAAATGTAACAGTTCATTATATAGAAGAAAATATATTTTCTGTGATTCTACTTTTATGGTATCAGAGCCTGGGCTCTTCATATCCTTCTTCTTCTTCAACTAGGTTTTTGTCCTCCTTAGCCAGTCCTTAAATCCTGGGCTGAGTTCTGTTCTTCTCAACTACTCCTTGAATCTGTTACGAGATCAAGGATATTTCCCAAAGATTCATTCCAAAGTCTCCTAGGATGAATTCCGGCAGAGAGTCTGCAACTTCCTCTGATTACTCTCAATCTCCAATGGGTTCTCAACCTGTTGGGGAAGTCACAAATCTGCAAATCACCAATCATCGATTGAATGGAAGAAATTTCATTCAGTGGTCCAGATCGGTTCTTCTGGTTGTAAGAGGCAGAGGGAAAATTGGATATCTCAATGGAGATATTCAACAGCCTGATAAGGAAGATCCCTCACTCGCAAGCTAGGAGTTGAACAACTCCATGGTTATGGCTTGGCTGATTAATTCCATGGAACCTCATATCAGCCGAACTTATCTCTTTCTGCGAACAGCAAAAGTCATTTGGGAAGCTGTAAATGTCAATTTTTCTGATCTCCAGAATGCCTCTCAGGTATTTGAGATAAAAAATAAACTCAAAGAGATAAGGCAAAGCAATATGGAGGTGACTGAGTACTATAATGAGTTGCAAATGTTGTGGCAAGAATTAGATCTGCATTATGAGGCTGACTGGGGAGACTTGGAGGACAACTTAAAGTTCAAGCAGCACCTAGAGAAGGAAAGGCTATATGAGTTCTTAACAGGTCTCAACCGAGATCTAGATGAGGTAAGAGGAAGAATTTTAGGCTACAAACCCTTACCATCGATTGATGAAGCATTTGCAGATGTAAGAAGGGAAGCTAGCAGAAGAAGGGTTATACTTGGAGAAAAATCTGTCAGTCTAACAAATGAGAGACCAATGGAAACAACAGCTCTCATTGCTAGGAATGATCAAAGAAATTATCAAAAGGGTGATAAAGGAGGCAGACCCTAGTGCAGCCACTGCAACAAACTTGGACATACTCGAGAGACCTGCTGGGATCTCCATGGGAAACCTGCTGACTGAAAGCCTCGGGGAACTAGCTGAGGAAAAGGATATCAAGTACAGATGAAAGAGAAATCTGCTGAACACCAAAAAGAACCAGAACAGAATGGACTATTCCTCAGCAGATCCCAACTAGAACAACTGCAGAAACTATTAAGTCAGACTACAACTGGGAGCTCAAAGACCTCTGGAACTGAGAGTTCAAAACCCTCGGCTATGGTATCAGGTACTGCCCTGCACACCAGGAAGTCAAACTCTTGGTTGCTGGACTCTGGGGCATCTGATCATATGACAGGTAATATATCCTTGTTTTATTCATACACACCTTGTTCTAAGAGATCTAGAGTCAAGGTGGCTGATGGCTCATACTCCATAATGGCTGGAAAAGGATCCATTGCTCTCTCAAAAACTGTCAATCTTCATTCAGTTCTCTATGTTCCAAACCTGACCTGTAATCTAATTTCTATAAGTAAAATTACCTCAGACCTCGACTGCTGTGCTAAATTTTGTGCCACTGGTTGTGAATTTCAGGGATTGGAATCGAGGATGATGACTGGCAATGTTAAACTTAGAGATGGACTATACTATCTTGAAGAAGAAGAGGATTCAGCAAATGTTACAGCAGTGGCAGAGACTGGAATATCTCCTCTTAGTTCTGATAGGGATGAAATAATGTTAAGGCACTATAGGCTAGGACACCCAAATTTTTATTATCTCCAGCGATTGTTTCCAGAACTTTTTATTAATAAAAAACCCAGTTCTTTTAAGTGTGAATTCTGTTTACTTGCCAAGCATTGTCGTGCACCTCTTCCCATTAAATCTTACAAACCATCTTAGCCCTTTTCTTTGATTCACAGTGATTTATGGGCGCCTTCTTGGGTTCAAAACATTTCAGGAACCCGATGGTTCATCACCTTTATTGATGATCACACTAAGGTATGTTGGGTATATCTTCTCAAAGAAAAATCTGAAGCAGCCAAAGTTTTTCAAACCTTCCACTCAATGGTTCTAACTCAATTTAATGCTCCTATTCAAACTTTAAGAACTGATAATGGAAGAGAATATTTCAATTCTATTCTCAGTGACTATCTCTCTAGCCATGGAATAATTCATCAGAGCTCTTGGATAGACACACACCAGCAAAATGGCATAACTGAGAGGAAAAATAGGCATTTGGTTGAGGTAGCTAGGGCATTAATGTTCACTATGAATGTTCCTAAATACTTATGGGGTGAAGCAATCTTAACAGCTACCTATTTAATCAATAGCATGCCTTCAAAACCTCTCAATTTTTCTGTCCTCGTGACTAGTCTACTTCCACTTTATTCAACCTTTTGATCTCTTGTGTCTCTTCCTCCAAAAATATTTGGCTGCACAGTCTTTATTCATAACCATTCACCTACTTTGTCCAAACTTGATCCTAAGAGCATTAAATGTGTTTTTGTTGGATACTCTCCTACCCAACGACGTTATAAATGTTACTCTCCTCAACTTCATCGTTTCTTTGTGTCTATTGATGTCTCCTTCCTTGAATCCAAACCTTTTTTTCCCCATACTTTTCTTCAGGGGGAGATCATGAATGAAGGAAAGTCTTGGGATACACTTCCTCTGCCCACTGACCAGAACACTGAACCTATCACAGAACACAAACCAGACCAACTTCAACAATCTGCTTCACTTCCTCTAGCCACAGATCAAGTCCAACTGCCACCTATAGAACCTGACATTACAACATCTGAGGAACCAAGAGGAGATCCTTACCAGTCAGGGGGAGAAATTCACAGAAGGTCTCCTCAGACCAGAGGTCCATTGCTAACCTATTCTAGAAGGACAGCATATCAACAAGGCCAATCTGACTCGATCTCCAATCCTCATAACAATGAAGAAGGTACTGATCAAAACCTGGATCAGGTTCTTGCTCCAGAACAGGACCTTGACTAGCCTATTGCGATTAGGAAAGGTACTAGAACCTGCACCAGGCATCCTATATCTAAGTTTGTCTCCTATGCACAACTTTCTCCTACATTTCAGGCATTCACTACTGCTCTGTCAACAAATAAAATTCCAAACAGCATAGATGAAGCACTAGCAGACCCGAAGTGGAAGGCTGCAGTTCAGGAAGAAATGGAGGCTCTAAGGAAGAATAATACATGGGAGATGGTGACTATTCCTGCTGGGAAAAGACCAGTAGGCTGCAAGTAGGTATTCTCCATAAAGTATAATGCAGATGGGAGTGTGGGCAGATATAAGAGCAGGTTAGTGGCCAATCTAGATTTGCAGCTAAGGATAATAGGACTCTTATAGTGTTCAGCTTCGCAACAGGGGCAAACGTCTCTTGGTAATCAATCCTCTGAGTTTGAGTGATCCAGAGGTGGATGTTTAGATGGCACAATAAGCAAAGGCCTCTTCTCCAATTTTCACTCCATTTTTTATTTATTCTGATGTTGTGGGACTTCATCGAAATGGATATCACCAGAATTATGTTTTATTGAATGCATTTAACATAGGACCCACAAGGAATTCTAATGGCGCTTCAGATGTTTTTAATTCAAGTTGCATTAGTTTATAATGCTTTAGGTTAATTCAAGTTTCTAAGTTTTCAGGAATTGTATTAGGATTCTTTACAAAATTTCTTTGTGGTTACAAAAATAGTGTCAAGAGTAGAGATGGAATGGAATGGCTTAACCACTATGGAGACCATGCATATTTACATGCATATTTATATACATAAGTATAACAATTTAGGAAAGAATCAATCACAATAACCACTCTTAATCATATATTCTATCCTAGGAAACAAATAATCAATCTAACCTTAGTTCTATATTCACAATATCTCTAACACTCTCCCTCAAGCTGGAGCGTATATGTTATCTTAGGGGACATTACATCAGAGTTTATTCTCCTTTTCGTCTTCTATGGAACTTAGTTCTTATTCTGATGCTTATTGAGCCGGGGACTCTAGGGATCACAAGTCCACTACTAGTTTTTGGGTTTGTCTTGGCGATTCACTTAGCTCCTAGAAAAACAAAAAAAACTGTTGTTGCTCAATCATCTGCTCAGGCTGAGTATCGTGCTTGGGCCACCATTATTGCTGAGCTCGTTTCATTGTGTTGGCTTCTTGTTGACTTTGGTACTTATTGTGACAACAAAAGTGCTATTCAAATAGCACACAACTCAATTTTTTATAAGAGCAGCAAGCATTTTGAAATTGACTGTCATTTTGTGCGTCATCATTTGCAGCTTGAAACCCTTTCCATTCCTTTTCTTTCATCCACTATCAAGTTGGCTGATTTCTTTGCAAAGACCCGCACATTTCAATGCTTTCATTTTCTACTTGGCAAACTCTTATTGTTCTCACCCATCACATCATGAGTTTGAGCAAGGGTATTAAAGAAATATTAGCTTATTAGGGTTACAAGTGAAATAATCATTTGCACTCGAATGATGTCTAAATATATAAAGGGTCATCTTTTGCATTCCAAAGGTTTCAATTGTGATTCTCTAAGGAAGAAAGTTCAATTGTGATTTGATCACAATTAAGAAAATCTCTGAAGAAAGCTAGGATTTCTGATTTTGAGAAGAGAACAAGAATGAAGTTCTTAGAACCCCCGCTGTTATACCATGTCAAGAATAAAGATTGAATGGAAAGGCTTAACCACCGTAGGGTATCATCGAGTCTATCTATATACATTTCCTTTAAAATTTTAGGGAACATTCAATCACAATCAATCACATTTCCTATTGTAGGAAAGAATCAATCTACGCCTATTTCTATATTTACAATATCTCTAACAATTATGATAAATTAAGATAAAATCAAGTCAAAGCTCCGTCTCTATCTCTCTATTCCCCTTGTTTTTTGAAAAAAGAATAATTTTCTTACATGAACCACAACCCCATATGTGATAACGAAAGTGAATTTTTTTTTTCTTGGTGGGGGGAAGAGATAATTAACGCTTGTAGGGGGTGGGAAGAGATATAATTAATGCTTTCTTGCCTCACTTTACCATGTGTTTATTCATGCCAATACAAATCTCTCAAAAAGTGAACAAGAAGTATAATCGAATGGACCATAAATAGTGAATTTGGCATGATTAATCAATCCAAAGGTTGGCTAAAATTACAAAAGAACAAATGGTAGCACTATTAGGGGATACACTAGCGTACCCAATACCAAGAGTGATGGTTCCAACCATCTTCCTAGTACGTGCAAAATATGTACAATTTTAGATTATACACAATTCCTAATGTGGGGTGAAGGGAAACCAAAATATGGGAAGAAATAGTAAAGACTTGGCTTGATGTAGTTTAACGGAAGAAATGACCCTTAACCAATTGGATTTTGGGGGGGGGGGGGGGGGGGAATCCACATAGCAACCTTATTTCCTTGGTAAAAAGGCTAAGTTAGGTTGAGTTTATGCCTCCAAAAAAAAAAATACTATATATAGATATGGTACCATGGTATACATATAAAGTAAACAAGAACATGTTAGTTTGGTGTAACTGGTGTTTGAAAAACTCACCTTTTTCTGCATAAGCATTCCAAGTTCCTCCTTGAGCTTCACATAACACTCTGCCAAACTTGGATCCATGAAGAAATCAATATATCCTTCCAACATTTTCAAATGCCCAGCCTAAAGGATATCCAAATTTGAAATTATAGAATCCCATTTTTCAAATTATCTAAAATAAATCTTAAAAATATTTTCCAATAAAGAAAATTACCTGAATCCCACCACTGAGAGTACCACCAAAAAGGATTAGAATAGAGTCAGAAACACCAGTTGAATCACGTATGAAAACAGTATTGACCTTTACTTTTTCACCAAAGACTAGCCATGGGTAGGGAATTGTTTGGTATCGTGCATTTACTGAATTCTGAAGCAGATTAAAAAGCCCAATGAGATAAATGTATGAAAAAACAGAGTCTAGAATATCCTTTAGACAAGCACAGGTAAAGTCCATATGGATTCTCTTTCCTTGGCCAAAATATTATTGTTGGATAGTTAGGAAAATCAAGCCCAGGAATTGGTTCCTAATTTCTAGGAAATTAGTTGCTGATTTCTAGAGATTTGATTCTGATTTTATTGTATTAAATAAGGAGATATCAGAAATCTCCATAGTTATCCCTTAAATTTAGGGGTTGATTGTAGCTAGAAATATGGGATTCAATGGTAGGATTGTTCCCATGTTTCTCTACATATTCTAGCTTCTTTCTCATCAGAAAATAAGTAGAATATGAATATTTCTCCTTCTCCAAAACTTTCATGGTATCAGAGCTTCTCTTGATCTGATTATAAAATGGTCAAACTGGCCATGACAGGAGCTAGAAGAACCGCAAGTTCTTCTGACACAACTGCAGAGAGTTCTAATCAAGGGACAGCCATGACAAACAACGGAGTAGACCAGTTTTTCCAAAATTCTTCGTTCCATTTAACCTCTCACAAATTAAATGGAAAAAACTACCTGGAGTGGGCTAAATCCATGAAACTGGCAATCAATGGAAGCGGGAAGCTTGGGTATCTGACTGGCGAAGTGGAATGACCAGCGGAAGGAGATCTAAAGCTAAGTTTATGGAGAGCTGAAAACTCCCTAATCACTGCCTGGCTCATCAGCTCAATGGGGCAAACTATAGGCAAACCCTATTTCTTTCTACCTACTGCAAAAGATGTATAGGAGGCCGTTCGAGAAACCTATTCAGATTTAGACTACTCATCTCAGATTTTTGATTTGAAAACCAAACTTTGGCGATCCAAACAAGGTGAAAAAGAAGTTACTGTTTATTATAATGAAATGGCCTCACTGTGGCAAGAATTATATCAGTGCTATAATGATGAATGGGAGTGTCCTGCTGATAGTGTGAAGGTAAGAAAAAAGGTGGAGAATGATCATGCGCATCTATTCTTGGCGGGCCTCAATTGTTGTCTAGATGAGGCCAGGGCTCAGATTCTTGGAAAAAAAACCTCTGCCACCACTCCATGAAGCATTCTCTAAGATTAAAAGAGAAGAAACCAGAAGAAAATTGATGCTAAGCAATCGGGAACCAAAACCTGCAACAGAAACTAAGAATTCAGCCCTTGTTTCAAGGAGTATTGAACCTGAAGGGGCAGAAGAAAGAAGCCTTGGTACGATCAATGCAACAAACCTGGACATATAAAAGAAACATGCTGGAAGATCCATGGAAAGCCATCAAATTGGAGGAGGAAACCAGGGAATAACAGCTATGCATTTTAAGCCACTCGTGAAGAAAAGCAGGGACGGCAAGTCAATTCAGAAGCGTCTCCATTCACAAAGGAACAACTAGAGCATTTGCACAAATATTTTCAATTTCCACAACCCACGGTAAATCCTTCTCAGTCCCTGACCCAAAAAGGTACATTTGTTATTGCTCTCCTTAGTGTCAATCCTAGTCAAACCAACTCTTGGATCATAGATTCTGGAGCAACTGATCATATGACAAGTGCTCCAACCTTTTCTCAACTTACAGCCCATGTGCAGTGAGAAAAAAAAAAAATCAAGGCTGCAGATGGTTCTCTCTCAGCAATAGCTTGGATGGGATCCCTTGTTATATCTCCTTCCTTAACTTTGCATAATGTCCTTCATGTACCAAAAATGTCTTGTAATCTTTTGTCAATCAGTAAATTAACTAATGATCTCAAGTGTCAAGCTAATTTCTATTCCTCTCGGTGTAAGTTTCAGGAACTAGTCTCGGGGAGGACGATTTGCAGTGCTAGAGAAAGAGGAGGTCTCTGTTTCTTTGAAGATGGAACTGAGTCAAGTAAACAAATTCTAGTGACAATAATGTTATGCTATGGCCTTACAGATTAGGACATCCAAGTTTTCATTATTTAAAGCACTTGTTTCCAAATTTGTTTAGACATAAAAGTCCATCTCCATTTCAATGTGAGATCTGTGAATTAGCTAATCACCATCGTTCAAGTTTCCCTCCAAAACCATACCAAGTAACAAAACCCCTTACACTTATCCACAGCGATGCGTGGGAACCATCTAGAGTTTCAACAATTTCGGGAAAAAAATGGCTTGTTAGTTTTATTGATGATCACACAAGAGTAAGTTCGTTATATTTGCTAAAAGAAAAATCCGAAGTAGAAGAGGTTTTCAAAAATTTTTATACCATGGTGGAAACTCAATTTCAAGAAAAAAATAAAAATTTTTAGAAGCGACAATGGCAAAGAATAGTTTAACAAATTTTTAGGGAAATATTTTCTGGAAGAAAGGTATAATCCATCAAAGTTCCTGCAATGATACACCTTAACAAAATAGGGTGGCTGAACGGGAAAACAAACACCTTTTAGAAGTTGCTAGAGCATTTTCACTTACAAATAAGATTCCTAAGTATCTTTGGGGTGAAGTCATTCTTACAGCCACGTATCTTATAAATCGAATGCCTACAAAAATTTTAAACTTCTAGACACCTCTTAGTGTTTTTCAAAAAAAAATTTCCGTATCCAAATTGGCTTCTAACTTACCACTAAAGGTATTTGGATGCCTTTCTTTTGTTCATATTCATGCTCACAACTGCAGCAAACTAGATCCAGGGGCGAGGAAGTGTATCTTTGTAGGTTATGCTCCAAATCAGAGAGGATACAAATGCTATGATCCTATTTCAAAAAAATTGTTTGTCACCGTGGATGCAATCTTTTTTGACGCCAAACCTTTCTTTGAAACTCATCTTCAAGGGGAGAACCTAGTTGAAGATTTGAATTATGTTTTACAACTAACAATGAAGGATGAACCAAATTTTTTCATCAACACAGAATCGAGTGTTTTAACTAATGACGACCCAAGTCTGAATTCTATAGAGCCAGCCAACAAACTTTGACAGAATCAGTAATAGAACAATAATGGGTACCAAAGAACTTCTTGTTTACTCAAGAAAGAAACAAATTCTAAGAAATGAGACCGATGCTCCTCAGCAATGCCAAGAATATGAACCTGAGACTAATCAAAGCTTCAATGAATCCCCAGGTAACTCCCAGTCTGAATCTGTCCAAGATAATGCTTCCAATTTTGAGTCTAGTTTCCTTGATCTTCACACTCCTATTACTAAACGAAAGGGTGTCAGAACTTGTATCAAACACCCCATGTCAAATTTTGTTTCCTATACATATCTCCCACCCTCCTTCTTTGCATTCACTTTACAATTGTCTTGTATGGCAATTCCAAAGAATATACAAGATGCTCTACAAGTTCTTGAATCGAAGGAGGCTATTCTTGAAGAGATGAGGGCCCTTGAGAAAAATAAAGAGAGGGAGACAATGGATCTACCAAGAGAGAAGAAAACAGTTGGGTGCAAATGGGTATTCACAATCAAATACAAGTTAGATGGATCAATTGAAAGATATAAGGCATGCTTGGTGGCCAAAGGTTTCACTCAAACATACGGTATTGACTCCCGTGAAACCTTTGCACCAGTGGCAAAGTTAAACACAGTAAGAGTACTCCTGTCAATTGCAGCCAACCTTGACTGGCCTCTACAACACCTTGACGTAAAGAATAAATTCCTTAATCGAGACTTAGAGGAAGAAGTTTACATGGATCCACCACTAGGATTTGACAAGAAGTTTGGATCGAAAGTCTGCAAATTAAAAAAATCCCTATACAGTTTGAAGCAATCACCAAGAGCCTAGTTCAAGAAGTTCACTCAATTCGTAGAAGGTCAAGGATACGTTCAGGGACAAACTAATCATACCATGTTCACAAAGTATTCCAATGAGAAGATAGCCATTCTCATAGTACATGTGGACGATATTATTTTGACTGGGGATGACATGACTGAAACAAAGAGGTTAAAAAGGAGTCTTGCATCTGAGTTTGAGATTAAAGACTTGGAATCACTAAGATATTTCCTTAGAATGGAGTAGCTCGATCAAAGAAAGGGATTGCAGTATCACAAAGGAAATATGTTATTGATCTACTCAATGAAACGGGAATGAGTTGTTTTCGTCCCATAGAAACTCCAGTAGATCCAAATCAAAGGCTTGGAGAGAAGAAAGGTGATCCAGTGGATAGACACAGTACCAAAAGTTAGTTGGTAAGCTTATTTACTTGTCACATACACGACCTGATATTACGTTTGCAGTGAGTCCTATGAATCAATTTATGCATTCTCCTCATGAAGAACACCTTGAAGCTGTGTATCGAATTCTAAGGTATTTGAAGAGCTCACTAGGAAAAGGTCTTTTTTTCAAGAAGATTGAACAACGAGGCATTGAGGCATATACAGATCCAGATTGGGCAGGCTCAAGTCACTAATAGGAAATCAACATCAGGTTATTGTACCTTTATAAGGGGAAAACTAGTGACATGGGGAAGCAAGAAACAAAGTGTAGTTGTAGAAGTAGTGCAGAAGCAGAATACCGATTAATGGCCTATGAGGTGTGTGAGATGAAGTGACTGAAACAAGTTTTGGAAGAACTAAAGGGACCTATGACCGTGCCTATGAAGTTGTACTGCGACAACAAAGCAAGCTATTAGCATTGCACACAATCCAGTTCAACAAGACAGGACAAAACATGTTGAAATTGACAGGCACTTTATAAAGGAAAAGCTTGAAGCGAGAGTTATTTGTATGCCATTTGTTCCAACATCACAACAAATAGTTGATATTCTCACAAAAAGATTATTCAGACCTAACTACGACTTTCTCGTCAGCAAGTTGGGCATGATGGATATCTATGCACCAACTTAAGGGGGAGTGACGAATAGTTAGGAAAATCAAGCCCAAGAATTAGTTCCTAATTTCTAGGAAATTAGTTGTTGATTTCTAGAGATTTGATTCTGATTTTATTGAATTAAATAAGGAGATATCACAAATCTCCATAGTTAGTTTCATTCCATAGTTATCCATTAAATTAAGGGATTGATTGTTGCTAGAAATATGGGATTCCATGGTAGGATTTTTACCATGTTTCTCTATATATTCTAGCTTCTTTTTCATCAGAAAATAAGTAGCATGTGGATATTTCTTTTTCTCCAAAAATTTCAATTATTATCAGAATAACAGATAACTTTTGAGAATGATTTGGAAGTATCTCCATCCAATGAATGCTCACAAAAAGAATAAACAGATTTGAGAAAGATAAAGTAAACATTTTCATATGATGGGGCAGATTTATACACACTCAATCAAATGAGCACACAATCAAACATTTTATGCAAATGGGCATACAAGATAAGAATTTGAATGTGTGTGTTATGAGTGTCTGTTTATCATACACACATATATAGCAAAGATGAACCTAAGTCCATATAGCACAAAATCAATCCAGAGAACACAATAACATCAACTTGATGCTGAATTAGATCCACCGGCTTCCGACAACTGCAACATTGTCCTTATGATAACGGCAACATTGTATCCTAACATATCCATCTCACTGGTTTTAGTTCCAATAAGTTTTTTAGCAACAAGCATATAATTTCATTCATTCATCCCTAGAAGTATACGTTTTAATCTCGTTAATGAAAACATGAAGTTTCCAATCCATGGAAGCCTACAATTTTGTACTTTCCCCAATGTAAGTTCTTTTGGTTTGAGAAAAAATATGTTTAATTGTATTTAATCCTTTATTTATTTTGAATTTGAATTATATTTCTTGAATTTTTTGAATGGTCATAAGAATTTTTTGAGAACTTCAGTTATTATTAATATTTTAGGTCAGAGTTGAATGTGTATAGTTCCACAAGGAGCATGAATAGACAAAGGACGTGTACAATATGATACCTCTAAACATGAAAATGTTTAAAAAAACAAAATCAAGCTACAACACTAACCAAAAAAAAAAAATCAAGCCACAACATGGCAAGGATACATGACACAACATATAAATATATGTTTCTAATATGCACACATGATAATAAAAAATACATACACATTTTTTATTGCAAATAAATAAAAATAATAATTATATGGATATTCCTCACTTCTATTTTATAAAAATCCATTGCTAAACAAATTGGGACTCTTGGCTCTAGAATTCTTGAACTTGAAAACTTTCAGTTTTTTTTTTTTTTTTTTTTTGGGGGGGGGGGTTTATCAAGGGATTCCAAGTTTTTCTTCAAACTTCCAATGTATGTCCTGTGTTTAAATAATACAATTGTGTGTTCCCCAAGTGTTTAAAGCATGTCCATTTAAAGACAATATTAAAAAGATAAAACACAATTAGACAAATATCCGACGCATGTGCGTGAGTGTCCAACAGTCACAACACCTTAGAAGTATTTCTGCTTCTTAGCTGATGAAAGTTGCAAGTGGGACCAGTGAAGCTTTGGCTTCATTGCAAGACAGTTCCAGCTGCTGACAATGCAATATACAGTAGAAAATCACCGCAGCATGTACTATTGCCTATTCAAAAAGCATACTGTTTATGCTGCAGTAGCAATGATGAAATGAACTAATACAACCTCAACCACTGCAACACAACCATCATCTCCATCCGCGATGGCTTTGTTGCACAAATTTGTGCATAATATACTTTTATAAGCATATATTTGGAGCAAGAAACCATAGATATGAAAAGTAGTCTTAGACTTCCATTTAGCACCTCAGATTGGTGGTCTACATTGCATTGCATGCAATCACTAGAAGTTGCAAATTTCTATATTCTGATACAACACTTACCCCATAGATCAAGACCTGGCCATCATCCATTGTTTTGAAAGACATGGATGTCTCCCTGTGCTGCACACACACAGAAAAGTAGCCCATGTTATCTGAAGAGATATATCAGATATTAACTACAAGTGCAACTGAAAGTAGAGTTATCCCACCACTACAGATGCTATTCCAGGGAAAAGCCCAGAACATATAACTGCACGAACCAATGACTGATTATGACTTAATCTATTGTTAGTGCCAGCATCAGCATCCAGCAATCCGGCATCTCTCAAAATGAAGTTAAATTGCTTCCGAAGAGAATGGATGGCTTGTAGTGTTTGGGCAGAAAGGAAATTCCTCCAGCAATACTCATATGCAGATCCTTCTCTTTCTGCATCTTTCCATCCTTCATATGCACGGACAAGTGCCATATGATCACTATAGTCCTTTGCTGAAAATCTGGACTTTGCGGTCCCTGCCAACTGAACCAAAAAAGAGAATCCTAGCGAATGATATTTCTTCAGAGTAAACAGGAACAAATAAAGCAAGAACTTTTTACCAACATCAAGCAAGAATTCATGCTCTATTTAACAGAAAGGACGGGTTATAAGGACAAGTGGTAGGCTTCAAGGTACCATAATACAATGAAAATTGTTATAACTTATGAGGACAATTGGTAAGCTTCAAGTTACCACAATACAATGAAAATTGCAGAAATTGTACAACACATATTGTTCATGGGGGCCATGAGACTGATCCTAAAGACTTTTCTTAAATCAATAATGGGATCGATCCATTTGCATATAGTTATTGCAGTTTCCTTTGGTGGGAAGGGGTGGGGGGAAGAAAAAAGAAAAACAGGTGAATTTATAGATTGAGCTTGTTTTTAAAGCCTTAATTTAATCCCAAAACCTGGTTATGAGAGAATTCCCTCAGCAACCCTATGTGGAATAAATTCTTATCTCTCGGAATATCTGAAGATGTAGCATAATTGGTAAAAAAGCTATATACAATGAATAATTACAGCCCTATTTATATAAGAGTACCTGTAGCTTAAAGGTCTAAATAGCTGAATAGTCTTAGTAATTAAATCAATACTAAATATCTAAGTTGAAAGCCCCATCACCTCCTCTATGCTACCAGAATTAAATAAGAAGAATAATGACCGACTACTGTAGCATTAACAGCAGCTACAGCAGAACAGCAGAACATTATCCTAGAAGAATACATAAGGTTTATCTTCACCCCCCTCAAGCTGAGAGTAGATATTGATCATTCCAAGCTTGCCTACCAAATTTTCGAAGCCTGGTCTGTGAAGGCTCTTGGTTAAAACATCAGCTGTTTGTTCTTTAGTAGGAATGTAATTCAAACTCACACTTCCATCTTCTATCTTCTCCTTGATGAAGTGTCGGTTAACCTCAACGTGCTTAGTGCGATCATGATGAACTGGATTATGTGCTATACTTACTGCTGCTTGATTGTCACAGTATATCTTCATAGGACTGTAGTTAGGCATCCTTAGTTCTTTTAATAATCGCTTAAGCCAGATTCCTTCACAAATTCCATGAGCTAATGCTCTGAACTCAGCTTCAGCACTACTCCTTGCAACCACAGACTGTTTTTTACTTCTCCAAGTTACTAGATTACCCCATACATAGGTACAATAACCTGAGGTAGATCTCCTATCTACAGCAGAACCTGCCCAATCTGCATCAGTGTAGATCTCCACCATTCGGTGATCTCCTCTTTTGAAGAACAACCCCTTTCCTGGTGTATTTTTGAGGTACCTGAGTATTCTAATTACAGCCTCAAGATGTTGTTTCTTTGGAGAGTGCATGAACTGACTCACCACACTTACAGAGAAAGCAATGTCAGGTCGAGTGTGGGATAAGCAGATTAGCTTCCCTACCAATTTTTGATATCCTTCTTTGTTGACTTCTTCACCTCCTTCCAATCCCAACTTTTTATTGGGATCCATAGGGGTCTCGGAGGGCTTGCAACCCAACATCCCCACTTCTTGCAGTAAGTCAAGCACATACTTCCTCTGATTTATTGTAATTCCTGAGCTGCTGCGAGCCACTTCCATACCAAGGAAGTACCTTAAAGTGCCCAAGTCCTTCAAGTCAAATTTCTTAGCCAAGTACCTCTTTAAGGATGCTAATTCCTCAATATCATCTCCAGTGACAATAATATCATCTACATACACAATTAGAATAGTCACCTTACCCTCCGGAGAGTGTTTGTAGAACAAGGTGTGATCAGTTTGGGCTTGACTGAACTTCTTTCCTTTCACAGCTTGAGTAAACTTGTCAAACCATTCCCTTGGTGACTGCTTCAGACCATAGAGAGATTTTTTTAGTTGCAGACCTTGTTATTCCCTTCTTCAAATCCAGGAGGTGCATCCATATAAACCTCTTCATGTAGATCTCCATTCAGAAAGGCATTCTTCACATCTAGTTGTTGTAAAGACCACCCAAGATTGGCTGCCAAAGATAGTAAGACCCTTATGTATTTAGTTTTGCCACCGGTGCAAAGGTCTCTTGATAATCAATTCCGTATGTTTGTGTAAATCCTTTAGCAACCAGCCTGCCTTTGTACCTGTTAATGCTGCCATCAGCATTGTATTTTATAGTAAATACCCATTTGCAACCAACTGTCCTTTTCCCTGCAGGTAGCTTCACCATTTCCCAAGTTTTGTTCCTTCTAAGTGCATCAATCTCTTCTTGCACAGCAGCTTTCCAGTGAGGATCTGCTAGTGCTTCTTCTATATTTTTAGGAATGGAAGTTTGTGAGAGGGCAGCTGTAAAAGCATAAAACTTAGGGGATAGCCTTGCATAGGACACAAACTTGGAGATTGGGTGCTGTGTGCAAGACCTGGTGCCTTTCCTTAAAGCAATAGGCCAATGTAGATCCAGATTTGGTTCTACAGCAGCCTGTGGATTCTGGTCAATTAAATACTGATCTGAATCTGCTGTAGGCTACAGGTTCTGAGTAATCAGGTTCTGGTGGAAATCAGAATCTGCTGCTCTGTCTCGCAGATTCTGATTCTGGATATCAGAAATTTCTGTTCTGCCTTGCAGGTTCTGGTTCTAGGGATCAGAATTTTCTGCTCTGTTCTGGGAACTGGAATTCAAGTCAGATTGGCATTGTTGTTGTTGCTGTGTTCTCCTTGTATAGACCAGCAATTGACCCTCAGGCTGAGAGTCTGTGATGTCAATTCCTTGCCTTAGCAGAGGAGTACCTCTCCTAGTATCAACATATGAGATAGTGTTAGGTTCTATAGGTAGGGAAGAGGATTGGTAGGGCAGTACTGCAGGTAGTGTGTTATGGTCTGTGGACTGATTTGTATCCCCTGGCTGATCCCAAGATTTTTCTTCACTCAAGCTCTCTGTTGGAAGAGAAGGATTGGGAAAACAAGATTGAGACTCAATAAAAGAGACATCCATAGACACAAACACTCGACGGAGGTTAGGAGAGTAGCATTTGTAGCCACGTTGGGTTGGAGAGTACCCAATGAAAATACACTTAATGGCCTTGGGATCAAGTTTGGACAAATTTGGGGAATAATTGTGGACAAACACAGTGCACCCAAAAATTTTAAGGGGTAGAGAGGTCATGGTTCTAAATGTTGGGTAGAGAATAAGGAGGTTGGTTAAAGGGACAGAGAAGTTTAAGGGTTTTGAGGGCATTCAGTTCATCAAATAGGAGGCTGTTAGGATAGCCTCACCCCACAGATATTTTGGGACATTCTTGGTGAACATTAAAGCTCTAGCAACCTCAACAAGATGTTGATTTTTTCTCTCAGCTACCCCATTTTGTTGTGGTGTATTTGTACAAGAGCTTTGGTGTAGTATCCCATTTTTTGAGAGGTATTCATTGAGAGGAGAATTGAAGTACTCTTTCCCATTATCAGTTCTTAGAGTTTTAATGGGAACATGGAATTGAGTTAAAATCATAGAATGGAAAGATTGGAAAGCTTTTGTAGCTTCAGATTTTTCCTTCAATAGGTATACCCAACACACCCTTGTATGGTCATCAATAAAGGTTATAAACCACCTAGTACCAGATATATTTGTTACCCGAGAGGGTCCCCAAATGTCACTGTGTATTAAAGAAAAAGGTTGGGATTTTTGGTAAGGTTTGATGGGAAAGGATGCACGATGATGTTTAGCAAGCAAGCAAAATTCACAATGAAAGAAACTAGGATTTTTATTAAGAAATAAATCTGGAAACAGTCTCTTCAAATAGGAGAAATTTGGATGGCCTAACCTATAGTGCCATAACATAATTTCATCATGATTGAAACTAGAGGAAGATACATTTTCTGCCAATGCACTAAATTTTGCTGGTTCTTTGTCAGTCTCGAGATAGTAGAGCCCATCTTTCACCTTAACATTGCCAATCATCATCCTTGAATTCAGTCCCTGAAATTCACAGCCAGTAGGACTGAATTTAGCACAACATTTTAGCTCATCAGTGAGTTTTCTGATGGAAATCAGATTACAAGTAAGATTTGGAACATAAAGAACAGAGTGGAGAGAGATTTTGTTTGAGAGATGGACAGATCCTTTACCAACCACCCTAGAGTAAGAGCCATCAGCTACTTTTACTCTAGTTTTTTCTGAGCAAGGGCTGCATGCATAGAACAAGGCCATGTTACCTGTCATGTGGTCAGAAGCACCTGAATCCAGCATCCAAGAATCAGCACTCTTGGTATGCAGTGCAATGCTGGAAGTCAGTGCAGAGATGTTTGAGTTGCTGGATGCAGTTTGGCTCAACAGCTTCTGCAGCTGCTCCAGTTGTGGTTTAGTAAGGACAAAACCTTGCTGTTCTGGGGCAGTTTTTGCTGGATGCAGTAAAAAACTTTGCTGTTCTGGAGCAGTTTTCTCCTCTACTTGAACCTGGAAGCTCTTGCCTTTACTTTGGCCCCGAGGTTTCCAATCAGCAGGCTTCCCGTGGAGGTCCCAGCAGACCTCTCTGGTGTGTCTTGGTTTGCTGCAGTGACTACACCAGGGCCTGCTTCCCTTTTCCCCTTTTTGATAGCTTCTTTGGTCACGAACATTTTTCACTAATAGGGCAGCGGTGTCAATGGGTCTGTCACTGCCTACTGCAGCTTCCTTACTCCCACCAACTCCAAGCATGACTCTCCTTCTACTAGCCTCTCTTCTGACTTCTGCAAATGCTTCATCCAAGGAAGGTAGAGGCTTGTGGCCAAGAATCCTTCCTCTAACCTCATCCAACTCTCTGTTTAATCCAGCCAATAATTCATATAACCTCTCCTTCTCTAGATGTCTTTTGAACTTCACTTTATCTTCTAATCCTTCCCAGTCGGCTTCATAATGTAAGTCGAGTTCTTGCCAAAGAATCTGCAGCTCATTGTAGTATGCAGTCACCTCCAAACTTCCTTGCTTTATCTCCTTCAAACGATTATTTATTTCGAACACTTGAAAGGCATTTGTCAGATCTGAGTAGTTGGTATTCACAGCACTCCAGATTGCTTGTGCTGTGTCCAGGAAGAGGTAGGTTCGGCTGACTTGAGGCTCCATGGAATTAATTAACCAGACCATGATAATTGAGTTATTGATTTCCCAATTTTCATAGGCTGGGTCCTCAGCTTTGGACTGCTTAATATCTCCATTAAGATAGCCCATCTTCCCTCTACCGCGGATGACTAACAGGACAGATCTAGACCATTGAATGAAATTCCTTCCATTCAGTTTATGGTTGGTGATCTGTAAGGCTGTGGCCTCTCCGAGAGCTTGAGAGGTCATTGAGACTTGGGACTGATTAGATGAAGGAGTTTCAGAATTTTTCTCTGAACTTATCTAGACAATCAGCTGATGGAACAAGAACTAAGGAGGACAACCTTAGCAAAGGAATTGACGTGGCTAGGGAGGACAGCCCTTAGCCCAAACACAGGTATAACTAAGGAGGACAAGCCTTAGTCTAGGAAGAAGAATCGAAATGCTCTGATACCATGTAGCATAATTGGTAAAAAAGCTATATACAATGAATAATTACAGCCCTATTTATATAAGAGTACCTGTAGCTTAAAGGTCTAAATAGCTGAACAGTCTTAGTAATTAAATCAATACTAAATATCTAAGTTGAAAGCCCCATCACCTCCTCTATGCTACCAGAATTAAATAAGAAGAATAATGACCGACTGCTGTAGCATTAACAGCAGCTACAGCAGAACAGCAAAACATTATCCTAGAAGAATACATAAGGTTTATCTTCAGAAGAGCCTCAATGTAAAGATTATATCATAATTTAAATGGCATTATAAGCACCATAAGTACAATAAGTTATTTTGAAGACATCCTACTGACAGAAATTGACAAGATGACCAAGAAATAGGTTGCAATAGGATTTTAATATTTTTTGCATTACCATTGTTTCCTAATTGGAGTGTTTCTAATCTAGCTTACACCTCTACATATAGAGGCAGAGACAATCCAAGGAATCTTTAGAAACTCTCTGCAAACCCTTGCTTTCTATCTCACTTTTCTCTCTTTTTTTCTCTTTCTCCCACTTTTCCCTTTTTCTATTTGTCATATTTGTTCACTATTCTCCTTCTCTTATCTCTATTTTGGAACTACAAAGAGTTACAGGAATTTTTTGATAGTGGTGGAGTCGGTTAAATAGGCCGCTGACCCAAAACGGATTGGCATGTAAAAGTGTTCAATTGGGTTGAACCCATTTGTAGCAGGTCAATGTTCGACGGGTTGAATACGGGTCATATAAGCCCATAAACACAAATTTGACTGGCTTATAACCATTTGCAAATTGAGAAACAAAAAACCTTTTTTCATTTCTGATCACCAAAATAAATAATTAAACTAGTAGGAAAATATTATAAATACGTATATTAAATCATTTGGGATAAGTCATGATTTTTCTTTCTTACGAAATAATTTATAGCAATGTATATTAAATGGTTCTGGCATAAATCATGATTTTTCTTTATGAGAGCATATGTTATAAAATTTGGAATGAAAGTGCTACTCTACCAAAAGATTCTATTAAAAAAAAAATACTATTAAACATGATGGGACTATGGTATTTATATAAATAAAAAGCATTTTAATAAATTTTTTTTAAAGTGATGGATCGAAAGCTAATCCACATCATTTGATGAAATGATATTGAGCAAGAAAAGACTTGAACAAGGTTTTCCATTCATTGACCATTGCCCTGCGAAAGCAAAAGCACTCATTTGCTGCCAACACTTAAAAAACTACTGAAATAGAATAAAATAAAATTTAAAAAAAAAAGCCACATTAAACCCAAAATCCATATCCCTCTTGTGTTTATTGTCACCATATCCAAAAATAAAAGGAGGGAGGTCAATTGCAGAAAGCATCAAAAACTTTACATTGATTACTTGTGGACTGTCAAGATCTAATGTTTACCAGCTCTGTAAAAATGATGCAATGCGACTTTAAGAAGGGATGCAGCTCCCCATGGATGATGTCAAGATTCAATGGTTACCAGTTCTCCAAAAAAATATTCATCATCCAATTCGCAAGTTTAAGATCTAGATTTAGGTATTGGAACAAGAGATAGTAATTAGGTGTTTACAAGGTTTATGATGTCAACCCCGTCTAAACCCAATTGTTAACAAGTTATTTTGTACACACTCAATTGTGACCACATAATTTTTTAATGGGACCCAAAACCATTTAATCTGGGTTTATTTGGGCGCGTTCATGGGTTTGGACTATAATTGCCACATCTACATGGAGTTTTCTGTTTACGGCTTGAAGAAACATGCATAATATGCATTTCTCTTTGTACTTTTGGCTCAGGAACGCATTTCCTTTCTCAACATATTTTTTTGTTGATTGTTTAAGGCTTTGTATAACCACATGGGAGGTACACAAGAATTTGAGATAATCTATAGATTGTGTGCAAAGCATCGTGCCTCCTGTTTTGGCGCGATCTCATATATACTTATCAATCTATTTTACATGGATTAAGGTATAGGCATTTGGCGCAGGTAAGTGTCAAAATGTCAAACTAATCTAATTATCATATTCATGAATATAAATTGACCAATTTTTGTATTTTAAACATATTTCTTTTATTTTATAGGATAAATGACATGTATAAGGTTTCATAAAGCATTTCAATCACAATTTGGGGGTTCAATGCACAATTATGTGCAAAACGCAAGCTAATAAACATAGCTACTGGGTACTGTTCAACCATAAATGTTGGACACGTCTCATTACCCAACTGTTGAAGGTTCAAGAAAGGTACCTCATGCATTTAGAAGAGTTCGTGTAACATATCTTGTTAAAATCAACTCAACAAAGCCTTAATCTCAGACTAGTTGGGGTCAGCATATAACATAGTCCGTTACCAAACCAAACCAAACCAAACCAAGTCAAGCCTTTTCCCACTAGGTGGGGTCGGCTACATGGATTTGTCGACGCCAATTAGATCTGTTTAGGACTATATCCTCCGATAGATCTAGATAGGCAAGATCATATTTAATAGTCTCTTCTCAACTTCTCTTGGGTCTTCCTCTACCTCTCCTACTCCTAGCAATTTCCATACTTTCACACCTTCTAACAGGTGCCTCCGCTGGACGCCTTCTAACATGGCCAAACCATCTTAATCGATTTTCTCTCATTTTATCTTCAATCGGTGCTATTCCTACTTTACCCCTAATCTCCTCGTTCCCAATCCTATCTTTTCTTATAATCCCACACATCCATCTTAACACCCTCATCTCCGCAACTACCATCTTCTGACCATGATTATGCTTTACTGTCCAACACTCTAATCCATATAGCAGCGCTGGTCTAACCGCCATCTCATAATACTTCCCTTTCACCTTGAGAGGGACTTTTCAGTCGCACAAGACTCCCGAAACACTCCTCCATTTGGTCCACCCGGCTTGAATCCTGTGACTTACATCAGTATCAATCCCCCCATCTTGTTGCACCATAGATTCAAGGTACCTAAATTTATCTTTGTCTACAATTTTTTGTGTGCCTAAACTTACTTCTATACTACCCGTTATCCTACTTTGACTAAACTTACATTCTATATATTCCGTCTTGCATCGGCTTAGCCAGTCCGTTACCAAACACGGGGAAAAAAAATAAAAATAAAAAAATAAAGACACACATACAAGGGAAAGATATAGAACTACCATGTTGTTACTTCAAACAAGAGCAAGATATAGAACTTACCATGTTGTTTCTTCAAATACAAAAGTAATGAGAAAAAAATAAAATAAAATTCACAAGGGAGAAACAATTGCAATGTTGCAGAGAATGGGGGTTCCAACCAGCTTTTCTAAAAAGAAACCACAGATTGTACAGGAATGATCTTTTTATTGAAGCCTGTTTTGGTGCGCTAAGGTTAAAAAGGTAAAAATAAAGACGTGACCCTAAAAAGACCGTGCAAGCTATTAAAAAGTAGTAGTGCTCATTGAAGGTGGAAACTTTTTGGGAAAGGCTAAGTTGAGATGAGTAATGTATTATCCCTATGGACACAAGAATGAGAGAATAAAAAAACAAAAACAGAATTTGACAGTAGAAGATAGAACTTTCCAAACAGAGATAAGAGATTATACAACAACAAAGGAAATAGGAAAAAATGAAAACATTCTTTTGTTTCCCATGCAACTCTTGACAGTAAGGGTGTGCTAGTCTAGGGCAAAAAAAAAAAAGTCAAAGACTGTCCTCATAGGACATATTCAACCTAATCTGATACTCTCCTCTGATTATCAAATCTCAACCATTGCAAGTATAGTAAACCCTAAGTTCATCCAAATGGAGACAACTAACACTTTTTTTGGGGAATACGATTTCCTCAATTCTCACAGAGAATCCTAGTTCCTTCCCAGGAAATGGATTATCATTTCTCACTAAGTTGTTAAACAAAGGTCATCCAAACACTGCATATTAGGAAGTCTGGATAGCAGAACAATGCAAAAAATAATATGCACAAAATTAGCTGGCTTGGGTAAATGCATGGAAATATATTAGAACATGCCAGCTCTAATGATGCTAACAAGTTGATTAAAACATTCAGCAAAAATGAAGACAACATATCACCCATATGACCTTGTTTCAAGGATTTATTTTTATGTGTTTATTGATCTCATTATTTTATGACTTCTGATGAAATGCCTTGCAGCATTGAAATCTTTTTAGGCATTTCATCTCATTACACAATAAATAGAAAAAAAGATGCTAGCATTCAAATTCACCGTCTTGAAGATACCTAAAATGAAACATTGCGAAGGCAAAGGACAATGCACATCAACACTGCAAAAGATAATAATAACATGTTGGTTTTCATACTTACATCCTTTTTATCTTGAGGCAAAAGAAAAGGATCCCTCACACTAAGTCCAGCCACAATTGTCAAAATGGGATCAAAGCAACGAAAGATAGCACCCATTATTAACATTTTTCCTAGCTTAGGATCTACTGGCAGCAGTGACAGAAACCTTCCTGATTAAAAGGGAAAAAATAGCTAATTAGTAAATAAATAAATAAAAGCATGAAAATGACACAAGCAATTCATATAACAAAAAATGAAATAATATCATTAACACATCTATAAGAGTAAAAGAAATAGTACACACCAAGATCAGTAAGATTTTCGTTCTCATCTAGTGCTCCAATCATCTTCAAAAAATCAACAGCATTTTGGACCTGTAATTGCAGTTTATGACTTGTTTCATAGAAAGATATATGATAAAACTAAATGACAACGTACTGCATCATAAACACCACATAAATATTAACAAAAACAGTTTTGGACTGCCACCATACACGGCACAAAGCAGCACATGAACCTGCAAAAGCATGCATCTCTCTCTCCATGGTCACCATGTTAATTAATAACAATCATATGCAATAAATGAAATCTATTTTAGAAGAAAATCAGTCATGTCCTTGTTAGAAAGGTGTAATTCATGGAAATTTTCTTAAAAACTGATAGTAGTATTGTGAGAGAAAAAAAAAAAAAAAGTGACTATGAATTACTGCAACTTATGCAAAAGCTATGGGGAATCCTTTGATCATTTTTTTGTTCATTGTTCATGGGCTAAGGAATTGTAAAATTTGTGTTGTTCTTATTTTGTATGTCTTGGATTTTCCAAAGGAAACCAAACTGGTTTTCTAAGAGTAGTGAGGCAACCGGGTCAAGAAAAGGTGGAGAAAAACGTGATGAATTAATCATTATTGTTTAGTTCAATTGATATCGAGTGAAAGGGAAAGATCTTTCCAGCACATTTGAGTTTCATTTGTATTCACTGAAAAGTTCATTTTTGACTACATTGTATTGATGGTTATTGGGAGGGAAGGGTTGGCTCTTCAGCCTTATGGGTTGAATGAGGCCTTTTGTAATTGGGGGGCATTCCATTGATCTCGATGCCATCTTTAATAATATGCTTATTTATTTATCAATATATACGTGTACTATTACAACCAGGCCATGTTTGTCCTTTCCTCCATCCTTAGGCCTTAGATATATATGTGGATAGCAAGAAAAGACCTTAAAAAGACTACAGAGAATTTACATGAGAAAATTACTTACAGCCAATGGTTCTGGTGGCTGCAGAGCAGCTGACAAAAATTCTCCTATACTCCCAACCTGTAAACTTTTTATTTGCAAGCAGAGAGAATTCAGAGGAGTTCGCAGAAGTTCAGGAAGTTGATACTCAGAAAAAGCTGCGTAAACGCATTGGGGATATAGATGGAAACACTCGCCTGGCTGCACACGGCCAGCCCTACCCCTTCTCTGCAACCCATATGTTGGAAAACAAAATAAGATGTGCAAAAACAAGGACAAGTAACTAATGAACAATTTAATTTAGAGAAAATACGGTACAAGTTGTCAACAGAAAAGAGGGGGGGGACAGAAAATAACAAATTGACAAACACCCTACAGACTATTTTAAAGGGCCTGCTTCCAAGCTATCAACCACCAATTATGAGTCTTTAAAGTTAATTCAATATCTCTACGGTGAGACATCCATAATAAGACATGGTTTCTTCATTCTATGCAAAAGCAAATTTCCAACTTCCACATTGCGCTCATGCAAACACCCACCACCCACAAATAAAACATACTTATGCACACATTTCAGATCCCAAAAGGATAGAAAGATTACACTTGACGATCTAAAAATGAATACATGTTATTTTTATGATAAGCAACTTAAATTTTATAAAAATAAGCATCACAGAGATGCAACCCAAGTACAAAGCAAGAAGAATTTCAAAAGATAGCCAGAGCAACTGTACACCTTACACATGCATATAAGCAACAAAATTCAAAAAATTCTGGTTATGGCAAACCCCACCTAAGAGCCGAACATACAATATGGACAAAAGTAGTTTTAAATCTATACAACGGCTCTTTCATTCCTCAAGAAGTCCTGTTGTTCCTCTCTCCAAATGAGCCACATTAGACAAAAAGCAG
Organism: Vitellaria paradoxa; assembly: GCA_019916065.1. Taxonomy (NCBI): domain Eukaryota; kingdom Viridiplantae; phylum Streptophyta; class Magnoliopsida; order Ericales; family Sapotaceae; genus Vitellaria; species Vitellaria paradoxa. The sequence continues at coordinate 25,470,694 of CM034243.1, forward strand.
CCATCCTCCAAACCTTCCACCTATTCCTCCCCACCCTACCCACCTGCCAACACGACAGGGTGTCAAGCACCCTATTTGCCAAAAACCCAAGACATTCCAAATGTCAAATGAGCAAGGGACCAAAGGTCCTGATCTATAACACATTTGAATAAAAGATGATAATTTGATTCTTTGTTCCTCTTACACATACTACATCAATTAACCAACACCAGTCTTCTTCATATTAGATTGTCAATTGTCAAAATTTTCTTTCTACAAGCATATCAAACAAAGAATGAAACTCCTCCAAGTACTCCATTCAACCATAACCAATACCAAAGTCCGTTATCTTCATTTTCCCCCTACTAGTGCCCAAAAGGACTTCACCCTAAGATTCCTTCCACGCATTCAATCCTCATCCACTCACCTTACTTTGACTGAATATTTGACTTGAAGAAACTCCATAAGTATCTCAGCCTCCCAAACTTGTAGTGATCTTCGCAAGGTAATATCCCAATGTACTTGGGAACTACATTATATGAGCATAATATCCCAAGCCTTCCCAGACTTGACTCCCACTACCCTTCTCCAAAACTGATCCAGTTCAAAAGCTACAACAGAGGGTTTACTGAATACAATGGAACAATCTTTACAATTTTAAATTAAAATGCAACGTAATGGCCCTTAAGATTAGGAAAAGGAAAAAAAGAGCAGAAGGTAACTTACTTGCCGGGCAGAAGCTTGGGATATCCATGAAGGTAAGAGACAAGGAGTATTATTTAAAGCATCATAAGTGGTCTCCTTAGCTTTTCCACAATCAACAACAAAAACTATATCATTGATTGTAATACTTGCCTCAGCCATATTTGTAGCAAGTACTATTTTACGCACATTAGGCGGTGGCTTCTCAAATATGAGTCTCTGTGGAATATCATACAAAAAAGGATAATAGAATCACATGTAACCAAAGAAAGTGGATATTAATCTAACAGCATATATATAACACAAATACAACATTGTCAAACACAGAAAGAAAATCAGTCAAACACCTTCCACAAAGGGTAAATAAAAGAACAAAGACAACAAAACAATTGAGATTAATAAATAAATGTGGCAGTGGTCCAAATTTGAATAAAAAAATATAAGTACCAAGGGCTAGAATAAAACAACATAACTACAAAGGGGTAGAATTATCAGGATGAATAGAACTGAAACATTCGGTGTTGGGTGAGTTGTATGATATCAATTGCTTGTACAACTAAACCAATCAAGTCAAGTTCAAAACTGTAAAATGAGTTCGATAAGGTTTCATCTCACAATCCAGATCCTTGAGTTCTCAACAAGAAGGACAAGAACAACACTAATGATAGAATAACATGTGGCCAAGGAAGGTGAGAGTGGCAATAATGATGACAACAACAAAGACAAAATAATAATAAATCCAATGAATGAGAGTTGAACAGAAATGTTCTTACTTGTTCAGATGTTGCCATTGAACCATGGCAAGTAAGCAGCAAAACCCTGTTAGGGTCACCTAAGAGAGGATGAGCTTTAAGTTGATCCCTCAAACAACTAATGTCCTCCCAGCCAGTCATAAATACTAAGACAGCACCTGGCCTTTCCTTCCGGCATATGTGGCACAAAACAGCCTCAATAAGATTAAAACCAATGCAATCAGGTGCCCAATACGACAGTGAATCACGTGTCCTGGCACCGTACTTCTCAAAATTTGATTTATTAAGAGCATCCTGCGGAACAATAACAAGATAGAAGACTAGTCACACATAGTTGTTGTACGAAGCTTCAATTTTAGAGAATGTAAGGTTTATCTATGGCTTATCTTTTTTCTGATAAGTTTACATATAGCTTCTCGTTATAAAGAAAAATAAACAAAATGAAATAGTGGGAAAGTCTATCAAACGTGTTTATCAGGAAACAATGTAACATAAGTAGAATATCAGGAATCCACAAAAGGCAAAATCCAAATAATATAACTAACTTGAGAAAGATGGTTGCCACTGATTGTATAGGAGGAGGTGACGTGCCACCCATTGCCTACATGGCAAGCTTAATTTATTTAGTGGAAGTCAATGACTATGTACAAGAAGGCAAATTGGCTCCCACTTAACAAGCTAGATATAAATTATCAAACAAAGCATGCATTGGCATACAGAACCAAAGGACGAATCAATGTCGGAGGTTGCTTCTTCAGCAATGTGAAACCCCCAGTATCTGTCACAATTTTGAGATTAATTGAGCTCAAATCACACACCCAACTGGGTTCATGTGTATCATTTTATAGATGTACAAGGTGGCTACATGATTGACTTTCACTTTTCCTATGACCAGATGCATTTCCTACATTTAATTCACCTTATGACTAGATACATTTCCTTCATGTAATTCACCTAACACACTTACCACTACTACATTTAATTCACCTACCACATACATTAACATAAATAATTAATCTATTTACATCTTATCTACACCTCAACACTCCCCCTCAAGCTAAGAAATAGATGTCTTCCATTCCCAGCTTAGATACTAGATCATGGAAATTCGAACTGTTCAGTCCCTTTATTAAAATATCAGCTAACTGACGTCCTGATGGAACATAGGATATACACACTAATCCTTCCTCCAATTTTTCTTTGATGAAATGTCTATCAATTTCAATATACTTTGTCCTATTGTGTTGTATAGGATTATAAGGAATATTGATGGCTGACTTGTTGTCACAATAATGCTTCATAGGACCTGCCCATTTGACTCTCAAATCATCTAGAATAACTTTTAACTAGAGTAGTTCACATAATCCTTGAGCAATAGCCCTGAATTCTGATTCTGTAGATGACCTTGCCATCACATTTTGCTTCTTGCTTTTCAACGTTATCAGATTACCTCCAAGAAAAGTATAATACCCTGTAGTTGATCTTCTATCCACTAGGGAATCTGCATAGTCAGCATCAGTGTAAGTTTCTAGAGCAAGAGCATTGTTCCTCATGAACAAAATTCCTTTTCCCGGATTGTCTTTCAAGTAATGCAGCACCCTGTAAGCAGCTTGAAGATGAGGTTCTCTTGGATCATGCATGAATTGACTAATCACACTCACAGAGTATGCTATGTCTGATCGAGTATGAGCAAGGTATATGAGTCTACCAACCAACCTCTGATACATCCTTTTATCAACAACGGGTTCATCTTTAGCTTCTCCCAACTTATGATTTGGATCCATTGGAGTAGAGACTGGCTTACATCCACTCTTCCCTTGTTCTGCTAACAAATCCGTCACGTATTTTTATTGAGATATGAAGATCCCTTGTGTGGAGTATGCTACCTCAATACCGAGAAAGTACTTTAGTTTCCCTAGTTCCTTTATCTCAAATTGTTTTACCAGTCTCTGTTTCAATTCATGCTTCTCTCTCTCATCATTTCTAGTGACAATGATGTCATCTACATAAACTATAAGAGCAGTCACTCCCCCTGTAGCCGAATGCTTAATGAAGAGAGTGTGGTCACCTTGGCTTTGTTTATAACCAGACTCCTTCATGACTTTCGCAAATCTCCCAAACCAAGCTCTAGGAGATTGTTTTAATCCATAAAGTGCCTTTCTCAGCTTGCACACCTTGTTACCTGTGTCCCCCTCAAACCCTGGTGGGATGTTCATGTAGATTTCTTCTTCCAAGTCACCATGGAGAAATGCATTCTTAACGTCATACTGTAGGAGTTGCCAATTGAAGTGAGCAGCCAATGATAACAGAATTCTCACAGTATTCATTTTTGCAACTGGAGCAAAAGTCTCTTAATAATCAACTCCATAAGTCTGAGTGTACCCTTTGGCCACCAATCTTGCTTTATATCTCTCAAGAGAGCCATCAGCCTTGTATTTTAGTGTGAAAATCCACTTACAATCAACAATGTTTTTTCCTTTCAATTTATCAACAATCTCCCATGTTTTATTCTTCTCTAATGCATTCATCTCCTCTCTCATAACATCCCTCCATTCCCTTTTTGACAATGCCTCAGAAACAGTGTTCGGGACGACAATGGTGTTCAAACTTACAATAAACTGTTTGTGCGTTGGTGATAGGCAGTTAAGAGACACACAGTTGAATAGTGGATAGAGTGGTCGTTTGGTGCATTCTATGGTACTGCAATGAGAAGGTCTAGGTTGTCTGTTGAGTCAAATCTTACCGTGATCTCATTCCTTGGATTCTTGGACCTGTGCAAGTTCTGGAACGGCCTTTTTCCTTGAATACACCTGAGAGAATCTTGAAAATTGTGAGTGACACTAGCTGGGACAGGAGAGGACAAGAGTTCGGTAGCAGAATTGGGTGACTCAGATGTGATTGTCTTAGTAGCCTCAGGTTCAACAACACGTGTTGGAACATGAGGAAGGTCAAGGGTTTTAAGTGGTTCAAATGACTCCCAAGTACTATCTTCCATCATTGAAATCTCTCCCTAAAGAGAGGACTTGGAGAAAAAATGGTATTTTCTGCGAATGTGAGATCTGCAGAGATCTAAAATTTTTTGGATGAAGGGTTGTAACATTTATGTCCCTTTTGGGTGGATGAATAACCAAGGAAGATACATTTGATGGCTCGGGGATCTAGCTTGCCTCTATGTTGGTTGTGGACATGAACAAAGACAGTGCACCCAAATACCCTAGGTGTGAGGCCATATGAGGTTCTGAAGTGAGGGTAAAAACTATTAAGGATCTCTATAAGACTTCTGTTGTTTAACATATGTGAGGGAAGTCTATTTATCATGTATGTGGCAATAAGAACAGCTTCCCCCCAATATGACTTAGGAACATTTCCCTGAAAGAGCAAAGCTCAGGTGGTGTTGAGTAAATACCCATTTTTCCTTTCAGCAACCCCATTTTGTTGAGGGGTTTTAACACATGATGACTCATAGATAATGCCCTGTGATTGAAAGTAGGGTGACAAAATCTGGTTGAAGTACTCTCTAGCATTGTCTGTCCTAAAGCTTTTTATTTTAACCCCAAATAAGTTTTGAACCATTGAATTGAAGTTAGGTATAACAATGCTAACATCATATTTTTGTTTAAGAAGAAAAAGCCATGTAACCCGAGTGCAATCATCAATTAAGGATACAAACCACCGAGCTCCAGAAACATTAGGTATAGTAGAACGACCCCATATGTCACTATGAATCAAATGAAAAGGATGAGAACTTCTTTTATTGCTAATAGGAAAAGATACACGAGTATGTTTTGCCAATTCACAAATATCTCAATGAAACTTAGAAATATCTAATCCTTGGAACAAATGAGGAAACATGATTTTTAAAACCCTAAAAGATGGATGACCTAGGCGTAGGTGATACAACCAAATAGAATCTTTATTTGAGAAACTGAGAAAAGTCACAAGCAAAGCACTCTTAACTTTTTGAGATGATTCAAGGTGGTAAAGGCCATTTCTTTCCTTAGCAAGTCCATTCCTCCTCCCCGAGTCCTAATCCTGAAAAACACAATAAGAAAGGAAAAAAGTAGCATAACATTTAAGATCATAGGTAAGCTTTTGAATGGAAACAAGGCTAGCTGAGAGTTTTGGTAAATGGAGGACATTTTTTAGGATAAGGGTAGGTGTGATATGTATATTTCCGAACCCTGCAACAGTAGCTAAAGAGCCATTGTCCACTAAAATTTTTTTGTTACTCGGACACGAGGTATAGGTGTGGAAGAGTTGAGATGTGAGTGTCATGTGGTCAGTGGCACCAGAGTCTATTATCCAAGAGTTGGCATAAAATTTTTCTAAGGCATTCATGCAAAAAAAGAAAGAAGGTTTACCTGAAAGAGCCAAAGAGACCCCAACAAGCTTCTCAGCTTCTCAATTTGTTCACTGCTAAACCCCATTGTTGCTGAATTTTCCTCCTTTTTGGGCTGCTCTACCATGAATGCTTAAGACCTCTGCTGCCCCCCAAGGTTTCCCCACTCTCGGCTTGGTGGCTTACCATTCAACTTCCAACACGTCTCTTTTATGTGCCTCCGTTTCTTGCAATGAGTGCACTAGAGATTGTCCTTGTTCTCCTTCCGCTGGTTTTCCCTACTTAGCAGATCACTCTTTCCTTTCTCTTGATGATTTGTTTTTGCTACTAGGGCTAACCCGTCCACAGTTTGTGGTTCAAGCATGATACTCCTTTGGCTTTCTTCTGCTCGAATCAATGAAACTGCCCCTTCTAGAGAAGTTGTGTCCTCTTTGCCAAGGATTTAAATCCTAACTTGATCAAATTCAGGATTTAATCCTACCAAAAAATCGTAGACACGATCTTTTTCAATGAAGCTCTTCAAGATGGCAACATCCTCAGGGCATTTCATCTCGAAAACTCGGTAGTAATCGAGTTCTTGCCACGGATTTAGCAGCAAGTTTGCATACTCTGTGATAGATTTGTCTTCTTGCTTAGTGGTTGCAATTTTTACCTTGACTCGTACACTTGAGCAGCATCACAAGACTTTGAATATGTGCGACGAATAAAGTCCCAAATCTCCTTTGCTGTAGTCAAAAACATACACGTGTCACTAATCATGGGGTCCATAGAATCCCATAACCATGACATTATCATGGAATCCTCCTCGTCCCATGCTTCAAATGCGGAGTCATCCTTTGCTGGTCCCTTTCCAAGAAGGTGGTTAAGCCTCCCTTTGCCCTTGAGGTATGTACGGACAAATTGAAACCATTTGAGATAGTTCTTCCCATTGAGCCTATAGGAGGTCCGGATATTCTGCAAATCTCCAATTTTCTGAACCGAATTGAATTCTTCGGATGGGTTAGAATTGCTAGAGATAGTGGTTCCAGAGCTTGACATTGTGAAGGAATGAAATTCGCAGCAAGTAAGGCTGCCTAGACAATAATTAGAGAAGAAAAATAAGGAGTGGCAGCGATGAAGGCTAGACCACGCAGTAATGAAGGCTGTGACAGCGATGAAGGCTGGACTACGCAGCAACGAAGGCTATTTGAAGAAGAAGAAGAAGCCCCAAAACATCCCTAGGGCTCTGATACCATGTCACAATTTTGAAACTAATTGAGCTCAAATCACACACCCAACTGGGTTCATGTGTATCCTTTTATAGATGTACAAGGTGGCTACATGATTGACCTTTCACTTTTCCTATGACCAGATGCATTTCCTACATTTAATTCACCTTATGACTAAATAAATTTCCTTCATTTAATTCACCTAACACACTTACCACTACTATATTTAATTCACCTACCACATACATTAACATAAATAATTAATCTATTTACATCTTATCTACACCTCAACAGTATCCATAGTGCGAATGGCTCGCAACATTCTGACAGAGTAAACCACTACTCACTAGGAACAAATATGATGGTGTAAGGCAAAAAGAACTAATTATGTGATTAGACTAATATGCAAGGAACAAATATAAAGGGCTCATGTAAGGAAAATAAGTAATTATGTGATTAGACTAATCAGACTATATAAACTACTACTTACGACAAAATAACAATATTGGTTTCAAGATGTTTAGAGAAGTTCATCTGATAACCAAAAATCTGACAATCGGAATTCTTACATCATCAATATAACCTTCATTTTTTCAAACCCACAGAAGATAATGTATTTATATGCACACAAAACATATCTACATGTACATCGATAAACATATGGGATATTGTAAATATAGAAAAATAAGTCTCTTGATTATTTTCTTTCCTTCTAAGTACAGGATTGTGATCTTCTGTAATCTTTTCCTAGTTTGTATAGGTAATCTAAGTATAAATCTACGTAGAGAAAACCCTAAGGGTGACAAGCCATTCATTCATCCCTTGCTACATGGTATCAAAGCAGAAATCCTACAGTCTCAGTGGTTGATTTCGTCGGGTTCTTGCGTGTGTATCAAGAAATCCTACCGGCCTTGATTCTTATGTATGTGTCAAGAAACCATACAAGCTCTTTATCACTCCAAGAATACTATTCCAGCTAGCAGAAAACTTTGATTCCCTATTCCAAAAATTACCCATAGTGGGCGAAGACTTTTCCATCTCAATCATGACCTCTGGCAACATTTTTCCAGCTTCCAGAAGTGATTGTTGTCTATTGTTGTCACACATGAAGGACAAACCAACCTCTATCATCGTTCTTGGTGTATCACTTGTTTTCCAGCACTAGAATAACAAGATCAAGACCACCAGAGACATCATCCATCTCTGCCAACCATTGCCTACAGAAAACCATCATCGAAACCCTAGCCACATGCACAGTCCTTCCTGGCAATAGATCTACTCAGTACAGATCCATAAGGGTGTGAGAGCACGTGCCTTAATCTTCCACCGGTGGCCAGTGAACATCTAGGCTGTCAACCTCCATGACCACTGCCTGAGATTCCTAGTCTCTAATTGACCTCCAACAGCCCCTTGTTGGCCCCTGTACACAGTTCAAGCCCCTGTCTCACCTCTAGCAATATTCAGCTATTGTTTTTTTATTTATTGTACCCTCCCTTTCCAATGGCATCTGGTTCAAGTGTTTTTTTCAATGGAATCCAAGCCAAGTGATTCCGCAAATTGGCCTAACCACTTGACTATTTGGAAGTTGAATAGGAAGAATTATCTCCCATAGTAAAAGAAATCAAGATTGCCTTAACCAGATTTGGCAAGTATAAACATCTTGTCAATCTGCTCTAGCATCAACCAAGAATACTTACAATACTTGGGTTCAAGATGATGCTAATATAGTGAGTCTATTGTGGAACTATATGGAGGCCGAGGTTGCACACTCATCTACTGATCTAGATGCCTCCAAGGAGATTTGATATTAAGTTTATCTGCAGTATTCCAATGACCTCAGAAGCATTTATGGAGTATCCAGCGATTTCTTCAAGCTCCAACAATCTAGAAAAAGCATCACCAAATGCTTTGCCACCTTGAAGAATATGTATGAAGAGTCAAATTCCTTTCAGCCACTATCTGATATTAATGAGATACATAAACAACAAAAGCAAATGGTGGTACTCAACTAATTTGATGTACCATCTACGCGAGCCTCTACAGCTGGTTGTGATTACGCCTCCACTGAAAATTCATTTCCAGTCTTGAAATTCATTTCCATCTTGGTCAACCTTCTCTTGCTATCCTGCTAGGTTGAAGTCTATGGCTCACAATTTGCATCAGTTACAATCCTTGGATTGTGAGTCGTACCAATTGCGAAGCATTACTTCCTTTTTCCCAATAAATAATAATAGCGTATGCGTCCTTTTCATTTAGGCGTTTGGAGTCCAAGTCATATAGTTTCAAAGTTCGATTTTCAATACTTTGTGACAATTGTAGACGATTTTTCAAGAATCACTTGGATATATTTTATGAAAAATCATTCTAAGTTTCTTTTTGTCCTTTAAAGCATTTGTACTGAAACTAAAACTCAATTTAGCATGCCTATTAAAATTCTTGGCAATAATAATGCAAGGAATATCTTTCAAAACTTCCATTGATTTCATGTCTTCCTTTAATATGCTTTACCAATCATCTTGCTCTCAAACTCCACAATAAAACGGGGTTGTTAAGTGAGATAAATTGCATGTAATTGAAACAACATGACGCTTGTTATTTCAGATCATTTCCCTGAAGTCTATGAGGGTGATGTTGTCCTCACAACGTGTCACTTAATTAATAAGATGCCTACTTCAATTTCACACAACCCGTCCTCTCATCCCATCTTATTTTCCCAACAATCCCTTTTCATATCTCACACAATATACTTAGGTGTGTTACTTTTGTTCACTAGGTTGATAGTAGCGTCGATAAACTGAACTCCTAAGCTAATAAATGTGTCTTTTTTGGATATTCTAGAAGATATAGATGTTACAATACATCTATATCTTGCCCTCAAACTCCACAACAAAATAGGGTTGTTAAGCGAGAGAACTTGCATGCAATTGAAACAACACAATGCTTGTTATTTCAGATGCATTTCCCTGAAGTCTACTAGGGGGGTAATATCCTCACAACATGTCACTTAATTAATAGGATGCCTTCTTCAATTTTATATGATCGGTCCCCTAATCCCATCTTATCTTCCAAACAATCCCTTTTTCATATCTCACATTGTATACTTGGGTGTGTTACTTTCCTTCACCAGCTTGATGGTAGGGTCGACAAATTGAACCCTTAAGCTGATAAATGATTTACCAAAAAGATGTAGCTGTTACAGTACATTCCTTAATCGGTACTTTGTATGTATTGATGTCGCGTTTTTTAAGTCTACCTTGTTCTTCTCTGAGTCCCAGTCTTTATCCTCTCTTAGTGACAACCTTCCTTTATCAATTCTTCATTCCTTAATATTGCACCAAGGTCCACCTGCTCATCTTTTAACCACCTATCACGTCCTACTCTACAGGTTTACACTAGATGCCAAGTAGTTGGACCTGAGTCTACAAAACTTGTTAATGACTTAGATCTACTATTGCTATCCGGAAGATAAATGTACCTATACTTATCATCTATTTATATCATGACTCATCGCCCATCACATCTTATCTTCTTCCTATCACGCCCTTATTTCCTCTTTATCATCTATATCTATTCCTAACCCTATGCATGAAGCTTTATCTCACTTGAAATAGCATACTTCCACGAAAGAAGAGATGTTTGCCCTTCAAGTAAACAACACGTGTGACTTAGTCCATGTTCCTCCCAAAAAGTCAATTATTAAATGTAGATGAGTATACACAATCAAGGTGCAGCCTAATGGCTCTGTTGACAAATTGAAAGCTCGTTTAGTTGCAAAAGGTTATACACAAATTTATAGAATAAATTTCTCTTAGACTCTCTCTCCTATGACTAAGATTCCCTCTATTCGATTTCTCATTTCTGTTGTTCCCATCCGTCACTAATGTTTTCATCAACTTGATATCGAGAATGCATTCTTGCATGGTAATTTAAAAGAAGTCTATAGATAAGAACAAAACGCATTGAGTTGGATTGTCACTTTGTCATATAGAAAATCTTATAGAATGTTATTGTTAACGTACATTAATGTGTTAATGTAGTTAGTCTAGGGGTTATTTAGTATGTACAGATTTTATGTATTCAGTATAAATACAAACATGGACTACCCAATGGATGTCCCAAGCATAAAACCAATATATAATTTCTTAACATGGTATCAAAGCGTTAGTATTAAAAAAAAAAAAAAAATCTAGCCTGTACTAGAAGGAATATCACCATCACCGTCAACCCGGTCCAATCAACACAAGATTGTCATCATCCCAATCCAGTCGTTGTGTATAGTGTATTCGATAATCATAGTCAACATGGTTGGGTTGCTCATCGTCTTGGTTCTTGCTCGTTGACCCAAAACGTCCCTCGTCATATCATGACTGACGATTGTCGCCAGTCGTCTGCAATTGTCATCAATGCATCCTGTCATCTTCACGACATTCATGACACTGTAGCTCGTCACCAGCAATTGTTGCCAGTTGTTTGCAATTGTCAATCATTACATTGTCTCACCACCACAACCTTCCTGTCACTGTCGCTAGCCACCGGTTATCCTTCATTAAAGTTTACCTTAGTAATTAGGTCAGTGTTGGGATTTATTTGTTGAGACACCATGGAACCTAAATCTGATGCAACAACTGTTGGTTCAACCATGATTGGCTCAACTACTATTTCAACTTAGCTTAATACCCGAAAGTTGAATGGGACTAATTATATCCAATGGTCTAAAGTTGTTAGAATTACTCTAGCAAGATATGGAAAACAAAAATACCTCACTGATTCACTTCCAGCTTCAACTGATACTACCTATGATACGTGGATTCAAACAAATGCATATCTTGTTAGTTTATTATGGAGTTCTATGGAACTCATGTGGCCAATATGTGTACTCACTTGCATAATTGCAAAGAGAATTGGGAGTATGTCTGCTTGCTATTTTCTAATGACTTGACTTGCATATATGATCTATCTCGTAAGTTTTTTCAACTACAGTTGTATGCAAAGAGAATTGGGAGTATGTCGGCTTGCTATTTTCTAGTGACTTGACTCGCATATATGATCTATCTTGTGAGTTTTTTCAGCTGCAGTTGTTTGGCAAGTCACTCACAGTTTATTTTGCATCTCTAAAACAAATTTCTAAGGAGTTGAACATTATCCAACCATTGTCATGGGATATGAATCAGATACAAGGGCAGCATGAACAAATGATGGTTCTTTGGCTCCTCGCTGATCTCGACCCTAAGTTTGAACCAATGAGAGCTTAGATACTTAGTGGAACTTCTTTTCCTTCATTTGCTAAAACTTATTCTAGGGTTATGAGGGCCGTATCTCATGATTCGTCTTTAGTTAGTTCAGATCCCTCTCACTCTGCTCTTGCTAGTCAAATACCACCATCTCCTTCTGACAGTCATGATAATCGTGCTACCTGTGGAGGTGGTCATGGTGGACGAGGAGGTCGTGGCGTACTATTGTGACCAAAATGGACAAATTGTGGAAAGCTAGGACATCTTCATGAAAAAGTGTTAGAATTTATTTGGCAAACCTTCACATATGGCACATGCTATCTCTTCTGACCCTCCTACAAAAGTCTCCACTACTAGTGAGTATCCTCAAGCAGTGACTCTTTCAGGAGAAGAGTATTCAAGACTCTTCCATTACCAGATAGATCATCAGGCATCTCTTCCTACTACCTCCCTTACTACTACTTCTCAAGATAATTCTCTTGCATCCCTCTCCACTCATTCTCCTACTTCTTGGATTATCAACTCTGGTGCTTCTAATCATATGTCCTGAGCATTCATCATTGTTCTCTTACATTCAGTATTCTAATTCTCTTCTAACAGTTACTCTAGCAAATAACTCTAGTACTCCTATTAGTGGTGTTGATACAGTGATCCCTTCTCATTCTCTTTCTTTATTCTTAGTGTTATATGTTCCTTTTTTCTTATTTAGTCTGATGTCTACTAGTAAACATACAAAGTATCATAATTGTTTAGTGACATTTTTTCTAGTTCTGTCATTATTCAAGATATAACGACAAGGGAGACGATTGGAGGAATGTATGACGCTAGAAGAGTCTAATAACTTAATGCTACGGTGCTTAAAACTTGTTCTGCCTTTGCTTATCCTGTTGAGATTCATTGTTGCCTTGGTCATCTGTCTTTAAAAAAGTTTAAAGTCATTGTATCCTAGTCTAGGACATTTAAATCCCTTAAATTGTGAGTCCTGTCAATTGGAAAATCATCACTATATGTCTTTTGCTTCCTGAGTCAAAAAGAGATCATTATGTCCTTTCTATTTAGTTCATTCAGATATTTGGGTCCTAGTCCTGTCACTTGAAAGTTGAGATTTAAGTGTTTTGTCATGTTCGTTGATAATTTTTCAAGAATTACATGGATTTATTTAATTAAAAATCGCTCGGAGTTATTTTCTATTTTTATATCTTTTTGTGCAGAAATTAAACTCAATTAGATGTGTCTGTGCAAATCTTTCATGGTGATAATGCCAAAGCATATTTCTCTAACCCTTTTACTAGAATTCATGGCTTCTTTAGGTATTCTTCACCAATCTTCTTATTCTCATACACTACAACAAAATAAGTGTCAAAGATATGGTAGGATATGCATAAGACAAATATGGTAGAATATGTATATGGTAGGTAGATATTGTGATTGATCCTTTCCTAGTTCAAAGTATTGTGATTGTAGTCATTTCCTAATTTGTATAAGAAATAGATACCATGACACACATAATGAAATCAAGTAATTCCATTCAAGCTTGAATGTTTACATGGTATCAAAGCAAAGATCCTATGGTCTTTGTCTTCGATTTCTCTTAGGTTCTTGTATCTATATCAAGAACCCTAATTGCCTATGTTTTTTGTGTCCGTATCAAGAAAACAAAATTTGCAATCTCACCGGTCGCTATCCGCTCTCTCTCATCATTAAGCAAAGTTAGATCCTCGCAAATGAGCCCGATCCAACAGCCCAATTGCCGACAACATCTTTTTCAATCGACGAAGCTCAACCAGCCGATCGCCAATCGCAGCCAGTCGATTGTTAGTCTCAGCTGATCGTCAACCTTCGTCGTCATTTTCATCATCACTAATCAATAATCAGTCAAAATCGACTCAGCCATCATCAATAGACCCAACATTCAACGACTCCCATCATCATCGATTCTCTTTAAGGTTATTTTATTCTAGTGCACTTGATATCCATTTATGGCTTCTGAATCATCTACTATCACTAGTGTTCCCATAGAATCAAAGACGATTGGCTCTGGAAATTGACCTAATTGTCTGATTGCTAGGAAATTAAATGGACAAAAATTATCTTCAGTTGTCCAAGGCAGTCAAAATTGCCCTAACTAGTCTCGACAAACACAGACATCTTACTGACTCTACACCACCATCTTCTCAATCCTCATATGACTCTTGGATTCAGAAGGATGCCAATATTGTGAGCTTGTTATGGAATTCTATGGAGGTTAACATTACAGACCTATGCAATTCTATGGATACTAGTAAGGAGATATGGGAGCATGTTCAACTGTTGTACTCTAATATTCTTAGTTGTCCTTATAATGTAACTAATGACTTCTTTAAACTTCAGCAATCTAGAAAAAAATATCACTCAGTACTTTGCGACCCTAAATAAAATGTATAAAGAATTGAACTCATCCAACCATTATCAACTGACATTCATAAGATGCAGAAACAGCACAAACAAATGATTGTTCTCAAGTTTCTTACTGGTCTTGATCCAAAATTTGAACCAGTATGGGCACAAATACTTAGAAGAGCATCTCTTCCATCTTTTGTTGAGACATATTCTCAGAACTCTAATGGTGGTATCCCTAAATTCTACTTCAAGCAATTCTAAACCAACGCGATTGACCCTTGTTAGTCAAATTGGTGCTCTTACTCCTTCTGATGGTCGTGATACTCAGGTAGATCACAATAATAATGGCAAAGGGTCTTGACCAAAGTCCACTTATTGTGGAAAGCTGGGACAAGTGCATGAGAAATGTTGGAAATTACATGGTAAGCCAACTCATATGGCTCAAGTAAGAATCTCTGAACTAGCTATCTCTACTGATGGACCTAATCATAGTGAGACCGGATCAGTTACACCTGTGACTATTTCTGGCAAGGAGTATTCTAAATTTCTCCACTATCAAGCAATTCATCAAACATCTCTTCCCACTACTTATTTTACACATAGAGGTAATCACATCACTTGCCTTTCTACATCCCCTTTTGCATCCAAGATTCTTGATTCTGGCGCTTCAAATCATATGTTTGGAACAATTAAATTGTTTTCTAATCTTCAGCATTCATCTTCTATTCCTCCTGTTACTACAGCTAATGGATCTAGTAACCTTGGGGGAATTGGTACAACCTCCAAGCCCAACCAACCCGCTGAGTTGCACCCCTAATTGAATGAATCCAAAGAATGCTAGTGCATGGATCAAGATCTTACTTGGAACGTCCTTGTCCAACTACAAATGGTCATAAATGGTAAAGTTAATAACAGAAAACTATTCCAAACTTGAAGTGCTAAGTAGAAATGCAAGTGAACAAAGTGCCCTGCCTAAACAAATTACAGCCTTCACATTTGTTATATTTGTGAATGCAATTTCTTCCATAAGGAAAACTAATTGTTTCTATACCAAAGCCTTAAGTAGCAGTTGAAATTGGCCGTGTCCACCAAGTTCCCATGTGGTGATAAGAAGGAATAAAGCAACAATGTTAAAATACATACTAAGAAGACCAGCAGAAAAACAAAAACTTATGAGGAGAGGAAATCACAAGTATAATGTTCATGAATCTCATAGGGTTTTTTCATTAGGAAAATCAAATGAATGTAAAAAGGAAATGAAAAACAGGTGAATCATCACAAAACTTCATGTTTTTAATTTTTCTGCGAGTTCAAGGTTGGAACTGAAATGCAAGCATAGTACCATACAGCCCATACCTCAACTAGAGACGTGATCTGATTTTTCCTTTTTCGTGGCAATAGCTGTCGTTGTGTTTTCCACATTTTCTCTTGGCCATAATCATCAATTTGGTTGAAAGATGTCAATTTATATCCAGTAATTTCCAGTACATCTTCCAGAAAGTGCACTCTCACAGGGTATGTAAAGCCCTAAATTTAAGGAAAATGCATTTCATGTCAAATGCAAAAATGATCCAGTTAAGAAATATTTCTTACTTGCAAAGCACATAATTTTCAATTCTTCTGATAAAAAGAATAAAGCAATGCCAGAAAAGTAAGAAACCCAAACCACATGTTGCCAACCACTAAAACCAAATCAGATGGCTAACTTCATTATTTCAATTTGTAAGCAAACTAATATTATCTGATCTTTTCTTCTCCAAAGAAAATAAGAAAAAGAAAAAAGACTTCTTTTAGAAACCATTAAACCAAGCAATTTGAATGTTTTAAGAAGATATGCTACTTCAGAAAACAAAATGAAAAAGGAGTTCACCTAATTTATTTGAATTAAGAATCTCTACAGAGTTTCCCATGCAATTGTCAAATTCAGTAAGGTCAAATTGGGTTAAAGAGTGTATAATTTGTGTGCTTGTGTATATATATATGAGGCATTATTTATACATATAAGTGCATGCTGCAAAAGTAATTAAAAGCCATAACAAGCAACACCATGCCCCAAAACCAACACAATAATCATGTCAAGAAATGGTTTGATGACACAGACAAAATCAAAATACAAGACAACAGAATCAGCTTACTGGAATGTGGATTGCTGGTGCGCCTCCAAAATAATTGGAAAACAGCTCAGCATTCAAAGTGGCACTCATTAGGATCAATCTTAAATCTCGACGTCGTGGAAGAAGATCCTTCAACACTATCAATAGGAAGTCTGATGAACAAAAGGGAAAGGGTGTCAAGAATAGATATCAAATGCTTTTCTAAGACAAACCCATATGAAAAGCAAAATTATTAGGAGTTGCACCTTCATTCATGCCTCGCTCATGAATTTCATCAACAAACACATGGGTTACACCATTCAAATTGTGGTCGCTCAACAACCGTCGAAGCAAAATACCACTGGTACAAAAAAGCAGCTGGGTATTTTTTCCTTTCATTCCTTCTAATCGAACTTTATAGCCAACCTGTCCAAAACCTTTATTGTTAAAAAACAAAGACTGGAAAAAGTGAGGGAATTGAGGCAGCGGGAAAAAGGCTCACTGATTCACCAAGAGGCTCTCCCCTCTCACTAGACACTCTTTCTGCAACAGCCATGGCTGATATTCTTCGAGGTTGCGTACAAATTATGTTACAGAATGCTCCACGACCTGATTCTACTTCTGACTCCAATACATACTGAGGAAGTTGGGTGGTTTTACCACAACCAGTCTCCCCAGAGATTACAACAACCTATCATTATAAAATTAATCAGGAATCCTTGCGCCAAATTTAAACATATGCATATGCTCCAAAAAAATCAATAAAACTACAAGGTTCACAAACACGTAGAAGTTCATAAAACCCTGTAAGTTCGTATTCCAGAAATAACATGACAATGGAAATTTCACTTCCAGACACCAAACCAAGAAACCAGGTTTAAAGACACCGTTCATTCTCTTCATGTGAGAGATAAACATGAAATCATAGTTTTACAAGTTAGTGCCATTACAAATAAACTGGATCACAGGAAGCCCTTTTCAGTTTATTGATTTTTAAATGCTTCAAAGTACCAATAGGTAGGGAAGATTGCCATTGAACCAGTGTGGTTAAGGAGTACACATGAAAATTGCAAAGTCTGGACTCTTGGGTGGGATAATACCTAGAAGCACTCTCTCAATTGAAAAAAAAATTAGAAAGAAGAAAAAGTTCTAAATTTCAGAAAACGCATGTTGAATTGTTGAACAAAAGTTCATGACTGGTCACTCAATTTTCAGCAAGAACCATTTGCAACTAAAAAGTCCACGACATACCTCTTCTAACTCCTAAATGTTAGATGTTAGAACCCATAACATGGCTTCTTCCAAGGGTTCTAACCTGGCTACCCATACCAAATTTTGAATCTCATGGTGGAATAAAGATTTCCTCAGGTTCCACATAGTCAAGCGCACAAGTTTCTTACCCAGAAAATTATATTTGGAAAAAATGGATAAGTTAGAGAGAGATACAAATTGGTAAATATTGTTGAGAAATATAATATATATGCTTGTGGTCATCAATGGCTAACTTTAACTGATATGTGGAACCGTATATTTTGCAGATCTTATAGTTTTCAATGAGCAATTTTTGCAGTCCAAAGAACTCATACCCAAATATTCAAGAAGCCCATCAACACAAAAGAGGAGGGATCTTAACCTTAAAAGGTGAAGGAGGTCCATCGACTCCATCTCTTATAAGGGAGAGAGAACTTTTCTCATGGGCCGATGTGAGACAATTTTTAACAGCCCCCTCACGCTGGCCCGCATAGACATAGGTATAACATGGATTACGGTGAGATCTAGTTGAAAACCCGCTCTAATACCATGTCAAAAAGCCTATCAAATCATAAGAGAAGGAGCCCCAATCTTAAAACCTAGGTGTTAAAGTGAAGAAAATCCATCTTTTATATGGAGGAAACAACTTTTCTCATGTGCCGATGTAAGACAATTTCCAATAGTCAGCAATAAATCAGCAACATGTTCAATCGTCCGAAGTTTCTAAAGCTTCACGATAATGCCTGAAGGATCTTGTATTCAGTTCAACCACAGAAAAATATAATAAGAAAATTAAAAATACATCACAAAACCACAATGCAATATGTAATATATTCTAGACAGTGCAGAATCCTACCAAAAATTTGATGATTTAATTTGTTCTCAATCCTAGGCTCAGAAGACTTTTCAAATGAAAAACCTAACTAAAACAGATCTACAGTCCATCTTATTTCTGGGGACGTAAAGTCCTTTTTGAAATCAACTGAAAAATCGGTGATATTTTTTCTTTCCATTTTCATTGGAAAATTTAAGAGTCCTTCTCAAAATGTGTAGAGGGTAGGACCTGTTGTTCTTAAGTATCACAGCCTGACTGCAACATCTCAAGAAAGAACAACACAAAAACTCCAAAAAGGACTTCTAAAATACAAGATGAAGCAAATGAGTGTCACAGAAAAAAGAAACCTTAGGAAAATCTCTCCGAGTCTGGAGACATGAAGCTTGAACATGAACACTTCCTTAAATAATCCTCCTTCCACAAACCCCTATCATGCATGTTAGACCAGCTTTCCAAACACTCATTGCATTGTTCCCCCCTCACCTCAACACAACACCCTAAAAGTAAACTGAAGGAAATTTAGACAGCACCCAAGCAATCCAATCAAGCAAATAAGAACCTACAGTAAACCAACAGCATATGGAGGATCAATTCAAAAGAAAATTCCAAAATAGGGCTCAACCTAATAGTCACAAAAATAGAGCACTGAAGATACATTTGTCCAAGCAAAGTTCAATTTGCTTGAGATTCTTCATTAAAAAATGAGATGAGGAAAGGCAAGAGCTCCCGACTCAAACCTGATTCCGAGCTATAGATTGGAGTAGGCTCTCCTTCTCCTTGAATGAAGGAAGAGATCTGCGGAAGTCTAGCATCTTCATTCCTTCTGGTGATTCCTGCCAACAAAATGTATGAGTTCAAGTCATCCCAACCCCCTTACCCTAACAAATAATATTTACTCATAAAAAATATTAACTCCTTTAATTTTTTTTTAATAATTTATAAGCTTTAAAACCTAAACTATTATGAATAGAATTCTTTAAAATAGATACAAACAAAAGATATGTGTTATCAAAATGAACAAATAATTAATTTTCATGTATGTATAAAGAATATATATTTATTTGCTAGGATCTTTGGCTTGTGTGCCCGAATATTCTTTGAAATTGTTATTTGGCTTGTCTAAGTTGCATTACATTCGTGTTCCATGTTTGTATCAATACTTTTTAGCTAAGCACATACGTTGTCAAAAAAACAAGAAATGCAGAATGTAAGGACCCGGACCGCGTTAACGAGGCCCAGGGTCCATCAATACTTTCACCACGACATGACCTACAACACACCTTGTGACATGGATCACTTCCGTGTTGCTTTACCACGGGAGTATGCACCCATAGCCAGTTGCAGAAGAGCCTTTCAGTATGGAATCCTAATCATTAGACGAGAGCAAGATCCAATGATTTCTTGGAGACATCTCCTTCAACGGGATGATTGGGGGTGGGGGTCTAGTGATTTGGTGACTAGAATCACAGAATCATCGAAGGTACCTCAATTGATCTAGAAAGAGATCTAAGAAGAATTCTTTCCTCATAGGGCCATGCAATTAAAGGCTGAAACTTTGCCTAGCAGATATGATATCTTGATCCATATCCTAAGGGACTCCTCATGGCCTATATAAATCCCCTCTCCTCTAGAAGGTCCATCATTCATACTCCATTATCACTACCATCACCATATTGACTCCCTCTCTCTTGCTCCAAACTTCCTTGATTCTCACCTAAGAAGCCTTCGGTGAGTCCATCATAGTCAAAGACTAGCATTATTTGGATAGTCAATCCCTGCAAGTCTTATCCAGCACACAGAACATAAGCATTAACAGAACAAAGGCCAACAAAGTCCCCCTGTAAAGAAACTTCCAACCAAGGAACAAAATGTTGTTTTTCACTATCATGAAAAACTCAAAAAGTTTCTATTTCCTAAGGAGACCAAAATAAAATACTAGTGGAACAACAATTCTAATGTTTCCATTAAAGCATAGTAAAACACACCAAACTAAAGTAGTTTATACTAATATAATAAATCAAATTATAATTTGATACATTTAAATAGATATTGATTTATAATTATAAATACTTTTTACATATTTTTATAGTCTTGTGTTATTTTTAAAATGTTAACGAACCACTCCATACGAAACATATGTAATGCCATTTATAATAAATGATTTATTCTCAGCATTTATGTGTTGGAAAATAAGATTAGCGTAACAAAGCCCAACTATTTTTTTATAAATAACTCTGGCTGTACGGGTTAGCTTGCGCAACTCGACTAATTTCTAAAGTCCTGAAGTTAATAATCAGGTAAACCTCCAACAACCCTGAAGAGACTTGAAATAGTGACTATTATGGAACAAATTCTATTACCTTTTAGAAGGAAAAATACTCAAAAAACAAATTGCAAAAATTTAGATTTTAACATATTAAAATTCTCACGCAAAAGATAGAAGCATCTCACTTGCGTCTAGAAAATATTTAACTTATTTTCTTCAAACTTGCACCAAAACTCTGGATGTGTCTCACTTGTGTCTTGAAAATAGATATGAGTTCCGCATTTTTGTTATAAAATTTTAAAAACAAAATAGTAGGCCATGTAAACATGCCCATTTGGTTGGTATTAGCATCTAGAATGTGTCAAATTCAAGTATAGGACCTAGAGAAAAGGTATATCCCTCCTAGCATGCAGCCAAGACCAAATAGTGGGTGAAATTAGAGGAAAGTTGTAATGACTTGTACTTTTTATTATTATTTTGTTATTAATTTGTAATGACCCGTATTTTTATCATGATGATTATGGGAATGATAAGTACGTTGATGTTTGAATACAGGATATGATTGGACCTATATGATGCACAATAGGAGCATGCTAGGTCATGTTATTGCATATACATATTTATTTGCATAACGGGCATATGTGATCTGTGCTGACTTCGCTATAGATTTTGTTGTAGAAGCTGAGCTCGAGACTTAGATGGGACCCCTAAGTTGAGATCAATGATTTTGATAGATTTTCAAACTGTATTTTGATTTTCTATTATTCTCCTGATCTTTGAGGAGATATTTTGTATCAAATATTTATTTGACTTTGATTGGGTTGTAAAGGCCAGCTAAGTCTATGATTATTACTATTGGGAGTCTGTATGCCCGCTCACAGACCGTGGCTTTAATTTATCATATGAATAACAAAAGTCCAGCGCTTTGTTGCAAGTATTTGTATTGTAACTAGGCTTTCCACTATTAAAAATTGAGCATATACAATATGTATAACTAATTATCATGAATTTAAAATTTAGCTAATAATTAAATTTAAACAACATCAAATTACTATAATACCTTGAACAAATCATCAAAATTCAAGCATATAATGATAAATTAGTGATCTGTGTCAACTAAGTACAAACACCTACAAATAATATATGTTAATTAAGAAGAAGATGACTTAGCCAAAAAAAACATTATCAAAACAAAAATGTGTCAATAACAAATGTTCATAAAAGTTTTAAATATGTGGAAAGAAAATTTTAAGTTATCTGTTTAAAATTATTATTATTAGATTATATTAGGCCAAGTCAATAACTCACCACTAAATGCAAAATGACATTTAATGTTCAAACACTACAAAAAGAAAAAAATTAAAAAATAATTTGCTAATGAGAACATATATATCAATTAATTTTTTTAAGAAATAACTTAAATATTCATAATAATAAAATGATCCATTATAAATTTACTCACAAAAAATTAAAAATAATAAATAAAACACATAAAAAAGTGAAATGCATATAGATTTTTAAAAATATAAAAGCAAAACACCAAAAAAAAATTAAAAAAAGTAGGGACACGAATAAAAGTACACTACCCTAGCATGTAGCATCTAAAGGAGGTGTGTGTTAAATAGAACCAAAGTTAATGCAACACTAAAATGATCATTTGATTAAGTAACATTAAAGGAGATTCCCAAGGTGGACACCGGATACTAATAACTTTAGCAATGACAACTGTCAATTCACTAGTGATCCCTCATAGACAATTGTTAAATATAAAATGCCCTGATTTTGTTGTGAGTTTTTGTATTATACTTAATTTTATGATAAATGTAAAATTATCATATACAAAATACAAAACAATCATTATGATCGGATCAACTGTGAAAGGCACAGCGCGTGTACTCTTCCTCTTTTCTAGTGCTATATGCCAAATTACAGGCTCTTTTAACGCACATGCAAATAGACAAATTTACAGAACTACCACCAAAAAACAGAAAAGCAAAAAAAAAAAACAAATCCCAAGAAAAAAAATAACATGTGTTGACTTCTTATGAAGCCACCTGTCAGTCTCATACATATCCCTCAGATTTTAATATATTAGTATAGACATTCTAATGTATGCTCCAGGATGGCTGTATAACTCCAATAAGATTTATTGTGATAGCATGTGATTATTTAGATTATGCCTCGAGTTACAAAATCCAGAGCGTGAAATTCAACATTGTCAAAGTTTTTTTTTCCTTTTCCTTTTTTTTTGGGGGGGGGGGTAAATAAAGAAATTTCATTACAGGGCATCAAGAAAATGGCATCCAATTACAAAAAGCAACCTCTAAATAAACAATGTAACCATCATGTGCGCAACAAAATGGAAAAAATTATGCAAATCTGAATTTCTACCCCTAGATAACCAACTATAGAAATTATATAAAAGAAACCTTTCAATCCACAGAAACGCACTTCAATATCTTGAAACACTCTTTGATTACTCTTCAACTAAGCCAACTGACATGAAAAGGAATTAAATACCAAACTTCTCTCTGCCCATTTTGAACACGAGTTCTCCACCATGCATAAAAAATTGTTGTCTTCAAAGGAAATACTCAATGCATAGAAAAATTATACAAGACAGAGTTCCACAATTTCTTTGTCCATGAACACTGAATAAAAAGACAATTAATTGATTCATTAGTTTCCTTGCAAGATAGCATCCATTCACCGTACATCTCATCGTCTTAATGAGATTATCAATGGTAAGGATCTTATCACAAATCAAACACCAAATAGAAGACGATACTTTGAAGGTGCACCATACCTCCAACTGTGTTTCCAAGGAAAATCAACGCTATTACTCCCATTAGAGAAAGATTTAACCTCAAATTGTCCAAATTTAGAGATCCACCATCTAAAAACATCCTCTCATGCACTCAACTTCTTAGAGTATAAACTGCTTAGAAGGCTAGTGAGATTGATCTTGCAAACACCCAATCCAAATGCTACAATCGGGGCGAGTGGAGAATAAAGGGCGTAAGGCACTCACGGGTTAGAAGTGTGGAAAAGCATTCAAGCGTTGTGGCCTACTTTCTTCACTCATTGCTCAGTAGTAGTTGGGAGGGGAAATAGGGAGAGATTCCAGGTAGACCGATAGCTAGAAGGAAGGTGCCTTAGAGAACAATTTGTGAACATCCACGATTTCTCCTAGAATAAAACAGCTATTGAAGAGTACGGGAGGCAAATAGGAGGAAGTGTTACATGGGATATCATTTCCACTTTATACAGTTGGTTAGAGGGGGGTAAAGAAGCAGGGTTATACTCCTTTTTGGGTTTTTTTAGATAGTTTGGAGTTGTAACCAGCCTTAGGGCCTTTCTAGCATCTTCTTGATGCTTTGATAAAATTTTTGTTACTTAAAAAAAAAAAAAAACAAAAAACAAAATAATAATAATAATAATAACAAAAGAGAGATGGACACATTAAAGGAAGAGTTACTGTTTTCATTCACTTAAACGAAATGGGGTGAAACACGGAAATAAATTCATGGCGTTAAACTTTGAAAGTTTTAGAATGCATAGATATCAGCTGGCTTCGAATGTTGAGGATTCACTTATCCTCAATGGCTAAGAAAAGGTATCAAGGCATTATCACTGCTTGTCTTATAAGTCCTTTGGTTAGTAGATATTCAAATACAAAAATAATGACCAGGTTAGCATCTTAAGTGTTCCTATGATTTGAATTTTAATCATCAATTCAAATTCAAGTCGAGCCTTGAAGTGAAATGCTAGTTGAGATTCACTTGATGAAATTCGACTCGATCACACATCGAAAGAAAACCAAATAAGAATTCAATACAACCAACAAAAATCTGTTCATTTGAATTTGTCAAATATTTTTCAGCCATATTTGCAAGCATTCAACCAATTCGATTTTGATCAGGTAACAAATAATGGTGATAATTTTCCTTTTCAATCACCACGAAAACTTCAGATTAGAGCACACAACTTCTTCACAATTAGACAAGAGGATGACAAAATTCAGAAACTGAGCACATTACATATTCAAGAAACATTAATATCATGTAACCTAGAAAAATATTTTGCTGATCATTTCTTCTTTAAACACAAATATGCAACCAAATATATTTGTATGTATAGTAGTAATAATTATCGAAAGTTCAATTTGACAGAGGAGGGATGAATCAAGGATAGATAGGGAATTATATCAATGTCATGAGCTACAACATAAATGATTAGAACGTGGCAATGACACTAGATTAAAAGAACCACCCTTTTTTATTTTCTTTTTTTTTTTTGGGGGGGGGGGGGTAAAAGCTTGGGGCAACAAACACATGATGCATGTAAACCATGCCATTGTGATGATGGTGGTAATGTATTAACAATAGAATCATTCATGCAATACAATCTTTGAAGAAGTCTTAAACAGTGTATAGCAGCTTATCTGCCTATATGTGCATGTGCATCGTATGAATTAAAAGGAACTAGTCCAGATTTTCACGCATTCTACCATTCATCAATCCCTTATCTAAGTTCCACTGTGTCTTTTTCAAGTTCCTAACTAGAAAAATAGAGAATGGAATACAGGTGATGGAATGGAAGAGGAAAGCTTGGTGATTAATTCCTTTTGGTAACATGTGGCTGATTTTGTGGGAGCTGGAGAGGAATCGTAAAACTTTTAGAGATATTATCTGTCACATAGAGTGAAGATTATCCTTCTATCTACTTTCTATAATTGGTTCGGTTATATGAAGGTGATGATCCAGGTTTACAAATTCTTTTGCATGAAAGGGATGAACAATAATAAAGTGCAAAATCAATTTCATTAAGAGAGAGAGCATTGGAAACAGCATCAAACAGTTTGACCTGCTAAGTTCTTGTATCTGATCTCTAAAAGAGGCCCTGCTTCACAAAATATCGACATTTGAAGTAGTAGGATAAAAGAAAATGCAAGATACCTGCCAAGCTCTCTGCATATTCCGCAATCGCAAACTCCGCCTCTGAAGAACCTTTTCCATAACAGACCCATCTAGGAAAGAATCAGGGTCGTCATCTGGATTTTTATCTGTCACCTGATCAGTGGCCTTAGTGTCAGATGAAGTGCCACTGACCCTTTCAGAACTCAACTGCATTCTATCAAGGTGTTCATGCAGCAGACCCTCTACTCTCCTTCGCAAGCTTAGAGGGACAACCACCTGTACAAATATGGCATTAGAGTTCCAAATATTGCACACACAAATGGAATTGCCATAGCAAAACATAGAATGGGATTCTTATAAAGCAATCAGAACCTATTACCTCTCTTTGAGGTCGCTTTTCATCAAGATCTGGCCTATAGTTGGGAAGAGGAACCTTGCTCGCAACCACCACTTTCCCATACATCTCGCTAAAGTGGAATATGACCGTGTAAGGTGAAAAATCACAGGGATAATAGAGCATTTCAAAACTTAACCCAAAAAAAAAAAAAAAAACCATGTTAAGTTAAATGGTTACTTACCAATAAAGCCCCATCCTTTTGGCGAGGTTAGATATTTGTTCATAGTCTCTCCTGTCTCTTTTATCTCTGGACACAATTTCCTGGTCTTTTTCATTGCGTAATAGCAAGCTAAGTTTCCATTTCCACTCATCAATGTTGGCCACTGAGGAAGTCGCCTACCATAGATACCATATTTCAGAAAAACAAATTTCACCACTTTTTAGCATCAAATGTCTGAATTCCACAAAAACCAATGAAAACTTGTGCAGGTACCAACATACATAGATAGGCACATCAACATACGGGTTAATTGGTCTGCCTACTAAATAAAAATGCAGTTGCACGTACATTTTTAGAAAAACATGCTGCCACCAAGAATATTACTGGAAACTTTATAAATTTCAACAGCCTTATAATAACTTACTTCAATGGGAACTGAATATGTTCATCTGGCCCTTGCAGAGATATTAGCTTTTCCGTCTTAAATTTAAAAAAAAAAAAAAAAAAAATCTTTCCAGTAAACCTAAGGGGCCAAGACAATTACTTGGCTCGGTTAAGCTGAGCTGAGCTTCCCATTTCCCAGAAACCCAGACACCTCTCCTCAATTTAGCCTAAAACAAATGTCATAGATTGAGCTGAATTTTCCAGAATAGCAAGAAGTACCAAAGCCAAAATCCCATTTTTTTTTTCTTCTGTTCTCCTCCACTTAACACAAGTACACAACTGAATTATGAGTAAATAGATAGTTTCACACCTTCATTATATTTATACATCCACATCCAGCACATGCCTACAGACTAAACCCGCATAAGTGAAGTAATTTGATTTCAACGAAAAGAAAAAGAAAGACCTTGTGATTGTCGTAATCGCAATCATACTCATCGTCAGAGAACTGCTCGACGGCGTAGCCGCAAAATGCTCGGCGTGGCGAGAATAGGGAATTGAATAAAGTTCCGCTAAGATAGACAAAGCCATTTTTGGAGCTCGGAACTCCAAACAAGTCGTGATTGGTCCCCCTTCCAATTGCAAATCTTTGAGTCCACAGCACACCATCTGGCGAAGATCTTTTGCCGAATGCTAAGAGAAACCCTATTCTGGAATGCATACTGATGAATGAAGTTGGGGCATAGCGGTGTTCTTCGCTGAGACACTCACAGTTTGGCTTCAGCGCAAAGCAGCGACGTCGCGGTTGCTGGTGCGCGCGTGGCGGCAATTGGGGAAAATTTCCGTGTACAAAATTGGCGTGCCCAAAATGGAAGCGGGGGTGCTAACATCGGCATTTGCTGGCAGCCGGCTGACATTGAACGCTCGTCGCACGATGCGCGGCTCTTTGATCCAACGGCCAAGGTCAACGCCAAGGGGCCAAGCACCAAAAGCAAACAACTTTTTTGTTTCCTTTTTTTTTTGGTTTCGTTTTTTTTTTTTTTCGTGAAACTTGAATTGCAACTAAATTTTTATATTTATTTTTTTCGTTCAAATATAATTTAAATGGTAGTCTCAAAAAAAGAAATATAGTTTAAATGGTAAAAATGTATTTAAGTTACTGGTTTGATGTAATAATTATATTAAATATTAAAATATTTAAAAATAAAATTTATCAATATAATTAAAATATTATAATAAAAATTTATTTATTATAAAACTTTTTAAAATTCAGGTAACAATGTTTCTCCAATAACATTTTTTCCTAAATACAGTATCGCGCGATGCTGCTGCAACCAAATTTTTACTTTTATTTTTTCTGTTCAAATATAGTTTAAATGGTAGTCTCAAAAAAAGAAATATAGTTTAAATGGTAAAATTGTATTTAAGTTACTAGCTTGATGTAATAATTATATTAAATATTAAAATATTTAAAAATAAAATTTATCAATATAATTAAAATATTATAATAAAAGTTCATTTATTATAAAACTTTTTAAAATTCAGATAACAATGTTTCTCTAATAACATTTTTTCCTAAGCACAGCATCGCACGATGCTGTGCTTAGGAAAAAATGTTATTAGAGAAATTATATTACTTTTTTTTTTTTGTTCAAATATAGTTTAAATGGTAGTCTCAAAAAAAAAGAAATATAATTTAAATGGTAAAAATATTATTAGAGAAACATTGTGTGCGATGTTCTATTTAGGAAAAAATGTTATTGGAGAAATATTGTTACCTGAATTTTAAAAAGTTTTATAATTTCTCTACTAATATTTTTGCCTAAACACAACATCTCTACTAACATTTTTTCTTAAACACAGCATCGCGCGATGCTGTGTTTAGGAAAAAATATTATTAGAGAAACATTGTTACGTGAATTTTAAAAAGTTTTATAATAAATAAGTTTTTATTATAATATTTTAATTATATTAATAAATTTTATTTTTAAATATTTTAATATTTAATATAATTATTACATCAAACCAGTAACTTAAACACATTTTTACCATTTAAAATATATTTCCTTTTTTGAGACTATCATTTAAATTATATTTGAAAAAAAATAAAAGTAAAAATTTGGTTGCAATTCAAGTTTCACAAAAAAAAAACAAAACAAAACCAAAAAAAAAAAAAAAGAAACAAAAAAGTTACTTGCTTCCAGTGCTTGGCCCCTTGGCGTTGGCCTTGGCCGTTGGATAAAAAAATCGCACATCGTGTGGCGAGCATTCAATGTCAGCCGGCTGACAGCATATGCCGATGTTAGCCCCTCGCTTCCGCCCAAAAGAGCCTCAAACAGCTTACGCTGTCGGGAGTGAGAAAAAAGTGGTAAAATTTGATAGAAGTTGTCAATTTGTAATTAATTCTTAGAAATTCCTAGTATTTGTCAATGATTTGCAGTGTTTCAAACAAAATTAATTTCTTTTTATTTTTTAAAAAATTGTATATAAAAATACTTTTGGTAAATTTATTTTTCGTTTTTTAAAAAGTTTTAGTGAGGGGTCACATCCTTTGCATGGAAGCAGGCGCCCCATATTAGAAACGAATGATAAAATGTTTATTGAAAGTGCCAATATAGTTGGTTTGCAGTAAAATACATTTAAAATCATGCACAAAAAAATCATTAGTTACAAATAACGTTAAAACATATGAAAAATATTAAGAAAAAATAAATGTTTAAGAAGATTGTTGGAAAATTAAGATTAATAAATGTAGAACAATATAGAAATCAAAAAAGAGAACTTCATGCAAACAATTTTATAATTGATTGTGTGTGGGGGCTGGGCTTGTATATGCAAATACTTTTTTATTGGGATATGAAACGACTCTCTTTATTCACTATTATTTTTAATTACATTCATGTCAAATTTATTTATAAAGTATAACAAAAGTACAATGTCTATATTATTATAAAAAGTCCCAATACTTGAAAAAAAAATTTTAACTACTTTACCCCTATTTTTTCAATTTAATTCAACTCTATCTTTTTATTATTTCAATTCTAATCTAACTCTACTCTATCTCTTTGTTATTTTAATTATAATATAACTCTATAACTCAACTTCATTGGAATTCTTCATGATAGTGCATTACCTTTTTTTTTCAGTTTAACTGAATTCTAATCCAACCCTATAAATCAACTCCGCTAGAATTCTTCATAATAAATTAGTTTGGATTTATATTAGTTATATCATCAAAAAGAAAGAAAAAAAAATCCCAATTTTCTATTCCATCTCTATTTATCTCAAATTTTCATCTAATAAATTACTCGTCCAAGATTGAATCGTTTTGAGTAGTGCAATTAATTGTTAAGTTGATTTAGCTCGTGAGCCAAAGTTTGGTCTATACTCAATTGGTTCATTCATTCATACATATAAATATTTTGAGAGTATTCCAATCAAAATACGTATAGGTATTTTTTTTATTTTCTCTTAATTGGGAATTATTTTTACTTCTACCATTAGAGCTTGTAATTATTTTCTATCTCTTTTTCTTTGGAATTTTTTCTGTTTACTTTTTTTTAAGGTTTTTCTTCCTAAGTTTTTGATTTTTATTAATGGTTGTGTCTTCAGTTTTTGTTTTGATTAGGTGTTAGTGGGCATACTTATTTTCTTGAGCCTCTCTGGTGGTTGGACATGATTACAAGTGAGACTTTTTATTTTTATTTTGTTTTAATTCATCCAATACAATTAATTGTCTTTCTTTTTAATGATTCATCCATTCATTCACGGGGACTTAAACTTTAATATATTACTAACGTTTAGCTTTTTTTTTAATCATGGGACTAATTCAATATATTGTTAATATTAAAATATGTTTTGCTAAAATATATATTTTATTAAAATATTTCATTAAATTAAACTAAATGTTATTCAATGATAATTTATTCCTAACTCACCTACTTCATTTATGTACCTTATTAAAATTAATTATTATTAATAATAAATAAATTATAAAATAATTTTAAAAAATATATTCAATAAATTCAATATTTTTTTAGATAAATTCAATTATAGTAAATAAAATTGTATTTTTAAATATTTTTTTTGTTTTTATGTTGGAAAAAAAGGATAACTAAAAAAATAGAAACTAAAACTAATACAAATAAACAAAAAATAACAATAAAATATTTTTTGATATTAAAATATGTTATTAAAAAAACCCAAACCTTATATATTTTAAGCTTCAATATATAATTTTTAATGAGTCACGGGACCCAATTATCAAATATTTGAAACGTATTGGATTAAATAATATATTTCTCTTTAAAATATAATACGAATTCACATGAAATTTTAATACACATAGTAAGTTTAAAATATATATATATATATATATATAAAATGGTATTCACATCCAAAAAAAAATTTATGTGAATTTTACTATAATGACTTTTATTTATAATTAATATGATTGGGAGGGAGGGAGGGAATGCGTAAAGTATAATATCATTTGTTAATTTTTTTAGGTTACTAATAATATGAATGAGTTTGCTATATTTTTTATTAGATGATATTCCATTATATTGAAATTAATTTTTGTTTATGCATTTATTTTTAACTTATTTTTTAATTCATTCATTAAAATATATTAGGTCTAATTATTTTAGATTTTATTATAATTTTTAATGTGAATGTTTATATTAGGTTTTAAATTTTATTATATTTTTTATTATTGATAAAATTTTAACTCTTTTGTGTATCAGATTTTAGGAAAAGTTTATTATTTGCTATATTTTTAAATTTGTTCATCCAAAAATATAAGATAAGATTTTTTTTTAGTTTTATTGTAATTCTTTAATATGATTGTTTATATAATTTTTTAGATTTTATTATATTTTTGCATTATTGTCAAAATGTAATTTTTTGTATATCAAATTCCAATGGAAGCATCTTTTTAGGGTTATTTTTTAATTTGTTTATTTAAATATATCAGGTATAATTTTTTAAAATTTTATTTTATTTTTTGTTTAATGTAAAAATATTATTGTACAATAATAATAAAAATTGTCAAAGCATTACAAAATTTCATATTTCAATTTTGTTAACTTTTTCATTAATAAGATATTATATTTATTTTCATTAGATGATATTCTTTTATATTGAAATTATTTTTCATTATATATTTATTTTTTAGCTTATTTTTTTAAAATATTATTAATATAAATATTTATTAAAAATTAAAATAAATATATAATATGAAATACAATATATTTAAATAATTGTGATGTGCGTATATATTTATACATCTACTAAAATTATCATTCGCATATTTTGAATATGATTCTTTAGGATTTCAATATATTTTTTAGTTCGTTATTTTCTAATTTTACGCTTACTTTTTATTTATATCTACTGAAAATCATACTTAGCATATCTTATATATTATAATATTTCTTGATTGTACCCTAAAATTAGTTTTGTCAAAACCTTTTTTTATAAAAAGCTAAAATTAAAATTAAACCAAAAGTTTCCTTTCATCATCATTTTTTTTATCTTTGACTTACATCTTTGTATCTCTCTTTCCATGTATATAAAAAAAAAAGAAAAAGAAAAAGAGGATAGGGATTCAAAATTCATTCCCTTGTTTAGGCTATACTACAAAATGCAAAGAAAATTATTTGAAATTTAAAAAAATAAAAATTAATTAAATTTAAAAATTTTAATATATTAATTAATGTCTTTTGTTTAATTTTTGAATTTTCTTTTTATTTTCACTACATTTTTTTATTATTTGTTTGCACCAAAATCTTACTCCAAACATACCTTTTTATTTTTTAGAGTTCAAGATTTTTTTAAGAAACTCAAAATTTTTTATTAATTATTTTCTCTTTTTTTCATTATTTTATTATCTTATTTTTTTTTATCTCAATGTATCTTTATATATGAGATACTGATTTAAAATTTATTTCCTCGTTTGTGTTATTTGCATGCTAAAAATTAACTCATTTGAATGCTTAAAAATTGAATGCATGCAATTCATACAAATAAAAAAATTTTATTCCTACTCATACTCCTCCACTTTCTTAAAAGATGGTGGAGATTGATTTAATCCAACAATAGAGATTATACATCTAAAATCATCTATCAAAATATCTAAAATATTTATAATACTCACAGAGTTCTAAAGTTCTTTACAATATTGGACACATTTTTCATTTGAATAATAACTTCATTTTTATTTTTTTAGATTGTTTTTGTTCGTTATCATTATTCGTGTGGGTCTATTGGAAAATGATTTCTTGTTCCCGAAATTTTTATGCTAACATTCTCAATCAAGTCATATTAACCACTCAATTTTTTGAAATAATCTTACTCTAACTCCCAATTCAAAACCTTCTACATTTTATAATCAATTTTCAACACCTTCATTAATTTTTAATTTTACATAATTATAAACATATACACACCAACATATATATATATATATATATATATATATATATATATGTATACACATACCTACATCTAATGACAAATTCATAAGAATAGACCTCAACAAATTTTATAAACCAAACAATTAGCTATATAATTTTTTGACGTTAGGCTCTTTAGCAAGATACTTAATATGAAAAAAATAAAGATTTTAATGTAAGTTTTATTTTTTTAAATAATATTTTTATTTTTTATTGTTAGCTTATTTTTTAAATTTAGACATATAAAAGAACAAACAAACACGTGCAGTGCACGTGCACATGCACGTGCATTTTTCTAGTGTATATATATATATATATATATATAGGTGAGCCAATTTGTACTCCATTAATAGATTTTTAAACTTTATTTTTTTATTAAATAAAATTACACAACTACCTTCATTTTTCTATTAAGATATTTTATATAATTTTAATACCATAATTATCCTTTTATAGAAACCTAATTTATATCAACTTTCAAAAGTGTTTTTGCTATTGATAATTAATTCTCATTCAACTAAAATTATATTTTAACTCACATTAATTTATTATTGACAAAAGATATAACAATGCATTTATTTTAATTTTTATTTGCTATTTAATTAAAAAAGTAATTGTGTAGTACCCGATATTTAATTTTCGCCATTTATGTATTATTTTGGGGCCAATAAAATATTTAAAATGAAATTAGGTAATTTATTTTATTTTTCTCTGGGTTGGGTGTGGTCCAAATTGATATTTGGTGGGACAACTGGGCTAGACCCAGCCTTTTTTTTCTCTTTTCTTTCTTTCTTTTCTTTTCCTTTTCTTCTTCTTTTCTTTTTGGTCTCCCCCGTGGGTCTTCGAGGGGAGGAGGGAGAGAGAGAGAGAAGAGAGAGAGAGAGAGCATGATTCGGCAAGGAATGAAGGCGGACCCGAGTAGTTTTTGACGCTGTTAACGCTGTGGTGGTGTCTGTTTCGCGTGATTTCGCTCAAGGTGGGAGAAATCGACGTGCGAAAGGTTGGGTACCTAAACTAAAATCTTTTTATTTCTCATTTTCTCTTTAGATCTAAGCTAAATGGGACCTATATTTGTGTTCTAGACGTTGTAAGGATCATTTTGGTATGTGGGAATTTTTGGTATATTTGTGATCTATATTTCTCCTTTTGAGTCATGATAATTACAAATGATATGTGAGAATTTTTGGATAAATTTTTATATGTTTAACCTGTATAAAAGTGGTTAAAGTTGGACTGACAGTATGAATTCAGTCTAAATTAGAAAGCCAGAACACTCTGGTTTGCTGGGAGGCCCACGGGAAGAAACAAAAAAAAAAAAAGAAAAATTCTAACGAAAAATTAGTTTGGATAATTACATAATGGCCCCAAAGTTTTGGATAATTACATAATTACCCCTAAGGTTTTAGATAATTACAAAGTAGTTCCCCAAGAGTTTAAATAATTACAAAATGGACCCCAAAGGTTTAAATTATTATGAAATGGCCCCTAAAGTTTAGGAAAATCACGATTTTACCCCTAAAGAATTGGAGAGGATAATAATGTTACCCCTAGAGTTATGAAAAATTATAGTTAATGTTATAGAATTAGAAAAATGTTAGAAAAAGTGTAAATTTTGATATTTAAGGCATATTTTATTTTATATTGCTAATGGTAGAATAGGATCCTATTTGTAATTAAAATATATGAAATATAATCGATGATTAAGTTATATGAGACATAATTGATAATTAATATAGCATGCTTTCTTAATGTTGTGAACTCTTGAAGAGAATTATTAGGCATAATTAAACATGTCATGTGCATTATGACTAGGGTGGCATCATCTAATTTATGTTGAGAATGTTAATTGGCTGAGAGTGCCACATTCATATTGTGACGTGCTGAGACATGGGTTATATATATAAATATATATATATATATGGACGGGATTCACAATTTGAGAAAAATGAGATTTTGAAAATATCAGATGATCCCCAGGTAACATATATAATTAAAGGTTAGTCATTTAAAGTTGGGCGTTAATATCGAGGTGAGATATTATGAGATTTTTCGGATTGTAACCGGATCCTGCTTGAGGTAAGCGGATGCCTGCTTGAGCTAAGCGGATGCCTGCTAAGGGGTGTAACACGGTTCTCTAGCAGACAGGCCAGGGGGTGTAACATGGTTCCCCTGAGTCTTAGCTAATTTGGGGTGTTAACCCGGTTCCCTAATCGCTATTTATATTGATTACCCTACTTGAGATAAGCAGATGCCTGACTAGGGGTATAACACGGTTCCCTAGTAGACGGGCCAGGGGTGTAGCACGGTTCCCCTGAGTCTTACACCAATGGGGGTGTAACATAGTTGCCCATTCGGTTTATATATATATATTGAGATAATGTGATTGTTACATCTATTGATGAGATATAGGGATTATTATATTGATCATGAGTTTGGTTATGAAATAAGGGAATAGGAACTACGGTGACCTGATTCCTGAGGTAGGATATGTAGGCAGCTCAGACAAGAGTAGCATGAGTCCGGTCTTAACTATGGATGAGATTTGAGTAGATGGAGATTGGATAATTGCATTACATTACATATGCATTCTTATATGATGTTTGCATTGCATTACATAACATGTGCATTTTATATTATGTTTGGTTGCTATTGCTGTGAGTTATATTGTATGTTTGAGCATGTTCATTAGTACACACTTGCATAGTTTTACCTAATGGGCTAGTTAGCTTACTCTATCTATATAGCGGATGATCCAGCAAGGCCAGGTAATAGCCACCTAGAGCTGAGTTGAGAGTGACAGATTGATCTGTTATAAAATTTTACTTATATTTAAAAGTTTGTATTTCCATTTGTGTGACCCAGGGGTGCGAGTCCCAAAGTCGATTTATATATAAGATTGCATTGTTGTTGATGAGACCTATGCAGTTATATCAATCTTAAATTTAGTCACTAGGGTGTGACCTTAAATATATCGTGAGTAACGGTGTTTTATTTATTTCATATGGGAATGAGGAACGTATTTAGTTGTTCTGATGGTGGTTATTGTATTGAAACTTGACATTGGCACAAGTTTTTATTTAATTTATTTGGTTCACATATTCCCATACTGTCTGTCCCGGACCATTAAGTTAGGGGTGTGATAGATTGGTATCAGAGCATTAGGTTGCAAATATTTCTGGGCCTTGGGTAATGAGACTTATGTGTTTCTGTTGTGTCTTATGAATTTCTTAGTGCTTATTTCATAAGTTTAAGATTGAGGATTATGATGTTTTGTGCTATAGTGGATTGTAAAAATGGTTGGAACTGGGATTTTGCCCAAAGCAGTGGCTCTGTCAATTAACGATATGAAAAATTTTATAGAACAATATAATTAATAGTGAAATTTGACAGTTGGTAATAATTTGATGAGCTTGGAGATGAGATTTATGAAATGTTCTACTGGTTTTTAGAATATCGTGAATAGTAACTAGAAGAGAGTATGAAATTGATAAAAATTTTGAATTTGAATCCAAGAGGCTTCAAGAGTCTAAGTTAGTACTCATGGATTTATCGAGAGTGTATTTTATTATTAAATGAGGACAGTTGTTGAATGATATCCGAGTTTTACTCAGTGAATAAAATTGAGATGATAGTGGGAATGGATAGACTACCCACTTACTATATGACGATTAGTTATTAATATGAGTTAGTAACAATTGTTTTACTTAAGGATCCTGCAGTTCAAGATTAAGCTGAGGCTAAAGTCATGTTATTTTCTTCAGTACTTAATGATTAAGTACATTGAGGGAGTTTCCATTTTGATGGTCAGTTGGATGTGGAATAAGAGAGAGTCTCAATGTTGGTTTCCTACAGTAAGTTATAAATTTGTGGATATGCTTTAACAGAATAGTTGGGATTTCTTTCTCAGAAGGAAATGACCTTTTCATGGAGCTTGTGCCTTATGTCTCTTCTGTTTATGGTGCAATGTAATATGGTGATGATTAAGTTCAGAGGGTTTAGAATTTAAAATTTAAATTTTGAGTGGATAAAGTTGTAGATCCAGTGATAATGGGGAATGAGTATTCGCTACTGAGGTTGGCAATTTGTTTGGCTAATTATGTGTAAAGAAGATTAAGTTGAGTGTTTATTGTTCGAGGTAAAAAAAATTGAGATTAGTTAATTTTCGGTTGAATTATTACGATTAATTTTTCAAAGGTTTTGATTATGTTAATTGAGCATGAGAAAGGTTTATGAGTCATATCTAAAATTTCAGATTTTAGTGCATTGTTACAACCATTTCATTCATGTTCTTCTTAGTGGGAAAGTTTATTGACTCAGTTAACTGGAAATGGAGTTTAATCATTTGGAGAAAAACTTGTGACGACATTTTAATGGCCAAAACGGCGGGTGACTGAGGCTTCACTGTTAATGAGTGAGTTAGTTCATATGAAGGTCTTGGTTTTATTTTGACACAAGATAATCAAATGGTGGTGTGACTCGAGGTAGTTGAAGCCTTGGAAACATTAACGGGATAGAGGAAGGATTAGGATGTGTTTGAATCACCAGAGTTTAAAAGTAATTATATACATCATGTGATTAAACAGTGGAGCGAGTACATAAGAGATTATAATTTTGATAATCAGTGTTATTCTGGTGGTGCTAATGTAATAATTGATACATTGCGTAATAAGTTGTAGAGTTTGGCAGTTGTGGTAATTTAATTTTGATAAAGTAATCTAGAGGGTATTAATAATTTTAAAGTCCCTTTGAATCAATGATATTAACAAATATAAAGCGATTTTCTTGATGTTCGAGTTACCGTGAATGACCCTAGGCCAAGGATTAGAGTTATTAAAGTTTAACAGTGAGATTGATCCTATTTGAAATTTTTTTTTGGTAAGTATCTTATTTGAAATTGTGGTGTCTCTAGCTTGCTGATTTAAGAGCTAAAAAGTTAAAGTATGTTGTCAAATGAACAAGTGAAATTCAAACAATTATATGTTTATACTGTATATAGATGAAATTGAAAAAAATTGTGATTCGAGAGTTTCAAGTGGTCATCTTGGTGGGATGAAAATGTACAAAGGTTTAGAATGGCCCTAATAGTGAGGTGATCTTCAAGTACTAGAATAAACTGAATTGATTTAAACTTGTAAATAAATGGATTTTTCCACATATCAGGTGATGATTGGTTGCCGCCATGTATTAGTAATAATCGTTTTGTTTGGAGATTTTGTAGTTCTAACTCGGAATGAGGTAAGAGTAATTTTACCTCCCCCATAATTGATATTAAATTGCTTGGAGGAAGCCTGTTGTCCATATGGAAAGTTAAGGTTGATCAAGAAAGGATTTAATTTTATTTTCCAAGAGCAAGGTGTAGATGGCGGATGTGTTTCCCAAGGAAGTGCAAAATTTAATTGAATGAGCACTATTAAAGTTAGGGTTATTACCAAAGACATAAACTGGTCGGTCGTTAGACACGAATAAATACTGAGTGGTAAGTTTGATAAATATGTGAGTGGATTATATAGTGGTGGTGGTCCAGTAGGCCTAAGGATGAGATTTATTAAGCATTTCAATAATAGTGGTAGTGTTGAGAATGATGATTAAAGAGGATTGTGAAGAAAATAATAATTTTAAATTTAGAAGTTTAAAAGTCTAAATAACCCAAGTATATAAATTTTGGAATAAATGGGATTATGTGTTATGATAACATGATGTGTGGTGGTAGATCAACTTTAAAGTAAAAAAAAAAAAATTGAGGCAATTTGAGAATGAAATGGGGTGGTCTACTTTTCATATGGCGATCGTAGTGCCTTATGGTTGCAGTAAAGTTTAGGGTAAACTGAAAATAGTATTGCCCTCTCCAAAGTTTGGTTCAATATGTTTTGAATTGATTTTTGATATGTTGACCAGGTTGAGGTTTAATGGAATGAATGATTAATATTGTCTTCCTAATGTGAAGCGCTTATACGTTGGTAGATTCCTGGGGGTTTCTCAGCTTGCCTTCTCGGGGGGGAAATGATTTGTCTCTGTTCAAAGTCCATGTCGGGAGTTTTCTATGTTTCTATGGTGTTATGTTGTTTAGTACTCATTGGATTAAGTTAATTGAGACTTCATCTGGATGAATTAATTACTAGTCTGGAGTTCACTTGTTATAGTATTTGTTAGGAAAAAGCAATGGTGATTTTTATTAGACATGAGAAAAGGCCCTATGATTTTGGGTAAATTGGAAGTTGTTAAGCTTGATGACAATTAAGAATAAGTAGTGTTGCTAAGAATTGACAATATGTTTGATTAGTTGTGCGTTATATATATGTGAGCTTTGACTACTCAAGGGGTAGCATTTTGGATTTCTGATAAATGGTTAAAGCCTTTTAATGAATTTCATAAGGGCCTCTGTGGTAATACATGGTGCTATCGAAATCCATGTTTGATAATTGAAGTTTGTAAATTTGATGGGTTATTTTTACTATCCTATTTTGGATATTTCCTAACTAATAG
Source organism: Vitellaria paradoxa (assembly GCA_019916065.1). Lineage (NCBI taxonomy): Eukaryota > Viridiplantae > Streptophyta > Magnoliopsida > Ericales > Sapotaceae > Vitellaria > Vitellaria paradoxa. The sequence continues at coordinate 25,510,527 of CM034243.1, forward strand.
ACTAATCAGCTTAGTCGATTTAGAGGGAAAACAGAAATTAGTTATGCTGAAGAGGCCAATGTGGTGGCCAATGTTTACATTAAGAGGTCGCAATAATTGGCGACTATTATGATTGGTTTTCTTTTATTTTAAAGTTGTTGAGAAGATGTTTGAAACTTTGATAATTTTGGGACTAGAGTTATGGTAATAGTGAAATGAATTTTTAAAGAATACATTATGAATAAATGGTATGAATAATATGGACAAGAGATTATTGGATTCCAGTTATATGACCAATTTTATCAATTAGTAAAGTATAGTTGGTTTTCCTATTAAAGAGCGAAACACAAGAGTATGACCATATTGAGACTTAAGAACAAAATGGAGTTGACTGAAATAGTTGTACTTTTGGAAGTGAAAGTTTGAAAGCATCATCATTCAAGGTAGTGGCACGCCCTTAAAGCATTCAGAGGTATAATGACTTGAATTGTTAATTCTGAAGAGAGAAAATGAAATACGTAGTAGTATTGACTAACATTTCAAAGTAAGTATTCACATGAGCTGAATTTTGATATAAAATCATTTAGTTGATTTGTGTGCTAAGGCACTATTGAGAATTGTTAGATCCTTAGAGATAGCTAAACTGGTGATGTAATCGACATAGACGTCTTAGTTCCTAGACTAAAGTTTGTAATTAAATTTCGAGGACGAAATTTTTTATAAGGGGGAAGAATGTAGTACTTGATATTTAATTTTCGCCATTTATGTATTATTTTGGGGCCAATAAAATATTTAAAATGAAATTGGATAATTTATTTTATTTTTCTCTGGGTCGGTGTGGTCCAAATTGATATTTGGTGGGACAACTGGGCCAGACCCAGCTTTTCTTTTCTCTTTTCTTTCTTTCTTTTCTTTTCCTTCTCTTTTCTTCTTTTCTTTTTGGTCTCCCCCGTGGGTCTTCCAAGGGAGGATGGTAATTTAAATTGATTTAAACTATTTTATAAAAGAATCATGTGTATTAATTTAAATTAATATCTCTTATAATTTAATTAAATTTCATCTAAATTTTATTAATTTAAAAGATAAATAAATTGAGCAATTAAGAAAAAAAGAAAAAATAGAATATTATCATAAATTCAAATAGTTGGATTTGAATTTTTTTTTTAAAAGATAGTCATAAACCATAAATAAAATTTTACCAAAAAAAGTCATTTATTTATCTAATTTAAAGTAAAATAAATAAATATAATTTATTAATTTATATTTCAAAGAAAACAAAGTGTGATATATATGCATATTTATGCCAAATCACTGTGGTTTAAAACCAGTATGAGGTCAGCCTGAAATAAAGGCTTACAATCATAATTTATTTACATAAGAGCTCCTGAAAATAGAGGATACAATAAAATAGACAAAAATAGCATAATAGACATTTGAGAGAACAAAAGCATAACCAAAAATCAAGACTTACAACCAATATCTATATTTATTTGCATAAGAGCACCAAAAGTAGAGAAAACAATAAAATAGACAAAAAAGGGCATAATGGACATTTGAGGGGAAAAGTTTTTTCTTAAGATATATAAAAAAAGGCACTATTCATCACTTGATGAAAATAGATTCTTCACATTTTTTTTTTGAAAAGTAAAAAATAAAAATAAAAAATAAAAAAACACAATATTGTTGATCGGTGAACGGAACTGATTTTTCACGTTTTAAATGGAAAGGTAAAAAAAAAAAAGACAAAACTGTTCATCAGAAGGAGGAAAAGCGATCCTTCGCTTTTTATATATAGTAATAGAAATTTACTTTTAAAAATTTTTTAAATTATGAAAATATAAAAAAATATTTGTAACATCTAGTATTCATTTTTTGCCGTTTATGTGTTATTTTAGGCCAATAAAATATTTAAATCGATATTGGGTCTGCTTAGCTGGGTTTATTTTATCTTGGGGGTAGGTGAAGACCAGCAGTACTCGCGTACCCCCAGGGGTGGTGCAAACGCCCGGTATCCACACCACCCGGTTGAATCGAGAGTGCCTAGGAAAGGTATCGAACCCGTGACGTGCGCCCCAACCACACATCCCGTGCTCAACCCTGCTCTACTGAGCTAACCCTGCTGGGCAGGTTTATTTTATCTTTCCCAGGTGGGGTTTGGCCCGATGTGGTATTGGGTTAGAAAACTGGGCCAAAGGCCCTATTTTTTTCCTTTTTTTATTTTCTTTTATTTTCTTTCTTTTTCTTCTCATGCAGCAGAGGTAAATGGGAGATATAGTGAGGAAAGAGAAAGTAGAGAGAGAAAGTGTGCTCTAGAGAGGAAAATAGATGAACTTGGGGTATTTTCGACACCGTAATTGCCGTGATGGTGCTGATTTCTCACGGTTTTGCTCGAGCTGAAAGATACGAGGCCTTGAAGTTTGGTAACCAAAACTTAAACCTTCTCATTTTTCTTCTTTCTTTGAATTTGAGGTTGGTGGAACTATATACATGTTTTACACATTGTAAACATGATTTTGATATACATATACATATATCACCATCTATCAAAATATCACATTTATATATATATATATATATATATATATATCGAAATCATGCTAACAACGTGTAGAACAAGTATACATGGTGATATATATACGTATATATGTACACATATATGCTTATGGGTTTGCATATATATATATATATATATATATATGCTCAATCTTGTTCATTCTTGAGTTTTTTTTTTTTTTTTTTGCATGATATTGAGATATAGGTGGTTGTTAGTTGTGGTACAATTTCTGAGCTTGTGGTGCTCAGATTTTAGCATTTTGTGTGCTGGATCAAGTGTGTAGTAGCTCAGATTTGTGCTGTGGGTCGTAGGTCGTGGGAACAAGCTTTCCACGGACATCCCACGAGCTTCTTGCGAGGCTACGAGGCTCTCAGTATCTTCCCGTGAGTCAGAGCAGTCTTCCCACGCTCTTCTTGCACCCTTCCCACAAGAAGGTACTTTTGACCCGGTTTGAGGTTTTTTTGACCTGGTTTGAAAGATACATCATATATGTTAAATATATGTTGAAATTATGCATACTTTAGACTATAAAATGTCATTATGGATGATTGAGCACACCATACTTTTATTATAACATTGAGATGTTATGGTTTATTTTACATGATTGAGCATATCATATCCATGAAGTTGGGGTTTCATCATCCAGTTGATATTATGGTTATTGGTTAGCTAAGAGTGCCATATTGATATTATTCACATGTCAAGGCACGGGTCATATATATAGACAAGATCCTCAATTTTGAGAAAAAAAGATAAAATGAGATTTTGAAAATACCTCATGATCCCCAGTTGATATATATAACTAAAGTTTAATTATTGGAACTAGGGCGTTAATCTTAAGATATTACTTCTATTGATTTCCTACTTGAGCTAAGCATATGCTCAACTAGGTTTATAACACAGTTCCTTAGCATAAAGGTTAAGGGATGTAACACAGTTCTCCTGAGTCTTACATAGGTAGGGTGTAACATGGTTCTTCTCCTATGATTATACCCTGCTTGAGCTAAATAGATGCCTGATTAGGGGTGTAACACGGTTTCTTAGCAAAAAGGGCAGGGAGTGTAACACGGTTCCCCTGAATCTTATACTAGTAGGGGTGTAACACAGTTCTTCACCTATTATTATACCCTACTTGAGTTAAGTAGATGCCTGATTAGAGGTGTAACACGGTTTCTTAGCAGGAGATCCAAGGAGTGTAACACGGTTCTCTTGAGTTTTACACTAGTAGAATTATAGCATGGTTCTCCACTCGTGATATATATTAAGATTATCATTCATCATAAACATTAAACGGTGCAGTTGGTTACTTCACATGCTTTGCTAAGCGTCACTCTTCTCAAGATAAAGTTGGAGGTAGATCAAGATTACAGAGTATGCATTGGCATTGTATTTCATTATTATCCATTGTATAAGATTATATATATTATTGTTATGTGTTGATATCTTGAGGTTGTTAATTATAATGATGTTTAATTTTTGAATTGCTGAGAAAGGGTTGAGTTGTGAACATTAAATAATAAAGTTAGGAACTACGGTGACTTAATTCTTGAGGTAGGATACGTAGGCAGTTTAGGCTTGAGTATTCTAAGTCCGATCTGAACTATGGATAATAATAATTGTGTTTATTCTTCTTAACCGAAAATTGAATTATTAATATTATAATTGTGTGACCCAAGGTGTGGGTTTACTGTTTACATTTATGATATCATTATTTTGGGAGATATAAGCATGATTATAGTATATGTTTTGACCATACAGTTTTTAGTTGCTGTCATTAAGGATGACACCAAAGTGGATTATATTATTACTTGATTTAGAGTAACGTACTCATATATTATGTTATATGAGAATGAGGGACATTTGATACTATTTTAATTGATATTTATTATATAGACCTAACTTTAACTAAATTTTAATTGGTTTTATTTAGTTCCCATATTCCCATGCTGTCTGTCCCAGGCTGCAAGGTTAGGAGTGTGACAATATTATTTCAAATTTTTATTTTTCCATTTTCATTTCTTTCCACCACTCAACCATCACTTAGCCAACTGGCTTAGGTTAATACTATCGCCAACTATCAGCCACTGCCACTTTCGTCAACTTCCCAACATCATAATCATAGTAACAAATTTGGCATTTGAAAATTATTTAGTAAAATGAAAAATTTGTAACTCAAAAATTATTCAAAATAGTTTGGAAAACAGTATAAAAAATTTTGTCACGACACCTAAATTTATTTAAGAAATCAGGAATAATTGGGCAAAATATATATATCATTAATTTTGCTATAGACATAACATTTTTATCAAGTAATAATTTGGCAAAATCTATATATCATTAATTTTGTAATCGACTACAATTACAAAGATAAAAAAATTATTCATTAAATTATATACAAAAATAATAAACTAAGAAAAATAAGCTCTAATTTTTTTATTTAATTTGAACCAAATGCCACAACACCCTAAAAAAGAAAAATCACATGCTTATGAATTAAAGGAAATCAATCAAAAGTTGTGCAACTTTATCCGCAAATAAAATAAACTAATATTAAACTTAAATAATAAACTAATTATTCTAGGGAAAGAAAAAAAAAAATCGTTTGCAGTGTTGTGCTCTAATAAGAAAAAAAAATCATTTATAGTATTTTGCTCTAACTCTTCACTTCTTCAGTTAGATGACGATGATGCTTCACTCTCCATTGATGTCTTATCTTCATATTTTCATCTAAATCTTCAAATAGATTGATATTCTCAAGAAAAATAGGTGTACAGTTAGTATTTTCCTTACAACTTGCTTTTTTTGGGGTAAATTACAATTTTACACATGGCCCCCATCGACATTTAAAAATTATAATAACCTCCCTTATTTTGAAATGTTTGTAACAAATACCCCCTTCCGTTAAGTAAACTGTTGAATTTTAACAGAAAATTAAAAGCCAATTGAGTCAACAAAATTTTTTACATAAAAAAACAAATATGCCCTTAAATGAAACCTAAAAACTCACATTGGGGATCCATCTTCATCTTTGTAAACCCAAATTAAAAACAAAACAAAATAATAAAATATCTTTCAATTTTCAAATATATATGTATATATACACTTCCATAAACAAGTATGGATAAGTAACCCATCTTCATCTCTGTAAACCCAAATCAAAAACAAAACCAAACAACATTGTTTCTTTAACTTTCAATATCTATAAACAGATATATACATAACCAATTGACATCACATCTTTAACTTTTAGTATCTATATATATATATATACACAAACACATATCCATAAACAGATATAGATAAATAACACATCTTTATCTCTGTAAACCTAAATCAAAAGTAGAACCAAACAACATATTTTAACTTTCAGATATATATGTATATATATATATATATATTCATAAACAAATATAGATAAATATGTATAAATAGATTGGTGCTAAACTTTTTGATGGTGGGTTGATGCGATCTGTGCTGTTAGGGCCATAAAGCTCTGGCAAAGATCCGGCCATAGAAGGTAAGATCCGGCCATAAAGCTCTTCGGAAAAACGATTTTGTTGTCGGAATGTCATGCTCTAGTAAAATCAGAATTATCAGATAAGAAATCTGATCTGGGAAGATTGAAAGGGAAGATGGGTTGTAAGAGATTAAACTTGTGGAAACAATAGATTTTTGTGAAATTAATTTGGGGGTTTTTTCAAAAGTTTCGTGCATCGTCAACCAAATTGGGGACAATAACTACCAAACCCAAATAAAAAAAAGGTAAAGTTACGACAACAGTGATCGCTGACAGCTATTTACAGCAACAGTCATCAGAACGAGTAACACATAGTGATCGGCGCTGGCAGAGAGCATTTTTTGGAGAGATTTTTTTTTTATTTGGGGGAGTTTTGAGTTTATTCAAGGGTACATTTGTCTTTTTGGTAAAAAAATTTATTGACTTGGTTGACTTTTAATTTTTTGTTAAAATTTAACGATTTATTTAACGGAATGGGGTATTTGTTACAAACATTTCAAAATACGGGAGGTTAATGTAATTTTTAAATGTCAAGGGGATCCATGTATAATTACGCAAATGTTTAGGGGTCCAAGTGTAATTTACTCTTTTTTCATGTGTAAGTTCATCTGTACGTAAACCAAATTATGAAATCTTTTAGGTTATAAGCAATTTCTCTTTTTTGTATGACCAACTTCAAAAGTGCTCCAATTCAAGTACTACATGGTTGGCTAAGAATTTTGAAGCTAACTTTTGCAACATTGGAATTTCAGCACCAAATAATTCCCATCACGTTCCTTTTTTTTTTCAAACTAAAAAAATAAGAAATTTAAATTAGAAAAATATAAGATTAATATTCTAATAAATAAATGCAAAATCATAAAAAAATTAACATAAATAACTATAAGTTAAAAAATCAAACAATTTGCTTGGATATGCATCACAAAGATTATTTACTGCAAGTTTACTGAAAATATCTGATTCACAAGCAACATATTGCAAAAGTTCTAGCATAATACTCCTACGAGTTTCGAAATTCAAAACATTTTTTTAGACAATTACTTTTAGAGCTAGTTTAGTTTCTTTATCTATAGTGACTTTTTATGAATAATAGAAATAAGGATTCAGAATAGCGGCCACTACATATAAGTCAGTAAATATATTTTTGTTCCATCTATCATCAATTATATTCCAAAACGATAAAAACTTTTCAACGTTTCCCCCATAAAAAAACCCTATAAATTCTTGTCTTGTTAATTGCCTCATACAGATATCCTATAATTGATTTATCATCATCAGCTATTATATATCTTCATAATTATGTTATTAAATGTATTATTATTATTATTATTCTTATTAATTTTATTTTTATTTGTTAGACATCGTGTGAACTATCATAATAAATGGATTATCATTATCTTATTAATTATATTTATATATGTTAGACACCATCTGAACTATCTTTATAAATAGATTATTATTATCTTATTAATTATATTTTTACTCGTTAGGCACCATCAGAATTTGAAAATATGATATTTATTTAATTAACTCATTTACAAATCATCATATATCATCATTCAATTATTCTGATAACTCAAATCCAAATTCAATTCTTATCTGATTACCATATATTCATCTGTGATATTATCTTCTTCGTTCAGTTGCTCTGTAATCATTCAAATCTAATATTTCTTCAAAATATAGCTGAGTTGAAATTGGATCATAGTTCTTTAAAATAAGAAAGAAAAGAAAATATAAAGATATTACTCATGCAATTCTTACCTATCAGGTTCTATCGTTCCATAACTTTTATTTTATTTCAATTTTTGTTTGTTTATAATTTTGTTATTTGCATTGGTTACTTAATTTCAATATTTTATTTTTTTATTTAAAAACTAAATTTGTATTGTTAAATATTATAATTGTCTATTTTCTAATTTTGAAGTGAAAAATATGTTAAATAGAAAATCTGAATGTGGTTATGAAAATTTGAAAAAAAGAAACCGTTGAAAGAAGTTTTTTAAAATTAAAATTGCTTAAATTTTATTTGAGATCAACTGTGCTACAGAATAGATTAAATGGATTAGCCATATTTTCTATTGAAAGTGAAATGTAAATGTCTTGAATATAAAACTTTAATAAATGATTTTGTACCTCAAAAAGGTAAAAGAATGAGATAAAGAGTTGCACAAGTTAGGCCTTCCAAAAAGGTTTCGCCTAAGGCCCCTAAACTTCTAGACACTGCCCTGATTTCTCCACTCATTCGATGCAACCATAAATCTTAGTCTCTCTTCTTTTTTCAAAATTCCCTAATGACAAATAAATTGAGTTGCAAATCAAGTCATACCTGACCTTTTTAATTCTCTTCTATGCGTATGAAGTTTCATCAAATGTAGCACATGTTGATATTTATAGATAAATTTAACAATATTTCAGGAATATTCTACGATGGAATTCACTTGTAGAAGTCTATCAATATCTTCAAGAATAAGATCCAAATAATGGGCCGCACAAAATGTTTTTGAAATATAAGGGTATTTTTGTTTAATTAAGAATCAAGCTGAAGTATAATTTGATGCATTATCTGAAACAAGTTGTATCATATTCTGATGTCCAACGTCTTCAATCCCAGTTGATATAAAATTTATAATATAATCACCAGTTTTCCTTACTCCAACCGTACACACTGACTTCAAATAAACGACTTCTTCTGGAAAAGCTGCCAATAAATTTATATGTGGTCTCTTTCATTCACTGATATATGAATCTAACATTACTGTGCAACCAATATTAGCCCAAAACACTCTAATTAATTTTACATATCTAGTAATTTTACTATTTGTTCTCCATGTTTCACAACTTGGAGGTAGGTAGCCAAGTTCGTGTTTAACAATTTTTATCAAGGCCATTTGAAATTATTCATTTCGCAATACATTGAATGCAATGTTGTTCATAACCATTAGTTTTACCACAACAAAGTCATCAATTTTTTCTTTTTTTTTTAACCATTGACTTGATTGTTTTTTTGCCCACTTTCCAAGTTTTTGAAACCTTGAGTTCCAATACTTTGATGACGTGTTAACAATGAATCCAAATGGTTGATTGATAGATTAACAATGTATCTTGTGTGTTTCCAGCAATAGGCTTCAAATTTGGGGCTAGGCTTATTGCATCACTATATGGGTGTGTTTTAATTGAGGATTTTGTGAGAGGGGGAAAAAAAAGAAACGATATGAAAAATTAAAAAAAATAAACAATTATAAAATTTCATCTGCATGTTCTTAATTGAGTGAATTAAAAAAATATAAAATAAAAAGACATTCATCATTGAAAAAAATTTTAACTTATTTTTTAAATTCTGTGTCATTTACTTCCCATTATTCATCATAAATAAGTAAGAGAAATAATTGTACATCTTCTTTTATTGTATTTTTCATTAATGAATCATTAATATTTTAAAGTTACATACCTAATTACGATGATATATTCCAAAGTTTTGAACCAAAGGATATGTGGTCTCCACGAATGCAATGTCAAGTTGAAAGAATTATATATCCAACATCCAAATATTCTTGTAGCAACCAAACAATATTTAATCTTGACTTAGTTTCGTCATGTGGGAGTTTTTTGAGTTTAGGATATATAGCAAACCAATTAAAACTTGCTATCCCCAAACCTTCAGGTTCAATATGTGTCTTACGTATTCATATTTGTCAAGAATTACTTGTACATGAGTTTTTTAAATTGAGGATTTGGAGAGGAAAAGAAGATGAAAAGGAGAAAAAGAGTGAGAACAAGAAAGGAAGAAAAAAGAAAAATTAATGATGCATAAAATATCAAAGATATATTCTTATCTGTGTAAATTTGAAAGTATAAGAAAGAAATGGAAGTGATTACTTAATCAATAAACTATTTTTTTAATTTATTTGGTTATGTTTGGTTATTAATTTCAAAAACAGTTTTATGATTTAATTTCATGTAAACGTGTTTGGTTGTCTTAATTTTCAAAAATCAGGAAAAAAGAAACCAAAAAAAAAAAAAAAAATTGAGTTTGAAACCAGATATAATATATATATATATATATTTTTCTTTTGCGTGTTAAAATCTCATTAAGTTATATATGTGTACTGCATTTGCATTTTTATTTTTTTATTATATATTTTAAGATAAAATTTTAGATATAATTACCAAACATGTAATTATACACTAGTTTTCATAATATTTTCTAAAACACTTTTCTGAATCTAATACCAAGCGGGGTTAGGTTGACTCTTAATATTTTCCTATCATTTGTCATCACAACTCAAATAAGATAAGTAATTTCAAATCACATCTTATTTTTTTTAGTTTTTGTTGGGACTTGTGGCTCATACGGAGAGAAACCAAGTGCTAGGAAGGACTCGAATTCAACGCGCAGTGGGTTGGGCCATAGGCCCAAAGGTTTGGGGGGTGCGGGGGGCAACGCCCCTCACGGTACGGTACGATATAATTAAGGGTATTTTGGAAATCAGACCGTGTAATCCTATTAGGGTTAGGAATAGACCATGTAATCCTATTAGGGTTAGGAATAGAGATGGCTATAAATATTCTCTATGTAACCCTGTGATCAATAAGAAAGAACTCTCGCTCTTGCTCCCGTTCCCGTGGACGTACCCAGATTTTGGGGAACCACGTAAATCTGTGTGTTGATCTTTTACTGTTTTTCTTCCATATATCGTGTGTGTGTGTGTGTGTAAATTGATCCTACAAATTGGTATCAAAGCTAGGTTGAATCACACGAAGAACGATGGTGGGAAGTTCGTCTGTTACAAAGTTCGATGTAGAAAAGTTCGATGGGACTGGGAATTTCGGACTATGGCAACAGCGGGTAAAAGATCTGTTAATACAGCAGGGTTTGGTGAAGGCGTTGAACAGGGCTAAGAAGAAACCAGAGGCGATGTCGAATGATGACTAGGAAGAATTGCAGATGAAGGCGGTGAGTACGATTCGTCTGCGTCTTGCAGACGAAGTTATGTATCACGTCATTGGTGATGACTCGCCTGCTAGTGTTTGGGCTAAACTGGAGAGCAGGTATATGTCAAAGTCTTTGACAAATAAACTATTTTTAAAACAGAAGTTATTTGGATTGAAGATGGCTGAGGGTTCCGTTCTAATTCAGCATATTAATACATTCAATCAACTTGTTAGCGATCTGCTAAGGATTGACGTGAAATTCGAAGTGGAATATCAGGCTTCGATGTTGCTGTCCTCGTTATCATCTTCTCTCGACACGCTCGTTACAACTCTACTTTGGGGGAAAGAAACCCTAGAAGTAGAGGAGGTCACTGCAGCCCTTTTGGCGCATAACCAACGCAAGCAACAGGCTGATTTATCTCTAGGTAAAGGACTGGTGGCAAAGGGGTACGAGAATCGTGGAAGAAAGAAGGAGATGGGTAAAGTAGGTGGAGGCCGTGGGAGATCTCCGTCAAAGGGGCAGTCCAGTGAAGGGTTTACGTACAAGTGTTACAAGTGCCATAAACTGGGACACATGAAGAAAGACTGCCCTAAAAAGGGCACAAACTGAAAGAAGAAACAAGGAAGGGCAGAGGAGAAGAAAGATGGACCGTCAAATTCTGTGAATGCACAGCAAGATTCGGAAGAAGATAGTGATATGCTTTCAGTATCAGTTCATGTGGATCATCTGTCAGACTCATAGATTCTGGATTCAGCATGCTCTTATCACATGTCTCCTGACAGAGAATGGTTTGACACCTACAGGTTAGTGAATTGTGGTACTATTCTTATGGGCAATAATGCATCTTGCAAAGTCATGGAAATAGGGACAATTAAAATCAAAATGTTTGATGGTATTGTGAGAACCTTGGGTGATGTTAGGCATGTTCCAAATTTGAGGAAAAACTTAATTTCAATGGGAACTTTAGACTCTGCAAGCTACGGGTACAAAACAGAAGGTGGAGTAATGAAGGTAACGAAAGGTGCTATGGTGATCTTGAAGGGTTTGAAAGGTCCTGGAAACATTTATAAGTTGATAGGGAGTACAGTTGTAGGTGGAGCCGCTGCCATTGTAACTGAAGATGCTGATGATACTATCCTTTGGCATATGCGTCTGGGGCATAGGGGGGAACGTGGGATGTTGGAGCTACGTAAGAGGAATCTGCTGAAAAGGGTGAAATCGTGCAAGGTTGGATTCTGTAAGTTCTGTGTTCTAAGGAAACAGTGTAAGGTGCAGTTTAGAGGTGCTACTCATAGAACGAAAGGAATTCTTGACTACATACATTCAGATGTTTAGGGGCCAGTGAGTGTAGCTTCGAAAAGAAGATCTCTGTATTTCGTGACCTTTATCGATGATTTTTCAAGGAAAGTTTGGGTGTACTTCATGAAACACAAATTCAAAATTTTTTATAAATTCAAGGTGTGGAAAGCTAAAGTGGAAAACCGGACAGGAAAGCGAATTAAGTGCCTCAGGACAGATAATGGGAAAGAGTACAAGAATAGGCCTTTTCTGAAGTTTTGTGAGAAACACGGGATTCAACGACACTTTACAGTTCGTAAGACACCTCAGCAAAATGGGGTAGCAGAAAAGGATGAACATAACTATAGCAGAGAAAACACAGTGTATCAGATTGAATGCAGGACTTCCTAAGATTTTCTGGGCAGAAATAGTGAATATGGCATGTTTTGTCACACCCCACTTAAGGATGTAACCGGCCGAGTACCATAAGCCTTAGCTTAAGGAACACGCAAGCCTAAACCTTATTCAACCAAAATTTACTAAAGAACCTTCAATCAAAAATAACATTGCCATTTAAAAATTTACGAGAATAAATAAAATGTTCTGTTAACCTTTCAAACTCAAAACAACTAGTAATTAAAATATTCCAAATCATCAAACTCTAATCTAGCTACCAAAATAAAATCCATCAATAAATATAAAATTGTTCCTAAGAGGCCACGACTTAAAGGTCCCACTACCAGAGTCCATATCTAGTTTCTTCCATGCTCACCTGAAAAATATTAAAAGGAGGAGTGAGCTAAAAGCCCAGTGAATGGATTGCCAAGTCTAAAAATAATAATATCCATTTGAAAATAATAAATTTTCAAATAAACAATTTAATCAAGAAAAATTCTCAAGTAATCATGTCCATGCATAAGCAATAATAAATTCAAAACCTGCACGTCCGAGTGCAATAAAATCCATATTTCACCCCGTCAATCACAAACTGTGATGACAAACATTAATCCATGGATATATGAAAATTAAATATAAAATGTGCCAATATACTTTCTCGTGGGCAATGCCCGTTGGATCTAATATCGTACTTAGAGTCACCCAGTCTGGCTCCTGGGTTTTTCTCCAAGCCGATCCGATTGAGGTCACCACGGTTTTCACGGGCCTGTTCCTACAATCGTTGAGAACTAGGGTCACCACGGTTTTCACGGGCATGTTCCGTAGTTGCCAGAGTCACACCACTTAAGGAGCCTGTCCCCTGAACTTTAATTTTTATTTCCAATAACCACAAAATAATTTTTCCATCACAATCTCATAATTTTCAGGATTAAACACAAGTGTCCAAAAAATTTTACTTATGCTCAATAGCATAAAACATATAATATCCTTATCAAAACAATATAATTTTTCACAAGGAATAATCCAAAAATTTTCAACTTTTAAATCTTTATGCATGGAATAATTTATAAAATAATACTAGTAAGGCAAACCACTCACCTGAAGTCCAACGGTGTAAGTGTAAAAATAAACCAGGATAAGTTGTCACAATCCTATAACTCTTTGACGCAGAACAAGCGACGAATGGGTTGTGATATCATTCACGTAGGCGAAAGAATATTTGATTGAACATGAAAAAAAAATTCAAAATACAAAATCTAAAAGAATAAGCTCTCCACAGAGAAATTCTGATTTATTGAGTAATAAAAACTAAAGAAAACTACTCCCCTACCTTCCTTATATAAGCTAACAAAGTAGTCCTAATTTAAGTAGGAAACTAATGAGCTAATCCTAAATTGAGTAAGAAACAAATAAGAGAGCCCTAAACCAAATCTGAAAAAAAATCTAAAATGAATAATAATCCTAACTAAATCTGAAAAGAAATCTAAATTGAATAGAAATCTAAATTGAATAGAAATTCTAAATTAAGTCAACTAATTCTAATAAAACTGTAACACACATATAAAAAAATAAATAACACATAAATAATATATATATATATATATATATATATATATATATATTTGGGTTATAACATGTTTTATTATAAATAGGTCACCGAGTATTGCTCTGGATGGAAAGATAGCGGAAGAAGTGTGGACAGGGAGAGATGTAGATTATTCAGTTCTTCGAGTTTTTGGATGTCCAACCTATGTTCATGTTCCCGAGGATGAGAGGTCAAAGCTTGATGCGAAATTCAAACCGTGTATCTTCATTGGGTATGAAAAAGGGGTAAAAGGGTACAAGCTTTGGGATCCAGAAACAAAGAAGGTAGTGATCAGCAGAGATGTGATATGATGAAGCTTCTATGGTCAAGACACATCAGAAATTCGAGTCAGTGGATGGTAATAGGCAGCAAGGTATACAAGTTGAGCTAAATGGTTCTGGCACATGTGGTTCTGAGTCAAAAGAACAGTAAAAACATCAGCAGCAAGAAAGCATAGCCACGGGGAGACCCAGACGTATTATCAAAGCACCTGAAAGGTATGGGTTTGAGGATATGGTTTCTTTTGCTTTGACTGCTACCAGTGGGGATCCATCTACTTTTCAGGAGGCTATCAGTAGTTCTGAAAAGAATAGATGGATGGAAGCCATGATCGAGGAAATGGAGTCATTGCACAAGAACCAGACTTGCGAATTGACAGAACTACCCGAGGAAAAGAAGATAGTGGGTTGCAAATGGGTGTATAAAAGGAAAGAAACTGCGTCAGAAAAGGAAAAAGAGAAGTTCAAGGCTCGGTTAGTAGCAAAAGGGTACTCATAGGGAAAGGGAATTGATTATGATGAAGTCTTTTCTCTAGTTGTGAGGCATACTTCGATCAGAATTATCTTGGCATTGGTGGCTTGCTATGATCTGGAGTTAGAGTAGCTGGATGTGAAAACGGCTTTTCTCCATGGTGATTTGGAGGAAGTTATTTACATGGAGAAGCCTGAGGGATTCAAGCAGCCAAGGACTGAGCACCTTGTATGTAGGTTGAGGAAGTCGCTTTATGGGCTTAAGCAGTCTCCAAGACAATGGTACAAGAAGTTTGATTCGTACATGATTCGGATCGGGTTCACACGTTATGAGTATGATTGTTGCGTTTATGTTAAGAGTCTCGATGATGGATCCTGTATTTTTCTGCTAATTTATGTGGATGATATGCTTATTGCTGCGAAGAGTTTAGTTGAAGTAAACAAGTTGAAGTCTTTGTTGAGGAAGGAATTTGACATGAAGGATTTGGGTGCTGCGAAGAAAATACTTGGAATGGAGATTCGCAGAGAAAGGTTAGCTGGGAAGCTGTGGTTATCTCAGAAGGATTATGTCATGAAAGTGTTGGAAAGATTTAGCATGAATAATGCAAAGTCAGTGAGCACTCTTTTGGCGAATCATTTCAGATTGTCTTCAGCTCAGTGTCCAAAATCAGCTGAAGAAATTCAGGACATGTCAAAAGTACCTTATGCCAGAGCAATTGGTTGCTTGATGTATGCAATGGTGTGTACAAGACCCGATTTGGCACATGCAGTTAGCATAGTCAGTAAGTACATGGCCAATCCAAGTAGAGAGCATTGGGTAACAGTCAAGTGGGTTTCAGATACTTGAGAGGTACAGTGGACCGTGGGATTATGTTTGCAAAACAACAAGATCAGATTTCAGTTGTAGGGTTTGTTGATGCTGATTATGCTAGAGGTGTGGATGACAGGAGGTCTACGACAGGGTATGTGTTTACTCTTGCAGGTGGTCCTATTTGTTGGAGATCCGTGGTACAACCTCTAATGGCTTTATCTACTACTGAGTCTAAATATATAGCGGTGACTGAGGCTGCTAAGAAAGCATTGTGGCTAAAGGGGTTAGTGAAAGAATTGGGCATAGATCAAGGTGGAGTGCAGTTGTTCTGTGATAGTTAGAGTGTCATTTATTTGGCAAAGCATCAGGTGTATCATGCGCGGACCAAGCACATCGATGTGAGATTTCACAAAGTGAGGAAGTTGGTTGCTATGGGTGACTTGATACTTAAGAAGGTGCACACTTCAGAGAATGCAGCTGATATGTTGACAAAGACGGTTACCATAAACAAGTTCGAGCATTGCTTGGACTTGGTTAATGTCTCTCGTTATTAGAGATGAGACATTCCCCCTAAACCAGTTGAATGAGGTTGTTTGACTCCTGAAGGGGTGGGTATTCGCCAAGGTGGAGATTGTTGGGACTTGTGGCTTATACGGAGAGAAACCAAGTGCTAGGAAAGACTCGGATTCAACGCGTAGTGGGCTGGGCCGTAGGCCCAAAGGTTTGGAGGGTGCGGGGGAGGAACGCCCCTCGCGGTACGGTACGATATAATTAAGGGTATTTTGGGAATCAGACTATGTAATCCTATTAGGGTTAGGAATAGACCATGTAATTCTATTAGTGTTAGGAATAGAGATGGCTATAAATATTCTCTATGTAACCCTATGATCAATAAGAAAGAATTCTCGCTCTCGCTCCTGTGGACGTACCCAGATTTTGGGGAACCACGTAAATCTGTGTGTTGATCTTTTACTATTTTCTTCTATATATCGTGTATGTGTGTGTGTAAATCGATCATACAGTTTTTTAGAAAAATTCTTAATCTAAACACAACTTCTATGTACAAAGAATTTAAAATATTTTAGAATTACTAGCCAATATAATAAATCCCAAGTTTGTTTGCCTTCGTCTCAAATGCAGTGTGAAGTTGAAAGGATCTAGTAACAACCACGTCTTCTTTGTAATAACGAAACAAAGTATAATCTTAGACTTTTTATTACATGGAACGTTTTTTTTTTATTTGATTTAAATTATGTGTGTGAGGAAATTTTAACCCCTTTTTACTTTAGACTCCGGCTCTTTCGATTAGGACCTGGAAGTAAAGAAAAGAGTGAAATATAGTAGTCAGGGGAAATTTCCGACCAGAGACACTTCGACATTCAAGTTAGTTACAAATATAAATAATGATCTTATATATATATATATATATATAGGGAGAGATAGAACTCCTTACTTTACACATGTCTTTGGTATTTATAGATATATAATGTCTGATATGCATTAACTTGATTTGATTATAATAGTGGTAGGTAGTATTAAATACTAGTGTTGATATAAACATTTAGGTTGGTAAATAATTGACTTTTTTATATATATTTTGTAAATACTGTCCCTTGATATAATTGAGTATAATGAATCAAATAATTATATGAAACAACTATTAAATTATTTAGTTTATATAATTATCAAATTATTTAGTTTCAATTCAATTATAACCGGGGAATTACATGCAGGCCGTACAATATGCTATCCCTACTTACCAAACCCAAAACCCTGTCCAGGTTCAATGCACATCATCTCATCCTCTTATATGTTATCTTCATGACTGTAACACATCTCACACACATATATATCTATGTATCTCTCTTGTCACGGCTATATATCCACATCTTCATTGTTGTAAGAATTACTAGAACAAACAAACCATTTTTCAGGTAATTAATCTCAGCGGCCATGGGAGAGGTGGATCCAGCTTTCATCCAAGCAGCTGAACACCGGCCCAAACTTGATTTCATTGAAGCTGACGGCATCCCAGTAATCAACCTCTCCATTTTGATCAACTCCTCCAACCTCCTCAGCTCCAATATTATAGAACCTCTAGTTGCAGAGATAGGGGAAGCATGCAAGAACTGGGGTTTCTTCCAAGTGATCAACCATGGAGTGCCATTAGAAACGCGCCAAAAGCTCGAGTTTGCATCGAGGAAGTTCTTCGCTTTGTCAACGGAGGAGAAGAGGAATGTAAGGAGGGATGAGGTGAAATCATTGGGGTATTATGATACTGAGCTGACCAAGAATGTTAGGGACTGGAAAGAAGTTCTTGACCTTACTGTGAAGAATCCAACTTTGCTTCCAGCTTCACCTGATCCTGACGATGAGGAGCTCATGGAGTTGGTTAATCAGTGGCCTGAGTCTCCTCCTGAGCTAAGGTAATTTTTTACTCGAATCCTATTTGGTGTTGATTTGTGCACATATAACACGAATTATTTACAATTAATTTTTAGATTAATTTGCATAAATTGATTGTGCTTAGAAATTGGTGACAGCTATGTGATCACAAGATGATGATTAAAATGTTTTGAAGTGAAATTGGGGGAGATATGTGAAAATAATACTTAAATTTATAAAATTTATTTTTATTAAAAAATATTTTTTTTAGAATTGATTTAATTTTAAAGTAAAAACTAATTTGATTTGATTTGATAAATGAAATTTTACACTAGGAATACATCTTTGAATTTATGAAGTAAATTGACTTGATTAAATACAAATATCAAATTTAACATTGATAGTAAAAAAGAAAAAATAAAATAAATATGATATATGATTGTAAATTTGTCCGTTGACTTAAGAAAGAATGAATTCTTATTAAATTTTATTATTTTAGTTTGAATTTCAAATGGTATAGAAGTTTCAAATTTTAATTTATAAAATCAAATTAAATCTAACTCATAAAATTTTATTTTAATTCCAAACATAAAAATTAGTGAAAATTCTTATTAAATAAAATAAATTCTATCAAATTCACCATTTCAAGTAGGGTGTTAGAAAATTAATGTTAGGGTTTGTAGATCTAAAAAGAAAACTAAGCAGACAACTCACAAGAAGACACAAGATTGTTCACTAAGAAAACTTATTGAACAAATGAAAAAAATCTTGAATCCATGAATCAAAAGTTATAAAGATTTCAACCAAGAGAATGCAAGTTTTTTCAATAAAAAAAATCTCTTAAACTACTTAATTTAAATCTTCTATCCTTACTTGTTAGACACCTATAATACATCTCTTCTATCCTTTCTCAATCAAGATCGTAGCCCTAGATCAAGAATTCAAGAACCAACTGGTTTTACCAAAGAAATTTTGCAAAGAAACTCAAATAATCTTTGTTTGATGGTCTCTCTTATGTTTTTACTACCATCAAGGGAATAATAGATTAGGTTTAGGACAAGAGTTTCTAGTTTAAAGAATTATTGTCCCAAATAGCAACACTAGAGGGGGTGAATAGGATTGCTTAAAAATTTTACAAATAAAAATTTCAACCCTAAAACATATATGTCAAAATGAAAATGATAGTTAAATATGAAATGCACAAAAAAAAAATTATTCAATATTTGTGAATGAAGAGTGAGTGCTAGTGTTTGGAATAAATATAAAGAGAAGAGAAGAGAACAAAAGCAAATACAATCGATTTATAGTGATTCGGCTTGAATGTTGCCAATGTCCACTCTCCAAGGCATTTCTTGAGATTTCTCCACTATTCTTTGAAGAACTTATTACACACTAGCTTTCCAAGGTGTTAAAAACCTTTCCCAAGTGATTTTATCTCCAAATCAGTCACACAAGTCTCTCTCAAAGAAAGTCTCTTGTTTTGGTTTTGGTTCTAACACTCGAACCAAAACCAACAAAAGCTCACCCAACTCTCACAAATTAAAAGGATTTTAAATTTTCCTTTCTTACAACAACAATGATGAGTTTAAAACTCAATCAAATCAAAAGAAACTCTTACAAGTTGAAAATGAAAGATGAAGCACAAGTGTGGGAAGAAATCACTCTATGTTTGCAAAGTTATGAAATTTCTTGTATCTCTTTGTAAGCACTTCTTTCTTGCCTTTTTCATCCTCTTGAATTTGAGTTTGAGACTCTATTTATAGATGAAAATCTCCAAATGGACGTTACTAAGTGAAAAGACACTTTTGCGCTTGAAAGAAATTGAATTTCCTTACTTCCAATGCTGTCTTTCAGATTCAAATTTTCTGAGATATATTTGTGACCGTTTTTCACACTCATAATGTTCAAATTTGACATTGCATCAGACTAAAGACTTTATAGATATATAAGTCAGCTATCACATGTCAAAATTTGAGCTTCATCCCACGGCTAGATAGTCAGATATGGCTTCTGAAATGAGACTAGCTTCTGATAGCTTTTTCTGATATTCTGAATCTGTGTTTCCAGTTTAAGTTTCTGTTTCACCATGATACTTTTAGAATTAGAAGAAACTTAAACTAAAAAAGTTGTAACTTTTTGAGTTTTCTTTTCACACACCAAAAATCAAAATTTTTAAAATTGTGGAGGATGAGTTATGTCTCAGAAACTAAGACTAGTTCCAGAATCCTGAATTAAAAATTTTCTATAATGACTAATATTCCAACTCATTTTGTGATATCTTAACTTCAGATCCACAAATATTTTCCTTCGATAAAGTTGTGGATATGGAAGTCTAGTTTACTATATTAAAATTTCATGAAAATTGAACCGTTGGATCTGAAGATATCATCTATATACTGAAATGTGTCTGATTTCTTTGTTTATCTTAGTTAACTTCTAGTTCAAATCTTTTATCTTACTTTGATTTCTATTACTCTCAACTTTGAAATTCATTTATTCCTTCATCCAAATTATGTGAAAATATCTAAAAAATAATATCAAACTTTTTCAACTCTATTATCTTGAATCTATCAAATGAATTGTAACATTTCAGACAATGTCAATTTAAAAATTAATTGTAAAAATTTAATTCAATATTTATTATCATCAAAATCAATCATAAAACTAATTTTATAAACCTTGGGCCAATAAGAATATTTGTGAATATTTACAAGTGGAGAAAAAGCCTAAAAATAGCATTAATTTGCTATATAAAAAAGCAGGGGGCGAAATCCTATCGAATTTCATAGGCAGCTTACGGGTGTGACTTGCCCATTGTCCGCAATTGAAATATTTTCAAAATTGATATTTTCACTAGCAGACATCGTTGGCAACTCACAGGTATGATGTGCTTGCGAAGTACTTAGATAGCATATTTAAAACTCTTTTTTTTCTTCAAATTCATGAAACTTCCACAACTTTAATCATGAAACTTTTATTCAAACATCGTTCTAATAAAATGATGAATTACCCAAATACTATTCGGTGGATATTTAAATCTTTGATTTGAATTTCATACCTAATTAGAAGACATTATGAAATTTTAAACTCAAAATGTTGACACAAGTAAAAGCTTACAAATAAAATGTTTGCTTGAAAATTGTTAACATAAACAATACCCTGTATAAGTACTGATACGAAGAAAATGCTATTCGATTAGAAAATATTTATTGAAAAATGAAACTAAAATATTGTGGAGTACTATAATTAAACTATACTTCTATCATTTTATTATTTTGTGGTAGTAGGTGACAAGTATTCAAGTCATTCTAATTCTTTGTTCTAATTACGTTGCATTACTTTTCAAAACTACGTTTGGTAGCGTTGTTTTTACTCGACTAGTACAAAGAGCATTAATTACATCCATAACCGTGAAATAGTAGTTGACCGATTGTTGAAAGAATTGGTTGAAAGTAGGATATCCCACACTCGGGTTTTAGGACTAATTTTTTTTAAGGCCATTCTAAAGAGGTTTTTGTAGCTTTGATCCAATTTTGTATTTATTAAATTTCAATATGCCATTAAATTAAATAGTTGTGCTTAATTTACATTTCTTTATATTTTTGTTAATTTCTCTTTTCAAATCTAATTTTTGAATATAATTATCAGGTAATGCATTTTCTAAATTACAAACTAGTTTTCAGAATATTAGGTGTCATTTGGTTTGTTTTTCTATTTTCTCTTTTCTATTTTTGTTTTTCATTTTCTATTTTAACCTCATTTTTTATTTTGTACTTTTAAAAACAAAAGAAACAATTTAAAACTTATTTGGTTACTTGTGTTTTCAAAATTTATTTAAAAAAAAAAAAGAAAATGAGTTTACACATGAAATAAAAAATAGCAAAAAGTCATTTTGAAAATTTTGAAGCAAAAATAAGAAAATTCTCAAAATAAAAAAAATAGAGCATTTTCTATTTTTTCATTTTGAAATTTTTAACAAATAAAATAAAAATAAAAAATAGAGAAGTAAATCAAATACCACATTAATTTTTTAAAAATATATTTTCGGCCATATTTTAAAAATAGTAATATAACCATAAGCAATTTGTTGATAAAATGTCACACGGCCCCGCCCCACACATATATATATATACTTACCAAATATATATATACACATATATATTAAACGATTATAAATTATTTATATATATATTACCTAGATGACCGAAACATAATTTTAAAACAAAATTTTTACTTGTAAAAAATTTCAAATAGATGCTCGAATTCATATTAATTGGGACTTAAAATTTTATTTTGATGAATTGAAATTTTAAATTCATAAATTTGTACTCCAAATTAGTAAATTTGACATTTATTAAGGTTGTATATTTCAAATTTTACATTTTTCAATTTTTAAGAATGATATTTTTATATTGATTATTTTTAAATTTTTGAATTTTTTTAAAATTATTATTAGTATATATTATTTTTAAATAAATACATATATTATTTTTGAAATTTTTGAATGAACACAAGTCAAAAGTAACGATGTGGAGAGAGGGGGAAAGAGGGAGGACCGACTTTTTCTGATTAATATGCGTCGTTGGTAGAACCAGGGACATGACTATTTGTGTCCTCCTATGCCCAGCGACATGGTTTGACAATGCCTTTTCCAGTAGCCATTGCCACCACTTTCGTTGCTTGGATGTGCGACATGGGTGACGATAGCCAGCCTAGTTTTACAATTAGTTTCAGAATACGTATATTCTATAACTAGTATACGTAATAAAGTAAAAAACTCATTTATATCCAGGGAGGCATTTGACGAATATGTGAAGGAGATGGAGAAACTCTCTCAAAAGTTGATGGAACTCATCTCTCTGAGCTTGGGCTTGGAAGCAGATCGATTGAACAGTTTCTTCAATAACCACACCAGCTTTCTGAGGCTCAATCACTACCCAGCTTGCCCCATCCCCCACCTAGCTCTGGGTGTTGGTCGACACAAGGATGGTGGTGCCCTTACTATTCTCGCACAGGATGATGTTGGGGGACTTGAAGTAAAGCGAAAAGCAGACGGAGAGTGGATTCGGGTTAAGCCCACTCCCGATTCTTACATCATAAACGTTGGCGACGTTATTCAGGTACCCATTTTTCAACTTCGTATTGACTACGTCCTTAACCTGATCAAGGCGGCTCTAGCGCTCGTCAGTCTAACTTCACGTTTTGGGATTTTTTTTTTTTTTTTTGGTAAATTTCACTAGCCTCTTTAAGGTTTCTGACACCAACAGAAGCCTTCCCTGAAGTTTCTGAAATGAGACTGCCCCCTCTTCCTTTATCAGATAAATTTCACTAACCTCCCCTGATCTATTTTTTCCTGTAAAAGTCCCGTTTGGAGTAAGAAAAAATAAGATAAATTGAGATAAAATATAGTTTAGAGTTGATTTTGGCGCCTTTTTTTTCTGAAAAGTAACAAACTGTGGGATAAATTGAGATAAAATGTAATTTTGGGTTGATTTTGGCATCTTTTTTTTAGAAAGTAGCAAACTGTGAGAACGAGTTTTCAAATCCGTTCCCACGGATTCAAAAAAATAGCAACAATGATACTCGTTTGAAAGCTTTCGATGCAAAGAATATGATTGTATAAAAAATTTACACATTCAAAAACCTCAGGGGAGGTTAGTGAAATTTACCCGGTAAAGGAAGGGAGGGCAGTGTTATTTCAGAAACCTCAGGGGAGGTTTTTGTTGGTGTCAGAAACCTCAGGGGAGGTTAGTAAAATTTAACCTTTTTTTTTTTCGAAAGATAAATTTTAGACTAACAAAAAATTTTGAAAAACAGTAAAAAATACTGAAAAATTCTAAAAGTTATTTACTTTTTATTTTTATGCACAGATTACAAACCCACAACTTAATTAACTTTACTTCACTTTTTGTCACTTCAACGTAGTTTGGATATAAGTTTACGTGTATATGTGTGCAAGCTCAACTCGATTCAACATGCTTTTAATAAATAATTAATATTATTTATATTGTTTTAATTTTATATATAATATATATTTTTAACCGGATTTACTTAAGGTTACATATTTATTTTATTTTAGGTTTGGATTTTGATTCGATAAAGGCCTAAAGTATTAGGCCTGGTCGACTGAAAAATCTTATGGCCGAATCGATCATAATTTTTTATATTAAATTTTCTGTTGGTTGGTTTTCAATTTTCGGTTGGTTGGATTGAAAATCTTATGGCCGAATCGACTAAAACATCGAACATTATAAAATTTTTACATTAAATTATATATTATTTTAACATATTTAATTTTTTTATATTCTAAAAGCTTAAAAAGTATATATATATTTTTGGTAATTAACTTAAAAAGTATATTGGTAAAGTTATATTCCATCATTTTAAGCGCATTTTAAATTTTACTTCAATTAAATTTATTTATGAATTTTTATAATCTAAAAGTAAGCGCATTCTAAATTCTACTTCAATTAAATTTATTTGTGAATTTTTATAATCTAAAGGTACGTATTGTAAAATTGAATCGGATTTTTTCAAATTTTCTGTTTGATTTCCTTTGATTTTTTTGATTGGTTCGATTAACGAACAAATATTCGAAAGAAATTCGGTTAATGCCCTAGAAAATAGTCAAAAGTTCAAAATCTTATTTGATTCAGGCCATTAAATCCATTGTATGACTTTATCTTTTAATAATTTCTTAATTAATTAAAAAAATTTAAAAATATAATATAATAGTATATGAATATTTTTTCTTTATTTTTTTCACGGTTGTCAATTGAGGAAAACGAAAAAAAGAAAACGGAGAGAGCACCGGAGAAGCAGCAAATAGGGTGGGCATCTTCTTGTAACTCACTCTCCCAATCCTCAGGTGCAGGGTTTGAAACCAAAATTTTAACCAATGCTATAAATTAATATACTTAGAGACCATAATTGTTTTAACATCGTTTGTCAAAGGCTTAAAGCATTGGAAGTAATTGTTAGATTTGGACAAAACATATGTTAGTTTGGTGTGTCAAAAAATAAAATAAAACTTCAACAACCTTTAAAAATCACGAAAATTTTCTATTATATTTTTACACATTCCTACATTTACTAATTTTAAAAAAGTTCAATATTTCGCTAAAAAAATTGAAAACTCAGAAAGAGGTTAACCGAGCGCGAAATTTTTTTGACAATCATGTTCTTCGAGTTTAAAACTTTTGAACGAATATCATTGTGATTTGGGCCCACAAAACCGTTCAAACAGTTTACTCCCTTCCGTTCTCACAGCTTAATGTTTTTAATCATTTCAATAGCTCAACAGACGTTGCCTTCATTGTGAATTTTTCGAATGTGTTAGAATAGATTTGGGAAAACCGTTCTAACGGTTTACCAATATTCATTTCCCAAAAATATGATTGAAAAAAAATACCCAATATCAAAATTTACCTAAAACTATTTTTTTTCTTGTTTTTTACCCCTTGAAAGTTGAAACAGTACCTAATACCCAAGGATCAGCCTGGCCCAACCGGAACGAGTTTTGACCTTCGCCAAGTGGACACAAAATTATTTTCTCGAACTGCTCTAATATGAAAATAGTTTATGTTGCACGACTCTGAATACAGTGAAAACAATAATACACATTTTTAATTCCTCAAACTCAACCGAATTTAATTACTTGCAGCTAGCTATTTTCTGGCTCTTTGATGAGTATTTTTTTTTTTTTTTAATGATTGAAATATAGGTATGGAGCAACGACAAATATGAGAGTGTAGAGCACAG
The DNA here is from genome assembly GCA_019916065.1 of Vitellaria paradoxa. Lineage (NCBI taxonomy): Eukaryota > Viridiplantae > Streptophyta > Magnoliopsida > Ericales > Sapotaceae > Vitellaria > Vitellaria paradoxa. The sequence goes on from CM034243.1 coordinate 25,536,478, forward strand.
GGTGGCAGTGAACTCTGAGAAGGAGAGATTCTCGATCCCATTTTTCGTCAATCCGGACCATTCTGTAATCGTAGAGCCCCTTGAAGAGCTGACGACACAACAAAACCCTGCCAAGTACAGGCCATACAACTGGGGGAAGTTCTTGGGTAACAGAAGGCACAGTAATTTCAAGAAGCTTAATGTTGAGAACCTCCAAATTCAACATTTCAGAATGTAAGATGAATCGCTTTAAAAGGAAATGTTATCTGCGTACATACACACATATATATATATATATATATATGTTTGAATAAATTGTTCATCTTCCAGCTTAAAATAACATATGCAATGCTTTGTTTAGAAGGGAATGTCACCTAGCAGACTGGCCTTGTTTTGTGTTAAGAAAAAAATAAGTATCTGTTGCTTCTCTTCTTTTCTCAGTCTGTATCATCACATTATGATGCTTTTGCATGCACAAGTGGTAGATTCCCTATATAAATTGGTGTTGGATTAATTGTTTTAAAGATTTATTATTATTATTATTATTATTATTATTATTATTATTATTATTATTTTCACTCGCCCATTTTGCTTAATTAGTTCCGTACGAGGAGCCCCACGGTCCTCTCCTGCCAAGACCAGAGAGATCCTCATTTTGAATTAATATCTTAATTTATACACAACCATTTTAAATCTTTAGGATCAAAATAAGCAACGCAAAGAGAACAATAGCTGTTGTATGCTATATATACTAGAAAGTTGTACATAATGGGTGTGGTTATCACTTTATCTATATAATTTAACAGTGGGAAGCATAAAATGAATGTGATACTGTGGTTAAAAATTAAAATGTATGAAATGACTTTATTTAGTTTTTGGAACTATTTGATTTAAAATTTGAAACTATTTGGAGGCTAATTAAAGGTATTTAAAAAAGTAAAAATGTCTCACTAAAATTGAGATTTTATTGATAGGCCTGAGAATTAGTGGGAGGGCCTAAGAATTAGCGGGAGGGGCAATCGTGCGTTCTTTGAACAATTCTTTTAATCTTTAATCTTCATCAATACCTTTAGTATTGCCTTAAAAAATAATAATATAAATTAATCAGAATAAAACATATGTAAATAATGTATACTAAATAGGGGTGCACAAAATACCCGAACAACCCGAAAATCGAACCAATCCGATCAATTTGGTTCGGGTTAATTCGAGTTTATACTATTTTGGGTCGGTTTTGGGTTGAACAATTGAAAAATCGATTTTTTCAGTTCGGTTACCGAATTGGTATATTTTGAACCCAAACCGAAACCGAAACCGAACCGAAACCGAACTAAATCGAAAATACTTGAACCAACCTAAAAATTTAATATATATAATTATATATTACATAATTTATAATATATAAAATAAAAGTGAGTTAGGGTTCTTCCTCTCACGCCGCAGCTCTATTCTTTTCACCCCCTCCCTTTCATCTCCTCTCCTCTCCTCTCCCCTTCTATCTGATAATCCATTGCTGGTTATTGCCGTCGTCCTCCAGAGTCCAGAAATTGGTTTGGTTCGTCTTCAATCTTCGCTTCTCTCATCTTTCTTCGTGTCTTCGCACAAAGGTAAGATATGATCTATGTAATCTCTCTCTCTCTCTGTGTCTCTCTCATAGATCTGTTCTTTTGCTGAAGTATTTTCTATAATCTTCATTTTCTTTTCAATTTTTTGGGTTGTCTCTATCTGTCTTTCTAAAAGACAATATTCCTGCTGGTGATGGGCGTTTTCTTCAATAGCTTTCCTAAAAGGCCATAAAATGGATCCATAGTGTAGGTGCATGTTTTCTTTATTTTATTGGTTCTGATTGTTCACCATCAATCAAAGCCTGGGTGTCTCCCTCTCTTTTCATAATTTCATCGAACAATTTTTTTGCCATGCTAAAATTATTTTCGGAAAGAGGAAAATGCCAAGTCTACTAGATTTTTTTTCCCATTTTCGATGGTAAACTAATATTGTTGTCACTGAACTTTTGGTTAAATTTGGGTGGACATCAGATTCGGGAATGGGAATAAGAATTCTCACTAACTAAAGAGTTTTAATATTTGGTCGATATTCAATCAAGAAAATTGAACTAAGAGATTTTCATATTCATAGAATCATAAATTTTGAAGTACACGTGAATTGAAAATTATTCTTATTAGTTTAATGAGTTTTCCAAAAAAAAAAAAAAATTAATCTTTCTGTATATATTTCCATTTCATTCCTAATTATGTTCATGCATATCTAATGCTAATAAAACAATACTAATTCGAATTCTTAACGTACCAAACATTGAATTTTTATTCTAATTCCATTCCCAAACATATCTATACATACCAAAGATTAATAAAATAATTATCATTTTAATTTCTTAATATACCAAACACTGAAATTATAAAATTAAGTGCATAATGTTTTAAATTGTTATAATGTCGGCTCTTTGTTACAAATCTTCCATAAAAAATAGAAGATTATTAATTAACTTTTGGTAATGACCCGAGCCTGATCTAAATTTCAATCTTCATACCCACTGTGCATGACAAAGTTGGGTTTTTCAAGATTTGAACGCTAGCTAACTGACCAAAAAAAGACTTGATTTCTGGGGTTTGGGAATTTGTTGCATAGATGATGCTTGAAACATTAGTTGTGGTTCTATTGATTTCAAATTGGGAGGCTAGAGAAACTTTACCTATGATTTTTGCCAAGTCTGATTAAGTTATTTGTTTACAATCTATGGAATGTGTGCCAGACTTAATGGAAATGGGCATGAATTATGGTGTGCATCAGTCTGTAGAATGTATGATTATAATGAAGATTTTTTGAATTGTGGTGTTTGGTTAGATGTTTGCTATTTTTTTTCCCACTACTTTGTAATTTGCACGTAGGTCTTAATACGGATTACTGTTGGCTTCCAATAGCTCAAGCTGAAATAAGGAAGAATACATGCTTTTCAAGAGAACGCGGAAAGTGACTCAACTTTCCTATAATACTTGTATTGACTCAACTTTTTTTTTACAGGATAAACAGATTAAAAAGTAAGTGGGTTGCTGGTGCATTCCGAGAATCAAAGTAGAGACCCTCTCCCACCCAAAGCGACAATTGTACTACTAAACCAAATTTCCCAGTATGTTCTTTCTGACTTTATAGTTGAATTTGTTATATGATTTTTTTGGAAGTTTAATATGTCCACCTTTGATTAAAAGGGTTGTTTAGATGTTGTTTAATATGTTAAAATTCACTTAGATTTACAAAAAAAAATTACAAATTTTTATAAATTTTCTTTTATTAAATTTTGTTACATATCATTTTTATCAATTTTTTTAATATCCAAACACCACTTTTTTTTTTGTTGATTCGCATGAGCCTACCAAATAATAAATATTATTAAAAATTATTAACTACATTTGGGCTTACTTAATCCTGATAAACAATTTTTCTTTATATTTATTTGTTAGATGTCAACTATGGAAGACACAAATAATTCTGTTACCGAAACTCAAAATACTGCTACCTCAAGAGTAGAAGTAAAGAAGAAGAAACCTGGAAAATCTGATATATGGGATCATTTTACAAGAGTAGAGAAGGGTGATGGGGGTAAACCTGATAGGGCAACATGTAATTATTGTGCCATGAACTATTCATGTTCTAGTGTTAATGGTACTAGTATTTTATGGAAACATTTCAAAAATTGTAGAAAGTACCCTGGCAATATATTAGACAAAAGACAAAAAAACGTTGTCTTTTCAACATGATGGTGATGAAGGGGAAAGCCAGCTTGTAAGTTGGAAGTTTGATCAAGAATTTTGTAGGAAAGCACTTACTAGAATGATCATTGTGGATGAATTGCCTTTAGATTTGTGGAACGTGAAGGATTTAGATTTTTTTGTAATGCTATGCAACCAAAGTTCAAGCTAGTGTCACGTACAACCATAGCAAAAGATTGCTTAGAATTGTATGCCAGTGAGAAGAGAAAATTGAAACATGTATTGACTAGTGGAACTCAACATGTTTGCTTTACCACAGACTTGTGGACTTTAATACAAAACATGAGTTACTTATGCCTCACAGCACATTTTATTGATAAGGACTAGAAATTACATAAAAGAATTCTTAATTTTTGTGTAATTGACAGTCACAAAGGTGTGGCAATTAGTCAAGCAATTGAGTCATGCATGCTTCAATGGGGTATTGAGAAGGTGTTCACTATCACCGTTGACAATGCTAGTTCTAATGATACTGCTGTGGCAAACTTGAAAAAGAAGATCTCTAAAAGAAATGGGTTTATGTTAGATGGTGAATTTTTTCATATAAGGTGTTGTGCACATATTTTGAATTTAATTGTGAGAGATGGAATTGAAGAAATAAAAGATTCTATTTGTCGAATCCGTGGTGCAGTAAGGTACATTAGGAGTTCATCACAAAGAGCACAACAATTCAAAAAATGTTGTCTGCAAGAGAGAATTAATTCCAAAGCCTCTTTTTGTCTAGATGTACCAACCAGATGGAATTATACATATGTCATGTTGGAGTTTGCATTAAAATTTCAAAAAGTATTTGAACGCTTGGATGAACAAGAGCCATATTTGGGCTCTGATATTAAGGATGGAGTTCCTAATGAAAGTGATTGGAACAATGCTAGGACACTAACAAAATTTTTGAAGAAGTTTTATAATATTACTAAGCGTTTGTCAGGGTCCTTGTATGTCACATCAAATTACTATTTTCATGAAGTTTGTAAAGTTGAACAAATTTTGCGTGATTGGTCCAAGAATAGTGATCTTTGTTTGAGTTCCATGGCTAAGAAGATGAAGGAAAAATTTGATAAATATTGGGGGAACAGTGATAAAATCAACTTGATGTTATTGGTTGCAATAGTGTTGGATCCTCGTTATAAATTGAGGTATGTGAAGTTTTGTTATGCCAAAATTTATTCTGAGGAAAAAGTAAACGAGTTGGTTGCAAGAATAAGAGAACTTATGGATCGTTTGTATGTGCACTATTAAATGGTTGATTCTAGTTCAAGTGCTACAAGTAGGATTGCTTAAGGTTCAAATGTGATGGAAGTTAATCAGTTAGATAATGATGCTTGTGAGGATGATCCACAATCTGAATTTTTAAAGCAATTGGAAGAAGAAGAAAATGTGGATTCAAAATCAGAGGTGGATAAGTACTTTGAGGAAAGTGTTGAAAAGGATAATGAGAATTTTGAAATTTTGGGATGGTGGAAAATAAATTCTTTTAGGTATCGAGTTCTTTCACAGATTGCAAATGATGTTTTGGCTATTCCAGTTTCTATTGTTGCTTCTGAATCAGCATTTAGTACAGGAGGACGTGTACTTGATCAGTTCCGTAGCTCTCTTACTCCTAAGTTAGTGGAGTGCTTGATTTGCACTCAAGATTGGTTACGAGCTTCTTCTTTGCCAATTGAAATTGAAGAAAAGTTGGATGAACTTGAGGATCTCGAATCCGGTATGCCTTACTTTTTTTGTTTGTAATTTTTCAATTTAAACGATGTCACTAACTTTATATTAATGTGCTTTTTGTTTCTATTTTCAGCTATAACAGAGGTTTTTGAAGAATTTAATGAAATTTCAGCTATTTGACCACCACCACTGGAAAAGAAAAAATCATACAAATTCAAGGTACAATTCAATGTTAAAAAATGCAGCTTAGTTTATTTTTTAATTTTCTGTTAATATTTTTATCATTCAAGATTCAAAAATTATATATAATTTCCTATTAATGTTTTTTTATTTTCTAGTTGCTGTAGTGAGAAAACTGGTTTTAAAGTTATTTGATTTAGTATTTTGACCAAGGAATAATAATGTATATAAGCTCAAGCAGCTAGGGTGGGTTCATCAATTTGCATGCATTTTATCTTATCACGGTTTGTCCAAAAAAAAAAAAGTTTAATATATTTGATTGGAGCTGTAGTCATTTTTATATATGATCAAAGCGTGTTAGTTCAATACACTGACTCATCTAGATATCGAGCAATCAATTCTTAAATGAGATAGCATGTGCAATTAGAAGACTTTGTATCTACTTTCTAGTTTCCGCCATGATAACCAAGTGACTGGCATTGGGTGTAATTAATGTTACCTCAACACAAAGTAGTACATTTCTGTTACAGTTTCCTTTGCAAGTCCATTATCATCACATGCACTTCAAAGCTCTCTCTTGTTCAGCAATTGGGTGTTGTTTAGCTCAAGTTATTCAATAAATTTTTCCTTATTTGTTTGATCATTGTTTTTAGTTTTGTTTTTAATTTTATATAACTAATTTTATTTTGTTTTTAATTTTTAGTTGGAGTTTTGTACGATGCAGTCATTGGACGTTGAAAAATGCAGTCATTGGACGTTGAGCATTGGGCTGATCAATGAAATTTAATTTCATTTTCATTTTCATTTTGTATTATGGAAGACAATAACTTGTATTACTTTAGTTTGATTGGTATTTTATTATGGAATTGTATTTTTTTTTTAGTGATATTATGGGATTATATTTTATTATGGATTGTACTAAATGTTGTCCTTTTTTTAAGTGATTTTATGGGATTGTATTTTATTTTGACTTATACTAAATGTTGCCTTTTTTAATGGATTTGACCCAACCCGAAAATGGACCCGATCCAACCCGAAAAGTAGCTAAACTGAAAATGGACCCAACCCAACCTGAAATGATATAACCCGAAAACCGAACCGAACCAACCCGATTTTTTCGGTTCGGTTTGGTTCGGTTCCAATTTAAAATCGGTTTGGTTTCAGGTCCAATTTTTTGAAACCGAAAAAAATCGGTTCGGTTCCGGGTTAGGTACAAACCCGAACCAATCCGACCCATGCACACCCCTAATACTAAATGAGAATACTAAAGAAAATGTGATATATAATTTCATTCTATCTCAATTGTAGGTTGATTTTAAGGGTATATATATATGAAAAATATTGATTATTGAGATCGAATCATTGTAATTGTTTGAATATTAGTATGAATCTCACACACATCAATGGTTGTGATCATGTAGTTATGACTGATCATCTCTTATTTTAATTCATAATTTTATGAATTTTAAAACATGTCAACAATTAAGATTGGCCTGTCGTAAATTTGAGGCAATGGTATCTCCATTAACATTGGTCAGATACCAAAGAGTATCTGAGATTAGTTGATAATGCAAGCAACAAGAAGTTTGACATTCATGGGTTGTTAAATAAAAAAAGTAGACACCTCTTTTTTGATTATTTTTTGGTATTATATAATTTTTTATTAAAATTTGTATTTTTTATTTAGTAAATTTTAGGTATTTTAGTCCCACCTTTAAAAAAAAATTGTTGGGATCTCTCATTTTTAAGCATTTTCTTTTTACAATTATTTTATGAATGTGAATAAATGGTTAGGATCAAATATGGGTAGAAAAGGTTACAGAAGAAAAAACAAAAACACCAACTATTAATTACCTAACTTACAGCCTCAATGGGAAAAACTTACAATTCCCAAAAATTCCAATCCAGCAAACAGAACATGTCCCGGTTCATTGTACATCATCTATACCTCTTTTCCAATATACATAACTATGTCATCACTACCTTCATTTTGCGCCTACAAAACAAACAGTTTCAAGTTCAAAAACTATCTCAGCCATGGGAAATGTAGATCCAACTTTCGTCCAAGCAACTAAACACAGACCTAAACTTGCTTTCACTGAAGCTGAAGGCGTCCCTGTTGTCGATCTCTCCTTCATTTAAACTCTCACCAGCCCTCTCATCCAACCCCGCTGCGGCTATAGAATCTCTAGTGGCAGAAATAGATGAGGCCTGCAAGAAGTGGGGATTCTGCCAAGTCATCAACCATGAGGGGCCATTAGAAAGACTTCAAATTAAAGCTTGAGTTGGCATCAAAGAAGCTCTTTGCATAGTCAAAGGAGGAAAAGATGAAGGTTGGGAAGGGATCATGAGTTGAACCCACTTGGTTACAATGATGTTGAGCGTACCAAGAGTATTAGGGATTGGAGAGAAATGCTCCATTTAACATTAAAGGAACAAACTGTGGCGGAGCTCTTGTCGCGGTTGCTGCTGCTGTAATTGTTTTGGCTTTGGCTAATTGGCATCCATTTGTAAAGCAGAAGGTAACTGGCCGAATCAGGCCCCAACACCCTCCATCAGGTGGCAAAGGATTCCAATTGGTGAAAGAATGAGGGGAGCTAAGTGGATATATAGATATTTCTTAGGGTATATTACACCTACACCTGGACAATTATCACTTACCTCCCTTGATAATTTAAAAAACTTTAAAAAGAAAAAAAATTATTTTAACCTTTTATTTTTAGTGAGAATTTCAAAAAGCTTGATGTTGAGAACCTCCAAATTCAACATTTCAGAATATAAGATGAATCGATTTAAAAGGAAATGTTATCCGCGTACACACACACACACACACGTGTATGCATGAATAAATTGTTCATCTTCCAGCTTAAAATAACATATGCAATGCTTTGTTTAGAAGGGACTGTCACCTAGCAGACTAGCCTTGTTTTGTGTTAAGAAAAAAATAAGTATCTGTTGCTTCTCCTCTTTTCTCCGTATGTATCATCACATTATGATACTTTTGCATGCACAAGTGGTAGATTCCCTATATAAATTGGCGTTGGATTAATAGTTTTAAAGATTTATTATTGGATTTATTATTTCTTTTTCACGCTCCCATTTTGCTTAATTAGTTGTGTACGAGGAGTCCCGCGGTCCTCTCCTGGCGAGACCAAAGAGATCCTCATTTTGAATTAATATCTTAATTTATAGACAACCATTTTGAATCTTTAGGATCAGAATAAGCAATCCAAAGAGAACAATAGCTGTTGTATGCTATATATATCAGAAAGTTGTAAATAATGGGTGGGTGTGATTATCACTTTATTTATATAATTTAAAAGTGGGAAGCATAAAATGAATATAATACTATGGTTAAAAATTAAAATGTATGAAATAACTCTATTTAGTTTTTGGAAATTATTTGATTTAAAATTTGAAACTGTTTGGAGGTTAAAAGGCATTATAAAAAGGTAAAATTGTCTCAGTAAAATTGAGATTTCATTAATAGATCTGAAGATCAGCGGGAGAGGGAATCGTGTGTTCTTTGAACAGTTCTTTTAATTTTTAATCTTCATCAATACCTTTAGGATTGCCTTATAAAATAATAATATATATTAATCAGAATAAACCATATGTAAATAATGTATACTAATTGAGAATACTAAAGAAAATGTGATAGATAATTACATTCTATCTCAACCATAGGTTGATTTTAAGGATATATATGACAAATATTGATTACTGAGATCAGATCATTTTGATTGTTCGAATATTAGTATGAATCTCGCACACATCAATGATTGTGATCATGTAGTTTTGGCTGATTATGTCTTATTTTAATCCACAATTTTATGAATTTTAAAACATGCCAACAGTTAAGATTGGACTGACATGAATTTGAGTCTACTGGTATCTCCATTAACATTGGTCAAATACCAAAGAGTATCTGAGATTAGTTGATAATGCAAGCAACAAGAAGTTTGACATTCATGGGTTGTTAAATCAAAAAGTAGCCACCTCTTTCTTGATTATTTTCTTGTCTTATATAATTTTTTATTAAAATTTGTATTTTTTATTTAGTAAATTTTAGGTATTTTAGTCCCACCTTTCAAAAAAAAAAAAATGTTGGGTTCTCTCATTTTTAAGCATTTCTTTTTTTGCAATTATTTTATGAATGTGAATAAATGGCTAGAATCAAATATGGGTAGAAAAGGTTGTAGAAGAAAAAACAAAAACACCAACTATTTATTACCTAACTTAAAACCTCAATAGAAAAAACTTACAATTCCAAAAAATTCCTATCTAGCGAATAGAACATGTCCCAGTTCATTGTACATTATGTATATCTCTTTCACAATGTACATAACTATGCTGGAAAATTATGACCACCTTTCTCCGTAGACTCCTCTTTTCCCTTGTTCCTTTAAACTCCATTCCAGTGCAAATCTACATGTAAGAAAATGATGAAATAAAGCTGTCGGAGTTGATCACAGACCAAGGACTCTTTGATACTTAAATCAATTGCAGATATAGATAATAATTTCATGTGTATAGAGAGAGAAGAGGAAGAGAATAAGGAACCCTTACCTGGTCTACATTTCTATCATTTATAAAGTGAGAATTTGACATGATTTATGCTAATTTTATGTTAATTTGACTATATAGTTGTGGTATTAAATGTTTGGTGATATAAGCCTTGGGACCTATGAAGAAGTGACTTTGTTATATATATTTTGCAGATCTTATCTCCTGATGCACTTGAGTGTAGCGAGTGAAATAATTATATAATGTAACTATCAAACTATCTAGTCTCAATTTAACTAAAATATACCATTTCTGGTTAGGGGTGCAATATTGTGGTCGGGGATGTACTATTGTGGTCGAGTAAGATATTTTTTGGCCACACAATAACTATGTCACCTTTATTTTGTGCCTAGAAAACAAATAGTTTCAAGTTCAAAAACTATATCAGCCATAGGAAATGTAGCTCTAACTTTCGTCCAAGCAACTGAACACAGACCTAAACTTGCCTTCACTGAAGCTGAAGGCATCCTAGTAATCGATCTCTCCTTCATTTTAAACTCTCACCAGCCCTCATCCAACCCCGTTGCGGCCATAGAACCTCTAGTAGCAGAAATAGATGAGGCACGCAAGAAGTGGGGATTCTTCCAAGTCATTAACCATAGGGTGCCATTGGAAAGACTTCAAATTAAAGCTTGAGTTGGCATCAAAGAAATTACTTTGCACAGTCAAAAGAGGAGAAGAGGAAGGTTGGGAAGGATCATGAGTTGAACCTATTTGGTTACAATGATGCTGAGCGTACCAAGAATGTTAGGGATTGGAGAGAAATGCTCAATCTAACATTAAAGGAACAAACTGTGGCTTAGCTCTTGTCGCCATTATTGCTACTGTAATTGTTTTGGCTTTGGGTAATTAGCATCTGTTTGTAGAGTAGGAGGTGAAAGTTGTTACTATTGTTAGCGCTACCATTATTAGTTGTTTGAGAGTGGTTCAAGGAGGCATTAGTCAACGATGAAACGTGGACTCACTTCTTCTTCCATTTTCTCACCGAGTCGTTGAACACCGTCGATGTTGGCCCGTATCGAGTCAACTATGACTGGCTGAGTTGGGCCCCAACACCCTCCATCACATGGTAGAGAATTCCAATTGGTGAAAGAGCGAAGGGAGCTAAGTGGATATATAGATATTTCTTAGGGTATATTACGCCTACACCCCTCCAGGTTTATGACAATTATCACTTACATCCCTTGGTAATTTATAAAATTTTAAAAAAAAAATCTGTTTTAACCCTTTATTTTTAGTAAGAATTGTGAACTTGAACCTATAGTCTTAATTGTTTTGCATATATACCCCTAGAATTATTAAAAGTTATTTCTAAGCTAAGAGATCATAAGTGTAGATGATTAGGCTGATTCTAATCTATCTTTAAGCCACTGTCAGGCATCTTGAGGATTATTTAAGGCCAAATCTGAGCTTGTGAGTGAGGTCCTTTAAGGATAGACAAATTAAAAATGGCTAGAGGATTTTTATATGTAGGAGAAAATGGAAAAGAAATTTATGAATATCAAGTTCATGTTTTTGAAAAAGAATCTAATAGTTTAAATATTACAAGAACTTTAAATTTTCTAGTAGTTAATATGTTTGAAGCTATTAGAACCTTAAATAAAATGGAAAACAAAATAAATAAAATAAATAATGTTGACCTACCCGCAAATACAAAAACTTTGCTGGAACAAATACTCAACAAAGACTATGGAGGTGAAACATCTAATCTTCAAAGAAATGAAGATGATAAAATTCCCACAGTATGAAAAGAGAAAAAAGAGGATTTGATGAAATCTTAATAGTGAAAAACCTTATCAAGGAAAAAGCTTATAAAGATCTCCAAGCTAATAAAGATATATTAGAACATTAGAGACCTAGATATAAGGATGAAAATGATGCAAAAGAAAGAGATAAATTACTCAACCAGATGCAAACTCTCTATAATCAACATGAGAACCTATTCAATTTAAAGTTTTTTTTGTAACTTTTAAGCACATTGTTTGTATTTGTAAAAAACTTTTCAAATCCAAAATTTTTAAACACTTTTCATATCCAAAATATTAGTAAATGAAATCTTTTAAAAATATATGAAAAAATTTTTAGGTCAAAATTTGTTTTTTGCCTTAAGCCCCAAATAATTTGATACGACCCTGCTCATTACAAGTGGGAATCAGATGAGGATGCAATCAAATATTGAAGGATAAAATCTATTACGATAGTTGAAGGAGGATCAAATTAGAAATAGGGAACTGAAGCTATGCGTTTGGAGTTCCCAAAAAGTTCAAAAAAAAAAAAAATCAAAAGTTGGTATTGAAGTGATATAAAAGTGACACTTGCAAAATTTGATTGGAGGAAGTAGAGAACTTTTGGAGTTTTTTGAAGAATTGAAGCTCTAAATGGAGCCGTAAATATGTATGTATGTATGTATGTTATTTGTAGAAAATATCATAGGTAGATTATTAAAGGATGAAATCAAATGCTAAAATTCATAAAGCTTAAATTCTGAGGTGGTTTGAGGAAAAGATCAGTACAGAGAAGAGATGAGAGGCAAAAGATAAGAAGATGTTATACTTATATACAACTATATTTATATGGGTATATTTGATATCTATAACCAATGAGGAAGAAACCTACAACAAATCAAATTATGGAAGAATCGAACACACTAGTGCCTATATAAAGCCATCATACTCATAGAGAATACAAGGCAATATAAGTAGAAAATATATATATACAGTAGTAGGTAAATATAACAATAGGAGTAAGATAGTTTAGATCAGTTCTTTGGTTTCACTTTTCGATCATGCAAAATTAGATTAGAGTTAGTTTTAGAGTATAGTTTCAATTTCTTCTTTGTTCATATTAGTTTAAATTTGTTCGAGCTTTGTTTTAATTCCTGTATTCAGAATCAATTCCATTGTATTAGTTTTCAAATCTAGTTTGCATTTCTTTTCTAGTGTTCATCAATTACAAGTTTTATAATCTAAGTTTCTTGCACTTAATTTCTACTGTTAATTTTTTGCAATCAATTTAATTCATTTTAGGCATGTTAGAGAAGTTTTTCAATATCTAATCTAGATCTGTAATGAAAGATAGTTATATGTTTATTTTGAATTAATTGTCTACAATTTTTAATCTGTTATTTTAGAGCATATAAGTCATGATTTTGAATTTTAATTTCTTGAAAACCTTAGGATGGTTCATATGTCATCAAGATCGCCGATACTCCTAATGGATATAAAAATTGTCATATTAAAATTTATATTCATAAATTTATTTTAAGAAAATTAATGGAAAATTATTTTTAGGCATTCAAAAATTATTTAAATTAGTTATATCTAATTGAGATTTGACTCTTCTAATGAATTATAATTTCTAAATTAAAATTAATTCATAGGTTATTATCACTTGATTTTTGGTTTAATACTTTCAAAAATAATTTCAATTGTCTATATCTCATTGAGGTCACTATAATTCTTAATTGATTAAATGTTCTTAAATAAAATTGATTTCGAGTATTTTTCCCATTATATTTATAATTGACAATCTTGAATTGAAGGTTTGGATTAAGTACTTTTATTTAATTAATTGCATTATTTATATTTATACTTTTATTTACTTTTGAACATAATTTATTTAGGAATGAAGCCATATTTTCTTTCCACAACATCATCAGTTAAATAATAATAATAAATAAGTGTCTAGAATTTAGGTTGAAATTATTTTGTTGATTCATTCCGTTTTTTATGGATACAATCCTAGACTCACCAAATAAAATTAAACTGCACACCCTTATATTTGGGAGTTGTTTTTAATTGCAATATTTTAGAATGCAACCATGTAGTTTACGTCATCAAGTTGTGAGATTCGGAGCTTGACAAAAGAGTAATGCAAATTGACATAGTTGACATTTGAAATTCGAGGTTAGAGATTGTGTATTTCTTGAAATTTCTGTGCAGCAAGACATTGTTCAATTTGGGAAGAAGGGCAAGTTAGCTCCACATAATATAGCTCCACATTATATTGGAACATATGAGATTCTTGATGGAGTTGGTTAAGTAGCTTACCAACTAGTCTTGGCACTTTAATTCGAAATATGAACCCAAGCCTTCGTATGTCATCAATTGGACTAAACTCAATAATAAAGAAAATGTGACTTTAGAGTAACAACCTATTCAGATTGAAGACCAACATGATTCAATTCTTGTGAGACAAAACTGTCTTGTTAGTTCGTGTTTTATAAAAACGTTATGGTGTGGATGAATCCAACTAGAAGCATAAGTCATCTATGTGTGAGCGCAACCTGCAATTTTTTTATGATTAATTGTGTTGTTAGTAATTTTAGGACGAATTTTTTATCCCCATTTTGAGAAATGGTATTACTTATCCCCATTTTGAGAAATATAAAATTTTATCCGAAATTGTAGTACCTAAATTAAACGTAAGACTAAAATCAATTTGATAAAAAATGATAGACTACTTATCCAATTTCCTAATTTTATCTCTTAAACAAACATTGCCTATACGTGCATATGTATGGTTATTTGTGGGTACTCGCGGCTTGTTTCTTCTTCTTTAGATAGATCGTAGCTGTGAGTTCTGGTATGTGAATTTTATTTGATTTGTTGGGTATTTTACTTCATTGGAGCAGAAGATTTCCGATTTCTGTTATTTCCCGAGACTAAAAGGCATAGCTTTGATTGATTTTTTTCTCAGTGACTGTGATGGGTACTAAAAACTGAAGCGTAGCCGCTGAAGGCGGTGGTGAACCTATGATGGACACCAGTGATTGGAGGATCCAATTCCAGTCTGATTTGCACCAAAGGATTGTCGATAGAATGTGAGCTTTTTCAAGGTTTACTTTAATTTTTCAAGTTTTGTTTTTGTTTAGCACGCGGGAAAATCAAACCACCAAAAAAAATAGCATTAGATGAGTCGAATTCGAGAATGGGAAATGCCCTTTTTTGTGTTTCTAATTCGAAAGCTGATTTTTGAGTTGAAGAATTGTGTGCAAGCTGGAGATTTTGCTTGGTCATTGATTGTGATGTATGGTTTAGCATTGTTTTTGTTCATTTTGTGCGACTGCAAAGAGAGTTTTTTTTTTTTTTTTGTCCTTTTGTCATCAAAAACTTGAAAGCTTTAGTCTGTGCCTGTGATAGTATAGTTAGGACGGAGTTTGTGCATCTGGTGTGAAGCCTAGAAACAATTATACTCCATTTGGAAAATTTTGTATTTGAAACACATTTTGAATTTAGTAATAATTTGACTATGTTAATAGGAAATAGAAAATATGATAAAGGAGGATAAATTTGTCTACTTACTTAAATGGTTTAAGGAAATAATGAATTCTCATTAAATTCTATTATCTTGGATTGGATTTCAAATGACTTAGAAATTTTAAAATTTAAGTTATAAAATCAAATCGAATTCAGCTTATAAAATTTTATTTTAATTCCAAACATAAGAATTAGTGGGAATTCTCATCAAATGAAATCAAATTCTATCAAATCCATGGTTCCAAATTGAGTGTTAAAGAGTTTCCAAATGGAAGTCCACCCGAATAGGTATCGAAGCTTTTGCTCATTTCTTCGTAAAATGTCCCTCGCATTTGATATCTCAAAGCTATCTAGTTATATCTTCAATTGATGCAATGTCACACAAGGGACTAAGCGCTGATGTCCATGGAGGCAAGCATCCACATTTCCGACAACACATTGGACATAGGGCATGTCTGAAATGCCTTTGGCTTTGTACCAATTTATATATTACTTTATTCTCTGGACAGGCCCTGGACATGCTAGAGACATGCGCTCTCTTTTCACCTTGTGTTATGAAGAGAAAAAGCTAGAGCAGCTCCATCAGTTTGATTAGGGAATGAGGAGACTATACTTCTATTCTTTGTTTGAATAGTCACAGCCTCTCTTTCCTTTGATCTATTATGTGGCTTTGTTCTTTATTCAAAGACTCAAAGCAACCTCTTTGTTTTTCGATCAGTGAAGAGAGGGAACTGACTTGTGGATTTGTTCTTCAATCTAACTCATTACTTGAGGAACAACATAATAAAAAATGATATTTCAAACCCCCAAAAGAAATGTGTATTCATATCAATTTGTGATATAAAATATAGTATCCTAAATCTTCATTATTTTTGAATATATATATATATATATATATATATATGTAAATGCTCTCTTTGTTCTCACCACATCATGTCCTACATTTGTTTTTTTTTCAAAATCACACTGGCATGCCCGTGTTTTGTTGTACCTATGCCGCATGTCCATATTAGTCAATTATCATCTCCTAAACAATCCCAACCCTCAACATGATTATTGTCTAGTCTTAAAAGGTATCATGTATTCATCTTACTCATGCATTTTTTAATATTGGATACCCTAATTCATTGAAGAAATTCATTCTCTCTATCTAAGCTTATTATTAAACCTAAGGCCACCAAATGATTTTTTCGTTGACAACCTCTCAAACTAACTTGTTCAATCTATTTCATTTACTCTATCTTAATAATCTTTTCCTTTTGGATTGGCAAGTCTACCTTATTTTACTCGTCATCCTTTTTATGTAACTTGTCTATTTTGTATAGTTAACTTTATGGGTTGGATCCAACCAACCCAGGTTATTTTCTTGGTTAGATCATTTAGGTACATAAGGAGGCATCCCCTGATGCTTTACTTATCTATCTATTTTCCATAACAAGTCTTTTCTACTCATCAGAAGTCACAACAAAAAAGGAAACAAAGAAAAAACCCTTTATGTTTTTTCTATGGTTTGGACTTCATCATTTTTACCGCCAAAAAACTTGGTCAAGATATTGAGATTTGGGGAAAACTGACTCACATAACTAGGAGCTTAAGCATCTATTTATAATAATAGAAATCGCGTAGAAAATAGGGAAGAAATAACAAATCTTATACTAACTAGGAATGTCAATAAAAATTCTATGATAGATAGGGAAGGAAATAAAATACTACACGAAATAGGAAATGAATACTTAGTTGTTGGACTACAATGAAATTGATTTCTAGTTTGCAATGAAATTTTTCGACTCCAGTTGTCTTCTCGAAATTTGGAATAGTTGACTAGAACCACTCCAATTGATTTCTTGGAATCTAGAAGAGTTGATTAGAACAACTTCTCAAAAGCTGGAAGAGTTGATTAGAATAACCTACATTTGATGAGGTTGGTCTTTTTTAAATGACAAGGTATATTGTCGATTTTAACATTTTGCTCTTTTTTTTTTTTTTTTTTTTTTGTTAGAAGACTTGAAATACACTAGTTGGTTTCTTGGTGTAGATACAAGAACCAAGGCGATAAGGGTTTCCTAATACTGACACAAGAAACTAAAGAAAAACTACGGAAGATATTTTAGTATCTTTGCTACCATGTTAAAAAAGACTAATTGTATGGAATAGAGAGTAAGATGTGAGCCTTATGGTGACAAATGTTGTGACCAGAAGCACTAAGGGCCATAGCTCAATTAGGTAGAGCACCACATTTACACGTGCCAATATTTTTCAGGGAAGTCCATCATGCAATCGCAATAATTAATCTTATTGAAAAATTGATGTTGTTCGTGGAGTGAAATTCAATAGAAAAATTTATAGGCGAATTGATTGCTCTAATATCATGTCAAACTATAGAAATTTGGATAAAATATACTAGACACGCATTAGTAGGAGCCTAAGCATCTCTTATGATAGTAAACATCCTATACAAAATTGGTAAGGGATAACAATTCCTATACTTGGTAGGAAAGGCTAAATAGGAATGGAAATCAAATCCTATTCTAAATAGGTAAAGAATACTCACTACTTCTAACAAACTTAATATCTATACTATAATGGATTTAGCTTTAAGACACAAATATTATGAATTTTTATGATAGCACCTTTGAGTTAATCTATAAGAAAATTCATGCATATAGGTGGATGTGTACATATATTTAATTATTTATTCGGTAATCTAAGTGAATTATATGATATTACTAACAAACAGAATATAAATTTTTTTACCATTAAACAGTTGAAAAGTTTTTATTTCGTAATATATTGGAACCAAAATATTAGTGGAATAATAATTATGACGTTTTATTCAAATATAGTGAACACACCTAAATCTAATATAATATCATATACTAAAATAATAAGTTAATTTATATTAGGTTCTAATAGGTTTATGTAGATTTCAATTTTGCTAACATTATATATTTTCATAATTTTATATTGTTTTTCAAATGTTTCAAAAAAATTTCCATTTACACATTACTAGGAATGATCTATTGAAATGAAATTTTGACCTTAGCTATTGTTATTTGGTAAAACAAATGAGATGTTTATT
Source organism: Vitellaria paradoxa (assembly GCA_019916065.1). Taxonomy (NCBI): domain Eukaryota; kingdom Viridiplantae; phylum Streptophyta; class Magnoliopsida; order Ericales; family Sapotaceae; genus Vitellaria; species Vitellaria paradoxa. The sequence goes on from CM034243.1 coordinate 25,554,984, forward strand.
GGTAATAGATGCTAAATGCCATTGCAGTCTGCTCATACCCAACACATGGATGGTGGACACTGGACGAGGTCTTCTGTAATGGTAATGGCCATTGTAATGATAATAGTGGCAATGACACATTTCATGGTGCAACAAGTATAGCGTAATGGTAGAGGAAATCAGGGCCTTAATTTTTTTTTCCTTTGCACGACTCTTATAACATCACTGATTTGCAAGATTTTTTTTTTCTAAATGAATTTCATATGTGAAGATATAACGTACATTTTTATGGCTTTTGTTTGAATTATAAGCATGCCTATATGTGCACTACTAAATTGGGTTTTACATATTTTAATTCAATATTTAAAATTTCATTTTGTACGTGACTATTAATTGAAAACTCAAAAAATAACTTAAATTAATCAGTTTAATCCATTAAGTATTGTTTTGGTTTATAAGGAGTACACATGGTTTGCAAGTAATGTTATTTTGGATACATGTGATATTGCACTATTATTTATTTATTTACTAACGATTGTTGTTGTGAAACCTGAATGGTAAAGTGTATCCAATTAAACCAAGCAAAGTTTATGAAACTGAGTAAGGCATAGAAAATTATAGTGAAAATCAGAAAAGCATGATAAAGTATAGCAAATTATTCACAAAATAAAATGAAGTATGATAAAGTAAGGATTATTGTGAAACCTAAATGGGATAAGGCTACTTTGTAGGTTGCTGTAAAATCTGATTTTGTGGGAATTCCTCTTTTTCTGATCAAATCCAATTGGGTGGAATGTTGCTCCCAGATAACCTTTTTTTTTTTTTAAACTTCGCTTCTACTGATCTCCTATCATATTTTCTTCTTTTTCAAGCGTGTATTTCCTTTCTGGCGGATTTTTTATCTGCCTTTATTATGCCTTTTCTCTTTCATTCTAATAAAATTTGTTGCCGATATAAAGCAAGAAAAATGAAAAGAAAAGACACAAATGGTAAATATGTAGCCAATTTGTTTATATTTTATCATATTTATTGGTGCTTGCATTGTGAATTTATTAAGAGAAAAGAAGGGAGACAAATTTTAAATTACTTCTCTTGTTTGGTTATAACAGAAAATGTAGAGAAAAAAATATGAAATTTGAGAATTAAAAATGTAAAATTTTCACAACTGTTATTGACTATTACAGGAACCGTAACAACTCTAACAGGGGCGTAATGCCTATAAAAATGTAGAAACAAATATAAATTTTTGCAAATGAAAATGTAAAAATATAATACCATTTATGACTGTTATAGTAACGGTAAAAGCTCCTCATGGGTGTTGTGTTATTTTTACAGCTATTATGGTTGGTGTAATGACCATTACACTTCTGAAATTTGGTCATATTGCTAAATCGGGGTATAACAGAATCAAACTGCATTGAAATGGTTACATAACACAGTACGTAATGGTAATGGCAGCTTTTTAGAACATTGTTTGTGGACGATTATAAGATTTTTTTGCTTTTGTGTTCAAAAATTTATTGAACTTTAGTTTGTTTATAGTTGTTATTGGGTGTACATTGGAATAATAAGTTATTTTGTAGTTTAGGTTGCTCTACACAGAAGTCACGTGGAAACTGGTGGAATGATGGTGTTTGTAGTCACTCTTCTAAGGCTTATGATTTGCATTCTACCAATGTGCAATCCACTAAACAATTGGTCTATGAGATATGCAATCCACTAAACAATTGGTCTACGAAATATAGACACTTCAAAATTAGTATTGTATTAATATCTATAATGTATCGGACATAGCCCCTAAATACTTGTTGAGCACACCACTTTGTTTATCCAATTATTTATCATATTTTATTTTTCAAATACGACTAGAATACACTTAGAATTAAGTCACCGAAACTCTTAAAAATTATTAAATTTTCTATTACATTTTATTACTTTTGTATGTCGAAACATGTATGAACCTATGTTATTCGGACTCTTCATTTTAGGGTAAAATACCCGCTTCGACATGATATGACACCGATAGGGGTGTGGGATCCTTGTTAGATATGATGAATTTTTTACTTTAGAAGATACGAAGGTTAGGCTTAGAAATCTTTTCAATGATGTGTGATTCCAAACTCTTTTGTTCTTTTGTAATATAAAAAGATAAAAATACCAAATCGGCTTTTGTAATTTACTTCATGAGTTCATTTTTATTTTAATGTTTATCATTGGTTTATGATACATTGTTGTTACACCACAAAAAAAATATATCTAGTTCCTCTGTATTTGTATATATTATTATAATTTACACCCATACATATAATATTGTTTTATTAGCCATATCTTCGTACTTGTATCCAAAATTTGAACACTTTCTTAGCTGAATTCCTGCATTATAAAATATAGATAATAGATAAATCTAACATTCGGATATGTATTCGAACCAATACTCATATCCGAGTCTAAGCAAAATAGGTTTGAATTATGGTATCAAAATATTGAATTAATGTCTTGTGAATAATATAACATTCAATGTAATAAACGTTTTTCTCGTGAACACCAATTAGATTGAAATTGAATACGCCGTCTTATGTTTATATATATATAACTAATAAAAATACATATAAATTACATAATCTTTTAGTCTCTCCATGTCCATTTATCGTTATGGACCTCTTTTTTTAAAAATCATTGTATCCTACTTTTTCCCACATCCTAGTCGTATTGTGTTTGTTTCTGTATTGACAATTGGCCATGGATTTAGTTTGAATTTTAAAATTTGCAAATAGACAGCACCGACCACAGGTGAAATAAGAACTTTGCAATATAACATGGTTTAAGTGAGATTACTGCTCAACTCTTGAGACAGACTTGTTTTATTTTTAACTCTAGAAAATAGTGGCTAAAGTTCCTTATTTAAAAATTGAAGGAATTATTTAGGTTTAAACATTAATATCTTTTCATAGATTAGCGTCTAATTGTAATTTGAGTCACATGAATTCATCCATGCTTCATATACTCAGCTATCAATATTTTAAAATTTGGAAATAGACAGCACCGACCACAGGTGAAATAAGAACTTTGCAATATAACATGGTTTAAATGAGATTATTGCTCAACTCTTGAGACAGACTTGTTTTATTTTTAACTCTAGGAAACAGTGGCTGAAGTTCCTTATTTAAAAATTGAAAGAATTATTAAGGTTTGAACATTAACATGTTTTCATAGATCAGTGTCTAATTGTAATTTGAGTCACATGAATTCATCTTTGCTTCATATACTCAGCTGCCAATTCATTTTTTTTTCTAACTCTGAATATTCTCTTATACTTGATGTTTCTGTGGGCAAATTGGACATTTTGAAAAGACATCTTCCTTTTTCTGGACAAGAGGGACAACAAGAGCTTAAGAGAATTGCTGCAAAGTTCGAAGAGAAGATTTACACTGTTGCCACTAGCCAGGTACATCCATTATTTGGGCATCTTTTTTATTTCTGATAATTTACATGTCACATTATATGTGTTCCATTCTTTAAAAGTAAGTAATACATAGATTTTATGCACACAAAAATTATATAGTTATCTATTTGCCATAAATTGCTCAGAATAAATATTTTTTTTGCTTTTAATTGCAGAATGATTATCTAAGAAAAATCTCTCTGAAGATGATGAAAATAGAGACAAAATATCAAAATACTACAGCCAATTCTCTGCCATCCAACTCTTCCTGTAATGGCCAAAATCCTCCTGATGCAGGTAAAATATTTTATTTTCGTGCCATGTAATAATTTAAATTTATTGTTTACTATGAAGAAACTTATTTTCACTGATATCTTACTATGAAGAAACTTGTTTTCACTGATATGGGATGCATTTGGCGCACTAAATTTTGCTGAAAATTTCTGAAAACCTTTAAAAGTTATTCATTTTTTATCTCACTACATGAATTACAAACTCATAATTTATCATATTTTATCTCATTTTATTTCACTTTTTATCACTCCAGACACACTTATGCTAAGATATGTCCTGTCTTCATTATTGTAATCAAATTTATCATAGAGTATCATTCTCTTTCTTTGGCCTCTAAATGAGGGGTTTTTGAGGTTTAATCTTTTTTGCAATGTTTTAGTGGGCAAAAGAGAGGTTGATTTCCATTAGAAGAGCATTTGGAGATATGGAGCGCTCCCAAAGATAGCCTTTATTTATTTATTTATTTATTTTTGTTGTTTTTCAAGTAATGCTTGTTTTATGGTAATTTTTTTTTAGCTATTGATGATCTCATAAAATCATTGTAGATGTGAGTCAATTGATTTTCTCTTATTTATTGTTCCTAGACAAAGGAGTTATGGGATTTATTTGCCTGTACTGCCTTTGTAGGTAACCAACCAATACCTGAAATTGCTGGTTTGTGGGCATGTTCGAGACTTTTATTATGAATATATATATTATGTTGATGAAGTTATATGGTGGATGCATATATTTGGATTGAATTATGTTGATAATATTGGTCTAAAAGAATGGTTTTCATCGCTCTCATTTATTGTATTGTAAAGTAAAGGTTTGACTGGGGCACATAATATAGGTGTTATGCCACCTATTGAAATTGTGCCACAATTTTGTTTTTCTCAATCAGCATTAAGTTGGGTTTTATGATAAGATGTTAATGTAGTGAATGGTGATTGAAAGTAAAGATTGATTACTTTTAACAAGCTTGTTAAATTTTTAGAAAGAAATTGAGCAAATAGGTAATTACTGTTATGTTATGATTTTCACACAAACATCTAGAACAGCAGGTTAGAGAATCAATTTTGTATTATTATCAAAGAAAAGCTTCAATACAGAACATGAACCTAATTATGCAAAATCAAGAAAATAACAAAAATATAAAATTAGGTAAATTACGCTGGCCTCCTTTCAATATTTGCGTAATTACACTTATTACTTTTCACATTTAAAAATTATATTTTCTTTCTTTATTTTGAAATATTTCTTTATTTTGAAATATTGTTAATATTGATTTCCTTCTATTAAAACTTAATTGAAAATATCAAAAGTAAAGGTGTGCATAGGTTAGGTGGCTTGATTTGGGTTCATACTTAACTCAAAAACTGTGATTTTTTTTTTCAGTTCTTAAAATTTGAACCTAAAACCAAATCGTGAACTAAACTGAATTAAAAATATCGAGTTAGATTTGGTTCGATTTTCGATTTAGGCTAATTCAAGTTGAATCGGGTTTTTTTTTTTTTTTCGGTTAAGCCCTGTTTGGGTCAGATTGGGTCCATTTTCGGGTCGAGTCGATAAATGGACAAATAAGTATTGAGTTAATTGTAATAATACAACTTAATAAAATCTCAAGACCAAACTAGATAATGACAAAGAATTTCATTCTATATTTCTTGAAATTGTATTGGAAATGGCTTGGATGGTTTTTTTTTTTTTTTTTGGTCTTTAGTAATGCTACTAGTTTTGGAAACAATTATTGAAATGGCCTATTATTTTTTTAAACAATGTTGCTAGTACAAATGAGATAAGGGATGGAAATAACTACCTAATGTGTGTACAGATCTGTTGATTTTATTTTTTTCACCTGATTCTTTTTTTGTCAACTTGATATATAGATTCACTTAATTTGCTGCTATTGTTGACTTTGGACTGTCTTGAATTTGTAATAACTGATTGAGTAGCACTAATAACATTGTGAAATGTGCTTTTCTTTGCTTTTGGAGCATCTACTATTCTAACATCTACAACTAATTTTAGCTCTAACTCCAATCACCTAATCAAAAACACCACAACTACAAATAAGTAAATAATCAAAATGCTCACAAGCAATATTAGTATTATGCTTAGTTTACTACTAATCTTAGCTCCTATTTAGTTTTATATCTTATAATATTATATTATATTTACTTATTATATATGTTATATTTTTTCAGTTCGGTTTCAGGTTAGTTTGGGTTGAGTGTATACTTACTCGAAAACCAAATAAAAGATATCGGTTTGCTAATTTTCAACCAGAACCAAATGAAAATTTTATAAACCTAAACCAATTTAAACCAAAGTGGTCAGATTGGTTTGATTTTTGGATTATTCGATTTTGTTATGCACCCTGGTCAAAAGTAATCAAAATTTTAGGTGATTTTCATATTTTATAATTTACTCTCTTACATCTTTGTCAAATTTTTCACAAAAATTCTCAAAAATAAACAAAAAAATAAATAAATAATTTATGGGGATTACTACGAAGAAAACTAATGAAAATATGAGAGAAAATATTAAATGGAAAAATCACCTAAAATTTTAGTTACTTTTGACAATTTTAGTTAAGTTTTAACAGCTGATTTATCAGAAAGGGTACGTTAACATTTCAAAATAAGGTATGTAACTACAATTTTTATATGTTGTGCGTGGTAAGTGTAATTATTTCAATATTGAGGGGAGGTAAGTGTAATTTACTATATAAAATTTAGCTTAAGGTTATATTAAAAGAAAATGAAAATTTCTCAAATTAATAAATAAAAAAATTAAATAAAAATATTCTACATATATTTCTAAATAAATGAGAATTACTAGTCAAATAATTTTTTATTATATCTTTTACAAGTACTCGAGTAGAATAGGAAATTTACATAATAAGATTTGTTTAGCTCTTAAACTTGCATTAGATGTGTAGTATTGGATAGAAAGTACAATTACACTCAATATGATAGAATATGATAGAATAAGGGGTGTTACTATCTGTAACCCTATTTTTTCTCTACGCAATCCTGTTAATTCATGCATCCTTATTTTCTTCTAAGCAATCCAATAATTTATCCACGCAACCCACAAATTATACTTAAAATTTCAAAAATACCCATTGATCAAAATGGTAATGGCCTGTCGAAATGTTTTAATTTTTTTAGTAACCAATTGCTGGAAGGTTTTGTTTATTTTGGTGTAGAAGCATCGAAAGTTTTTGTAGTTAATTGTTAAATTTTTTCAACAATTGATTGTTTAAATTGTTTGATTTTTTCAATAAGTACTTGTTGAAAGTTTTTTATTTGTTCAGTAATTAATTGCTAAAATGTTTCGTTTATCTGTCAAAATTTTGTTTTAACAAGTGATTGTCAAATTTGTTTGTTTTTTTCAGCAAATGATTGTTGATATTGTTTGTGTAAGGTTTTTTACAGTATGGGTTATGTGTAGTAAACATGTAGGGTAAAGAGGTCATTTTGTATTAGGATATTTTTATCCTATGATGGAAAAAATTTAACCGAACTGCAGAAGAAAAAATAAAATTGTGAATAGCGACACCTTAGAATAATGGTGTCTTGTAACTTTTTTTTTTAATGAAAGGTTGGGGAAAATTAATATTCATTATAGTTTGCAATATGTTTCAATTCATTCCTTTAATTGTGATCATGGCAAATAATTTTCTTAGTTTAAGGAATTATATGCACAGTTTATCCTATTGGTGCAAAAAATATAATTGACACGTGGCATCATTCCTAAGTAAATATGCGTCGAACAAGTATGAGCTCGACCTTACCCAATTGAGTCACTGTAACCTACCTCGAATGTGATACGGCGAAGGAGAGCTCCCTTAATTTACTTTTGATACTGTAGAGATGCACTTTTTGGATTAGGTGATGCACTAAGTGCGAGTTACTGTAGGAGGAGCTCATGACTTGCAATATTAGCATCGCATAACATGCAATTAATCACCAAGGTCACCCAAATATTAGTTAACGTATCAGACATTGAGAGTACTTTAAGGCATGGAACATTGCCTTAATTGGATGGTTTATGGTCAGCCACTTGTCGGTTATATGAATTGTAATGATCTATATATGTTCTAATTCAAAACCATTACTGGGTGGCTTATTGGGCCTCTTAGCGATGTGTCTCTAAGTAGTCCTCAATCGGTCACAGTTATTAATAAGTGTCTACTTCTTAACAAATAAACTATATTTGTTCTTTTAATACTATTTAAGTTGTAATTTAACTCTAATAGCACTTTGTGGATGTTTATACGTGGGTACTGTTGTTGGGGCCACTCAATTGGCATTAGATATACTCAACTATACTGACATCAAATGTGTTGGTCATTAGATTGTTGTAGCTATTGATGAAGAGTACTAAGTTGCCAGGGTTGATATGCATATTAAAGATATACGATCGAGACCTTTAACCTCAACTAGAGTGGTATCGTCCAACTCTAGGGGATCCATATACTCATCCATTTAAGCCACTAACTCCTCAATTACGAACTATTATTAATGACCACATTATCATCATAGATGATATACAAAGGATGACACATCACCATTATCAGTAGTTAGACTTTCAGTTTCAACCAATTACTTACCTACGCCTACTATAGCACTACACGACTATATCCTACTATTTTCTAGATACCAAGTGAGCAAAAAAAAGTTTGGGCTCATTATTAGCCAGATGTGGAACCACTTAGTCAAGCACAGTTACTTGATAAGTCACCAAGCTGATCTCAACTGCTGGAGCTATCCATTCAACCACACATGGAAGAGAGGCACATGAACCTTCTGGTGAAACAAAATGTATGCATAAAATATGTTATTGTTGTCTTTTAGTAGCTAGTTACTTGTTTACGTTGATAACATTGTTGGGATAGGTGCTTGCTATATTAATGACTTGCAAGCAACTAGATTTTTAGAATTTGATTACTGTAAAATGCTAAATGAGATGGCCACTCACCGGGACAGGTATTTGTTATATTAATGACTTCCAAGCAACTGGGTTTTTTAGAATTTATTATTGTAAAAATGCTAAATAAATGGTGTTTTCATGTTGAATGAAAGCACCAACTAAGAATGTATTTAAAATGCTATTTCATTTGATTTTTTTTTTTCAGTTTAATGACACATTTTCCTTTGATGTTTTCATTAACAACGTATCCCTAAATATTTTCAAATGAATATCAATCCCTTGAACATTTAATAAGCATTTAGAGGCTTGTGAGTTTAGGAGAGAGAAGAAAAGAAAAGAAAAAAAAAAAGAAAACATTAATTGGAGAGACAAAGAAGAAAAGAAATAATAATAGTTTTATTTTTATTTGTTTGAGAGTTTGAGAGAAAAAGATAATTACTTTCTTTATCTTTTTTCTTGTTAATGAGTTAAGAAAAAATGTAAAGAAAAGAAAATATTTATTATTATTTTACTGCTATATTCTTATATTATCAGTAAATAAAGAATAAGCAGAATGCTATTATTAAAAAAAACAGAAATTTCAATACAAAATGCTATTATTAAAAAAAAGTACAAATAATAATACTTAAAAAATTTTCAATGCAGAACGCTATTATAAAAAAAAAAAAACATGTACCTTAAAGTGATTGGAATACACACACACACACATATATATATATATATATAGAAAGATGAATTAGAGTGTTATGAACTAATTAAGTTTGATATATATATATATATATTATAAGAATGAATTATGTTAAAACATTGTTGAGAAAAAGAAAAAGAAAATAAAAACGGAGCAGAACGTTATTGGAAAAAAAAAGAAAAAAATTACCTAAGTTGTGAACATGGGGAAAGGGATGAAGAGATAAAATTTGAAAAAAGTAGTAAAAACCTATTAAAGTGATGAATTTAAAAGAGTTTAATTTGTAGTAAGGCATATTTGTAATTTTATTTTCTTATTCTTTGTTTCATGGATAAATGTGTTATTTTAAAAATTATACGAAACAATTTTTTTTCTTCTTTCAACTTCTTCTCACTTTTGAAAATCTAACCACTGACTTTTTTTTTCCCATTTTTTTTTTCTTTTCTTTTCCAAAGAACTCGTAAACAAGAGTGAAGTTTTAAAATTTGGTATTTTTTCTTCTTTTCTTCCCATCTATCTCCATCTAAACATACTGTCAAAGTAGGGGTGAAAATGTAATTTTCTTTTTGAACTGAAGTGAAAATGCAATTTACTATAGTTTTATTTATCCAGCGAAAATACTACTCCATTTGGGCACTCTTCGCACGCGTTTGGTTTTCGAGAAAGTGCCGGTGGGAAAATTTTCTCTCGAGAAAAACCCTAATGACTCAAACCAAACAGTGTTGTCGTAGTGCCTGCTCGTGTTGACGCCACCGTCCGTGTTACGGAGAGACCAGATACCGGCAGCAAACATGCGGTCAAGAACGGTCGTAACCCGCAAGAGAACGCCGCCATGGGACCGATCGGACTCTCCTCTTCCATTTCCCAGCGGTATCACTTTTCACTCCTTTCTCTCTCTCTCTCTCTCTCTCTCTCTCTCTCACTAGCACGCGCACAGATTGCTGGGTATAACTCGCTCTTGCATAGAAATTGTTGGGGTCGCATTGCATTGCGGCAATGGGCTTCCATGTTCCGCGTTGGGTTTGTTTCAATTTTCTTCATTGCCTGTGCGACAGTGAAAATATTAACAGTGACTTGAGTTCTTACTGCGAACTCAGATATATATATATACACACACACACATATATTTATGTATGTATTTGTACTGTTTCTCTCATTGAATGCAGCTTCTTTTTAATGTTCTAAAAGGTAGAGAGCAGCAGTCTTACTGTCTATTGAATTCTTGATGACTCTAAAATCGTCCTTGTATTCTGCACTGGCATCTGTAGTGATCAACCAATTTCTGTTGAATATTGTTGGAAGTGACTAGGGCTTGAGGGTTTTGTCCCCAAGCAGCTACTTGAAAGCTAAAACACTCCAAACCAGTTAGTCAAAAAATGAATTCCGTAAACCAGTCATCCACTTAAGTCGTCAATCGGAAAGGCATATTCAAACTAAAGTCGTCTTTAGCAACCGCGTATTCGTGGAATTAAAAAATCGTTTCGTTGTTTAAAAAAGTTGTCATTGACAATGAAGCATTCAATGGGATTGTAAAGACAGACTTTAAACTCGGCATTTGGAACAACATATTAATTATAAAGTCGTCTTTCTCAGTGACGACTTCTAAGATGTCTTTGTGAAGAATGACTTCTCTCTTCTCCTTTCTCCTCTATCATTTGTGCTAGACCACGAAACCTGGTGGGTACCATTCCAAACTTTTATTAGTTCCTGTGAACCTCACTTAGTTTTCCCAGCCTTATTAGAGGGAATCACTAAAATCTGAACCCTAGTGCCTAGCCCAACTCTAGGCCTGTGTGTATCAGTATTCTGAGGTGGAGGTGGGCTGTTCATCTTGTGAAGAGCTCAGGGTTAGTCTTCTTTTACAAATTTGCTTTAGTTTCATTACATTCATCTCACAAGTAATCTGCTACAGACAGATAGTGGCGAAGCACATGGAAGTGAGAGGGTTCACATGACCCTCCTAAAAAAAAAAAAATTAGAACTTGTTATATTGCAAAATTATTGATTTGATTCTCTTCAATGTTGTATTTGACCCTCCTCTTACATTTGTCTTAGGAATTAAAGCATTTTTTAACAATTTTTTTTCCATGGATACAAATAACGTCCCTAAAAATTACCAAATGGAAAAAGAAAATCAAATTTTGGTGAAAAATTTGTTGATCCAGAGTTTTAAATTCAAACCTTTTGAACTCACTAGAAACTCTGGTTTCATCTTTGCATACACATCCAATTTTCAGAGTATTCAAATGGATTTTCGGAGTTTTAATTTGGTTGCATTCATCTCATGCTTTACTTGATTTTTTTTTTTTTTAACTTTGTCGGAACTCCATCAGGTAGCCTCACTTTTTCGTCAAATTTTAAAATTTATAAGATGAGTTTAAGTATCAATTTGATTTCTATCATTCAGATTTTCATATGGATAATCAAACTTCTTTGTGTGTTATTGAGTTGCTTCTGTTAATATATGGTCTTTAGCATGTATGTTAGTGTATGTTAGTGTATTGATTTGTTTATGATATTTTTTGGTTTTTTGTTTTTAATAACTGATATATTACTTTAAGTCTCAATTTAATGTTTTTTATTTTATTTTACTCTCCCTTCTCAACAGTTTTGTCCGAGGATTTTCCAACCACCAAAATAAGCTACATAATTTTCCTCCTTATTGGCTGATGCCATTAGTGTTCATAAACACAACAGGGAACTTTGAAGAGTAGAAAGCTACTAAACTTGTAGAAGTTGCCTCCTTTTTTTAAGGTATACCAAAGAAAAGGCACCTGCAAAATCAGGTTTAGCAAAATACACGGACTAAACTGGTTTATAAAATCTTCACTGAAAAGTCCTCAGAAAGCCCAAAATTTGGTTTGCAAATGGATCAAAACCATTTGAGAACTAATGATAAAAAGTTAGGCTATTCTAGAGTGTTTAATGATGATATATTGTCACATAAACCACTTGAGACCTAATGATAAAAAGTTAGAACATGTGAAACTTGCCAGGAGCTTTCAAACCAAAATAAGCACAAAATACTTACGTGTACAACGTAGGAAACTTTATTAGCCTTTCAGCCTTCTCATATAACTTTCTTTGCAAATTAATAATATTTTGCCACACACACACTATCTTATGTGAATACTGCAATTCATCCACCCATACGAATCCAAAAACAAAATCCTCTTTTATCTCCTTCCATAAACATATCTATAGTAACAAAAAAATGGTTGCTCCGAGTTATGCTTTTTCCATTAGTTTTCACAATTCCCTTAATCTATCATTGTTTTGATTAGCAGGATCCAATTATCAGGAAAAGAAATTTGAGGAAATAATTATCATATAATAGAACTTTTTACCACAATTCAACAATGATTTAACAAATCTATATCTAAGGGTGCGTTTGAAGTGAGAAAAAGTGAGATAATTTGTGGGTTTGTAATTCGTGTAGTGAGATAAAAAGTAAATAAATTTTAGAGATTTTTGGAGTTTTTCAGTAATTTTTAGCAAACCAAACACACCCTTAATTAGCTTGTTGCGGGTCCATTTCATTATTCTACTATCTTGGGTTGTGGTTGTAATGCCATGGGCATCTCCTAGAATTATCAGTCTAATAGTGCTGAGGGAGAAGTGTAGTGGGGTATATGCTAAGGATGAAAATTTTGTTTTGTAGGACACTTCGATTAGCATGAAAATGGAAACATTTTGAAAGTAGCACAAACATATTAAAATTTATAGAAATATTAAGAAATATTTATTGAAATCCATGTAAATATATGATAACATAATAATATATATAATTAAAAAAATTGTTTTGATATATCAAGCTATATTTGTGCATTTTACTCCATTTCAATGGAAATATTAGAATAGTTATTCTTGTAGTGTTTCATTTCTGTCTCGTAGGAAACAGGAACTTTTTTACCATTTTGTGGAAAAGAAATGATATTTTGATCTATGATGCTATGTGGATGACAATACAGACAAATGATTTTTTTTTTTTTTTTAATTTTTTCTTTGGCCAATGTGAAGTAGTTATTGATGCTTCTGAATTTCTTCAATTATTTTCAAAATGTTCTAAATATTGCGCTAAATGGATTAGGTTTCTCAAATCATATGGCATGTTGATGGGATGATTGTCCCCAAATTAGGACTGTTGGCAAGAGGTGGAAATTTTTTTGTAAAAAGCATCACCAAGGGATAAGAGAGGGAACCAACTGGTTATGTCAATTGGCATGACAGAGATGATATAAGTTGAGGCAGGTGGTGAAGCCTCAGTTGGCCTACAATTTATCTGAAAGTGAGACAAAGTGAACCCCAAATTTGAATAATTCATTTTTGCTGGATTAGGATGTGGACTAATCCTAATCCAATTATTGTGCTAGCTCCATGATGTGGATGTACACTAAGGATTTTGCAGCAATATCTGTGGAAAACTTTCACTCCATATGCTTTTCATATAGCGAGGAGATCGAATGCTCAACTTTGAGTTACTGTAGTTCATATTGAGATGTTTGAAGTTTGAACTAGTGATATGTTTGTATATTATGTTGTGTCTTCATATCAAAATGTTTTGAACTAGTGATCTGTATATATATTATATTGTGTCTTGCAAATTTGTTCCGTGAAGCCTATCAGTATCCTTTCAGTGATATTAAACTAACACTGTACTGATCAGACCTTTCAGCAAATGAACTTGGAGATTACATGGTTCTTTTGAGTCCTAGCTTATTCAACAAGGAATTGAACTGTCCTTTATTTTGTTGATCACTCTGCCTTTTCCCTTATTTGCATCAAATTGTGAGGTTTATTACTTTCACTTGCTTGCAATTGGTATTTGGTATTGCATTGCTAGCTCCCTGTGAGTCACACTTTTTTTTTTTCTTTGTTTTCACTAGCTGAAGTTTGACCAACTCCTTTCCTTTTGACCCATACAAAAAAACTGAAGGGTTTCTTTTCTAGATCAAAAGTTTGTGGAGTTCTTCGGTAACCGTCATGCTTTAGGAAATAGTATGAATTGTAAGTGGTCGAACATAGCGTCTGTGGCTATTTTCATCTTCTGTGTTCATATGTTACATTCTGTGGTTATGGAAACCATCATACTTCTGGAAACATCAGGAACTATAAGCTTTTGGACATAGTCAACAGGTGTTCATGTTATGTTTGGTTTGACTGTGATACTGCAGTAAGATTTTGATGTGTGCATGCGCATGCATCTAGAACATTCATTGGTAATGCTTCAAGCAAAGATGCCATTCATCCAACACCTAATGAAAATATGCGGTTGGAAGTACAGTTATAGCAGTGTACTTGGGTTTGACTAATGAGTTAATAGAAGAGAGTTAAGATTCATTTATTTAATTTAGTTTTCTTAAAAAATATATTTTAGGAGATTTCAAATTGTCATAACCCAAGGTTTAGCTTAGTTGGTCAAGTCTTAAATTTGCTCTCCAATGATCACCAATTCGAGTTTTTTCAAGGCCATTGGAGGCTTACTTGATTGGTAACTTTAGGACTATAGGGATTATTCGAGGTGCGCGTAAGCTAATCCGACAACCATGAGTTATTAAAAAAAAAATAAATAAATAAATAAAGAACAAAAGAGATTTTAAATTGTCACATACAGCTTGTTCCTTCTATGTGAATTGAAATGTCATTTACAATACAATTCAATAAAGTTTTAATTCCAAACTAGTTGGGGTCAGCTATAATCATTTTCTTCTATTCATTTCCCGTGAGATTATTTGAAGTTAGGTCTTGTTTCATAATTTTAGTTCATATAAATTTTAAGTCTACCTTTCATCCTTTTTACACCTATTTAGGTCTAATTATTCTTCCTTACTGGTGCAATGTCTCTTCTATCATTACCACCTCAACTTTCTTTAGGATATATTCATTGTTTATCTTATATTTTCTTTTATTGCCGCATATCCATCTAGTATCCTCATTTATGTCATACATATCTTATGAGAGTGTTGCTTTTTAATCACCCACACAGTATACCAAAAAGTATTGTAGCATATTATAAAATTTTGGTTTCGTTTTGATAGGTATTTTACAGTCACATAAAACAACCAAGGCCCTTATCTATTTAATCACCTAGCTTAAATCCTATGGCTAACATCCTCTTTAATTCCTCCATTTGCATGAATAATTGATCCAAGATACTTAAAATTGTTACTTTTTTTACACATCTTGATCTTTAATTTTCACTATCCCTTTATTTGTAGTTCTAATTTTATTAAAATTGCAATCCATATATTTTGTTTCAGTCCTACTTACTCTAAAACATTCTAAACTTCTGGGTTCTAAGTATGCATCCAAAGTTCTAATTTATGATTAACCTTGGACCTAGTTTTATATATCAATATGATAATCATTTGCAAACAATGAATACAAAGGGATGTTGTATTGAATATGCATAGTAAGTTCGTCCACAACCAAAGTGAAAAGATAACGGCTTAAAGCTGATTTTTTGTGCAAATCAATCGCAATTGAAAAATCATTAGTGTTGCCACTAACATTTCTTATGCTAGTAACAATTCTGTCATATATGTCATTGATCACTTCAATGTATTTCATAGCTACTTCGTGCCCCCCCCCCCCCCCCCCAAAACAAAAACAAAAATGTCCACCATTAAATTTCTTTTGGAACCCAATTATATGCTTTCGCTGAATCAATCATGTGAAGATCCTTCCATATTTTTCGATCAATATTCTTATCATGTAAATAACTTTCATAGTTGATCTACCATGCATAAAAACAAATTAGTTCTTTGATATTTTTTTCACACATCTTAGTCAAGCCTCAATCACTCTCTCCCAAAGTCTCATACTATGACTCGTAGGCTTAATGCCCTGGTAGTTGTTACACTCTTGAATATATCCTTATTCTTGTAGATAGGCACTTAGATATTTTTCTTCCATTTGTTAGATTTCTTATCAGTATGCAAGATCCTATTAAATGTTTTAGCCAACCAAATTATTAATTATCCTCTAGACTCTTCCAAACTTCAATTGGAATACCATTTGGGTCTACAACTTTTTCTATCCTATTAAATATTTTAGTCAACTAAATTATTAATTATCCTCTACACTTCCAAACTTCAATTGGAATACCATCTGGGTCTACAACTTTTTGTATGTTCATATTTTTCATAGGCTCTTTTACTTTTGTAAATCTAATCCTTGCATAAAACTTATATCTCTATCATCAATAAAGTTACTAAGGTCTCCCAAATCTCGTGACAACTATGAATTACCTTTTCAAAATAACTTCTCCAGCTCTCCTTAATATCCTCTTCTTTTATCAAAACCATTCAGTTCTCATTTTTTGTACACTTAACCTAATTTTTATCAAAACCAAATTATTAATTATCCCCTAGACACTCCAAACTTCAATTGGAATACCATCTGGGTCTACAACTTTTTCTATCTTCATATTTTTCGTAGGCTCTTTTACTTATGTAAATCTAATCCTCGCATAAAACTTATATCTCTCTCATCAATAAAGTTACTAAGGTCTCCCAAATCTTGGGACAACTATTAATTACCTTATCAAAATAACTTCTCCACCTCTCCTTAATATCCTCTTCTTTTATCAAAACCATTTGGTTCTCATTTTTTATACACTTAACCTAATAGCTAATACAAGTCCTTACCTTTTTTTTTTTCCCTAATTCTAACTAATTTATAGATATCTTTCTCCCATTTTTTGTCCCTAACTTGTTATGTAGTTCATTGAAGCCTTCATATCTAGCTTCTCTAATTGTCACTTTGGCTTCTTTTTTAGTCCATTTGTACCTTTCTTATGGTCTTCATCTTTACACTGAGGTAAATTCATACAACTCTCTCTCTTATCCTCAATCACCACTTGTACATCTTTGTTCCACCACCAAATCTCCTTTGTGAGTGGTCTTTTTCCTTTAGATATATCTGATATTCTTACAACCACTCCTTTAATACATATAATTATTTCTTTCCATATTGTATTTACTTCATCATCTAAATTTCATTTTCCTTTTTAGTGCATTTTATCTTTAAAAGCCATTTGTTTTTCTCCTTTAAGGTTCTACCACTTGGTTCTTGAAAGTGTAATTCCTTTATTCATTCTTTTTCACTTTTTTAATATACACATCCAGTACCACTAACCTATGATTTGTATTATCTTACAATCTGTAGATGAAGCAAGATCGATCTTTAATTTATTTAATTACTATTATATCTGCTTATAAAGGTTGTTAAGTGAGTATCTTTCTTTCTATGACTAGTATTTTCTATTGCTAAGTCACATGTTGTAGCAAGCTATAAAATTGATTCATATCCCTCATGTCTATCTCCAAGCTATTTCAAATTCTTTACTGTTTCTACCGACATGCTTGTTCAAATCTCCTCTTGTAAATAATTTCTCCATTCGGTATCTCTTGAATAAATCCATCCATTGTTTTATTGCTTCATCTAGTTCTACCCAGGAGAATAAGCACTAATAACATTAATCATTTCTTCACCTAATACAAGTTTTGTAAACATTATTCTATCATCTATTCTCTTAACACATACCTAATATTTGAGATCCCTATCGATAATTATTTATACCAAATTTCTATTTTCATCTTTCCTCAAATACTAAAGTTTAAAATCAGTATTTTAAATTTTCTCCTATATAATTAGTCTTTTGTAGACAATGTACATTAATTGTTCTCCTAGCCAAAATATCTACTAATTCCATTAATTTTTCTGTTTATGAGCTTATATTTCAAGTTGTTATTTGTAACTTACTCTCCTGAGTTAGCTTCTTTACGTACACCCATCCATTATGGTGTGGTAATCCTTGTTTCTTACCACACCTGAGCATTGATGTGGTGCGTCATTTATCAGAAATGCTGCAGCTAACCCTTGCCTATTTTTTACTTCACTCAGGGTTTGATGCAATATGTCTCTAGTAGGGGACGCCTCAACAAAATTTTCCATTTGGACTCATCTCCATATGAAGTGATTATGATTTATGCTAGCCATCAACCTACCGAGACCCCCTTATTTAGCTGGTTTTAGGACAATTTGTGTTAAAATAATCATTAAGCACGCATAGGCAGAGTTATGTATATATATTGCATGAGAGAATTAATAATGAACTCAACCAACTTGATTAAAAAAGATTTTAAGATTCCTGGATTGCATAGAGAGGGAGGGATTGCAAAACAAGGTGAAAGTAGAGGGAGGAGAAAAGGAGAGAAAGAAGGCAGGTTGGGGGTTCGTGAATGGTGATTCGTGCCTGGGATGGAGGGGATGAAGGAAGAGGGAGAGGTAGGTTAGTGGTATTCTGACGGTAGGTCTGTCGGAGGAAGGCAGGGCATGAGGAATGAGGTGAAGGAGAGAAGAATGAGGAGCCGAGATTTGATGGAGCTGGAATGGTGGTGGTCTGGTTATGATTTATGCATGATGGAGACGGAGGGGATAGATAGGGCGGCCAGGACTTGATGGATCTAGATTGGGGGGAGGAGTGTAAGCTTGGGGGGGGGGTTGTGGTGGTTAAGTAGCACCTTCACTGGTGTTGGGCCTAAAGTATGGGGGACAGGGGAGAAGAAGAGGACGGTGGGTAGGTGGGTTCTATGCTAGATTAGGTGTGCGTGTGAGAGAGAGGGCTCTTGAAAGGTTCATATAAGGATCTCGATGCACATTTCATGCTTTTTTCAGATTAGTTGTGGGTGTGAGAGAGGGTTCTTGAAGGGTTCGTATAAGGATCTGGATGCACATTTCATACTTTTTTTTTCAAGCGCAATTTCTCAGAAATTACACATTTTGGTAAAGTATTATAATTTTTCTACTTCATCATGGTTCCATAGTTAGCTTTTTGCTTAAGAGCTTTTTGGGCATTTTTAGATTAAAAGCATTGGCTGTGGAAAAACGAAAAGAAGGGCATTTGAGCACACTAAAGTGATTTTTTAGCAAACACCCCAAAAAAAAAATCCAGTAAAATGGTTGTCTCTAAATGGAGGTATTAAACTATTGGTCATCATCTCACCTAGAAGGTTAAGCTCTTAGAGGAGCAACTTTATTTTCTCTAAACAGCAACTTTATTTTCTCTAAACACGTCCTTTCACATGTGGTTAGATCGGCTTTATTTGAAGGGCCAAACATGTGCGACTTTTGATTTTTTTGGGTTGCTAGTGAGTTTTAAAGTCGTGGCTTTTGTTTGCTCTAACAATGTTAAACAGTTGGCCACTATCTCATCTAAAAACTTAAGTTATTAGAGAGATGGGCAACTTTATTACTTATGTCGACTTATTTCTTTCTTAAGAGGAGTAAGTTTTATATATATACATGTATATTTGTAAATTTTACCTTGTTGATTGTGTTTTACATATTTTTATTTCTTATTTTGTCTAGATAATCCACAACATGTTGGAGATGTTGTATGAGATAGCACACGATGAACCATAAGGTGATGCCATGCTTGTATTTTGCTACTGCATGGTCCTTGGTTCTTTCTTGTACAACTATGCTTATAGTTACATTTCCTATATTATTGTTATTAGAATGAGAAGTAGGTTATGGAGGGGAAGAGTTTTCTTTTCTTTTTTTGTGTGTATATGTGTGTGTGTGTGTGATGGGGGGAAGGTTGTCCAACAGTGGGTGTGGTGGAGGTAGGCTGAAGGTTGGAGACAAGGGCAAGAAGAAACGAGGAAGGGGATGATCAGGACTTGATGGGGGTAAGGGAAGGAGTGATGTGAGGTGGTGGTGAGGTATTAGGGTGGTTGTCTGGCAGTGGGTGGTGGTGGATGGAGGCAATAAGAGAGGAGAAAGGTGTGGCAGGTGGTGGGTTTCATGGTAGTCGGCCAGACCTGGGGTAGGGGAAGAATCAGACTGTGTGTGAGGTGGGTGCTATGCTGGTGTAGGTGTGGAGAAGGGCACTGTATCTGCTAAACTGTTGAAAAGCTGAAGAAACCTCACCATTGTTGGCTTTTTGCTTATGAGCTTTTTGGGATTTCTTGCCCAGAAAGTTTTCAAAATAAAACTAAAAGAAAGGGAATCCAGATATTATTATTATTATTATTTTTTAAATCTTTTGTCCCAATTATTTTTCCTGTCTACATCATCCGCAAGATGTGATATGAGATAGCACATGACAACAACAAGGTTTTGTTTAAGAATTGGGGTTGTTAGTTACAGCAATTTCTGTGGCTCTTGCATATAATTTTTTTTTTATGCTTATATTTGCGTTCTGTTCATCACTGCTTTTACTAGCATGATGATGATTATGTTTCCTTTTGGTGCATCAAGGCTTCTCAGACCCAGATTATTTGTATATGTATGCAATATATATATATTCATCTTTGATTTTTTATTTATGATTCAAATAATAATATGTTCACAGGAATGGACCAAAATGATTTGCAAAGCCAGAGAAGGGAGATGAAGCATAAGGGAAAGAATGTTGTGTGGTCAGTGGCAATGGACAAGTGTCTAATTGAAGCCCTAGCCATCCAGGCTAGAAATGGGAATAAAATTGACAAGTGCTTCAATGAAAATGCTTATACGGCTGCTTGTGTGGCTGTGAACTCACGTTTCAATTTGTCCTTGAATAACCAAAAAGTTGTTAATCGTCTCAAGACAATCAAGAAGAGGTACAAGATAATGAGGGATATGCTAAGTCAAGACGGGTTCACCTGGAATCCAAATACAAAGATGATTGAGTGCGACGATGATGATTTATGGAAGAGATACATTGCTGTGCGTATATTCTTTTTTCCTTATTTTTTTTTTCTTTTTATTCCACAACCCCACCCCTCACCCCTCTATATTTTTCCCCTTTTTTTTTTAGCTTTAGGACTTTTCACGACATTATTTACTCAATGTGTGTTGGTATAATGCATTAAATAGGCTCATCCAGATGCAAGGGGATTCCGAGGAAAGCAGATTGAGATGTACGATGAATTGAAAGTCGTCTGCGGAAATTATCAGGCCCCCAGTCGATGGGCTAGGATGACAGGGCACACGAATGGTAGCCGGCAAATGGAGTTTAAGAATTACGAAGAAGATTCAACTTCATTCCTATCACCAAGTTCAGAAGATCTAAGTGATACAGACGGAACTGAGACAGAGTCATCTGCCCAACGGCCTGAGCATGCCCAGATGCCAGCTGCTAGTGAGGAGGTTCCTTTGGTCTCGCCTCCGAGACAAGTTCCAAAACGACTTAGGGGTGCAGAGTTTCTCCAGGATGCTATGTTTGCAGTGGCATCGAGCATTCGGCACTTGGCTGATGCGCTTGAACAAAGTAAGAACACAATTGATGCCCCTGGACTTCTACAAGCTGTGATGGAAATTGATGGCTTGGAAGAAGCTAAGCAAATGTATGCTTTCGAGTACTTGAATGCTGACCCAGTTAAAGCTAGAGCCTTCATGGCATACAATGTTCGAATGAGGAAAATATATCTATTCCGGCAGTTTTGGTGGTGGAAGTGATTTCTTTTTTTATTTTTGGGGGGGGGGGGGAGGATTGTGGTGGGGTGTTGGGGGGAGATCTAGTGTATAGAAATCAAATGACTGGGGAAATGCTTGTTTGATGAAACCGAACTTGTTATTCTTGCAAATGGGATGCCTAGAGGTGATCTTTTTTCTACCCCTTAAGATGTACAGATTATTGTTAGCAGCCAATATTGATGGTTTTTTTTTTTTTTGGGGGGTAACATCGATTAAAATTGTATGTTGCTTCTGCTTCTTCCAAACAGAAGATTTGTTGAAAGAAGGGGATATCAAAATATATTTTATACATATAGGCTTTTCGGTTTCTTCCTTCTCTGAAGTTTAAGGTTGTCTTTTGCATTTGGTATTGTCTCCCTATAATAAAGTGAAGCAATGATGGGTATTATCAGAGTTATTATGTAGTTTAAATTAAGAGAATTTTATTTATCTATTTATTTATTATTTTTGGTAAAGTGAACTAACATTTAAACGGGCTTATCTATTTTATTTATTTTTTTCTCTTTGATGTTTTACATCACGTGGACATGTGACCAAGTTGATAAGTTCGTTCTTGTAGGATTTGTAGAATTTTGACTATTTTCTTTAATTTTTAATTATTGAATGGTGGGTTTAGATTTGCTTAGGGTTTGTTAGGAAAATGGGAGAGACTAATATTACCTTTGCCATCATTTAGGTCATCGATTAAAATTTAAAGGTCTAAATACATTTATAAATTCTTAATTTAAAAATTATGTAAACATGTTGCTTGGTTAGATTAAAATTTATTAGTCTAAATATATTTATATATTTTTAATTTAAAAACCATGTGAGGAATAACGTAAATCTTTTCAGTTTGTTCATTAATTATGCGGTTCATTAAGAATTATAATAAATCGATAAGGGTTTTGGGTTATCAAACAAAAAAAAAAAAAAGAAATATTATGCCATTCTTGTGAATCTTTGTTAGGTTGATTTAAGTCAAATAAGTTGATTTAAGTCAAATAATTTTGTTTTTGTTCAACTTTGAAGAAAGATGTCAGTTATGCTACTTTTTTTTTTTTTTTTTTTTGATAGTTGGTGGTTTATTAAGAATTATAATAAATCGATGAGAGTTTTAGGTTATCAAACAAAAAAAAAAAAAAAAAAAGAAGTATTATGCCATTCCTGTGAATCTTTGTTAGGTTGATTTAAGTCAAATAAGGGCTCGTTTGGAGCCACAAAAAAAACTAAAAAACTTCAAAAAATTTCAAAAGTTTTTAAATTGTTCTAATCACATTTTGCCATTTATCATTTTTACATCACATCAATCCCATTCATTGATTTTTTTTTGATTTTTTTTGGAACTCCAAACGCACCCTAAGTTGATTTAAGTCAAATAATTTTGTTTTTGTTCGACTTTGAAGAAAGATGTCAGTTATGCTACTTTTGTGGTTTAAATTTGCTGCTGCTACCACTCTTTCGAGTTTTTCTTCCTCAGAGCTGCTAATTTATTTTTTATTCTTTTTATTAGTTTAGTTTAGGATAGACTTTGTAGCATGATCTTCTGCATATATTGAAAAATTATTTTTGAGTTGGTTTTTGGAGAAATTTTTTGAGTTGGGTTTTGGAGAAAAGTGTTGGCTCTTTGGTTAGTACTCAAACTATTACAACTACTCTTGCTTGTGGTTGGTTTTTTTTTTTTTTTTGTTTTTCAGGGGGTTGTTAAATTATTATGTTTAACTCAAAATTCTATTTGGGAATGTAAAGTATTTTTTTAAAAATTATTTTTACTTATTTTTTCAAGAAAACTTTTTTTTTAAAATATAATTAAAAAAATATAAGTAAATATATATATTTTTTAAAAATTATTTTACATTAAAACAAATGAAATAAAAAATTCAAAGATTCACTCAAAAAACTATTTGAAATTGTGTTTCAACTCAAAGGCCAAGCCTAGTAGGTGACATAGGTGGATATTGCTAAAACAATATGTCAATATCCCTAAAATTATGGTTTAATAGTTACTTTTTTATAACTTCTTTCTACAAATTTAAAAAATAAAGATTTACATAGGATTAAAAATTTATTTTTATATCATCATCCACGGATCCTTTATCTATATTTATTTAATTGAAAATACTAATCCAACTCAAAAACTATGTTTTGCGGTTTCATAATTCAATTTTTTTTTTTTTTTTTTGGAAATTTTAATTGCCTTTTGGACACAAATCACAAGAATACCTATTTATCCTTTTGTGTGGTAGAGAGTAGGCTTGAATGCTAATTGTGAGATTAAGCCACAAGGTGTGTAGTCCTATTAGGAAATTTTCGAAGTGTACTTTTAGATGCAACAAAAAGCTATTATTCTTTTACTTACCCCAAACTTCGGCACCGTTTGGAGCGCAAAACATTAACCAAAAAAAAAAATTTATAAATTCTTTCAAATTTCTTTAAATTTACAAATTTTTTCTATCTCGAATTACGTAAATATTTATAAAATCTTCACAAATCTCTATAAATTTATTTAAGTATCTAAATCTCTACAAATTTTAAAAAATTTTGACACGAAAAGTGAAAAATATCTATCAGAATTCGTTTGAACGGATTTTCACTATTCAACTCTATATTTTTATTTTTTTTATTAGTTGCACACTAAACGTTAAAAAATTACTCAAATTATATTTTAATCAATTTATTTTGAGCTCTAAATGGCCCTTCATTTGATTACTCAACATGCATATAGTAAGAGATATAAGTATTGTGTAAAATATTTGATGAATACTTCTCAATTGAGAGTTCACTGGGAGTTAGGAGGCGTCAACACATGACAATGTAATTTGAATCGTTATATTTAAATTTAGCAGCCTAAACATATATTCATGTTTATTATTATAAATTTATGAATATATTTGACTTATTGAATTTTAATTTAATGATTCAAATTCTGATGTCATCGGTTATTTACATCGGTGATAATGTAATTATTTTTTGTCAAATATGACATCTTTGTCTCTTCTAATACGAGTTTAAGGGATCAATCTATTTTTTCATAAATAATGAGTAAACTCAAGTCTCCGGGGAAACGTGATGGATTAATTTTCTTGGAGAAAAGGTAATTTGTTTAGATTTCTATTTGTTTTGATATAAAATATTTTTTTGAGAAAATACTTTTACATAAATTTTTTTTAAAAATATTTTTTTAAAACATGAAAAGAATATATTTTACCCAAAAACATTTTACATCTAAACAAACGAAAGCAAAGGATACTTCGAAAGATGCAGCGTTGGAAAATTCCACTAGAATCTTTTGGACTTACCAAGCATGTAATTATAAATTACCATCCATATATCTTCGTTTAAAGCCCCTGCTGATAACTTTAACATTAAGCCAGTGAGATTGGAAATTATGGACTTCTTGTGATAAGAGAAATCAAATGAAGGATTTGTACGTGCAGCATTTGTTTAACAGGCGTTTGGAGGCTACCATTGTTGAGATGTTTTTTCCCAACCAAAATGTTCAATCCATAACAGAAATTCAAGTGCCTTAATAATAATGGTAATGATATTATTATTATTATAGAAATTACAAATGTTTCTCATCAAGGAATTTTGACATTTTTATTTGGCTTCTGTGTTAGTGGTATCACTACAATTTCAGTCATTACAGGGCAGGAGGGCAAACAATAAAAACAGAAAAGAAAACCTGGGGTAGTTAAACAAGGAAGGCACCAAATAACATGATTAATCAACCCTGGGAGGGAATATCCAGGGAGAAACACCATTATTGTCTTGCTCCACAAAATATTTTCTACAGACTGCTGAGCCGCCTTCTGTCTGTCCACTGGTTTTATAGCCTTCAACTTCGACAAATTATGAATTCAGTTCCACATTGTGATGAGTCCCTTATGTTCACAGTTTCAAAAGAAACAGATACCCAAGTGTGCTTACAGAAACATTCTATTCCCTGAAGATCCCCAGCAGCACTACACAGTGTAGCAACTTTCTATTCACCAATAATCTCCACAAGAACATGTTCCACTCTTGAAGTGGTGGAACCGATGCATATCACGCACGATTATTTCCCGTCCAGTCACAAGCGAAATGTACTTTGTTGCACTATGGCAATCAGTGCATACCCGAAGATTCTTCCTAATGTGTATGGTTGTTCCCGGGCTGGTATTTAGGAGTCCGAATGCAATAGCCAGCTTTTCACTATGGCTACTGAGCAATTGCTCCTGAACATCCTCTTCCACGTCGTGAATGGACTTACTCTCAGGCACATAACCAGAAGCTTTGATCTCATCGATCAGCGTTTCAAGGAAAATATAGATCTTTTCAGACTGGGGATGGCTTGTGCTCCCAGAGTAAAATGTGTGAACCTCATTCCTTAAATCCACTAAACTGCAACCAGGGGTTTTCTGAAGTCCTTTCCTCTCCATGGCAGTTCTGACTTTGGCCACTTTGTCCCACATAGAAGCTGTGGCATATATATTAGCCAGCAATACATGATAACCACCCTCCTCAGGATCAAGTTCGAACAGTTTGTTGGCTGCCTTCTCCCCAAAATCGACATTTTTGTGAATCTTGCAAGCACCTAGCATGGCACCATACACATTGATACCTGGTTCGATATGCATATTTTGAATGAAGTCCCAAGCCTCATTCAGCTTTCCAGCTCGACCTAGCAGGTCAACCATGGCTCCATAATGATCCATTGAAGGTTCTAAGCCATAATCTTCCTTCATGATGGTGAAATAGTTGCGCCCCTCTTCTACTAGACCTGAGTGGCTGCAGGCTGAAATAAGACATAGAAATGTTACATCATTAGGCTTTATAGGCCCATTTCTCATTTCACTGAACAATTCGACCACAGGTCTTCCAAGCCCATGCGTACCATAACCATCTATCATAGCATTCCAGGTTGTTACATGCCGCTCATCCATTATATCAAATAGCTTTCTTGCAGTACTAACAGCCCCACATTTTGCATACATGTCCAAAAGAGCAGTCATCACAAAAACATTCTTGTCCAAACAAGTTCTTATAGCAAATCCATGGATCCACTTTGCCTGACGTAAAACTGATAACTCAGCAAGAGCAGGAATCACACTGACCAATGTAAATGAATCGGGTTTAATATTTTGCAGGTGCATTTTGCAGAAGTTATTTAAAGCCTCAGTTACACACCCATTTTGTGCATAGCCTAATATCATGGCATTCCAGGAAACAAGGGTTTTGCCCGGTAAGTTTTCAAATATTTCAGCAGCATTATCAACTCGTTTACACTTGCAATACATTGAAATCAGAGAATTCATTACTGAAACATCAGTAGAAAGACCCAGTTGATTTAGTAATTTATGAATGAACTGTCCTTTTGCAATATCTCCCAAATCAGCACAGGCATGTAGAGCTTCCATAATAGTAACATTGCTTGGTTCCACCCCTTCATTCAACATCTTCTGAAAAAGTGCCCATGCTTCCATAGAATCTCCATTTTGGTTATATCCAGCAATCATTGAATTCCAAGAGACCACGTTCCTGCACTGCATATTGTCAAAAATCAAACGAGAGGCACCTACACACCCGCATTTTGAATACACATCGACCAAAGCAGTTAAAACGTTCACAAGTGATCCAAATGCAGCTCTTAAAACAAAACCATGAATTGATTTTGCAATCCTGAGGGACCCAATATCAGCACAAGCAGGCAAGGTGGTGACAATCGTGACCTGATCAGGCCTGTGGCCCTCCTCTTGCATCCGCACAAACAATTCCAGCGCTCTCTTTGCCAATCCGTTCTGTGCATGCCCAGCAATAATGGTATTCCAACAAACCAAATCCCTTTCAGGCATTCTGTCGAACATCTTATATGCTTCGTTAACCAATCTACATTTTGCATACATATTAACAACACCAGCCATGGCAAACAAATTCGAGGCAAACCCATTAACAATCAACTGAGCATGAATCTCCTTACCCTTCCTGAGATTCGCACCGTCACCGCAAGCTTTCAACAAATAAGTAAAATTGTAAATAACAGGCCGAACACAATCATAGTTCATTCGGCAAAAGAACGACAGAGCATTGTCCAAAGAAGAGTTCTGAGCATGCCCTTTAAGCATTGTGTGATAAAGAGCGTCGACTTTGTCTTCAATGGGGTCGAAAACCCGAGCGGCTTCATCTAAGGCGCCGAATTTGCAGAACAAGCTAACGAGCTTGGTCTGGAACAAGTGCTCGTTGTAGAGACCATTCTTGATGATGAGAGGGATGAATTGGTGGAGCTCCTTCATAGACGTGCAGAGCTCGAGGAGTATAGCTGAAGGGTGCTTGTATACATGGGCGGGTATGTGGATTCTTTGGGACAGAGTGTGGCTGACAGCAGGGGGAGCGGGTGAAGATGGGCGTGCGTTGATGGAAGCTGGGGCGGTGACGGCGGCGGAGGAGGAGGAGAGAGTTGTGGAGAGCAACAGCTGTGGCTTCATCAAGCTAACTCTTTGCTCAAACCAGAAATCCAGAAACAGAGCAATTGCCCTGTGATGCTCTCTTCCGTCGGGTCATGGACTCGAAGATTTTTTTGTACTGGAGAATGATATTTTGGGTGTGTTTAGAGCCCTAAAAAGTTTGGTAAAATAAAATAAAATGTGATTTGAAAAATTTTTTTATGTTTGGTGTATGCATCTCAAATCATGTTTTTTTAAAGATGAACAGTAAAATTCCATTCCAATGAATTGGATTCCTCTTTAGACAGATTCAAAATTTTGTATTAGCCATGACTTTATTGCACTACAATATGTTAAAAAGATTTTTACAATCTGTTTAAACGGAAGTTAGCTGTGTGAATGCATTAGAACGATTTTTACAATCCATCTAAACGGTTTTTATGACCCCAAAAAATAGTTAAAGTGGATGTCATTTGGTAGTTTGGAGTCAATGATAAGAATGGCGAAAAAATTTTTGCTATTTAATTAACCGAATTCTAATTATTGATTGTTTTAAAAGATATTGAACTTTTTTTGAATTTCGAGAAGGTAGGAATATGTAAAAATGTAACAGATAATTTCAAAATTTTTAGAGATTTTCAGATATTTTTACCAAATTTTTGTACACCAAATAGACCTTTTATCGCAGAAAAATAAATAATGAAAATTAAAAAAATATGAATTCTAGAACTGAAATTTTTATTTTTTAAATTAAAAAATTTAAATTTTATGTATTTTTATGACACCTTGATTACACTTAAACGTAGCATTAGTTGCATCCATGGATCGACCAAGTGAGGTCTAGCATATTGCGGGACATTTGCTCCCACTGGTTTAAAAGATTATACAAAAAATTTATTAATTTTGTTCTCATTTATTTATAAATTTTATTTTTATATCACTATTATTAAACTTTTATTCTTACTGTCTTTTTATTTTTATACTTATTTTTTTAAAAATATATTTTCTCCATTAATTACAAATTCTGAATTTATCCTCGGTTTCATTTGAACTAAAAATTATGTAATTAAAATTTTTATTTTTTAATTAATCACAATAGAATTTTCAGTCGAAATTTTGTTCTTCTTCTCTTAATTTTTTCTATAAAAATAACCAAAAAGTAATAGTTGTAGTAAACACGAAGATTTTTCTTTTGCATAATTTAAACAACACAAGAATTTGTATTTTATTAGTTCTACGAGAACTAATCAAGTGGTGATCTTTTTAATTATTATAATATTTTATTTATTCATTCTTTAAATTTTTTTATTTCATCCAAGTTTATATATGGTAGATTCAAGCACTAAAAAATTTAAGCAATTGTCTTAACTCCGTTAGATTTGATTTCACACCCAGTTTGAAGGGACTTGTTTGTCCTCTTAAAAATCACTGTTTATCCCATACTCTAATTAATCTTAAACTTAGTTTGGGAAGAAAGTTAGTTAGTAGCTAGTTAAAAATAAGTTAGTTAAATTTTTGTTTGGAAAGAAAAAAAAAGTGCATTTTTTGAGGTAGAAAGGTAATTTTTATTAATTTGACATTTTTACCCTTAAAAGTTAAAATATAAGAGGGTAAAATTAATCAAGTACTATTGAAGTTAAAAAAAAGTCGGCTATTAAACGAGTTTCCCAAACGGACCCTTATAATCAGAAAAAATAAAGAAGTATTGATGAAAGGTTGTGCATTTCTTTTCAAAGTTGGACCGTAACAATTTGTTACCAGAGCCAATTAAGAGGGATTCACATATTGATTTATTAGAAAAATAGAAAGTGAGATGAGCTACATGCAAGAATACTTGGCCAAACAAATGTGGTAGTGGGCTTTTTCACTATTTATCAATTGGTTTTAAATTGAATAATTTAACATTGTAATAGAAAATATATTTATTGTAAATTGAAGAAAAATAATGTAAATGAAAAAAAATCTGCCCAATCAATGCAGTTTATAATATATGTATTTATTGTTTGTAGAATTTATCCACAACAATAGTGCAGAAAAAATTCTGCAAAAACTGCAGAAAGCTATCAAACAGTCTAATATTATTTTATTGAAAAAAATTCAGGAAAATTTCTGTAGAAAAAAATAAAAACATCATTGGATTCACACTGTGTGCAGAAAATGCAGAATGGGAAAATATTTTACAAAA
Source organism: Vitellaria paradoxa (assembly GCA_019916065.1). Lineage (NCBI taxonomy): Eukaryota > Viridiplantae > Streptophyta > Magnoliopsida > Ericales > Sapotaceae > Vitellaria > Vitellaria paradoxa. Next base: position 25,585,361 of record CM034243.1, read on the forward strand.
AATTATTTGAGAAAAAAATTAGAAAATTATTGTGCAAACAATACAATGCAGGAAAAAAAAACTGTGCAGAATTTTATTATGGACAAAATGATGCAATGCAGAAAATTTCCATGTGCAGTTCTTAATAGTGTAAAAAAATATCCAGAAGATTTTAAAACCAATATAATTTGTCTAGAAAAATTTTTTTGTGTAGAATGTGTCACAATTAAATTAAAACATAAAATAGTAAATTTGGAAAAAAAAAAACTGGATACAGTGAAGCTAATTGATTGATTAAAATTAATATTAAATACTATGTTCTTAAAGGTAAATTTTGGCCTTCACAACGGTGCTATCACATTTTTCGCATGTTTGCCTTCTATACTACAATATCAAACACAAAAATACTAGCAACATAATAATATGTTTGTACAACGAATCGAAACAATGTGTTGTGCTTATTCTATTAGATTATCCATCTGTCGGTGGAGAAAAATATTCTATTATGATTTTTCACGTTATGATTGTATCTTTTTGTTGCATAAAAAATCTCAATCAGTAAATGTTTTAGAGGTGTTTACTAATGAGGTTGAAAGACAATAAGATAGAAAGGTATAAATTGTCAAATCTGATAGAGGTGATGAATATTATGAGAAAATATACTGAAAAGGGACAATGCCTTGGTCATTTTGCTAAATTTCTTGAAAGACATGGCATATGTGCTCAATACAAAATGTTAGGTATACCACAACAAAATGGTGTTGTAGAAAGGTATAATCTTATTTTGATGAATGTTGTTAGTAGTATTCCGACGGTAGGTCTGTAAAGGTAGAGCATGAGGAATTTACTTACTTTTTTCAAGCACTTGCTTGAATTTACGATACATTTAGACCATGTGAAAACAAACATTTCAATTCTTTAGAAAGCGAACATACTCAACTAAGAATAAAGAAAGATAAGAGAAAGACTTTTAAGCTCACAAGGAAAAAATCTCCTCTCTTACAAGACTCTATAATATGTCCTTTTAATTCTTTTTTATACATTAAGCTTGAGTGCATATATATAGACTTACAAAATCTTATTGTAACCATGACTCAAATAATTAGATTTTCAAAAATAAATTTCAAAAATGGAAATAAAATCTTTCAGAAAATATATATCTCGAACCATCGGGCATCTTGTGGGCTCCCAGTGCCTATGTGGCGCAGTCGTGCGCTCTATGCTTACTGCCTGCGATGTGTACTAGAATTGTCCTTATATTTCCTAATCTCTACAATCTTTTTCTTCACTCTTAGTTGGACTTGGATAACAATAATGTGGTTGTGATCTTTTGAAAACTTATCAATTTAAAAAATCTTCAATTTAAAAAATATGCAATTCTTATCTTTTCTTGAATTTAGGAAACATTCATATTTGAAATAGTTTAAGATTTTGTATGAATTTGCTACAATAAAACTTTACGATGGACAGTTTTAATTAATGGCTAATGGTTTTTGTGTATCTGTTTTGTTCTTGATTGATAGAAGCTTTTGTCATGCAAGCACGTTTTAAATTATTCTGATAAATTGGTGGTATTATTGTTTTCCAAGTGTTTTGTGGACCAATCTTACGTTATTCGATCCCCTCTTTTAGTTTGTTGCTTGAATTTGTTGATAGTTTAGTTAATTTTTGATAATTTACAATATTGTGTGAATTTTGCCTGTTTGAAATTATTTTTGGTATGTCAACTTGAAAAATAAGTTAATTAAATTAGTTACAATATTGTATAATTTCATAAAATAGTTTTTAAGTAATTTTTTATATTTATATATTTTTTTTATTTGTGTCAATATTAATGAGCTGATAGATTTATCAAAGTCGGGTTTTTATATGAATGCTACAATTTTATATTTATCAAATATCTAGCAGACCCAACCTTAAAAATTAAAATGTTATAGAATTTAATTTTTTTTAAGAAGAGTACTGCAAAATGGATAATTAGAACTTTTTTTAATTACTGAAGAGATTTATGAAAAAAGAATCAAACTTAATTTGCATTCTTCATGTGAATCGAGATGCCTTTAAAAGTAAACACAATAGATGAAAATTGATATACATCTTCAAAAGTAAGGAGTAACTTTTTGAAAAACGAAGACTTACTTTATGAAAAACAAAGATTGGTGGGGCAATCTTGTCCCCCCTAAAGGAAGCTGCTCTGAATTTTTTTTTTCATTTTTTGAAGGATAAATCATGTCAATTCGGCACAAGTCTAGCACAATGCATGGTAAATGGAACTTGACCGTGCAGGGTGTTAATCAGTGCAATTGTTAATAAAAGAATGGTTAATTGTCCTTATAACCCTTGTAGCTAGGGTCAAAATTACTTACAATCCTCTATCTTATTATTCTACATTAATGATCCCTGTACTCGTGAGTAAAAAGAAACATTAGACGGCATTGCGTCAAGTGGTAGAACGACAAAATTATTCATTCGATTTTAATACCGCCAGGGGAAGAAAGTAGCAGTGGTGGGGAATTTCTCCGGTGCTTGTTGCCACTGGTTATCTGGTTATGGTTGCCCCTGTTTCTTCTATTATCGCCACCACCTCCTCTTCCACCCCCCAACCTCCCATTTCTTTGCTTGCAGAAAGTAGGAATCCAGTGAATTTTAGGTCATTGAGGAGCACACTGAATAGTAATGTTTGTCGAATTTGCTACCCTGAACGGTAGATGAAATCCCAGAATCTCAATTCTATAGATAACTGATACAAAATTTATGTATATCAATACACTATATATGGGTGCAAATTTAGGATTTTTATTAAAGGAGGGCATCGAGCACCTAAGAAAAGACCAACAGTTAGGTATGTAAATGGGTCGGGTTGGGTCGGGCCCTGGCCTATGAGTCTGTATAGCCTTGGCTCGGCCCGCTCCCTTATCCCCTGGCTCAGGGCTTGGGTCGGCTCAGCTTAGCCTGAGACCCGGCCTGGCTGACCCCCGCTCGACCTGCCTGCCCCTCAAGCCCGCGCCCCCACCATTAATATGTGGACCACGATGCATTGGATCCCTCCTCAGTTACCGTTGGGGGGATTCGCAGCTTTTTTTTTTTTTTTTTTACTGTTGCAAAGTTTGACTTTTCAAATTTTTTTTTGAATGTTGAGTTGGCCGTTGGAGGGTGATGGCTCCAACGGTCAAAAAAGTTTTGGTTAATTAAAAAATTTATCCCTCAAAAAATTACAAAACCCCTAACCTTCAATTATACATACTGCCACCCATATTCATTTTTACCGTCAAAAAATTTACAAATTTTCTCTCAAAGTTTTACACTATCAAGTTACTAACTCTCAAGTGTGTTCTTTAATTGTGCTCAAGTGCATACAATTCTATTAAATTTGAAGTCAAGAATTAAAGATCAAGTGTTTCAAATTATTCCAAGTTAGTATTTTTTTTTTAATTTGCATGCATATATATATATTTTTAATTTGCATACTTTAATTTTTTCATCAAATTATTTTTTATAAATTGATCCAAGGGATAACCATTTTTTTGATTTGGAGTGTGGGTACTCAATTTCTTTTCCCCCTCAAGAACAAATGGAATAATTTGCATCACCACAAATACCAACACCTGCTAGCATAACTGGTGATACTGATGCATCATCTTCTCACCCCCCAACAGCGTAGCTCTTCAAAAGCATGGGACTTTTTTACTAGAATTCTGCATGATGATGGAATGCATAAGGCTAAATGCATTATTTGTGGGGATTTATTAGATGGTAGAATTACTTATGGAACTAGTCACTTAAAAAGACATTTAATAGAAAGTATCAACACGATCCCCGCATTAATTCTTTTATTGATTAATATTTTTCACATGTGACACAAACTCAATTAGGTAATGAAGGGGGTAATTTAAATATTTTTTCTTATGATCCTACAAGAACACAAAACAATTTAGTTAGATATATTATTAAAGATGAACAACCCTTCACAATGAGTGAAAATCGACATTTTGAAAAATTTATTCGTGATAGTTTTACGCCACAATATCACGGTTTTTCAAGAACTACTTCAAAAAATAAAGTTTTATAAGATTTTAAATCAAAAAAAGATGAATTAATAACTTATTTTAATAATTTTGAAGGAAATGTTTACTTGACCGCTGATATGTGAAAATCTTGTCAAGATATTGAATACATTTGTATAACTACACATTAAATTGATGAAAGTTGGAAATTAAATAAACGCATTATTTCATTTAAATTAGTTGAACAATCCTACAATGGATTGAGTGTTAGGGAACTTATTTTGCATGAACTTGCATCATGGAATTTATGTCAAAAAATATTTTCTATTACTTTGGATAATGTTTCATATAATGATGTTTGTTTTAATTATTTATTTAATGCTTTGCCTATGAATGGTCCACTATTTCATAGTTGTTGTTGTGCCCATATTCTTACTTTAAGTGTAAAGGATGGATTGGACATTTATGAATCTTCTATTGTTAAAATAAAAAACAAACAGTAGTTTGTACCATGAGTTTTCCAAAAAGAATTAGTCTATTTGCTAGCATATATACTCAAATTGGTTTAAAACCTAAAAAATTACCAATGACAATTAATATAAGATGGAATTCAACCTATAGCATGTTAAAAGTTACTATTAAATATCGAAAAGCAATTGATTTATTTATTTTAAGTGATCAAGCTATTGGTTTAACTAGTATTGAGCCCATTGATTGGGCAAATGCAATTTTTTATGGGAATTTTTTACATGTTTTTGATGTTGCTACTAAAATATTTTGTTAAATTTATTATCCTACTTCTTCTACTGTTGTTTATCAATTAGGGGTTATTAATGAAATTTTTAACAAATATATTATCCAAGAATATCATACTACTATGGTTGTTACAATGAAGGAAAAATTTGATAAATATTTTAATCCACTTCTTATACATTTTGGTATTGCCACTATTTTAGACTCTAGATATAAAAAAAATCATTTTTTTTCAATTATTAGAGATGATATATAGGCCTGAAAGTGCTCAAGAACAATTAAATAATATTAAACTCAAATGCAAGCTCTAATAGGTCGGTGATACTAATCGTACAACCGCTCAAACAACTTTCACCATAACATTCTCATCTCACCATGACTTTGGTGGCAATACATTTATTTGGAGAAGAATAATATCTTAGCGAATAGAATCACCAAGAAGTACCAGTTCAAATTCATCTGACCTACAACGTTATCTCAGTACACCTTCAATAGAAAATAAAGATGATTTTAATCTTTTATACTGGCGGAAGGGACAATAATCAAAGTTTTCAATTCTTTCAGCTTTAGCTCGCGATATCCTTGTATTTCCAATTTCTACTGTAGCATCTGAGCAAGCATTTAGTGTAAGTGGACGCGTTATCAGCCAATTTAAGAGTCGACTGGCCTCTTCGACAGTTGAACCCTTGATGTGTTTACGAGATTGGTATCTTGTCGAAAATAGACAACAAGAAGATGCCGAAAAGAAGCAACTTAATTATAGGTGACTTTGATGCAATGTATTTAGCTGAAAGAAAAGAACATACTAGTGGATCTAGTGATGAATGATAGTGATGTAGAGATAGAGTAATATTTGCAAATGATAGTCATTTTTATAGGTGCCAACCTAGTTGCGATGTATAAGATATGAAGTGAGGCACCTATTTATTACTTTATCGTTTATTGTTTTTATAATTCTATATTTGTAAATTGTAATTTTAAATTTAATGTCAATTATGTAATTGCTCATTGTTTAATAAATTTTATTTTCTGTCAATAATGGTTTTAATGTGTCTGATCGTGTTTTATTTTGTATTTTATTTACTTTAAAAAAATTAAAAAAATTAAAAATTATTAAAATGAAAAAAATAGGCAGGTCAATTGGGGCGGGGGTTGGTGACCCTGGCCCCACTCGACTTGGCCCAAAATTTTGGAGGGGCAACAAAGGCGGGTCGGGCCTGGCCCGACTAGTTTACATACCTACCAACAATCAAGTTATGTTAGGATTAAGAATAGGAAATAATCGATGTTATTCTTAAAGAGAGAAAAATTATCCTTAGGTATTAAGCTGATGAATATAATTTTTATATTTAATGGATCAAGCACCTGAAGTTTATTAGAGATGTCTGTTATTACCCAAAAAATATGTGTATAATTATTATTAAGTTTTATCATTTATAGAATTTATTATGTTATATGCTATATTTATTGATAGTATACAAAAAAAGTATGCAATAGTATGTTGGCAGAATGCACTTTATTTTAAAAAAAATACTTTAAGTTTGATTCTTACAAACTTCTTTTAAGTTAAAAAATTTTGAGTTAATCTTAAATTTTTAATAAGGTCAAAATATCCTAATTTTGAATTAATTTATTTTTCAAATAAAGCTAAAATACTAAGGGTTTTTTGGCAAATTTATATTCAAAATTAAAGGGGTCACTTGCTTCCCTTGTCCCCATATGGCTCTGCCATTGACTACATTTTGTATACTATTCAAAGCTTCTTTTTTTCTACATTTGTAGCAAAATGAATACTCAGATTTTGTAAGTTTTTCTACATTTGCGGCGGCTTGAGGACTTTTTTGGTGTTGACACGAATGTCGTCAACGGTGAGTTTGTTAAAAGTCTGATCCGCTTGAGGTATTCTCACGTGTGCGTAAGCCCAACTTGCTGGGGAGTATATATGAAGCCCACATTATATCACATGAATCCAATATACATTAAATGACATATATTCAGTTAAAAAGTAAGCCTTGCAATTGATGAGCCACCCAATTGTGTATTATGATCCAATATCTTCTATATTTATCCGATGTAAGACTTAACTTTTACACATATTCTCAACAATCTCCCTCTCATGTGTGAACCATGCATTGGGGCTTGCTTTTCCTAAATTTGATCTACTTAATTTCTCTTTGATCTATAATCATTTTTTTTACTCCATCTCATTTTACGCTATCGAGGGCCTCTATGCAGTAGGCTCGCCTACATCCTTGTTACATCGAGGGTCTCTTTGGATTTTTCTCACTCCATCGAGAGTTTCTGTACAAATCCACTAAATCGGTTTTGAGTTCACCTCCCAAAGATTATCAGCGATCAGCTCTGATACCATTTGTTGGGAGTACGTTATTGAGGGCCTTTATGCAGTAGGCTCGCCTACATCCTTGTTACATCGAGGGTCTCTTTGGATTTTGCTCACTCCATTGAGAGTTTTTGTGCAAGCTCACTAAATCGGTTTTAAGTTCACCACCCAAAGATTATCAGTGATCAGCTTTGATACCATTTGTTGGGAGTATCCCTGGAATCCATCAATCGGCTTTGATACTTGAGGTATTCCCGCGCGCGCGTAGGCTCAACCTATTGGGGAGTATTCATGGAATCCACACTACATCATATGAACTCAAATACATTAAATGACCCATATCCACTTAAAAGACTAAGCCCTGTAAGTGGTGAGCCACCTAGCTGTATATTAAGGTCTAACATTTTTTCTATTTATCTAATGTGGGACTCAGTTTTCATACATGTTCATAACAAACTTGATTTGAAAAATTTTGATTAGAGGAAGAAGACCAAGACACCAAAGAGGACGGCAGAGATAGATAGCAAGACGAGAAATCTAAGTCTTGTTTTTTTCATCCAAGAACACCATTGTCTCTTTCTCTCTCACACACAGAGAGGGGGTGGGAGAGAAAGGACCCAAATGGGCAAAATTAAGATAGATTTGGATCTATGTAAACTTATTTTTTTCAAAACGGGATCAATAAAACATTGTGCTCTAGACCAAAAGTTTAGAAAGAAGCTTATGGTAGATGTCCATGGTTGTCAAATGCTATTTTTTGGCAATAAAGGCTTGGAAGATGAGAGCATTGCTTTCAAAAGCATTTTGGTCTATTCATCTTTTATTTTTCTTAGATATTGAACACTTGCACTTCTTATAAACGAGTATCTCACACACTATTAAAATAAACAGTTCCATCTGAATTTTTACTTTATTCACGAGTATAGAGTTATTAATATAAAACAACGAGATATAGGGAGTGTAAGTAATATGGTCCCTAAATATAGGGGTATAAAGACAATGCCCATAAAAGAATGAATATAAAATTTGATATAAAATATATACATAATAAAATTTAATCTTTTAATTAATGGCATATATTTATTCATTATTTATTTTTGTACAAAAATTGAGAGTTATAACAGAATAATTAAGTTACAGTTATCTTCTTTCATTACCTAACTAAATACATGTTACACCAAATGAATATAATAGTAATACTTTATATTTTACAAATGTTATTAATAATGAAACCAACTATAGACTCACTTTTTATAACTCATTAAGATCGAAGATTTTAACAACATTAAATTGTAAAAAAGTTTTTAAAAATTTTTTGAACTTTTTGCATATTTAATTATGGAAGATAAAAAAAGAATTTTAACATCATAATCATCATTAAAATATATCAAAGAAATTAAACCATTTTTGAACCTTTTGCCTATTTTTGATACAATAAAAAAGAATGTAAGTAAATATTTAGATTAAATCCATTTTTTAAACTAATGATAGAAATTTAGTACTAATAATATTTGTAATATTTTAGTAGTTTGGTTCTATAGAGATTTAACCAAATGCTTGAGAGAGTGTCATAATTTATCTTTTACAAAATATTAGTAACTCGCTACACTTGAATCCCATTGCTTATCGCTGGACAAGAGTAGAGTCACAAATTGATACGTAGGTGGGTACTAATTATAAGACATATAAATGATAGAGAGAGAGAGGGGGGTAGGGAAGCATGAAAGGGGGATCTAGATATTTTTCAATTGTATTCAGTGGGTTGAGTACAATTGCATTGGTATGTAATGGATTAAAATTTATTATTTTCCAATGGGTAGCCACAATTAGTGTTGGGTTAAATTTTTTTTCTTTTCTTGAGTGGGCACAATTAGATACTAAAAACAATATCAACATAAAAAAAATAATAATAAGAAATAAATTTTAATTTTTTTGGGGTGGGCATGTACCCCCTGCCCTCTCACTAGCTCTGCTCTTGTCTCTAGGTGGCCTAATTTATACTTTATAAAATGTTGGTGACTCACCATGAGGGGTGCACAAGAAACCAAACAACCCAAAAATTGAATTAATCTGATCACTTTAGTTCGGATTGGTTCGGTTTTGTACTATTTTGGATTTGGTTATGAGTTAAAAAATTAGCAAACTGATATTTTCATTTGGTTCTCGAGTTAATTGGCACCTAACTCGAACCAATATGAAATCGAACCGAAAATAATCTAACCCAAACTAACCCAAAAAAATATAATATAAAAATATAATATATAAATATTATATAATATTTACATAATATTATAATATATATAAATAATTATATAATCCTAAAATTTAAACTGAATTGGTTTAGATTAAAAATGGACGTGAACCAATCCAAACTGGTCTGAATAGAAAACTGAACTGAACCAACTCAATATTTTTAGTTCGATTTAGTTCGGTTCTAATTTAAAATTAATTCATTTTTGGATTTAAATTTTCAAAATTAGAAAAAATCAGTTTAGTTTTAGATTAAGTATAAAGCCGACCCAAATTAAACCGACCCATCCACACCTCACAAACTACACTTTCATCCGACCATTGCTAAATTTTTATCCACTCTCCATGGAAAAAACTGGCTGCTTTGACTACGGTGTTATTGTGCATCCATTGTTTCTTAGATTGCTGCTTGGCTTTTTATAAAAAAAATTCAAAATCGTGTAATTTCATGAAATAGATATTAAGTTATTTTTTATAATTATATTTTTTTATTCGTGTCAATGTTAGTGAACGGATATAGATGACCAAAGTTGAGTTTTTATATGAATACTAAAATTTTATATTTTTCTAAATTTTGATGAAATCTAATATTAAAAATTAAAATGTTATGAATTTTATTTTATTTCTCAAAAAAACACTGCAAAATGGATAATTTGAACTTCTTTTAGTTAGTGAATAGATTTACAGAAAAGAATCAAACCTGACTAGCATTCCTCGTGTGAATCCAGATTCTTTTAAAAGTAGACACAATAGATGAAATTGACACACCTTTTCAAAAGTAAAGACTAACTTTATGATAAATGAAGACTTGACTAACTTTATGGTGAACGAAGACTTGACTACCTTTAGGGTAAACGAAGACTTGACTTTGTGAAAAAACGTATATTTTTTTTTTTTTTTTTTTTGCCCATTTTATAAAAGATAGACCGTGTCAATTGGGCACAAATCTAGCGCAAAGCACGATAATTGAAATTTGACATTTTTTTAAGTATGGGGTGTTAATCGGTGCAACTGAAAATAAAAGAATGAATGTAAAATTTGATATAAAATATAAGGTTACATAATATAATTTGTTTTTTATTTATTAATATAACATTTATTTATTATTTATTTAAATAAAACTGACACTTATAAAAGAATAATTAAGTTATAGTTACCTCATTTCAATACTTGATTACATACATGGTACACCATATGAATATGATAGTAATATTTTTTATTTTTACAAATTTTATTGACAAATGAAACCAACTATCGGCTCAATTTCTATAACTAATTAAGATAACAAATTTCAACAACCCAAAATTATATATAAATGTTTTTAAAAAATTTTTGAACTTTTTTTTTTCATATTTAATTATGAAAGAGTAAAAAAGAAAAAAGGATTTTAACATTATAATCATCATTAAACTATATAAAAAAATTAAGCCATTTTTGAACCTTTCATATATTTATGAAAGAGTAAAAGAGAATTTAAGTAAATATTTAGATTAAATCCATTTTTTTCACTAATGATAGAAGTTTTGTATTAATAATATTTGTAATATTTTAGTAGTTTGGTGTCTATTTATATTTAACCAAATGCTTGAGAGAGTGTTGTAATTTAGCTTTTACAAAATATTGGTGACTCACTACACTGGCATCCTATCGCTGGTTGCTAGACAGAAGTGGAGTCAGAAAATTATATATGGGCAGGTACTAATTATAAGACACATAATTGACAGAGAGAAATAGGGTGGGAAGCGTGAAAGTGGGATCCAGATATTCTTTTAGTTGCATTGGATAGGTCGAGTACAATTGTATTAGTATGTATTAGATTAAAATTTATTTATTTATTTTCTTTAGTGGGTGCCCACATATAGTGTTGGGTCAAATTTTTTTCTTCTCTTGGATAGGCACAATTGGACACTAAAACAATATTAAAAATAATAATAATAATAGAAATATATAATAAGAAATAAATTTTAATTTTTTTTTGAGGTAGTTATGTGCCCCTTGCCCACCCACTAGCTCAGCTGTTTTCGCTAGGTGTCCTAATTTGTCCTTTATAAAATGTTGGTGACTCCCTGTTGGTGACTCCCCACTAGGGTGCTCAAAAAAATCAAACAACCCAAAATTGAACTAATCGTATCATTTGAGGTAGATTGGTTCGGTTTTATACTATTTTCAATTCGGTTTTGAGTTAAAAAAATTAATAAATCAATATTTTTGTTCGGCTCTCGTGTTAATAGGCTCTCAACTTGAATTAACTCGAAATCGAACTGAAAATAATTCAGCCCAAATTGACCCAAAAAAATGTAATATATAATAGTTATATAATATTTTAAACCAAATAATATTATAACATATATAAATAATTATATAATCCTAAAATTTGAACTCAATTGGCCTAAAGTGAAAATGAACCTAATCTAACTCAAATTGGTCTGAATCAAAATCGAACTGAATCAATCCGATATTTTCGGTTTGATTTGGTTCGGTTCGAATTTAAAATTAGTTCGTGTTTGGGTCTAAATTTTAAGAATAAAAAAAAATCAATTTAGTTGTAGTTTAAATTTGAATCCGAATCGAATCCAACTGACTCATCCACACCCCACTCACTACACTTGCATCCGACCATTGCTACATTTTTAACCCACTCTCCACGGAGAAAACTGGCCGCTTTGAATTTTTGATGGCAGTGTTATCGTGCATCCATTGTTTTTTAGCTAGCTGCTTGGCTTTTTGTCAGAAAAATAATAAAATTGTGTAATTTTATAAAATAGATATTGAGTTATTTTTTATAATTATATTTTTTTAATATTTGAAAGTCAAAATTTTTATATGATTACTAAAAGTTTATATTTTACTAAATTTGATCAGATCCAATCTTAAAAATAAAATAAAATGTTTAAGAAAAACACTGCAAAATGAATAATCAGAAATTTATAGAAAAGAATCAAACCTAATTTGCAATCCTCGTGTGAATCGAGACTATTTTAAAAGTAGAAACAATAGATGAAATTGATAGACCTTTTCAAAGGTAAAGACTAACTTTATGATAAACGAAGACTTTGTAAAAAACGAAGATTTTTTTTTTAATTTTTTTTTATTTGGTGGGCCATTTTATAAATAATTGATTGTCAGTTCGGCACAAGTCTAGCGAATTTCCCGGTAATTGAAACTTGACCAAGTCTAGCGCAATGTCCGGTGACTGAAACTTGACCTTTTAAGTATGAAGTGTTAACCGGTAAAATTGAAAATAAAAGAATGTATGTAAAATTTGATATAAAATATAAGGTTCCATAATATAATTTATTTTTATTTAATGATATAACATTTATTTATTATTTACTTAAATAAAAATTGAGACTTATAAAAGAATAATTAAATTACAATTACCTCCTTTCAATACCTGAACAAGTATATGGTACGCCATATCAATACGATAGTAATACTTTTTATTTTACAAATTTTATTGATAATAAAATCAACTATCGACTCATTTTCTATAACTAATCATGATAAAAAATTTAACAACACTAAATTATGTAGAAAAAGTATTTTTAAACAATTTTGGAACTTTTTTTCCATATTTAATTATGATATGAAAGAGTAAAGAAGAAGAAAGCGTTTTAACATCATAATCATCATTAAACTATATAAAAAGATTAAGCCATTTTTTAACCTTTTATATATTTATGAAACAGTAAAAAATCTTTTTCTTTTTACTTTTTTTCTCCTTTTTTTTCTTAAATAATGATTGAAATTTAGTGTTAATAATATTTGTAAATATTCAACCAAATGCTTGAGAGGGTATCATAATTTATCTTTTACTAAATATTGGTGACTTATCACTTCACTTGCATCCCATCACTGGGTGTATTTATCCTTTATAAATTCTTGGCGACTCAATACACTTCATCCCACCATCCCTACATTTTTACCCAGCAGGCTCCATGGAGAGAACTTGCCGCCTCGAATTTTTTACTATAGTGTTGTGCATGCATTGTTTCTTAGCTAGCTGTTGCTTGGCTTTAAGCGCTGCCAACTTCACCACCATTACCACCGATGATGATCAATATGCAGCTCTTTTAGCCTTCAAGGCACACATCACCTATGACCCTCTTCACATATTGGAAGATAATTGGACCACAGCCACCTCTGTTTGCAATTGGGTTGGGGTTTCTTGTGGTTCTCGCCGTCACAGGTGTTGATATATATCTAATATGATTCTGATATATATAATTAAGGTGTAGAGTTTGATATATATCTATTTAGGTGACATTTGATTTACATTTCTATTTTTTGTTTTCAATTTTCAATTTTATATATTTTATATTTTGAAGATCTTCAAATAAGAAAAACAAAAAACGCAATTGTGACATTTTCTATTTTTTCTATTTTAGAATTTTGCTTGTTTTGGCTTAAAAATGTTTAAAATGATTTCTAGTTATTTTGTATTTCAAATAAACCTATTTTTTATTTTTTAAAACAAAATTTAAAATTTCTAGTGACCAAATGCGTTTTCAAGTATTTTTAAAAACATAAAATGAAAAATATGTCTAAAATAAATATATCAAATGAAAAATTAGTTTCTCATTTTTACCCTATAAATATCATTGATTCGCTATTATAATATACAAAAGTATGCATACATTGATTTCTGCTTCTTCCATCTCTTATCTTCTTTCTTTTTCTTTTATCTTCCTTCTTTTATCTAACAACAGGCACCGAGTGACAGCCTTGAATCTCCCAAACATGGGTCTTAGAGGTACTGTTCCTCCACACTTGGGAAACCTCTCATTTCTGATGTCTCTCAACCTCAGCAACAACTACTTCCATGGTCATCTTCCAAGCGAGCTGTCTCAATTGCATCGCTTGAAGACTATCGATTTTGGAGTAAACAACTTCACTGGAGATGTTCCGTCGTGTTTCGGAATGTCACCTAAACTTCAACATTTGCTTCTTTCAAACAACACTTTCTCTGGCTCTTTCCCACTTTCCCTCTGTAACATTTCTGGGTTGGAGTCCCTTGACTTGTCATTCAATCTTTTAACGGGAGATATTCCAGAGAGGCTCAGTAATCTTCAAAGACTGAAGATACTATGGATGGATTATAACCAGTTCTCAGGTTCTATACCATCTACATTTTTCAATCTCTCATCTCTTCGGTCAATTGATTTCACATCTAATACATTATCTGGAAGTCTCCCGGACGACATGTGCCTTCGACTTCCAAAGCTTGAAGGCCTTTTTCTTTCTTTGAATGAACTGTCTGGGCAAATTCCGTCAACTATAGGTGAATGCAAACAGCTTCAAAAATTGTCATTGTCTTGCAACAAATTCACTGGGATTATTCCTAAAGGAATTGAGAACTTAACTATGCTTCAACATTTATTTCTTGGATCCAACAATCTCCAAGGTATGATTCTCCCCTCTTCATTTAATTAGTAATTTCTTTTATTTATTTTTTAGATCGGTAAAAATGCAAGAATATCATTTTTATTTTTATTGAAGTACTATATGTCATAATTATATTTTATGCAAAAGAGTTGTTAAGAATAAAATACTTAGCATGGATTGTTTACCATTAAAAGATAATTAAGCTTGATTTATATCTGATTCGTTTTGAAATCAAGTCAATTTAAGCATAATTTATAAATATCTTGTTTTGAGCATGATATAAACTCACGAGTTGAGCTTGGTATATAATTCATGACTCGAGAAACTTAGATTTATGTAAAATAATCAAGACACAGTCTCAGTTTGGTTAAAATTTGTTTGAGGTTATCTTGCAAGCCTAGTAAGTTTTAAACACATTTTACACTTCTATAAGGTTTTCAAATCAAATTTGAGTACAACCTACAAGATCACTTCGGTCTACTAATTTTCTAAGCCATTTTACACTTCATGAAAACATCAAGTTATTGAATTCCCCCTAAAAAGTCTGCACTTGAAATCCTTAAAAATGAGAACACATGTATTAATTTCAGCCAAATCCAATTTGGAGGGAAAAGTCTACCCATTGTTATGGGGATGGTGATGGTAAAAAAAGGTAAAGATAGCACAACATTTGTTTTATTGTAGAATATAAACAAAAGAAAATATAATTGCTGGAGAGTAAAACATTATCGTCATTAGTTGTTTGGAAAACTTTATAAAATTTAGAGAAAAATTATTATTGAACTTTAGAAAAATACTGGAAAACAATTTCTAAATTTGATTACTATCAAACAATCTATTTAAAAATGAAGATCAGTTTGATTATGATTCAACTTCCATTTGATACTGTCTAATCAATTTATTTATTTTTATTCTTTTTGAAGTTAGAGTTTGATTATAATTCAACTTCCATATGACATTCCTTCAAGTTATTCACAGAAGAACCGGATTTTTTTTAATCTTTTTATGTTGTAAAAAAATTCTCTTCAGTATATATATTTTTAATGACAATGCTCCTTATCTTTTATTTTTAAGGTAAAACAAATAGCAGACCCTAAGTTATCTATTTTTCAAAAATATTTTCCTACCTGATGTTTTATAAAATAAAGTGCTACTAAATTAATGAAGTAAAAATAACATTTTTGTAATAAAAAGTATTATTTAGTAGGTTCTTTCATTTAAGTCAAGGCTGGTTAAAGCAGCAAGCAAGCTTATAGTCCCATTCAATAACAAGACCTCAAATTAAAAAAAAATATGTAAATATATATTTAGTTATTTTAAATTTATTCTCTTTTTAATTTTAATACTTATCTTAATCTCAAATAGTTTGGGAGCTTATCTTAATTTATAGAAATAATAGAATCTATAATATATTTATTAAAAAATAATTTATATGTGTTCTATTTTTTTTTTATTTTCACCAATAATAAGATATTCTCCCTCATATTTAATTCTAAAAATGACTTACACAATTAGAAAATATATTTAATGATTATTCGTTTCAAATTAATTATATAATAATTATTTCAAATTATTGTTTAAATTGAGAACTACATATACTAAGATTTAGTAAGTTATTTTATGTCTCAAACGACTAGAAAAATTATCTTTAAATAAAAATTTTAAAATATTATATATTATACTAAAATCAATTTATCTTCAAGTTTTAGATAAAATTCATTCATACTCAACTATCATTCAAAATATCACATCTCGTGCTGATAACTCTAACTTGAAAAAAAAGTAGTATGAATATTTTATCTTGACTAAGTTGAGTAGATTTAATTTAGTAATAAATAGATGTGGTACTTCTATCTTGACTTCTTTCTTTGTTAGTTTTATATGATTTTTCATCAAATCTTGATTTTATTTTTATTTTTTTTGTAACTTTCAAGTTTGTTGTTCGTGTTTATAAGAAACTTTTTAAGTCTAAAATTTTTAAACACTTTTCAAATCTAAAATATTAGTATATGAAACTTTTAAAAACATATGAAATATTTTTACGCCCAAAATATTTTTTAACTTTAAACCTCCAAAGAGATTGATATGGCCCTGATGTAAGTAAGAGACTCACAATAAAATTATATCATTCTAATAAAAAATTATAAATAATATTTTTGATTGAATAACATTGTCCTTTATTTTTTATAAAGAAAAAATTTAGAGCAAGCCAATATTTAATGCCTTGTCTTCGTTTTTTTGTTTTGTTTTTTCGTTTTTTTTTTACCAGCTGATGTGGCCAACTAATGGAAATGAATTCGGCACCAATACTATGTTGAGTAAAAATAAAGGAATGCTAGCATTAGTTGCTTAACAGAAACTAATGTATCTAGACTATATCTACGTGTGTAAAGTTGGTGTAAAACCTACACAAATTAATGATTTGATGGTTAATATGTTTTGTAAAATTAACCAGAGAAGTTATTTCTTTTTTTTTAAATAAAATATAAACAAGATGTTTGTTAAGACTGAATTAATGTGTTGACAAATTCCTGACTAAATAGAATTTTAATAATTTAAAGAGTTGAATTTAGAATTATGAAACTCAATAGAATTTGAATTATATTTGATTTTTTATTGTGCTGTAATCTCAATAGAATTTAAATTAATTAATATATTTAAAAATTTTATTTATTAGAACTTAGTCATTATTTGTCTAGGATTGGTGTAACTTAGGATTTGAATTATATTATAACTTCTCCCGTTGATCAAATTAAAGCTGTCCTTTTCGTGGCGAGACCTTTAAGAATACATGGTCTCTTACCTGAAATTTCAAAGGCTTGCACTTTTGATTTGCATAACTTTTCTGACTACTCCACACTATCTCCAACCTCTGTCTGATAATCCAAACTTTCCCATTCATCTCCTGCACCAATTCAGGCCCAACTAATGCTGCCTCCCCAATCTCAGTCCAACAGATAGGTGACCTTCACGATCTATCATACAACACCTCAAAAGGTGTCATCTCTATACTCGACTGATAATTGGTGTTGTACGCAAACTCCATCAACGGCAAATGATCCCCCCAACTTTCCTTTAAAACCAAAACAAAAGCCCTAGCATATCCTCTAAAATCTGAATTATGTGCTCAGATTGCCAATCTGACTGACGATGGTTGACAGTACTGAAGCACAACTCAGCCCCTATAGTTATCTAAAAACTCTACCAAAATTTAGAGATAAATTGAGGATTCTAGTCTGAGACAATAGACACAAGAGTCCCGTCATGTACAACTTGATCAAACATCTATAGAATCAGTCATTCAAATTAATAAGAAATTAGCCGACTTTGTCAACAATCCATAACTACCCAAATAGCACCATAACCTTCCTACGCTTTAGCAATCCCAATAGAAAATTCATCGCGATATTCTTTTACTTCCATTCTGACATTGGAAATGGTTGCAACAACCTCATAGGCCTCTGATGTTTTGCTTTAAGCTACTAGCAAGTTAAGCATATACTGATAAACTCTGTTACATCATTCTTCATGCCCGACCAATCAAATTATCTCCTCAAATTATGATATATCTTTGTACCTCAGGGATGCATTGCCAATCAAGAATTGTGAAAGTCCCTCATGACATCACCTTTAACAGAATTAGGTACAAAGACTCTCCCCTGATATCTCACAACATCTTCATTATCCACTGCCCAGCCTAGTATTCCCATTAAACCTCAAACCTTCACCTAAACATCCTCTACCTCTTCATTTATCTTTTGTGCCTCATTCACCCAACTCAATAACACTGGTTGGATGGCTGAAGCATACAATACTACCTGTTCACCTTCCTCTCCCAACTTTAGATTAAACTCATTTAAGTGATCATAGCCCACTCTTGAATAGCGAAACTCGCTAAGGAGCAATGATCTAGTCTTCCTACTAGGTACCTATGCAACAACATTAGCCTTCCATTGGTGATACTACAAATCAAAATCATAATCCATCATATATTCCATCTACTGTTTCCCCCTTAAGTTCAAATCCTTCTGTATGAAAGTGTACTTTAAACTCTTGTCATTAGAAAACACCTTAAACTTCTTACTGTATAAATAATGCCTCCAACTCTTCAAAGCAATAATTACCACTGCCAACTGTAAATCATAAACTGGATAATTCTGCTCATGAGTCTTTAACTGCCTTGATATATATGCCACCACCTTGTCATTCTACGTTAGCACACATCCTAACCCTTCTCTAAAAGCATCACAATAAACAAAATACCCTGCACCCCTCTCCGAAATGATTAATACTGGCATAGTAGTCAACTTTTTTTTTTTTTAATCTCCTAAAAAGACTTCTCATAGGTCTCATCTCATACAAACTTAACTCCCTTCTAGGTTAGCCTAGTCAAAGGAGCAGCTAACCTGGATAAGTCAAGTACAAACCTCCGATATTATCCTACTAGCCCATAAAACTAAAAATCTCAAACAAAGTCTTTGGTCTCGACCAATCAAGGATAGCTGCAACCTTAGACAGATCCACTATAACCCCTTCATCTGAAATAACATACATAAGGAACTTCTTCTCCCTAAGCTAGAACTCACATTTGCTCAACTTGACATATAATTGATGATCTTACAATATCTAAAATGCTATCCTTAAATGTCTTTCAAGTTCTTCATCTGTCTTAGAGTACACCAACACATCGTTAATAAACACAACCACGAATTTATCTAAGTAGTCTCTGAAAACTCTATTCATCAAATCCATAAAAATGCTAAGAGAATTTGTTAAATTAAATGGTATCACGAGGAACTCGTAATGGCCATACCGAGTCTTAAACTTCGTCTTAGGAATATCTTTTTGCCTTACCTATAACTAGTGATACTAAGACTCAAGTGAATCTTTGAAAACACCGACAAACTCTTTAGTTGATCAAACAAGTCATCAATCTTTGGCAATTGGTACCGATTCTAGACGGTCACCCTGTTTAACTTCCTATAGTCAATGCACACCCCTAATGTCCCATTTTCTTAGCTATGAACAATGTCGGTACATCCTAAGATGAAGTACTCGGCCTAATAGACCAGTTAGCGAAAAGATCATCTACCTATTTCTTCAACTTAGCCAACTATGTCCGTGCCAACCTATACGAAGTAATGCAGATAACTCAGCTAACTGTGTCTGTGTTAACTTGTATGAAATAATGCAGATAGGCTCCGTGCTAGGCACCAAATCAATACAAAACTCTACCTCATGTTTAGGCGGCAACTTAGACAATTCCTCTAGAAACACCTCCGGGAACTCACAAATAGCCATGTGTAACTTAGCCTTGACACTAGTTTCATCATAATCCATAGACATGCAAGCAAACAACTTACACAAATCTACTCGTCCCTACCCATCCAAAGATGGCAAAGCTTAAGAGCCACATCGATCAACAAAGAAATGATCATAGTCCCCCTCTAAAGTTACTCGCCCTTTGTAGAAATCAATCATCCTTGGTAGATTTTCAATCAATCCATACCAAGAATGACATCAAAACTCCTCATCTTTAACAAAAACAAATCAAACATCAAAAGGTACTCCTAACTATTTATACCATCCTTGATCATCAATTCACAACCTTTACAAACTCTAGTCAATGAAGAATATCTCAAAATTGGTATCTCAACACATAAAGGCGAGACCAATTGATGCACATACGTATCTAATGCAGAAACGAATGATTCAGCAATAAAAGAATATGGTGCTCTAGTATAAATAAGCACTGTAGCACAAGAAGCATAAACAAGAAATATACCTCTTTCGACTAGAGGCTCTGCTGGCACCTCCTGTTGTGTCATGGTATAAACTCTCCCTTATGCTTATACATTAGGTGGCTTGCCAGCCTCTGCCCCTATTGGGCCCCTCTTTGCTACTGTTACTGTACCCTACTTTCCATATTGCCTTGCATAACAAACCTCCGCTACTAAATTAACTAAGAAGTTGATGACTGATTGACTAGAATTGATGGGGCTTTCTACTGCATCCTCCCCTTTCACCACTTTACCTTTGTGGGAAAAACCTCTGAATGTGGCCTAGTTAGGCGCAAGAATAACAAGCTTTAACCTCTCCACTATGTCCACTACTTGCTACAACCATCTGCCCAAAACTGCCTCTTTTGCCTTTGGCCACTCAAATCTCCTATGACTTGGTTGCCGGCAATTATAATAGGTCACCTGTCATTGAGGTGATCCAACAAAACTCCAAACTGAGATAGTGTTTCATTTTCCTGCTAAGCTGATGGGTGTCGAGTCCAATCAAATTTTAAAATTTATATTCTTAGAAATTACAACTAAGTGGCTAGAGTGAATAGGGTCAAACCCTCAAGGAATGGGTCTTAGATTGTTCAAATTCTTAAGCTGAATAATAAAATGGGGGTTTTGATGATTTAATTAAAAAAAAAGAGAATGCCGAAATTGGATTGCAAATCAAAGAATATCAATCAAAGAATTATTTCGGTTTGATTCAATTTATTTGATCATTGATCGAAGGTATTTCTTTGAAAAAAAATTGATTTGAACCATTAACATGCTCTAATGATTTATGTGAGAAATTGGAGATTAAAACAAGCTCTTTAATCACACTTTTATCATTTAATTAATCCTAAATTAGCTCTTAGAATTTAAATTAATGACAGCATAAAGAACAACTCACATCAATTCCAATCAACATCACACAAGCTTGGATATTTAAATTGGCACAACTATTTTCTTCAACTTGAATTAACAATTTACTTTTGCTAACCAAGTTGAATTGCCACAAAAATGAAATAAACAAACATATGCGAATTTGGTATTTCAATGGCATGTAACATGAATTCTTAATGAAATAAAACGTCTTTTTATTAAATTAAGAAAACACAAGATGAGTGAAGTGCAAAAAATAGATGAATTGTATCAAAGAAAGATTAAAAAGATCTCACAAATAATCTTGAATCAAAACCTCCACACTCTTTGATTGAAAGAAGAAAATCAGCCAGTCATGGCCATTAAAACAACGCTAAAATAAAAGAGATTTGTTGGAGAAATTTGAGAAAGAAAGGACAGAGGAGATGAGAAAAGTTGCTGATCCATATTGCCCCAAAGCTCCTCTATTTATATACATTCTTCATTCGAAAATCTTGGTGAATCCTTCAATGATTGGCTAAGGATGAGCTGGATTTCCATTTTAAAAATTTAAAATGAAGGAAAGTATCTATAGATTGCTTAAAATCAGGCTTAGAGATTGGATAGGTTAAGATCTGCATTTGATAGCTGGCGCAGGATCCTAGTTGTCCAGAGTCACGTTTCACACACAAAGCATGCCCATGCTTTTGGTTCAGATTACTCAAATTGGTTCTGATTTTGTCAGATTTTGAATTCCACCAAATCAGCTTCTCAAGATTCTCATTTTAGCATCAAATCTGATCTCTTCTCCTTAATATCCTACCTTATAAGAAAAGTAATTAATTTTCAACAATTAAGCACAAATCAAGGAGAATTATGAGGGATTTATTTAGAATTAATTAACCAATTTTACTCTTTATCATGAGCCTACATTACGACTTAACCACCTTTTTGTTGCTTCGTACAACCTCAATCTTAATGTGACCCTGATTTTCGACCTTGAAATGTTCCTAGTCTTGGCCATATCTCATTTAACTTACATTTCTTTATTAATTAGGGCCTCATAATCATCAAAATCATGCAAAATTATCCAACCCCTTAATGTTAGCCTCAACCCCACCTCAAATTTCCTACATCTAGACAAGCCCTAGAGCATACATTGACAAATCAAAAAATATCCTCTCATACTCTAGCACAACATAGAACCCTGTATCAAACCTTGAAAATTCCTCCCACTTAGTGTATCTCAAGGATTGCAAAAAGAAATGATCTCTGAATTTCTCATTGAATATGTCCTAAGTGAGTCGAGCTTACCCGCTGGAATTCTTAACACTGGCATACCAAGTCGAAGCACATCCTATTAACTAGAAAGTTGGCAAAGTAATGATGGTCAAGTGATTTGTAACTCCTATAGTTACTAGAATCTTCATGCATTCATCCAGAATCTACTCCACAACATTTGTATTTGCCACTCTATCATATGTAGGAGGGTTTATCATTTGAAATATCTGCAGTGTATTTGAACTAGCTTGTAACTACGGCGGCTGATCCACCCTGACATATTCTACCAACATAGCCACTGTTGTAGCCAATTGCTATAACACTACTTCAGTATCAACTACTGCAGGTTGCTTAGAATCTAGTGCCCAAAAATGCATCTTCTATTCTCTAGGAAACTTTTGCTGAACCTCAGCTACTATGCTATGTTGTGATACTAGTTCCTACTGAACAAGTAGATCACTTTCACTAGTGGCAACCCTTCTACCTCTTTCTCAACCTCTACTCTAGCCTTAGACATGAGCTCTACGTGGTAATATCCTCTAAGTTTAAAACATAGAGGTTATATCATTACATAAGATTGAGGATAAATATCCCAAAATCATGGACTTCCTACCAAATCAAAACACATAATCACATAGCATATAGCATGTAAAAGAAAAGACAAAAAGGTCAAAATACTCCCACTGTCCCCCTAGTTATTCTAACCTTAGACTCTGATACCAATTTGTCATACAACTAATTTTGTAACCCTAGGGGTGAACTAAACAATCGCATACAATAACATTAACCAGCCACAAACTCAATTAGAGCCATACAGCCATCCTAGAGTAGACATCCACAATAATAAATAATAATAAAAGTCTCAGTCATAATTGGGTAGCAATGCTCCATTACAACAATCAAAACAAATTTTTACGTACTCTAGTCTTTGCAACCATATCGAATAAGTATCTGATACAACAATAGCATAACTTGTTAGAGTACAAAATAATGTAAAAAATATTAACCAAAACATGTTGGTCCCACCTATACATTGGGTTCTACACTTGCAACACAATCTATAAAGATGTGAGCACTAAACGGTGATGACGCATGTACAACATATATAATATGTAACACATGCCCTAGAATGGTAATACCGTGCCAAAAAATAATAATAATAACTAATAAACATATATCATCATATCGTAACATGATAAATCACATATCATCATCATATCTTATCATCGTCATATTATTATACATTATTCATCATCTCATCAATACAACACACATAGGGTGGAGACTCTATAAGACTGATTTGCAATCAGCGAGCATAGTCTAAGCCAGCATTGTCATTTATGGGCCAACACCCAATGAAAGCTATCCCCCAAAAAACTATACACAATATGAATATATGCATACATATAGACTAAAGGACTCGGGAGGAAGGGATGAAAAAGAAAAACTAATAGAATTATAATGGGTAGCTATTCTAAGGTATTAGGCTCATAGGTTTAGGCAGGGAAAAGATCAAAAGTAGAACACAATCGAAATTAAAAAAATAAACTCTGTAGTTTGCTGATGTGATAGCCCGGGCATCCAGGTGAAAAGATGCGTGCGTCTGGAGCACATGGTTGGTGCACCCAAACCATTTCCAAAGATCAAAAATTTCGAAATATTGAACTCAAAACCCAATGCAAGGAACCAGGCAACTAAGTCAACTCATGCATCTTATCAAACACATTATCATGTCATTAAACCATAATCACATGTATTAGGGATAGCAATAGATATATGTATATGTATATGTATATGTATATTAAAACAGAGGCCGTCGCATGAATCATTTGACTTTTTAAATTCCAAAAATCATATCTCCTTAGGAGTATACCCCCAAAGTGGAAAAAGCCAATACTGAATAATTATTAAAAATATGCCAAGCCAAATGGAAAACGTATCTAGTAATAAAATCCCAAAATAAAATAGTTTCATCAACTCAAGATATTCCATGCCTAGATATTCTGCGACCCAAGGTCGTGGGGATAAAACCCACAACAATACATCAAACCTATCATAACACATTATATCAAAGCGGAAGCAAAACATAGGTGCCCAAGGACAGAACCCAAGGACACTCATAGGTGTCTAATTCCTCAAGCCTCAGCCTTAGAGTAAATTTGGTCTCATAGTCCCAAATAATACACATCTTGCCACTCTTTGGCATCTAGTCCCACAGTCCTAAAAAGTACTTATCTCGCCAATCTTAGCCATCTGGTCCTGCAGTCCCAGTAACATATATATATATACCACTACAAGGCATATAACACCTTTTGTAGGTTACAAGCCTATTAAAAATGATAACTAACTCTTTGTAGGCTTTGGGGATTTCAACCCTTAGGCACTAAAACCTACTCTTTTAGTATCCTCTGTGACCCTAAATAAAGAAATATCAAACTCAAAACATAATTTCATTATTAACAACACATCATACACAAGGTTTACCCTAAATCCGATTTCTTGTATTCATTACTTTCTTATTAACTTTTATGAAATAGTGTGTGTCTTGTGCCTAAGTTTTATGTAGATACATGCTTGTATTTCAAGGGATGTATTCCTTTCAACTTAAGAATCCAACCAAATCTAATTAGTCATAAGAGAATTGGAGGTGCCCATATCAAATTAACAAAAAAAATACTTTCCTAGAATTTTAAAAAAATAGAAAACAAAGGACATCGCTGGCTGGGCGTAGGGAGCCAGAAAGTTTGAGATACCTTTTTATGCAGTATTCAGTATAGGGTTTTATATAAAAAGTAAAAAAAATAATATTTTTAACTTCATTACATGGACTAGGTTAATCATAGACAAAACATGAATTTAAATTCTAACACATATATTTTTACTATGTTAACATGGTTAAGAAAATAAATCTTATTAAAACAATCCCACCTACCTTGGAATATATACGTTAGTAAATGTATAACTCTAAAAACTACCAAGTCAGGTTGGCCCTTCAATGCTTTACTTTCTAGCGATTCTTTCTCCTAGCCTTTCCACGGTCTCATTCATATCCCAATAATTTCTCCAACAGAAATAGGTTTAATATGACCCTTTTCTCTTTCTTAAACTCACGAGGAAGAAAAATAAAATAGAAAAAGAAGAAGGTGTATCTCTTCTTTGAAGAGAAGTTTATGGATGATGAAAAAAAGAAATAATGGAATGGGGATCAGGAGAGGTTTTATACATACTCCAATTTCTCCTCCATTTTTTGGGTTTATACACCTCATTTACTCTCTTAGCAATTAATTTCTTTTAAATTCCCACGTACACATTCTCTTTTCTTCTTCCCTTCCTAAATAGCCTCTACTTCCTAAGCCACTAAACCTCACGTATGTATCATGCATTCACTTCTTCTGACAACCCCTTGGCCTTCCCCATGAGCATTTGTTTTTTCTTTCATTTCTACCAATATATATATATATTTATATATGCATACACATACTAGAGTATATATGTAAACTTTAATACTCACTATGCAATAACAAACTTAAACAAAATTTTATACCCTTAAATTTAATTTAAATAAATTTCCATAATTAATATTATATTCCAAAATAATGAAGCAAAATTTTGAGGTCTATACATCCTATTCTCTTTACAATAATTATTGTCCTCAAAAGTTAAAATTACAAATAATACATCAAACTAAATTAAATAACTCGGGATAGCGATGTTGAATATCTAACTCATGCTCCCAAGTTGACTCTTTAGTTCCATAATTATTACACAGCGCCCGAACCAAACGTATGGTCTTCTCTTAGAGAACATACTAGCGAGAATTCAAAATTTTGAATCTAGTACATGAGAAAGATTAGGATTGTACTTTCTCATCATATACACGTGGAACACTAAATACTCCTTGCAATCTCGACGACAAAGCTAAACGGTCCAATGGACCTCGATGAAAGCTTACCCTTACAGCTAAGATGGAATTGCCTTTGCGTGGTAAGACTTTAAGGAACACATGGCCTCCCACGTCAAACTTCAACGGCTTATGTCTTTGATCGGCATAACTCTTTTGGGGACTGCACGCTACCTTGAGCCTTTGTCGAATAACTCTGATCTTCTTCGTCGTCTCTTAAACCGTCTCAAGTCCTAGTATAACTACCCCTCCAACCTTTACTCAATAGATAGGTGATCTGTATAACTTGTTATATGTTAAACTGATTACTCTTCTGGGGACTGCACATCTAACTAATGATGATAAAAGTTTTGAACATTAACTTTATATCGATTGCCTACTAGAGACTGCCATAAGGAGATGTAAATTTGGGACCTTTGTCTGACACAATTGAAACTAGAGCCCTATCTAGCCTTACTATATCTTTGATATATAATCTAGCCAGACTATCCATGGAGTCGATTGAACAAATTGGCAAGAAGTGTGCTAATGCTATTAATCTATCCACCACCACCCACCAAATGGTATAATGCTTCTAGGGAAATCAAGGTAACCCTGTGATGAAGTCCATTGCAATGTTCTCCCACTTCTATTCTGAGATCAATAGTAGTGGCAGTAATTCTACTGGTCTCTAATTTCTTCCTTCACTTGCAGGCAAGTCAAGCACTTGCTCATAAACTCAGCCACTTCTCTTTCCATTCCAACCAAGAAAAATTAAAGATGGAGATCTTAATACCTCTTCATCTGTTTGGGATGTACACCAAATTTGGAATGGTGAAACTGCCTCATAACTGTATTTTGAATGGGAGCTAATATAAATAACCTCCCTTGAAACTGCAATCTTTCATTTGATCCCATTACCTAACTAGGTATGCCCTCACTACTACTCATCATTTGTCAATAGTCATTAGCCTAAACACTTGTACTTTGGGCCTCTATAACATTGCTCAATAACATAGGTTGAACCTTAGCAGAACACAGCACTGCCTGATCCCCAGTTCCTGATAGTCTAGCTTAAACTCTCCCAAATTATCCATCATTCTCCATTCCCGCAACGCCACTCTTTCCAAGGTGGCATAAGTTTTCGAGCTCAAGACATCTACAACTATATTAACCTTGCTCGAATGGTAGTGTAAGTCAAAGTTAAAATCTTTCGTGTGTTCTACCCATCTTCTCTACCTCAGATTGAGATCCTTTTGAGTGAAAATGTCATTCAGACTTTTGTGGTCAAAGAATACCCTAGACTTTTCTTCATAGAAAGAGTGCATCCAACTTTCAAACGCAAAGATAACTGCTGCTAGGTCAAGTTCATGCATCGAATAGTTTTTTTCAAGAGTCTTTAGTTACGTAGACACATAAGCTACTACATTCCCATCTTACATCAATATATAGCTTAGACTTTTTTTTGATGTGTCACAATAGACAGCATACCCCAATCCCCTTTTTGAGATCACAAATATTAACTAGTTACCAATCGTTTTTTCAATTCTTGGAATGAACACTCATAGGCTTTATCCCACACAAATTTGACTCCCTTCCAAGTCAAACTCCTCATCAGCCAGCTAGTCATGAAAAGTCTAACACAAATCTCTAATAGTATCCTACCAATTCTAAGAAACTATAGAACTCAAATACAGTCGTCTGTCTCAGTCAGTCCATAACTGTCCCAACCTTTGATGAATCTACTATAATGCCCTCACTAGATATAACATGCCCAAGGAATTAGACCTCTCAGAGTCAAAATTCACACTTCTTCAACTTGTCATACGTCTAATGGTTCTTTAGAGTCTGAAGCACATTTCGTAAATGTTTCTTATATTTTCCTTAGACCGTGAAAACAACTTGTCGTCAATGAAAACAACCACAACCACAAATTGATTCAGAAATTTATTGAACACTCTGTTTAACCTGACCTTAAGTCAATCTTTGAGAAGCATACAACCTCTTCCACTAATCAAGTAAATCATCAGTCTTTGACAATGGATATCAGTTCTTGATGCTGACTCTGTTCAATCTTCTGTAGTCATTGCATAACCTAAATATACCATCCTTGTTTGCTACAAATAGCGTTGGTGCACCTCATAGAGATGTGCTAGGTCTGATAAACCTTTTTGAGGTCAAATCCTCAATTTGACCTTTCAACTTAGCTATTTCTGCTAGTGCCAACTTATAAGACATAATGGATATTGGCTTAGCCCTGGGAGCCAAATCAATCCTAAACTCAATCTTAATCACAGAACATCTCTTAGAACCTCTCTAAAGTCAAATTTGTATCACCTTAGGAATCTTCAACAAAATTCCACCACTTAACTACATCATTCATGAACTGAAAAGTTTCAAGCATGATTTGAGTTTGAGAATCTAAAATCTATAGAGCCTTAAGAATATTCTTGCATTGACTAAGAAAACTCTCGACAACATTTGAATTGACACCCCGTCATAACTAGAAGGTCTCATCCTCTTAATCCACCTTAACGAACTAGGTGGCTAACTGATAAAGTGTAGAGGTCCTATTTATGCACCCTTAATTGAAATTTCCATAGCCATAGCCCTCTACTGCATAAAATGATGGGGTCAAACATATCTAGTGCTTGAACTAAAGGTTGTCCAAGCTAAACCTCTAGTGCTTGAACTGAAGGCTGTTGAAGCTAAATCTCCTCGTTTGGTGGCACTAGAGCCACTATGAACAGAACCTCAAACTCAGCCCCAGCATTGATCCTTGCTCACATGTCAACTCTAGCTGGTGATGAACATTCTCAATAAGAGCTCCCCAACCTAAATCAGCCTAAAATTCATAACCATGGCCTACTCTAGCCTATGCACCATGCTTATGGCCTACACTAACTTGAACCCCACGACTTCTACCTCTTGCCATTGGCACAATTCTGGTTGCCATGTTACTAAAAATAAAGAAAACTTTTACCTTTCAATATTTGGTTCAAATTTTCAAAATCTCAAATAATTCTTGAGAATTAAATCACAATAAACACATATCAAAGCCCGTAACCCTGGAACCATAAAATCTCTTACTATCCCTAGGTATTACTAAACCTAGGCTCCGATACCAACCTGTTAAGCCTCTGATTCTGCAACCCAAGGGCATTGGGACAAAACCTACCATAATACATCAAACTCATCACAACACATTACATTATAGCGAAAACAAATTTATAAGTCAACATTCATAAATAGAATATTCTAATACCTCAAAACTACCACATAAGCTAGCATTACCAATGCCACAAAAATGGTGACATTACAACTATTATATTGAAATACAATTTAAAATAATGCATCAAAAACTATCCTTGATCGGTTTATTGGCCTACTAGTCCATCACGTACATCTACTCCTACAATATTAATTGTAGGAGGGTTGAGAACAAATCCACGAGTGCTCAAACAATGTTTATAAAACATTTTCTACCATGTTTAGAAATTAACTCTTAAATCATTATTATGTAAATCTACTTTATCAACCTCAAAAGGTCCACAATTACAACATAAAACCACACAGTTCCACTCAAATATTTTCTTAGCCATTATCCCTCACTTTCAGGCTTTACCAATTTGCATCTCTCTCTCTCTCTCTCTCACACACACACACACACATAAACACACATTCATATCATAACAATATTGTGGGTCAAGTACTCTACAAGTTTAGATTGTGGGTCAAGTACTCTACAAGTTTAGATTGTGGCCACATAACTAAACCCCAAGGAGAATCATTGCTCAAACCTCAACTTTAGACTAAATTTGGTCTTGTAGTCCTAGATAATACACATCTTGCCACTCTTTGGCATTTGGTCCCGTAGTCCCAAAAAATACATATCTTGCTGCTCTTAGACATCTGGTCCCACGGTCCCACGGTCCCAGTAACAAATATATATACCACCATAAGGCATATGACACGATTTGTAGCATACTAGCCTACTGGAAACAATAACTAACCTTGCGCATATTTTATGGATTTCAATTCTTGGGCACTAACACCCACTCTTTAGTATTCTCTATGATCCCAAATAAAAAAAATATCAAACTTAAACATGATTTAATTATTAATAACACATCATATACATGGTTCAACTTAAATATGAATACTTGTGTTCATCCCTTATTATGTTTTATGAAATAATATGTCTCCTGGGCCTAAGTTTCATGTTACCTGGTATATGCATATGCTTAACACAATAATAATGTTCAACAAAATTGCATATGTAAAATACTTAAGGGATGTATTCTTTTCAAACTTAGGAATCTAACCAAATCTTAATAGTCATAAGAGAATTGAAGCTGCTAATATCAAATTAAAATAAAAATTTAATTCCAAAAATTAAAAAAAAAATAGAAAACATAAGACCTCGCAGGCTAGGCACAGAGAGCCCAAAGGTTCGAGATACCTTTTATGCAGTCTTCAGTATAGGGTTTTATATAAAAATAAAAAATAATATTTTTAACTTCATTACTTGGATTGGATTAATCATAGTCAAAACATTAACTTAAATTCTAACACATATATTTTCAATATTCTAACATGGTTAAAGAAATAAATCTTATAAACACAACCCACCTACCTTGGAATATATACATCGGCAAATGTAAAAATATACTCCAAAAAACAACTAACTCAAGTTGGCTCTTCAATTATTCACTTTTTGACAATTCCCTCTCCAAGCCTTTCTCAATTTCATTCGTCTCTTGACAGTGTCTTCAAATAGAAATAGGTGTAATACAACTCTTGTCTCCTTCAAACTTGCAAGGAAGAAAAATAAAATACAAAAAGAAGAAACCATATCTCTTCTTCTAAGAGAGGTCTACGGATAATGAAAAGAAAAAAAAAAAGAAAAGAAATGAGCATGAGAAGAGGTTTTATACACACTCTAATTTCTCCTCCATCATCAGGTTCATGCACCTCATTTACTCCCTTAGCAATTAGTTTCTTTCATACACGTTTCTTTCACTCATAAATGGTCACCACTTCTCAAGCCACCAACCCTCACGCATGTACCATGCATGCACTCCTCCTGGCAAACCCTTGGCCTTCCCTACGAATATTTTTTTTTTTCTCTTTCACTTTTACCATGCCAATTGGTCCCACTACAAGGTCCAAAACCACATTTGACTCTGGTCAAAATCCGAAAGGACTAATTTTTGTGTCAACCCTTAAGCCCTATTGGCATAAAGTCTGAATCATAGTCATCCAATGCCCTTATCATCTTCTCACATTTTCATGAATTTATCACAATTATTTATGAAAACCGAAGAAATTTTCAAAACTCAAATATTTTATACTCATACTTGATTCAAAATAAATGAGAGACGTAAAAATTTAAAAGCAAAGTTTTTGTTACAATAATATTTTTCAAGCAAAACATTTTATCAAGATGCTACTAAAGTATAGTAGAAGATTATTTGCCTTTCATGCCTAAAATATCCAAGTCAAAAGGCCAATACCCATCCTAATATAGGAACTGATACAAGAATTAATACTAATAAAATATTATATACTCACTTTATTCGTTATAATAACCTATAAACAATCTATGCCAATTGATCATGACAATAATTTAAATGCATGCACATAGCCTACACAACAAATAACTATTTATATATAATACTAATATAGGACAATGCAACTCCAATTAAAAAAAAAATGTGCACTACTACATAAATCTATGGTGTAAATGGGTCAGCTTAGTTTGAGTTTATACTTAATCCAGAATTGAGCTAATTTTTTTTAGTTACTAAAATTTGGAACAAAACCAAACCAATTTCAACTTACTTACGAACTCAATCAAAAATATCGAGTTGGATTGATTCAATTTTCGGGTTAGCCCAAATCAAGTTAGGTTGGCTTGATTTCAGTTTAGCCTAAATTGAGTTGGGTCAACAAAGGTTTCAGGTTGGGTCGGTTTGTTTACATTGGTTCCTAGATATATAAATAAGAAATGTTAAAAATTTAAATAAGTTTGAAACTGAAGGGCAATATTTTGGATCTCTCATATTATGTATTATATTATATTATACATTGAATTTTTGATATATTCTTGTATTGGTTCGGGTTGAGTTAGTTTCAGTTTAGGCTTGAGTCGAGATCTTTTATCTACTAATATGAGAACTAAACTGAAAATATCGACTTATTAATTTTTTGATCCAAATCAAACTAATTTTGATATAGACCCAAATCAAAATGATCGAATAGGTTCGATTTTTAAGTTTTTCAATTTTTTGTGCATCCCTACTTAAATCTATATGTACACATTAAATATGTAACTAAGCTTCATTTATAAGTTTAGGAGAAAAAAGAGAAGAAAAGAAAACATTTGTTATGAAAGAAGAGAAAAAGAAGAGAAATGATAATATTTTTTTTCTATTTGTTTGTAAGTTTATAAGAGAATGGATAATAACTTTCTTTCTATTTATTTGTGATTTGAGAAGAAATGGAAGGGAAAGAAAATGCATATTTTTTTACCATTAGTCCTTTGAGGAATTAGAGCATTGTCAATTTATTTAAACATAGATATGTTTGTAATTTTCTTTTCCTTTTATCTTAATTTATTGACAAATATATAATTTTGAAAGTTTCAATAATTTACTTTTTCTATTCTCTCCATTTTCACCCACTTTTGAGAGGATGAAATATTTAAATTTTAATACTCATTTTTCTTTTCATTTTTTTCTTCTCTTTTCTTTCTTAGAAAAGTTCACAACTAAGTGATGGATTCTAAAATCTTTTGTTTGCAAGGGACTAAAGATCCGAATCTCCATTTTGATGCAAAATGTCAAATGTAATTGAATCTTCCTAACCTCCCAATATAACTAGGGATGTAAATGAGTTGGGTCACGGGTTGACCCACCTTTCGACCCGCGCTAGTCTGACCCAATTATCCATATGCCCCACTCTCCCTACCTGAGTTAAGGCTTGGGCCACCCATACCTTGATCCATGAGTTGGCCTGTGCCCTGCCATGGCCGGACTTGGCCTATTTGACTTGCCTCTTATCTCTCATCTCCTCTCCTCTTCCTTTTTCTGATTTAGTCTCTAGTTATTTTTTTTCGTCATGGCCCCCACGCCACCCTATTCACCCCATATATCTCTCTCTCCCTCTTGCTGCATATCTATAGGCTATAGATTTTTTTTATTTTTTTTCCTTTGTGGCCCCTACCTCACCCACCCCCACCTCTTCCCTTCTCTCTCTCAAATCTATTGTATACCTGCAACTGCAGGAGCAGCAATTTTTTTTCCTCCTTTTCTTGGGCATTGTTGGATCGGAGGCATCTCACCCAATCCACCACTATCTCTCTCTCTCTTTTTGTCTCCCGTAATCTTTTTTAATTTATTTAAAAAATATTGAAAAGACATAAGGTCAACGGGCTTATTAGGGGTAGATTTTGCTGTCCCTGACTTGACTCTATGGAACTGGACCAATTAGACTGGGTCAGAGCCGAGTCAAGGGACTAGTCAAGTTTAACCCGACCCATTTACATTAAAATATATAACTTTTTTCATTTAAAGGATGAACACCTCTTCGCCATGTAAGGACTATAAGTGATTTTCATAAACCAAAAAATTAATTTTTTCTAGTGCTGACACATGATTATTTTAGTAAAAATTATGTGTTTGATAAAAACTTATAAAAGTTAAAGAAAAGTTAGAAAAATTTGAAAAAGGTTGCTGGTTTTGTGTGACACATGATTATTTTAGTAAAAATTATGTGTTTGATAAAAACTTATAAAAGTTAAAGAAAAGTTAGAAAAATTTGAAAAAGGTTGCTGGTTTTGTGTGTAGTGAATTTTTTTTTTTGTTTTTTAATTTATGTTTGGTAAATTTTGGTGAAGATAATCCGAGAAAGTTAAAAATTGGTGTTTATTTTGGATTTACTGAACACATCTAGACCTACCTTGTCCACCAATAAAGCGTCTGCCTGTCCCATAATTGAACACAATTTTAACGCTTAGTTTGACAAAAAAAATAATTAATTTTTTTCTTTTGTGTTTGGAACCCCCCAAAAAAAGGTTGACTTTTTAAATATTTAATATTTACTTTTCATTCATTTGACATATTTACCTTTCATAATTTAAAAAAAAATTAAATGTAAGAGAATAATTCTGATATTTTAGAAAAAAAAAAAAAAACTGAGTACATATTATCCTCACTTTTGCAATGGAAAAGAAGAAAAAGAGAAGAAAAAAAAAGTTGAGTCTATTTGCACTCATAGTTTCTTACCCTCTACTTTACTTTTTTCATTAAGTAATATTAAAAAAACTCTCATTTTTTGATTAATTATTATTATGTACAATTTGAAACGACATAATTATTCTTTATAAGAAAATATTTACAAATTTTAACAAACACTTTTAAACCTACAAAAAAATAGAAATAATATTTTTAAAGATTAAAATAAATTTTATTTATATTCATATTTTTAACAATTATATAAAAATAAATTTTATTTCATAATTTAATCAAACAAAAAACTAATTTTTTCATTCCGTTTGTTTACAAATTTTGGTTATTTTAATTTTTTTCACCATCATCAACTTATTTAGCAAGTTTCTATTTGATCCTTTCAATTCTTGTAATCTAATAATATATTTTAAAAATAATGTAATGAAAAAATGTAAAAAAAATGTAAATGTTAAAATTAATAAATTATAAAAGATTTGTAAAAAAAAAAAAATATGAAGATGCTAAAGAAAATGATAAAAGTTTGTAATAAATTGAAATGAAATAACTTATTTTCTTTTTGGTAAAGCAATAAATAAATTAAATTTTATTTTTATATGATTGCTAAAATTATAAATGAAAATCAAATCTATTTCAGTTGTTTAAAATACTTTTCCTACATAAATGACAAAACCTACAAACGTGAAAATAAGATAATTTGTAAATTTAAATTTTAATTATCCTTTACCTCTGTTAACTTTTCTCACTAATCCTAAATTCAAAATAGAATCACTTATTTTTTTCTGACCATTCACGTATAGAAAAAAATAAAACTACCAAAAAAGTATTTAACTAAGAAAATCAATTATTCAAAAAAATTAACTTTTAAGTACAGAAACAAATTTATCAAATAAACCATAGTAATTGTCATTTGAAAGCTTAAGTTGAATTTTTATAATAATAAATATTTTTAAAAAATAATCTAGAATTAAAAATTTTTATCATAGTAAGGTATTTTCATTTGCATAACGATTTTTTTTTTTTTATAAATTTAGATTGTAATTGTTTACCCACTTATCAAAATATTTGAGAAAATTTGGTAAGTTATCTTCTATATATTTTTTCAAAAAATAATTTCTATTATAAAATAAAAATATTTGTAATATTATAATTATGCCTTAGATTGAATTTTTGTATAAGAATATTTATGAAATTATAAATATGTAAAACATATATATATAAGTTATTAGAAAATTATTCATTAGAAAAAATTCTAAATAGCAAAGTCAAAACTTAATTCACTAAGTTTGTAAATTGAAAAGTGAGCTGAAAAATGAGATATGATCAATTCTATTTAAAAAAAATCGAAAATCACATGTCAAATAGCATACAAAAGTTTACTTGAGAAATGTTTATACCAGAGAAAGATTAGAATTTTGCCAAAAAAAAGTTTGAATAAATAATTAATAACTAATTGATGCTCAACATTGTCTTAATTTTATATTTTGAAATTAACTTTAGAACTAGAAATTGCACGGCTTTACCTTGGGTTAGAGGGAGCTTTTCTAGAAATTTGCAAGGGTCATAGGAGAATTTACAAAAAATGAAAAAAAAAAAAAAATTAACCTAACAGTTTTTCTTCCTAGGGTCAAAAATAGTTTAAACCAATCATTTTTCTACTAACAATTTTAACAATTAACTCATCAATTTTAAAAATTAAAAAAATTATAAAAAAAATCTTATGCATTCTATGTGTATACCTAATCATATTTGAATATAAAATATGCACATTTACATATAATATTCTCTTTATGTGTGTAAAAATTATAAATATACTAAAAACACTCTTTAAAAATTGTTTTTAAAAAACACTTTTAACACTCTTTCAAAGAGTCCTTTTTAAAAACTTCTTTCAAAGGTGGTTTTAAAAACACCTTAAAAATACTTTTTCAGATAATGATTTTTCAGTTAACAGCATTTTTTTAATTGAGCCAAAATTTAAATAAAATATCACCACAACAAAAAAAAAAAAAAAATCGACAAAATTCCAATCAACATGGAGCATCGTTCCAAGAACATTAAATAATTACTCCAACATATCGACCTACCAATTTTTGCCATAGAATATTGTTGATCAAGTACATTTATTACCTTTTATTAGGTTAAATGGAAACAATAGACGTATTTATTGCTGGTTTTGAAAGCAGGAAACAGGGAAAATCCTAGTAAGTATTATTGAACCAGTTTCATAGCAAGGGACTAATTTTAAACTCAAATCATAAAATCTATGAAATTGATAACAGAAAAAAGAAACGAAAGAAAAAAATATTAGTATGAAATTGTGTCATTTTGGAAGCCGTCAATGTACTAGCTAGGAGTTATTGAAATTAAAATACAATTTTAGAAATTGAAGTTGCATTTCTAATACATTTGGATTCTTATAAGTTCTTCTAATAAATGAAAATATTTTAAGTTTAACCGTTGGATGAAATCTCACATGAATTCAAAGTTTAAATTCAATTTTAGATTAATTCCTGTAGTTGAAAACAAAAACTTCAGAATCCCGCATCCACCATCTATATATGTATCCATTTTGAAATTAAGTATTAATAATTTTGAAACCACACGTAGCTTATGAAATTTGTAATTACATAATAAATTAAAAACTAATTATAAAAGTTTTGCAAAAATTGAGTTACAGGTGAAATTCCTTGTGGCATCAGTAATCTGCTAAGGTTGAAATTGTTATCTTTATATAATAGGGGTCTCACTGGTTGCATAACGCCTTCAATATTTAACATCTCTTCATTAAAATGGCTTTATCTTGAAAAAAATAATTTTGCAGGCACTTTGCAAAGGCATATGTGTTCGAAACTTCCTCAGATTCAAATTCTCAGTTTAGTTCGCAATAGATTGACGGGAAGCATTCCAAGGGAACTTGGCAACTGTAGTTCACTTACACAGTTATCCGTTTCTGAAAATAACTTCTCAGGTATCATATTATCAATTTTTAATTTTAGAATTTCTAAAAAATTAAAAAGTTTATTTTTATTTCAAAATTTTGAGTACTTTTAACATGTGCATCTATAACAACTTACAATTCCTCTACTGAGCACATTATGTCAATATTATGTGGAATGATATATATAACTAATCATAGCACAATTATATTTTTCGTACTTGATGATTGTGTTGCGTTGGGTTTATTGTTTTGTATTTTGTACTCACTCAGTTATACATGTACAGAAAATGCTGTCTTAATTGATTATGTACTGTTTCAATTTTTATGTTTAGTTTGGACAAAAATCAAAAGCTAATTTTTTCTAACTTTCTTGTCATTTGATATGGTATTTTTAATCATAATTTGATTTTCTTTTTATTTTAGTAGTTCTTAAATGTAATATTTACATTTTTGATAAAGAAAATTACGAAAAATACATATAAATTTGAAAAGTTATAAAATGTCTTGAAAAATTAGTTTTTTTTTAGCCCATTTGTAACTTTCCTATTTTAAGCAGTTTTTATATAATTTTTTAGGTTAATTGCCTATATGCCCCTTGAACTAAAGGTAAAATTTGTTAACAACCCTTAACTATAAAACTTACATTTACACCCTTGTTTTTAAAACTAAAGTGAAGTCATAGATGGTGTAAAATTTGTAAGTGAAAAAACAAAAATAATCATTGAAAATCAAATAATCTTAGGGGATATAATTAAGTGCATAGAGTACATACTATGTTGGGTATAAATACATTTTTTTTTAAAAATTACTAAGAGTCAAAATTGTTACTTTTGACAAATTTTTTAACATTTTGACATTAGCCTTAAGTATTAAAGGGGTAAAGATAAGTTTTTAAAGTTCGGGAAATATTAACAATTTTTAACTTATTACAAGAAGTATAAAGGTAATTAACCTTAATTATCTTTAAAAAAATGCTTTTTACTCTAACATGCAGTTGGGACAAAGGTAGAGTTTTTAAATTATGATGGATGTTAGTGATTTTCAAGTTTCATACAGCAGTTATAAATGTAACTAACCCTAACTAAATACTTAGATTAGGGATAGATTTGAGATTTTTTTGTATAAAACTCACTACCTAATGCTTGGTACCTGTTTGTTATCTGATTAATATTTTATATGCCAACCAAACTTATTAATTTGTATACAAATTTAGAATCATTGCTCATATACTTATGTCGCAATTTTGTGGGCTTCAATATTTTTCGCAGGTGTAATACCGTCAGAAATTGGTGTACTTCAAAATATGATAAGTATATCATTGGACATGAACAACCTAAGGGGTCCCATTCCAGAAACAATCTTTAATATGTCAGCGATTGAAATAATTTCGCTTACAGGAAATCAATTATCGGGCAACCCTCCAATGAATATGGTTCCTCATTTACCCAATCTTAGAATATTTTATCTTGGAATGAATAAGCTCCAAGGGATGATCCCTGACATTATTTCAAATGCTTCCAAACTCATTGAGATAGACTTATCTAATAACAGGTTTAGTGGTTCAATTCCCAACTCCCTTGGTAATTTAAGGCTCTTAAAATATCTCTACATGGGCAATAACAGTTTTGTGGGTGGATCTTCTTTGTCTCTAGAATTGAATTTCATTACTTCCTTGACAAATTGTAGGCATTTAAAGGAATTGCAGATATCATATAATCCTTTAAATGGCATCCTACCAAATTCAATTGGAAATTTCTCTGCTTCTATGGAAAACATTAATGCAGGAGAATGTGGAATTATGGGCAACATTCCTAGTGAAATTGGTAATTTAACCAGTTTGATATCCTTAAATCTAGATGGCAATAACTTGACGGGATTCATTCCAACCACATTCATAGAGTTAATGGAACTTCAACAATTAAGGCTTAGTAATAACAATATACAAGGATCTATTCCAGTTGGTCTTTGCCATTTAAAGAACCTGGGTGCTTTATATTTGGAGGAAAATAAGCTTTTTGGATCCATCCCAGCATGCTTAGGGAATAATATGACTACTTCTCTGAGATATCTTTACCTAAATTCCAACCATTTAACTTCTTGCATACCTACAAGCCTGTGGAGCCTTACAAATATCTTAGGGATTGACTTGTCATTGAATTCTTTAATTGGATACATATCACCAGAAGTTGGGAAGTTAAAGGCTGCATTCCTAATAAATTTGTCCATGAATCAATTATTTGGTGAAATACCAAGTGCTATTGGAGGTCTACAAAATTTAATTTATCTTCATTTAGAATATAATAGACTACATGGAGATATTCCTCCCTCAGTTGGAAGCATGGCAAACTTAGCATTTTTAGATCTATCCCATAATGAACTCTCAGGTGTGATTCCTTTGTCACTAGAAGGACTCAAACAATTGAAGCATTTCAATGTATCTTTCAATATGTTGATGGGAGAAATTCCAAATAGAGGACCTTTTGCAAGCTTCACATACCAGTCTTTTATGTTGAATAAAGCTTTGTGTGGAGCTCCTCAGTTCCATGTTCCACCATGCCAAAATCACAAATTGACGAGGACCAAAAAAATACTGCTTATTGTAGTTATTTTGTTGCCAATCGGATTTGTATTCCTTGCTGTGACATTCATAATTTCATTCATAAGATGCCAAAGAAAAAGGAAAATTCCAACTCAAATTGATTTGTTAGCACCGGTAAGTTATAGAAGGATTGCATATCGTGAAATTGTACAAGCCACTGAAATGTTTAGTGAAAACAACCTTCTTGGTATTGGGAGTTTCAGTTCAGTCTATAAAGGAAGATTTTCGGATGGAATGAACTTGGCTGTAAAAGTGTTCAATTTGCAATTGGATGGCGCATTCAAAAGTTTTGATACAGAGTGTGAAATATTACGCAGTATTCGTCATCGAAATCTAACCAAAGTCATCAGCAATTGTTCCACACCTGAATTCAAAGCATTGCTTCTTGAGTACATGCCCAATGGAAGTCTCGAGAAGTGGTTGTATTCTTATAACCATTTTCTAGATATGTTGCAAAGATTGGACATAGTAAGGTATTTTCATTTGCATAACGATTTTTTTTTTTTATAAATTTAGATTGTAATTGTTTACCCACTTATCAAAATATTTGAGAAAATTTGGTAAGTTATCTTCTATATATTTTTTCAAAAAATAATTTCTATTATAAAATAAAAATATTTGTAATATTATAATTATGCCTTAGATTGAATTTTTGTATAAGAATATTTATGAAATTATAAATATGTAAAACATATATATATAAGTTATTAGAAAATTATTCATTAGAAAAAATTCTAAATAGCAAAGTCAAAACTTAATTCACTAAGTTTGTAAATTGAAAAGTGAGCTGAAAAATGAGATATGATCAATTCTATTTAAAAAAAATCGAAAATCACATGTCAAATAGCATACAAAAGTTTACTTGAGAAATGTTTATACCAGAGAAAGATTAGAATTTTGCCAAAAAAAAGTTTGAATAAATAATTAATAACTAATTGATGCTCAACATTGTCTTAATTTTATATTTTGAAATTAACTTTAGAACTAGAAATTGCACGGCTTTACCTTGGGTTAGAGGGAGCTTTTCTAGAAATTTGCAAGGGTCATAGGAGAATTTACAAAAAATGAAAAAAAAAAAAAAAATTAACCTAACAGTTTTTCTTCCTAGGGTCAAAAATAGTTTAAACCAATCATTTTTCTACTAACAATTTTAACAATTAACTCATCAATTTTAAAAATTAAAAAAATTATAAAAAAAATCTTATGCATTCTATGTGTATACCTAATCATATTTGAATATAAAATATGCACATTTACATATAATATTCTCTTTATGTGTGTAAAAATTATAAATATACTAAAAACACTCTTTAAAAATTGTTTTTAAAAAACACTTTTAACACTCTTTCAAAGAGTCCTTTTTAAAAACTTCTTTCAAAGGTGGTTTTAAAAACACCTTAAAAATACTTTTTCAGATAATGATTTTTCAGTTAACAGCATTTTTTTAATTGAGCCAAAATTTAAATAAAATATCACCACAACAAAAAAAAAAAAAAAATCGACAAAATTCCAATCAACATGGAGCATCGTTCCAAGAACATTAAATAATTACTCCAACATATCGACCTACCAATTTTTGCCATAGAATATTGTTGATCAAGTACATTTATTACCTTTTATTAGGTTAAATGGAAACAATAGACGTATTTATTGCTGGTTTTGAAAGCAGGAAACAGGGAAAATCCTAGTAAGTATTATTGAACCAGTTTCATAGCAAGGGACTAATTTTAAACTCAAATCATAAAATCTATGAAATTGATAACAGAAAAAAGAAACGAAAGAAAAAAATATTAGTATGAAATTGTGTCATTTTGGAAGCCGTCAATGTACTAGCTAGGAGTTATTGAAATTAAAATACAATTTTAGAAATTGAAGTTGCATTTCTAATACATTTGGATTCTTATAAGTTCTTCTAATAAATGAAAATATTTTAAGTTTAACCGTTGGATGAAATCTCACATGAATTCAAAGTTTAAATTCAATTTTAGATTAATTCCTGTAGTTGAAAACAAAAACTTCAGAATCCCGCATCCACCATCTATATATGTATCCATTTTGAAATTAAGTATTAATAATTTTGAAACCACACGTAGCTTATGAAATTTGTAATTACATAATAAATTAAAAACTAATTATAAAAGTTTTGCAAAAATTGAGTTACAGGTGAAATTCCTTGTGGCATCAGTAATCTGCTAAGGTTGAAATTGTTATCTTTATATAATAGGGGTCTCACTGGTTGCATAACGCCTTCAATATTTAACATCTCTTCATTAAAATGGCTTTATCTTGAAAAAAATAATTTTGCAGGCACTTTGCAAAGGCATATGTGTTCGAAACTTCCTCAGATTCAAATTCTCAGTTTAGTTCGCAATAGATTGACGGGAAGCATTCCAAGGGAACTTGGCAACTGTAGTTCACTTACACAGTTATCCGTTTCTGAAAATAACTTCTCAGGTATCATATTATCAATTTTTAATTTTAGAATTTCTAAAAAATTAAAAAGTTTATTTTTATTTCAAAATTTTGAGTACTTTTAACATGTGCATCTATAACAACTTACAATTCCTCTACTGAGCACATTATGTCAATATTATGTGGAATGATATATATAACTAATCATAGCACAATTATATTTTTCGTACTTGATGATTGTGTTGCGTTGGGTTTATTGTTTTGTATTTTGTACTCACTCAGTTATACATGTACAGAAAATGCTGTCTTAATTGATTATGTACTGTTTCAATTTTTATGTTTAGTTTGGACAAAAATCAAAAGCTAATTTTTTCTAACTTTCTTGTCATTTGATATGGTATTTTTAATCATAATTTGATTTTCTTTTTATTTTAGTAGTTCTTAAATGTAATATTTACATTTTTGATAAAGAAAATTACGAAAAATACATATAAATTTGAAAAGTTATAAAATGTCTTGAAAAATTAGTTTTTTTTTAGCCCATTTGTAACTTTCCTATTTTAAGCAGTTTTTATATAATTTTTTAGGTTAATTGCCTATATGCCCCTTGAACTAAAGGTAAAATTTGTTAACAACCCTTAACTATAAAACTTACATTTACACCCTTGTTTTTAAAACTAAAGTGAAGTCATAGATGGTGTAAAATTTGTAAGTGAAAAAACAAAAATAATCATTGAAAATCAAATAATCTTAGGGGATATAATTAAGTGCATAGAGTACATACTATGTTGGGTATAAATACATTTTTTTTTAAAAATTACTAAGAGTCAAAATTGTTACTTTTGACAAATTTTTTAACATTTTGACATTAGCCTTAAGTATTAAAGGGGTAAAGATAAGTTTTTAAAGTTCGGGAAATATTAACAATTTTTAACTTATTACAAGAAGTATAAAGGTAATTAACCTTAATTATCTTTAAAAAAATGCTTTTTACTCTAACATGCAGTTGGGACAAAGGTAGAGTTTTTAAATTATGATGGATGTTAGTGATTTTCAAGTTTCATACAGCAGTTATAAATGTAACTAACCCTAACTAAATACTTAGATTAGGGATAGATTTGAGATTTTTTTGTATAAAACTCACTACCTAATGCTTGGTACCTGTTTGTTATCTGATTAATATTTTATATGCCAACCAAACTTATTAATTTGTATACAAATTTAGAATCATTGCTCATATACTTATGTCGCAATTTTGTGGGCTTCAATATTTTTCGCAGGTGTAATACCGTCAGAAATTGGTGTACTTCAAAATATGATAAGTATATCATTGGACATGAACAACCTAAGGGGTCCCATTCCAGAAACAATCTTTAATATGTCAGCGATTGAAATAATTTCGCTTACAGGAAATCAATTATCGGGCAACCCTCCAATGAATATGGTTCCTCATTTACCCAATCTTAGAATATTTTATCTTGGAATGAATAAGCTCCAAGGGATGATCCCTGACATTATTTCAAATGCTTCCAAACTCATTGAGATAGACTTATCTAATAACAGGTTTAGTGGTTCAATTCCCAACTCCCTTGGTAATTTAAGGCTCTTAAAATATCTCTACATGGGCAATAACAGTTTTGTGGGTGGATCTTCTTTGTCTCTAGAATTGAATTTCATTACTTCCTTGACAAATTGTAGGCATTTAAAGGAATTGCAGATATCATATAATCCTTTAAATGGCATCCTACCAAATTCAATTGGAAATTTCTCTGCTTCTATGGAAAACATTAATGCAGGAGAATGTGGAATTATGGGCAACATTCCTAGTGAAATTGGTAATTTAACCAGTTTGATATCCTTAAATCTAGATGGCAATAACTTGACGGGATTCATTC
Source organism: Vitellaria paradoxa (assembly GCA_019916065.1). NCBI lineage: Eukaryota > Viridiplantae > Streptophyta > Magnoliopsida > Ericales > Sapotaceae > Vitellaria > Vitellaria paradoxa. The sequence goes on from CM034243.1 coordinate 25,629,962, forward strand.
CAACCACATTCATAGAGTTAATGGAACTTCAACAATTAAGGCTTAGTAATAACAATATACAAGGATCTATTCCAGTTGGTCTTTGCCATTTAAAGAACCTGGGTGCTTTATATTTGGAGGAAAATAAGCTTTTTGGATCCATCCCAGCATGCTTAGGGAATAATATGACTACTTCTCTGAGATATCTTTACCTAAATTCCAACCATTTAACTTCTTGCATACCTACAAGCCTGTGGAGCCTTACAAATATCTTAGGGATTGACTTGTCATTGAATTCTTTAATTGGATACATATCACCAGAAGTTGGGAAGTTAAAGGCTGCATTCCTAATAAATTTGTCCATGAATCAATTATTTGGTGAAATACCAAGTGCTATTGGAGGTCTACAAAATTTAATTTATCTTCATTTAGAATATAATAGACTACATGGAGATATTCCTCCCTTAGTTGGAAGCATGGCAAACTTAGCATTTTTAGATCTATCCCATAATGAACTCTCAGGTGTGATTCCTTTGTCACTAGAAGGACTCAAACAATTGAAGCATTTCAATGTATCTTTCAATATGTTGATGGGAGAAATTCCAAATAGAGGACCTTTTGCAAGCTTCACATACCAGTCTTTTATGTTGAATAAAGCTTTGTGTGGAGCTCCTCAGTTCCATGTTCCACCATGCCAAAATCACAAATTGACGAGGACCAAAAAAATACTGCTTATTGTAGTTATTTTGTTGCCAATCGGATTTGTATTCCTTGCTGTGACATTCATAATTTCATTCATAAGATGCCAAAGAAAAAGGAAAATTCCAACTCAAATTGATTTGTTAGCACCGGTAAGTTATAGAAGGATTGCATATCGTGAAATTGTACAAGCCACTGAAATGTTTAGTGAAAACAACCTTCTTGGTATTGGGAGTTTCAGTTCAGTCTATAAAGGAAGATTTTCGGATGGAATGAACTTGGCTGTAAAAGTGTTCAATTTGCAATTGGATGGCGCATTCAAAAGTTTTGATACAGAGTGTGAAATATTACGCAGTATTCGTCATCGAAATCTAACCAAAGTCATCAGCAATTGTTCCACACCTGAATTCAAAGCATTGCTTCTTGAGTACATGCCCAATGGAAGTCTCGAGAAGTGGTTGTATTCTTATAACCATTTTCTAGATATGTTGCAAAGATTGGACATAGTAAGGTATTTTCATTTGCATAACGATTTTTTTTTTTTATAAATTTAGATTGTAATTGTTTACCCACTTATCAAAATATTTGAGAAAATTTGGTAAGTTATCTTCTATATATTTTTTCAAAAAATAATTTCTATTATAAAATAAAAATATTTGTAATATTATAATTATGCCTTAGATTGAATTTTTGTATAAGAATATTTATGAAATTATAAATATGTAAAACATATATATATAAGTTATTAGAAAATTATTCATTAGAAAAAATTCTAAATAGCAAAGTCAAAACTTAATTCACTAAGTTTGTAAATTGAAAAGTGAGCTGAAAAATGAGATATGATCAATTCTATTTAAAAAAAATCGAAAATCACATGTCAAATAGCATACAAAAGTTTACTTGAGAAATGTTTATACCAGAGAAAGATTAGAATTTTGCCAAAAAAAAGTTTGAATAAATAATTAATAACTAATTGATGCTCAACATTGTCTTAATTTTATATTTTGAAATTAACTTTAGAACTAGAAATTGCACGGCTTTACCTTGGGTTAGAGGGAGCTTTTCTAGAAATTTGCAAGGGTCATAGGAGAATTTACAAAAAATGAAAAAAAAAAAAAATTAACCTAACAGTTTTTCTTCCTAGGGTCAAAAATAGTTTAAACCAATCATTTTTCTACTAACAATTTTAACAATTAACTCATCAATTTTAAAAATTAAAAAAATTATAAAAAAAATCTTATGCATTCTATGTGTATACCTAATCATATTTGAATATAAAATATGCACATTTACATATAATATTCTCTTTATGTGTGTAAAAATTATAAATATACTAAAAACACTCTTTAAAAATTGTTTTTAAAAAACACTTTTAACACTCTTTCAAAGAGTCCTTTTTAAAAACTTCTTTCAAAGGTGGTTTTAAAAACACCTTAAAAATACTTTTTCAGATAATGATTTTTCAGTTAACAGCATTTTTTTAATTGAGCCAAAATTTAAATAAAATATCACCACAACAAAAAAAAAAAAAAAATCGACAAAATTCCAATCAACATGGAGCATCGTTCCAAGAACATTAAATAATTACTCCAACATATCGACCTACCAATTTTTGCCATAGAATATTGTTGATCAAGTACATTTATTACCTTTTATTAGGTTAAATGGAAACAATAGACGTATTTATTGCTGGTTTTGAAAGCAGGAAACAGGGAAAATCCTAGTAAGTATTATTGAACCAGTTTCATAGCAAGGGACTAATTTTAAACTCAAATCATAAAATCTATGAAATTGATAACAGAAAAAAGAAACGAAAGAAAAAAATATTAGTATGAAATTGTGTCATTTTGGAAGCCGTCAATGTACTAGCTAGGAGTTATTGAAATTAAAATACAATTTTAGAAATTGAAGTTGCATTTCTAATACATTTGGATTCTTATAAGTTCTTCTAATAAATGAAAATATTTTAAGTTTAACCGTTGGATGAAATCTCACATGAATTCAAAGTTTAAATTCAATTTTAGATTAATTCCTGTAGTTGAAAACAAAAACTTCAGAATCCCGCATCCACCATCTATATATGTATCCATTTTGAAATTAAGTATTAATAATTTTGAAACCACACGTAGCTTATGAAATTTGTAATTACATAATAAATTAAAAACTAATTATAAAAGTTTTGCAAAAATTGAGTTACAGGTGAAATTCCTTGTGGCATCAGTAATCTGCTAAGGTTGAAATTGTTATCTTTATATAATAGGGGTCTCACTGGTTGCATAACGCCTTCAATATTTAACATCTCTTCATTAAAATGGCTTTATCTTGAAAAAAATAATTTTGCAGGCACTTTGCAAAGGCATATGTGTTCGAAACTTCCTCAGATTCAAATTCTCAGTTTAGTTCGCAATAGATTGACGGGAAGCATTCCAAGGGAACTTGGCAACTGTAGTTCACTTACACAGTTATCCGTTTCTGAAAATAACTTCTCAGGTATCATATTATCAATTTTTAATTTTAGAATTTCTAAAAAATTAAAAAGTTTATTTTTATTTCAAAATTTTGAGTACTTTTAACATGTGCATCTATAACAACTTACAATTCCTCTACTGAGCACATTATGTCAATATTATGTGGAATGATATATATAACTAATCATAGCACAATTATATTTTTCGTACTTGATGATTGTGTTGCGTTGGGTTTATTGTTTTGTATTTTGTACTCACTCAGTTATACATGTACAGAAAATGCTGTCTTAATTGATTATGTACTGTTTCAATTTTTATGTTTAGTTTGGACAAAAATCAAAAGCTAATTTTTTCTAACTTTCTTGTCATTTGATATGGTATTTTTAATCATAATTTGATTTTCTTTTTATTTTAGTAGTTCTTAAATGTAATATTTACATTTTTGATAAAGAAAATTACGAAAAATACATATAAATTTGAAAAGTTATAAAATGTCTTGAAAAATTAGTTTTTTTTTAGCCCATTTGTAACTTTCCTATTTTAAGCAGTTTTTATATAATTTTTTAGGTTAATTGCCTATATGCCCCTTGAACTAAAGGTAAAATTTGTTAACAACCCTTAACTATAAAACTTACATTTACACCCTTGTTTTTAAAACTAAAGTGAAGTCATAGATGGTGTAAAATTTGTAAGTGAAAAAACAAAAATAATCATTGAAAATCAAATAATCTTAGGGGATATAATTAAGTGCATAGAGTACATACTATGTTGGGTATAAATACATTTTTTTTTAAAAATTACTAAGAGTCAAAATTGTTACTTTTGACAAATTTTTTAACATTTTGACATTAGCCTTAAGTATTAAAGGGGTAAAGATAAGTTTTTAAAGTTCGGGAAATATTAACAATTTTTAACTTATTACAAGAAGTATAAAGGTAATTAACCTTAATTATCTTTAAAAAAATGCTTTTTACTCTAACATGCAGTTGGGACAAAGGTAGAGTTTTTAAATTATGATGGATGTTAGTGATTTTCAAGTTTCATACAGCAGTTATAAATGTAACTAACCCTAACTAAATACTTAGATTAGGGATAGATTTGAGATTTTTTTGTATAAAACTCACTACCTAATGCTTGGTACCTGTTTGTTATCTGATTAATATTTTATATGCCAACCAAACTTATTAATTTGTATACAAATTTAGAATCATTGCTCATATACTTATGTCGCAATTTTGTGGGCTTCAATATTTTTCGCAGGTGTAATACCGTCAGAAATTGGTGTACTTCAAAATATGATAAGTATATCATTGGACATGAACAACCTAAGGGGTCCCATTCCAGAAACAATCTTTAATATGTCAGCGATTGAAATAATTTCGCTTACAGGAAATCAATTATCGGGCAACCCTCCAATGAATATGGTTCCTCATTTACCCAATCTTAGAATATTTTATCTTGGAATGAATAAGCTCCAAGGGATGATCCCTGACATTATTTCAAATGCTTCCAAACTCATTGAGATAGACTTATCTAATAACAGGTTTAGTGGTTCAATTCCCAACTCCCTTGGTAATTTAAGGCTCTTAAAATATCTCTACATGGGCAATAACAGTTTTGTGGGTGGATCTTCTTTGTCTCTAGAATTGAATTTCATTACTTCCTTGACAAATTGTAGGCATTTAAAGGAATTGCAGATATCATATAATCCTTTAAATGGCATCCTACCAAATTCAATTGGAAATTTCTCTGCTTCTATGGAAAACATTAATGCAGGAGAATGTGGAATTATGGGCAACATTCCTAGTGAAATTGGTAATTTAACCAGTTTGATATCCTTAAATCTAGATGGCAATAACTTGACGGGATTCATTCCAACCACATTCATAGAGTTAATGGAACTTCAACAATTAAGGCTTAGTAATAACAATATACAAGGATCTATTCCAGTTGGTCTTTGCCATTTAAAGAACCTGGGTGCTTTATATTTGGAGGAAAATAAGCTTTTTGGATCCATCCCAGCATGCTTAGGGAATAATATGACTACTTCTCTGAGATATCTTTACCTAAATTCCAACCATTTAACTTCTTGCATACCTACAAGCCTGTGGAGCCTTACAAATATCTTAGGGATTGACTTGTCATTGAATTCTTTAATTGGATACATATCACCAGAAGTTGGGAAGTTAAAGGCTGCATTCCTAATAAATTTGTCCATGAATCAATTATTTGGTGAAATACCAAGTGCTATTGGAGGTCTACAAAATTTAATTTATCTTCATTTAGAATATAATAGACTACATGGAGATATTCCTCCCTCAGTTGGAAGCATGGCAAACTTAGCATTTTTAGATCTATCCCATAATGAACTCTCAGGTGTGATTCCTTTGTCACTAGAAGGACTCAAACAATTGAAGCATTTCAATGTATCTTTCAATATGTTGATGGGAGAAATTCCAAATAGAGGACCTTTTGCAAGCTTCACATACCAGTCTTTTATGTTGAATAAAGCTTTGTGTGGAGCTCCTCAGTTCCATGTTCCACCATGCCAAAATCACAAATTGACGAGGACCAAAAAAATACTGCTTATTGTAGTTATTTTGTTGCCAATCGGATTTGTATTCCTTGCTGTGACATTCATAATTTCATTCATAAGATGCCAAAGAAAAAGGAAAATTCCAACTCAAATTGATTTGTTAGCACCGGTAAGTTATAGAAGGATTGCATATCGTGAAATTGTACAAGCCACTGAAATGTTTAGTGAAAACAACCTTCTTGGTATTGGGAGTTTCAGTTCAGTCTATAAAGGAAGATTTTCGGATGGAATGAACTTGGCTGTAAAAGTGTTCAATTTGCAATTGGATGGCGCATTCAAAAGTTTTGATACAGAGTGTGAAATATTACGCAGTATTCGTCATCGAAATCTAACCAAAGTCATCAGCAATTGTTCCACACCTGAATTCAAAGCATTGCTTCTTGAGTACATGCCCAATGGAAGTCTCGAGAAGTGGTTGTATTCTTATAACCATTTTCTAGATATGTTGCAAAGATTGGACATAATGATTGACGTGGCATGTGCCTTAGAATATCTTCACCATGGTTGCTCAATACAGGTGGTTCACTGTGATATAAAGCCAAGTAATGTATTATTAGATGAAGATATGGTTGGGCATGTGAGTGATTTTGGTATTGCAAAGTTGTTAGGTGATGGGGAAAGTATTGCACAAACTAAGACACTCGCCACATTAGGCTATGTTGCCCCAGGTGATAGTATTTCCTACTTTAATTAGTGCAAATTTTCAATCCAAGCTAGCTTTAAGTAAATTATACTATCTTTTTTTTTTTTTCTCATCAAAATGTTATTTCTTATATTTGATGAAATTGTATTTTGATATGCAGAGTATGGATTTGAAGGACTAGTATCTATTAGATGTGATATTTACAGTTATGGAATCATGTTAATGGAAACATTTACAAGGAAGAGGCCCACCGATGCAATGTTCAATACTGGAGATTCAAGTATGAAACAATGGGTAGAAGCTTCACTATCTAATAATGCAATTCTTGATGTTATAGATGCAAACTTGCTAAGGCCAGATGAACAAATACGCTACACTGCAAAGTTACGGTGTGCATCATCCGTCATGGAATTGGCATTGAGATGTTCTGCAGATTTACCACAGGAGAGGATGAACATAAAGGATATTCTAGTTGCACTAAAGAAGATCAAACATCAGTTTCTCACAAATTGAAAGGAGAATTGGAACATCGAGGTACATACTTTTTTAACTTAATTAGTTTGTGATTTATGTTTTTAGACAAACCTCTCATTGACTTGAGGAACTAGGTGCCCTCAATGAGGTCAAAAGTATTATTAGCTCTTCCACACACCTATAAGCAATTCAAGATTCATAGGATTTTGATTCATTGTTTTATTTTCTCATATAGAACTATATATATTATGTGCTAGGCTATTACTTTTATCCTTTCCATAATGATTTCAAGATATCATAAATGTGCAATTACCTTCCATGTCTAGGAAATTTGTTTGTAGGTCTCTAGCATGACGCACCCATCCTTTCAATTAATAGTTATTAAAAGTCACACTAACAGCGGTATGTATCTGATATTCCATGTAATATTGGCTCTAAACTAAATGAATAGAATTCTTTTTAGTTCCAATTTAAAAAAAAATCAAATTGAACATAATTTATATATAAATAATCAAACTGTATTATTCTGATTTGGTTCGGTTCTTATTTTTTTTTATTTTTAATTTTGTTCCTTATATCTATCTTGTCATTTGTATATGTCTATCAAACTATTATCTATAGATGACTCTTTCATTATATATAAGGAAGGATAGGTACAATTACATTTAGGGTTAATTACACTGACAAATATTTTACTATATCTCATTTTCAGTTTACTCCCTTATCTATTAATCATAATAGTTTGACCCCTTCATATATTAAAAAGGGGTTTCGGTTGAAAACCCATTATTATTACTCACGTATATTCAAATTTGAAACGTATCACTAGAGTTTTGCATGCGCTATGTCGGATAACAATTAACTTTTTATTTATTTATTATTCCTTAATCATCTCAATTTGTTTTTAATGTGATTATTACTCACATATATTTAACTTTGAAACTTAGGAATAGAGATTTATCTAGGTAAAGTTAGAAAACTTATTCAATTTTCTATTATAAATAAATAAATCAAATTTTTTCTTATCTCATTCGAAAACAAAACCAACCTGAATCTAATTTTGATAAAGAATCAAGCCAAATAAATTCTTGAATCTTAATAGTAAATATTTTTATTTCTTTATTCTATATTAATTATATATGTTTAACTTTAATAATAAATAAATGAAAATGTATCCTCAAATTTTGGTTTAAAACTTTAAGCTAAATTTATTTTTTTTGGGTCGAGTTTTTTAGACAAGATAAGAAAAAAATCAATTTATTTAATTTATAATAGAAAATCAAATGATTTATCTAACTTAACCATACAAAATAAGTTTCAAATTTGAATATGTGAAAAATAATCACATTAAAAATAGATTAAGATAATTAAGGAATAACAAATAAATAAAAAGTTAACGTAACTTTTTTTAACTATTTCTAAACAAAATCTTTTTTAAATAGGTGAAGAGTCAAAGTGTTAAGTTTAATAAATGAAAGGGCTAAATTGAAAATGAGGCATAGTTGAAGGTTAACAGTGTAATTAACCCTATAAAAGCTAATGGACCTTTTTAATAGTTTTTAAACAAAACCTTTTTAAAGAGATGAGGGAATCAAAGTGCTAGGGTTATTAGATTAAGGTGCAAATTGAAAATGAGGTATATTTGAAGGAGTGTCAGTGTAATTAACCCTTACACTTATTTTCCTTATCAATTAAACGTTCCATCAATTTTGTAAATAATTATAAATTATTCTTTAATAGAAATTAATCTTAAGTAAACAAATTTAGAAGTCTTTAGTTATTTATGTTGATCCTAAAATGTTTGTATCTATTGTGACGCAATTAAATTAAAACTAAAAAATAGTAATTTTGGAAAAGAAAAACTAAACAGAATGAAGATGATTGATTGATCAAGGTGAATGTCAAATACTATATCTTTAAGAAAAATTTTACCCTCAGTTGTTCGATTTCTCGGACATTTGTTTCTTAGAATACAATATCAAATGCAAATTACAAGCAGCAAAACAATATATTTGCATAGTGAAACAGTGTATTGTACTCTCAAACTCTTCTAATGCAATAATGTAAAGGAAAATAAATTTGAGTAAGTGAAGATTTGATTTGGAGGAATGAATTTATAGAGATTAAGTGACCATTTAGAAAAGTTAGCAATGGAACAGTGTAACGACTTGCATCTCCAAAGTACAGTATTATCTACTTTAGGATTATAGGGCAAGTACATCGTAGGGAGTCACTCATCTTAGTATTGCTCCTGCTTAGGCATGTTAAACCCTGGACTTCCAATGGAAATCAAGTGGCCTCGTGTCTTTAAAACACATTGTACTTTGTAGACGTTGAATATTACATATATACTATTTTTTTCTTCTATCCAACTGATGTAGGATAGAACACATTGCTTTTGTCCTTTACCCCTACTTCACTTTCTCACTGCCAGAATCTCTCACGAGAAGATCCCTCACAATACTTGACAATCCTTGCTCTTAATAGTGCACGCACCCCCAGGTGGCCTAACACTTTTGGTTGGGCATTAGCTTTAATACCAATCTGTCACGCTCTAAATTTTGTAACCCAAGGATGCGAGCTAAAATATGTAATCATCATTTAGACTACAAAACCATGTCCCAGTTAGAGTCAAACCATAACTAAAGCAAAATAAAGATGACATAGATAAAGACTTCGATAAAATAAAATAACACCTCAGTCTTTGTTGGGCACAGTGTTCAAAGAAAAATTAAACGGACTCAACCTAGTCCCATACAACCCAAGCAAAACAACAGTATATATAATTATCTCGGCAGGAGAATAAAAGAATATATATATTTAGTCAAAAGATAAATAAATTAACTAGGGAAAGCTACGTCTCCTGGTTAGTTGGTCTAACAGGCAGTCATGTGTCCATTATGTAGCACACAATATATTAACATTCCTTATCATGCTACTAAACGTGAATATACATGTCATGATACATACAACAACATATAACAACATTATTAAAACATTTTGGTATCAATAATAAATAAGTTAATGACAAAATTTAACCATCTATATCAATTAACAACTTAACATTTGTTAAACACCATCCTAATCATTTGTCATCATCTTATCCATTACACTATCAACATCATTATGGTACTGTAATACTAAACTTAACATCAACTTAACTCGTCAAATCTCAACTCAACACACACAACCATGTAACCCATGCCCACACAACATACACCATATATGGGTTGGTATAATCCCTCGCCCACATACTCGGAGCACCCAAGTGATACACCACTCAGTGTACCAAGACGTACTCACAAATCCACACACATAGCTAAAGGTCTAACCAAGTAATACACAATCCCCTGCTCAATGTACTAGGATAACATATCCTTTGCTCACATAGTCAATACTCACACCACAATAGCAGAATAACACAAAATCAACTCAATATAACTCAACAAAACAATATAAACTTTGACTCCCAAACATATTAGGAATCCAAGTTCCATACACACAAATATCCCAATTCTCATAGCCCACAATCAGTGTATTAATATAAATAGTATACATCAATCATAAAGTATCAATATATATGAACCCACCATAATCAGGTACGTACATTTTAAACATAAATCCTTATAGTAGGTAAAAATAAAGTCAAAAATACCTTTGTTGTTTGGACATTCCTTCGAATAGAGGACTGTTTGCACAAGGGTGCAAGGACAATGTAAGGAGTAAGGACATCAATTGCTAAGCTAGGTCTAGGCATTCATCCGGACAAGCATTCACATGACTTAACTGTGCGGAGGGTTACCCGAATAACAACGGTCATAAATTTAAATACAATTCACTTTATCTTATGTTCTTCTATTTCAAATTCAATTTCATTTCATTACTTAATAACAAATCAAGTTTCTTAATACCTATACTTTAAAATCAATAAAAACATGTGTTATTTCAAATTCAATTTCATTTCATTACCTAATAACAAATCAAGTTTCTTAATACCTATACTTTAGAATCAATAAAAACATGTGTTCTCTATTCAGTTACAACATCAAATTAAACAATTAACCACATGTATGGCATTGAATTCATCCCTGGTTTATTTGTAACCCTTGCAACTCGAACCTATTTTATAAACCCATATGCACTCAAAATTGGCAGAAAATACCATATTCAAGTACAGAGAATCCTTACCTCCTATCCAAGAATCCAATGTACGAAGATGATGCAAAAATAATGAAAAGTTGGCGACTTCAATCTTCTTTTATTTTTCTCTTCTTTCTTTCTTCTTCTACTTTACCTTGCAAAACACACACACACATACACTGTATTTTCCTCCTTATCCCTCAAGTTTTCAACCCTTAGTCTTCAGCTTTCAACCTTCTCTCAAACAACTCTCTCCCTTAACTCACACATGTAAAAGTGTATATACATGCAGTGCTGATATAATATATATATATATATATATATTGAACTAGTGAGAGCGATTAGGAAAAAACAAAATCTATCAAGAAAAAATCCAGAGTCTAAATGACCCATCATCTAAACATACCTATAAACAGGTCCCAGACTTGGAAAAATTTATGTATTAAAAATCTTCAACTGGTGCAAAATGATAGTTTTTTCCTCATTAATTTAATAATGACAGATAAATGCCTAAAATAATAATAAAATATTTTGAATAAATACCAATTCACTACAATCTCTCCTCCTATAAAAATTTCATTATTGAAATTTGGGGAGTAACACATCAATAAAATAAAATAATATACAAAATAATATTGGACCCGCCCTAGACAACTAGATGAAGCCCTCAACACCTAAACCAATAATGCCAAACCTTCAAGAATAGACTCACACTTTATAACCCAAGGCACTAACTCCCACACAAGAAAATAGCATGACAGAACTCTGAAATTCTCTCAAAACAGATTTATCGCGCTCAGATCTGAGTGCCAAGCTAACGAACTTGGGTCATGAGTTTTTATTGTGATATGGTGCATTTGAGATCGCCTAATTAATAAAAATATGTTTTGATTTTAAAAATAGGGCCTAAATGCAGAAGATTAAGAGTTGCCATCTAACACTTTCAACTTTGGTGTGTCAAGAAACTCGAATTTTGATTCTGGTTTAAAACATTTTGGTTTATATTTTTAAAATAGTGATAAATGGCCTCTTTTTACTGACTTTCGACTGGTTTGTGTAATCAAAGATCATGGATCTGGGGGTTCAGCTATGCGTGAAAACTATTACGTTTGGATACCTAAGGATATCTAAAATCCCTTTCCACTATCTGTAGTCATAATCTCATAAAACAATATCTTATTTATAACGATCATTGCACACAACTCATAAATGCAAATGATGCAAGAAATACAAAGTGATCAAGCCTAGCTCGTGTGTGCGAGTGTAGTGTAATATCTGATTATATGGCAGTGATGTACCTTAGGGTGTTCTATGTGCTGGTTAGACCTCTAAATGCAAATTAAATGCTAAGTTTGTGATTGGGGATGAGATTTGTACTAGAAAACTATGTTTAGAATTAGACATGCAAACTTATGTAGTCCTTTATTCATGAGCATGTGTTAGGAATGAAGTGATAATTGAAATAAGGTTTATAAAGACCAAAGTGACTAGACTTAAGCTATCTACTCAAGCTACCTACATACCCTGTGAAGGGATCAGGTCAACTTAGTTTCAACCGATAGTTGAAATTACATGCGTCTAAGTGTTTATATTGGATGGATGTAAGAGCCTAGCTCTATGTTAGCACCTCATACTGATGGTCTATAAAGACTGTGGTGACTAGACTCAAGCTATCTGATGGAGCTACCTACGTACCCTATTAAGAAATCAAGTCAACAGAACTCTAAATAAGCACCCCATGCAGATGTGTATATAAACGAATGCAAGTGAGATCAGAATTTCATGGATGGTAAACTGATTAGCCTCAGGCATAGTGAGCCTTATCATCAGCCAAAGTAGGCTAAGTATACAAGTGAGTGACCAATAAGGTCGATGTTATATTTAAGATTAGTGTGAAAGAGTCTTGCTCTTGATATAGGATGAGGAAAAAAAAGAGCCTAGTTCTACATATGTATTAGGAGTGATTATCTTTGTATAGTCAGAGTTTAACTTTAAGACTGAAATGGAAGTTAACGCCTTCCATATAACTTGGGAAGAGAGCTTCGCCCCAAATGATAAAAGGTAGTTAGTACTATATACTTGACTTAGAAAAGGAGCCTTGTTCTAGAGTAAAAGAACAATTAGCACATTGTGCAAAATAAGGGAAAGGAGCATTGCTCTAGTGGATAAGAGATAGTTAATGCCTGGCACATAACACTGGAAAGGAGCTTGGCTCTAGATGAAAAAGAAAAAGTTAGCGCCTAGCGCATATCTAGAGAAATGAAGCCTTACTCCAGATGAGAAGGAATAGTTAGTGTCTTACACATAACTGGGGAAAGAGTTTCATTCCATTAGGGGGCACAACTCTAAGAGTGCACCTCGCACGTGTGAGTGGGTGTTTATTATTTGGGAAAAGAACTTATCTTTGATCGACAGCTAGGTTCCTAGTGATGATGATTAGGTTTGTGTAGAATAGTCGATGACTTAACTATGATGTGGGTGACCGCTCTCTAAATTGGTAGTGGCTCACTCTCAAGTATAAGAGGTCGGTTGTAGTCTTTTCTAGGTGAGTCCTAGGTCATCTCCACAGGGAACAAAAGTGTGCCTAAATGTTGGGAACCTTGTTTCAAAAACACTTGCAAAAATCTCAAAAAGAAAAGGTGAAAATCTTGTTTTGGGTTTTCGAATAAGTGATTGAAAATTCGATTTGAAAATAATTGGGAAAACGATTTGAAAGTTTAAAAGAAATACACTTAAACTAAGAATGACACCCTAAGGAAGCAACCAATTCAAACACTTAACAGAGTACGTGAATTACTTAAACACTTGGATTAATGGAGATAATTGGTTTTAACCTAGTCCTATAATGTCCTCGAAGGCTTGGACTTGAATATGAAATTAACTTAACCTAACCTTTACACATGTAAGATCAGGCCGAAAAATGCAACGTTAAAAAAAATCTTATTTCATAAAGAAATTGTAACTCTGAGGTCTTGAAGTCAAGTTCGAAATCACCGGGACATGGAATTAACCTCCGATTCACTTTCGTGTAAACGGGGGTCAATTGTATCACAGGGTTTCGTTTTCGAAAGAAATCAACCTAAAATTACAACTCTTATGTTATCATTCAAAAGATAAGGAATTCATTTCAATTTGCTCTGTCCAAGTCCAAGACCTTCAATTTCATTACGAACCTAGGTTAAAACCAAGAAAAGCCCTAGCCTAGCATAGCGATAGTATAAGCAGAACAATTCGAAAAGAAAAACATCTTCAATATGCAACAAACCACAAGAACGAAATAAATCGAAAAGGTTTAAAACGATTTTGAAAGCAAATCAATACAAACTAAATCTACGAAACACTACGAAGCAAACATACCAGACAAAACACTTAAAACATGAGATTTTTATTAAAACGAACTAACAAATTAAAACTTACGCATGAATTGTACTACGAAAACAAGATTGAACTTGAACAATCCAAAGCGAAAGCAATGAGTCCCAATCCTTGGTGCAATTCCAATGTAATTTTTACATAAAACTCTTAGAAGAGAAAATCTGAACTATTCCTAGGGTTCCGAACCTGTCCTTCTCAAAATTCTACCCTTTTATATTATTACAAAAGTCAAGGGTAAAATGGTAAAATTACACTCTAAATTTCCTGCTGGACTTGTGCTAGAAGGGTACCCATGGGCGCCCATGCTATAGGTGGGGCGCCCATGCTTGAGGTGTTTGATGAAGTTCTCAAAGAACAGGCAAAAATCAGCAGGCATGACCCTCCTCTGTGGGCGCCCATCTGATAAAGGGTGGGGCGCCCAAGGTCAGACAGGGGCGCCCATAGGTCTAGGTGGGGCGCCCATGTTGGCTGCTCTCCAACTGTTCGATGAAAGGCCTCTGAGAACCTGCTCCTCTCCCAAAATTAGCTCTCTGTGGGCGCCCATCTGCTATAGGGTGGGGCGCCCATGCTTCTGGTGGGGCGCCCATGCTTCTGGTGCAGATTATCCCACTTTGTTTCCTTGCTCTTTTGACCTTTCTTTTCATCCTCCTTCACCAAGTGAAGCACCAAAACCTGCAAAAGTCCAAAAGCACATAAATTAGCTTCTTTCCTTAAAAGATAAGAGATTTATGTAATTAAAACACCTAAAACCATTCACATTATCATAGTAAGTGTGCATTTTATGTGCTCAATCATACCCCCCAACCTAAATATTGCTAGTCCCTAGCAATGTGTGCAATCAAACCATGAGGTGTAAGAACAAATGCAAAGGCACCCACAACATGTAAGCTCTTATTCAAATCGAAATAAGACAAAATAAAAACTAACCAAGGTGATGTCCGTTTTCGTGGGAGACACACGACCACACTTAGCGCGTGAGGCAAGCCCTTTAAACCCCTAGGTTCCCCCTAGTGGACGAGTAAGGTCTCGTGAGGGTTTGCAGTGATGCTACCCACAAACATCTATGGTATGGTCTCAAGGTGTCAAAGAGTGATTAAAGTCAGTAACGAATCAAGTTCAAGCTCAACAAGTCACAAAACGTAAATATCATGTGTAATTCCCAAGTGCTAAGCATGAATGCATGCACTATCAAAGTTAGAAAAGCATATGTGCAAAACAGTGTCATTTATTCAACAAGGTCTCGAGAGCATAATCAGAACTAAGTTTTGACTTCAAAAGCTCACAAGGTAGATCACTCATAGAAAGAAACTCACTCACTAAGGGTTCACTCATACCTATGAGCACACAATGCAATGCTCTCCTAGTTGCACACAACCACACGAATAAGTGAGTGAATTGAATAGAAGTTCCGCATGGATAGCTCATACCAAAAATAAGTTCCAATGCCATGCAATAGATTACACCACATAACCTACACAAGGCCACTACATGCACACACAAGAGTTGCTCGCTTAGAATCCACTAGGTCTTTGATCCGGTTATAACTTGGCCAGGGGTATTGGTTAACAATGGAAGATATAGAAATCAAAACACATGTCTTGGGATAAAGATGTTCAAGTACGTACAAGTCCCAAACTACCCCTTTCCTTTCTATACCCTAACCAACGACATGAAGCTTATTCACAAACTTACAAACTACTTTTGGGACACTCTTAGCAACCGCGTTACAAAACATAAATCCCACAATTACATAAACAAAGGGATGAGAAAAAAAATTTTTTTTTTCTTTTTTTCTTTTTTTTGTTGTTGTTTTTTTTTTTTTTTTTTTTTTTTTTTTTAAACAATGATCAATGAACTATACAACGCATGAATTCTCATCCCAACATTCACCTCATTTGACTCTCAAAAGCTTACATTCCCAACCCCACATTCCCAACTTAGACTTTGAGGCACTTTCATAGCCCAAGACATGCGAGGGTTAGGCTTAAAGTGTGTGAATGGGGTATAGGGGACATTATGTGTGAGGCGAATCAAAAAGAGAATACTTTATATCACACACTTCAGTTTGAGGCTTCAAGTGGGTTCCTAGGACACTTTCATATCAAGAAATGATAAACAGGCTCAAATTAACAAAGAGGGCCTAGCATCATGTTCTAAGCTCACAAACAACTCATATGCGCCAAATGACTACTCATGCAAGTGTGTGAGATGCAATTAGTGCATTGAAAACCAAAGTGAAGCATGAAAGAGCTGTGATTATGTGCAACCCCTCAAGAAAACAATAATAGGCTCAAAAGCTCACCATAGGGGTATAAGTCTCTACTTAGTCCAAAGATGCTCAATTGACCAATGTTACACAAAATTCACTCTTAAGCACATAAATTCTTCCATAATAGCCAAAAATCCACAAGGTCATGACACACTCAACTTAAATTAAGTTTCCTATCAAAGCTTGAACAAGACTCACTTATCACTCTCTCACTCAAATTCACAATCAACCAAACCAAAAAGGGCCAACATATAGGTACAAATGTGCTAAGGCATGTATGTAAGCTCAAAAATGCTCAAAATTTGAAAAATTTGACAATTTTAGCACAAATGGTCATCATGCGAACTCTACCCCCCAACCTAAACTAAACATTGTCCTCAATGTGAGAACTATGAAGCATATGTGGGTCCGTAGTGTGCAAAGTAAGCATGATGATGATGAGCATAAAGAGTAATCAATATGTAACACATAAGCCAAGCATGCACCCAAAACAAGAATCCCCATAAGCAATAAAGAACACCCCCCAACCTAGTTTCTACAGCACTTCCAACAACAACCAACAACATATAGCCAAGTGTTATGCTCAAAATGTAGAAACAGAAGGTAAAAAGGGTGGATATTACCTCAAGAGCTTCCGTATTTGAAGAAAAGAAAAAGCTATACAGGAGAAAAGGTTAGAAAGAAAATAAAGAAAAATAAAGGAAAAATAAGACAAGAGAAAGAGTTAGTACAAAAGAAGAAATAGACATAATAGAAAAGAAAATAAGAGAAGAAAGTCAAGCTAAAAAAGAAAAAAAAAACATAAGAAAATACGAAAAAGAAAACTCAAATCTACTATGTACAAGGGCAACAAAGAAGAAGGGCTATCCAACACCCTCTCTATCCCATGCGTCCACAAATCAACGAGCGGAACAAACTACGGGCTGTCCGGGCGATCAAAATATGGATCAGGAGGAGGTGGAGCAGTAGGACCCATAGCACGAAGCGCGACGAGAATCGAATCCAGAGTGACACCCTGAGATTCCAGAAGACAACGCTGGGCAGCTTGCTCTGCGGCAATCCTATCCAAGGATCGACGTTGGGCAGCTTGCTCCGTTTCCATATGTTGCAACCTATCATTCATACCCCGAAGAAGATCACGCTGTAACACGACGGCACGGGGACGGGGAGGAATATCCGGCACCGGTGGTGTAGAAGAGGTAGAAGGTCCCGCATCAGAAAAAGACGACTCATGCATACGCAGTTGAGCGATGCGCCTGGCACCAGTAGACTCAGAGATCAGGACAGAAGGACGAACAGTGCGAGCGGTCTCATCAATAGTCACGTCGAATTGTGCCAAAAGTTCCGTGATGAGACCACCAAAAGGCAATACAGACCGGCCAGTAGTAACTCCCGCACGCTGAACGATAGTGTCAAAGAGCACGGAAGCAAGGTCAATAGGAACGTCGGTAGCAATAGCATAAAGCAACAATGCCCGCTCACGACTAATCAAATCATCATGGACAAGCGGGAAAATCTGGCTACAAGACAGCTCATGAAGAACACGGTAGAAAGAGCTTAAGTTCTTTTTGGAAAACTGAGGAACAGGGCCCCAAGTCCTAAGAGCACCATCAGACAGAGCTCTAGCCAACATGTCACGGGAAGGGCGAGAATCCTCTGGGAAAGGGTACCCGGGGTCAGCCACCCGTGGAATATCTAAGAATGAAGCAATGGTGGATGCTTTGAAACGAAGACGCCGCCCCCGAACCCGCACAAGAATCTGTGAAACTCCCGAACCAGAAGGATAAACTTTGACATTAGAATAGAACTCCCGCACAAGCATTGGATCAGCGGAGGCACGGAAAGTCATCGCTCTAACCCAACCGCGGCCAACGAGGATAGTACGAAGATCAGGAAAATCGGGCAGGCGAATGCCCCGTTCACACAACACGGGCTTGTGGCTCCAATAACTATCAAACCATGCCTGGCGGTTCTGATTTCTAAACCGAGTATGATCAAAAAGCAATTCTTCCTCATCGTTGTCCATTACATCTTCAGAGCTTGAATTTTCAGGAGTAGTGGAGGAAACATTATCAGATGAATTAGCAACAACCTCCTCGAAAGCTCAACCTCTTCACCCTCTGAAGAAGAAGAAGAAGTAGGTGGTGCAGGAGCATGTCGCCTCTTAAAAGGAGCATTACGAGAAGTTCCACCCAAATCCCCCTTACGTGCATGTTTCCTTGCCCGTGGCATAGCTTTAAAATAGCCCAAAATACTCAAGCGCCACAACAACTCCAAGTTTCCAAACCAACAAAGAATGTTCCTCACAAATGCCCAACAAATTAGACTCACCACTTGAGATTGGCAAAATATCAAACACGTGGTAGGCTCACGTTGGTTCCACGTGCACACACCTCAAAAATCAAGTCTCCAAAGCTAAAAGCAACCTTCTTCCACCCAAAAGCAGGTAATTAAGAGCACAACATCAAATAGCAATCTCTACCCGACTTGGGCATTTACACAAACACTTGATAGGCACCTTGCGAACACACCTTACACAAGAAGCAACTTCATATCCAAACCGCCCAAAATCAGCAAATCAACTCCAAAATCAGTAAATGAGCTGAAACTAAAGTCAAAACTCATAGCCCATGCACCACACAATGGATCTCCAACTTACCTTCAAAAAGGAGAGAAGAAAAAAAAACAAAAAACCATGACTTCCACCATGCAACACATACCAGAAAATAGAAAGAACCAGCTGGTAAAAACAGCTTAGCACCACCAAAGGGAGCAGAAAAGCAGCTGAGATGGAAGAAGAAACATAGAGACCAAAGGTGGGAAGATGAAGCTCACGGGTGAAGGGAAAGAGTAGAAGCACGGGTGTGTGCTGGAATGGCACGGGTGGGTGCTGGAATTAGAGGGAAAGAATAGTTTGATGAAGGTCACGTGACCTTGTAAAGAGGCACATGCCAGCTGGGGCTGCCCATGTGGGAATGTGGGGCGCCCATCAGGGGACACGGGCGCCCATGCTATAGGTGGGGCGCCCCACTTGAGCTGAAACAGTAAAATTTTTTTTTTTAAATACCAAAGTATAAAGAAGAGCAAGTCAAGACACAAATTGACACTCATTCATACCAAACTTCAAAACAAAAAAAAATTCTCTAATCTAAGACAAAACCAATCAAAACAAAAGGAAATAAACTACTATTTACAAACTAGGACTCTAGACTTTCATTCGAAAGAAGGTGGGTCGGTCAACTCCCACGTCTCAATCTCAGCCACGAAACTCTCCAAGTATGGCTTGAGACGATGGCCATTCACTTTGAAAATAGTGTTGTTGCGTGGGTTATGCACCTCACACACACCATGCTCTGAAATAGAAGTGATGACAAAGGGACCCGACCATCGAGACCTTAACTTCCCCGGAAAAAAATGTAACCTCGAGTTGTACAACAAGACTCTTTGGCCCACTTGAAAGGATTTCCTAAGAATGTGTCTATCATGCAAATCCTTCATTTTAGCCTTGGCAATCTTTGCATTCTCGAAAGCATCATTTCGCAATTCATCAAGTTCATTCAATTGAAGCTTCCTAAAAGTGCCGGCATCATCTAGACTTTCATTGAATTGCCGGATTGCCCAGTAGGCTCGATGCTCCATCTCAACGGGTAGATGGCAAGCCTTGCCATAAACAAGACGATAGGGAGACATGCCTAAAATAGTCTTATAAGCCGTACGATATGCCCACAACGCATCAACTAGCCGCAAAGACCAATCTTTACGTGTGGGATTAACCGTTTTCTCAAGAATACCTTTGATCTCCCTATTTGCCAATTCAACCTGGCCACTATTTTGGGGATGATAAGGAGTTCCCACCTTATGAGTTACACCATATCTACGCATTAAGATACCCACAGGCCGATTGCAAAAATGCTTACCACCATCACTAATGATGGCCCGGGGCATCCCAAAACGTGAAAAGATATACTCTTTCAAGAATTTGACCACCACACGATGGTCATTAGTGCGAGTGGCAATGGCTTCTACCCATTTAGAAACATAATCTACGGCAACAAGAATATACTCAAAACCAAACGATATAGGAAACGGGCCCATAAAGTCTATCCCCCAACAATCAAAAATTTCCAAAATAATGACAGGATTTTGGGGCATTTCATTTCGTTTGGAAAGGGCCCCTAATCGTTGGCATCGGTCACACCTCAAACAGAAGTTATGCACATCCTTGAACATCGAGGGCCAATAAAATCCGCTTTGAAGGATCTTAGCGGTAGTTTTCTTGGCAGAGAAATGACCCCCGCAAGCCAAGGCATGGCAAAACTCAATGACACTAGAAATCTCACTATCCGGAATGCATCGTCTCACAATTTGGTCAGAGCAATACTTATAAAGGTAAGGCTCATCCCAAAAGAAGCTACGCACATTGCGTAGGAAGTTAACTCTGTCAACTTTCGCCCATTGCGAAGGCATCTGGCCAGTCACTAAAAAATTAGCAATGTCTGCATACCAAGGAAGATGATCAGGAGAAGTAGTGCTTATGTGCATGATATGCTCATCAGGGAAATGTTCATTAATTGGGTGGTCACTCGATTCAGACAGATGAAGTGGCAAGCGTGACAAGTGGTCAGCCACCACATTCTCTACTCATTTCTTATCTTTAATCTCCAAATCAAACTCTTGAAGGAGTAGCATCCATCTAATCAGACGAGGCTTGGCCTCTTTTTTGGCAAGAAGATATTTCAGAGCTGCGTGGTCAGTAAACACTGTGACACGAGATCCCACCAAATATGACCTAAACTTGTCGAGGGCAAATACTACTGCTAGAAGCTCCTTTTCTGTAGTGGTATAATTCACTTGAGCTTCGTTAAGAGTCTTACTAGCATAGTAAATGACAACAGGCTTCCCCTCTCTCCTTTGCCCTAAAACAGCTCCCACTGCGAAATCACTCGCATCACACATAAGCTCGAATGGTAAAGACCAGTCCGGGCTTTGGACAATTGGTGCAGTGGTGAGTAGGTGTTTAAGTCTGTCAAATGCCTCTTGGCATGAGGTTGTCCACTCAAAAGGAACATCGTTAGCCAACAATGAGCATAAGGACCGGGCAATAGAACTAAAAGACTGGATGAATCGCCGATAAAAACCGGCATGGCCAAGGAATGATCTCACGTCTTTCACACATCTAGGGGTAGGCAAATTTTGAATCAACTCTACTTTTGCTTTGTCAACCTCGATCCCCCGACATGATACTATATGCCCCAAAACTATCCCTTGTTGTACCATGAAATGGCACTTTTCCCAGTTCAGCACCAAATTACTCTCCTCACAACGCACTAACACCTTTTCAAGGTTGGACAAGCACTCATCAAATGTATCACCATAAACAGAGAAATCATCCATGAACACTTCCAAGAACCGCTTAACCATGTCACTGAAAATGCTCATCACACACCTTTGAAAAGTCGCAGGTGCGTTACATAACCCAAACGGCATGCGTCTATACGCAAATGTGCCGAATGGACATGTGAAAGTAGTCTTTTCTTGGTCCTCTAGTGCTATCTCAACCTGATTATATCCTGAATACCCATCTAAGAAGCAATAGAAGGATTTTCCTGCTACTCTCTCAAGCACCTGGTCTAAAAAGGGAAGTGGAAAATGATCTTTCCGAGTCACCGCATTCAAGCGTCTATAATCAATGCACATACGCCACCCAGTCTGGGTACGTTGAGGCACTAACTCACCTTTCTCATTCTCAACCACAGTGACGCCTGACTTCTTAGGAACAACCTGAGTAGGACTCACCCACTTCGAATCAGAGATGGGGTAAATGATACCCGCATCAAGCAACTTAAGCACCTCCCCTTTTACAACTTCCTTCATATTAGGATTTAGCCGTCTTTGCATTTGCCTCACCGGCTTAGCATCATCTTCGAGGTATATATGATGAGAACATACTAAGGGACTGATACCTCGAAGATCCGCCATATTCCAACCCAATGCTCGACGGTGAGCACTCAACACTGCTAACAATCTCACTTCCTGTTCTTTCTCCAAACTTGCTGACACTACTACAGGAAATGTCTCACCCTCCCCTAGAAATGCATATTTAAGCTCACTCGGTAATGGTTTCCTAGAGGGGCAAGGGGGACACTCAATTGAGGGTTTGGACTTAATCAAGGAAGGCTCCAAAGACTCAAAAATTGGTACCCAACCACTAGCTACCATGACATTCTCAGTCTCTTCTATCAACTCTCCAGCATACCTACAATTCTCTCCATCCAACACGACACATCTCTCACTCCTTACTAAAGCACACTCCAAAGGGTCCTCCAAGTAAGACTTCTCAAAGTACTCCTTCACTCAAGGCATGGATCACATCCACCTCCCTAATATCCTCATACTCTCCCATTTGCTTTCCTACCCGAAAGATATTCATCTCCATGGTCATATTCCCAAATGAGAGTTTCATTACCCCACTTCTACAATTGATCACCGCATTCGATGTAGCAAGAAAGGGTGTACCGAGTATTACCAGAATGGATTGAGTAGGGTTTGAAATGGGTTGAGTGTCCAAAACTATGAAATCAACTGGAAAGTAGAACTTGTCTACTTGAACCAGTACATCCTCCACTACACCCCTAGGCATTTTCACTGAACGGTCAGCCAATTGCAATGTCACTCTGGTGGGTTTCAGCTCACCTAAGCCTAGTTGCTGATAAACAGTGTAAGGCAATAGGTTGACACTAGCACCCAAGTCCAGTAGAGCTCTTTCTACAATGTGATTTCCTATGATGCAGGAAATGGTTGGGCACCCTGGATCCTTATACTTAGGGGGTGTCTCCCACTGGATTATGGCACTGGCTTGTTCTGTCAAGAAAGCCTTTTCCTTGACATTGAGCCTCCTCTTCACAGTGCACATATCCTTGAGAAACTTAGCATAAGAAGGGTTCTGCTTGATAGCCTCAAGTAACGGGATGTTGATTCTCACTTGTTTGAACATCTCATAAATTTCTGAGTTCAACACCTCATTCTTGCCCTTTGCTAATCTCTGGGGAAAAGGTGGTCTAGGCATGTGCTCAACAGGCTGGTCTATTGGCCTAACCAATGGCCCCTCTCTGGTTTCCCCATCGCTCTCTTTTTCAACCTCTCCATTCTCTTTCTCTCCACTCCCAATCTTTTCGACATCTTCACTGTCCTTTGAACCTAGCTGTTCACTAGGAGTATTGGCTCTAGGGTCAATCGGCTTTTGAATGATTTTACCACTCCGCAAAGTGGTAACAGCTTGAACCTGCTCATGTGAGGTAGCACCCGAGGTCGACGACTCAGTCATGTTCGCCTGGCCTTTCGGGTTGGGAAAAGGTTGTGCTGGGAGTTTACCACTCTGAGTGGTACTCATAGCCTGGGTCAACTTAGAGACTTGACCCTTGATGTCATCCAAAGCCCGAGTTACTTGATTGTTGATGTTCAGTTGTTGTTGCATAAATTGATTAAGAGTATCATCAATTGGTCTCTTATGTGGTGGTTGGTATGCAACAGAACTGGGCTGTTGGAATTGGGATGATGGTAAAGGAGGTGGTTGCTGAAATGGTTGTCCCGAATTATCATTCCTCCAGGAGAAACCGGGATGGTTCCTCCACCCTGGGGAATAAGCATTTGGAGCTTGGTTTCCACTTTGGTACGGGACATGTCCACTTTGGGTATAAGGAGCATTACTTTGACCCCTATTCGGGAATGGACGATTTGGTGCATTGTTAATGTAAGCTTGACCATAGGCTATCTCCCTAAGCAAAGGCAATTCGGGGCACGAATTTGCATCATGCCCCATTTGATCACAAGCGGCGCAAACCACTTTCTTCTCAACCAACTTTTCCTTGTTCTTCAGTTCAAGGGACTCAAGCTTATGTTGCAAGGCGGATAACCTAGCCCGTAAATCGTCACTCTCACTCAACTCTAATTGGCGACTAGGTACCGAATACCTATGTTCAGAAGATGAGGGTGGTCCGATTTCCCAATCATTTGAATCTTCGGCTACCATGTCAAAGAAATCCATGGCATCCTCCGCAGTCTTATCAAAAAGGGTACCATTGCACATGGTTGAGACAAGTTGTTTGAGACTGGGAGTTAAAGACTCATGAAATATACTCACTAACCTCCATGGCTCAAATCCGTGGTGAGGACAAGACATCAAGAGGTCCTTAAACCTCTCCCACGCACGACAGAAATTCTCATTAGACTTGCATGAAAAAGTGGTGATCTGTCGCCTATAGTGTTAAGTCTTTTGAGTTGGAAAATACTTCTTTAGAAACTCGGTTTGCATTTCGCGCCAAGTCCCAATGGAACGAGGGCGAAGGGAGCTAAGCCACAGTTTGGCTTTGTCCTTAAGGGAAAATGGGAACCGTTGGAGTCGGACAACATCCTCATTAGCATTCGGGTCTACACAAGTGTTAGATACTTCCTCAAACTCTCTCAAGTGGTTATACGGATTTTCAGAGTCAAGACCATGGAAATTAGGTAGGAGTTGGATGATTCCTGGTCTTAAGGTAAAATTGCCCCTGTTCAAAGGCAAAATGATGCAGGAAGGTGTGGTTTGCCTAACCGGGTTAAGGTGATCCCTAATCCTCCTAATTTCCGGAGCTCCATCATCCCCATTCACACTTCCATCTCCTTCTAAATTTGCCATTAAGTCGGACGATTGGGAGTTTGTGGCTGACGCTAAGATATGGGGATCTAAAGGCTCACGAATGTAAGAAGGGTTACTATGATCGAGAATGACTTCGACAACCTTGCCTGTCCTCAAAAACATGCAGTGGATTACTAACCTAAGTCTGTTTGGTTTGTTGTTGTGTTTTTTTTTTTTTTTTTTTTTACAAATCTAAAGAAGGAAAATCCTAAAATTAGAGAAATGAATTAAAATAAAATAAAAAAATATGAAATATACAAAAGAAAAGAATGGAACGATATCACCTGGAAGTCCAAATGTAACCGCACCAGCAAGTACTTTCGTCCACAAGCTCTCTGAGTTCAGTACACACACACCGTTGTTCCCCGGCAACGGCGCCAAAAACTTGACCGCTCTCTAAATTGGTAGTGGCTCACTCTCAAGTATAAGAGGTCGGTTGTAGTCTTTTCTAGGTGAGTCCTAGGTCATCTCCACAGGGAACAAAAGTGTGCCTAAATGTTGGGAACCTTGTTTGAAAAACACTTGCAAAAATCTCAAAAAGAAAAGGTGAAAATCTTGTTTTGGGTTTTCGAATAAGTGATTGAAAATTCGATTTGAAAATAATTGGGGAAAACGATTTGAAAGTTTAAAAGAAATACACTTAAACTAAGAATGACACCCTAAGGAAGCAACCAATTCAAACACTTAACAGAGTACGTGAATTACTTAAACACTTGGATTAATGGAGATAATTGGTTTTAACCTAGTCCTATAATGTCCTCGAAGGCTTGGACTTGAATATGAAATTAACTTAACCTAACCTTTACACATGTAAGATCAGGCCGAAAAATGCAACGTTAAAAAAAATCTTATTTCATAAAGAAATTGTAACTCTGAGGTCTTGAAGTCAAGTTCGAAATCACCGGGACATGGAATTAACCTCCGATTCACTTCGTGTAAACGGGGGTCAATTGTATCACAGGGTTTCGTTTTCGAAAGAAATCAACCTAAAATTACAACTCTTATGTTATCATTCAAAAGATAAGGAATTCATTTCAATTTGCTCTGTCCAAGTCCAAGACCTTCAATTTCATTACGAACCTAGGTTAAAACCAAGAAAAGCCCTAGCCTAGCATAGCGATAGTATAAGCAGAACAATTCGAAAAGAAAAACATCTTCAATATGCAACAAACCACAAGAACGAAATAAATCGAAAAGGTTTAAAACGATTTTGAAAGCAAATCAATACAAACTAAATCTACGAAACACTACGAAGCAAACATACCAGACAAAACACTTAAAACATGAGATTTTTATTAAAACGAACTAACAAATTAAAACTTACGCATGAATTGTACTACGAAAACAAGATTGAACTTGAACAATCCAAAGCGAAAGCAATGAGTCCCAATCCTTGGTGCAATTCCAATGTAATTTTTACATAAAACTCTTAGAAGAGAAAATCTGAACTATTCCTAGGGTTCCGAACCTGTCCTTCTCAAAATTCTACCCTTTTATATTATTACAAAAGTTCAAGGGTAAATGGTAAAATTACACTCTAAATTTCCTGCTGGACTTGTGCTAGAAGGGTACCCATGGGCGCCCATGCTATAGGTGGGGCGCCCATGCTTGAGGTGTTTGATGAAGTTCTCAAAGAACAGGCAAAATCAGCAGGCATGACCCTCTCTGTGGGCGCCCATCTGATAAAGGGTGGGGCGCCCAAGGTCAGACAGGGGCGCCCATAGGTCTAGGTGGGGCGCCCATGTTGGCTGCTCTCCAACTGTTCGATGAAAGGCCTCTGAGAACCTGCTCCTCTCCCAAAATTAGCTCTCTGTGGGCGCCCATCTGCTATAGGGTGGGGCGCCCATGCTTCTGGTGGGGCGCCCATGCTTCTGGTGCAGATTATCCCACTTTGTTTCCTTGCTCTTTTGACCTTTCTTTTCATCCTCCTTCACCAAGTGAAGCACCAAAACCTGCAAAAGTCCAAAAGCACATAAATTAGCTTCTTTCCTTAAAAGATAAGAGATTTATGTAATTAAAACACCTAAAACCATTCACATTATCATAGTAAGTGTGCATTTTATGTGCTCAATCAGTGGGCAATGCAGTTGATATGATTAAGTATTTCATAGGCTTGTTGAATGCAATGACAGTTGAAGGATGCATGTCAGATATATCTATCGGAAGTCATAACTTAAAAGTCACCAGCTTAGTTAATCCTAAGTCATTCATAGGCTCTAGAGCCTCGCTCAGTCAGGTAAATGCATGTCAGATATATTTGGATTGATAAGCATTTGATTTCTAAGTCTGTGTCAAGCTAAGTGGGCATGTACTTGCATGTCTAGATGTGTTCTAGCATGTCAGGGTATATGCCGGTATGTCAAAACATGGAGCATGGTATGTTATATCTCATGCTAGCATGGTATATAATGTCTAGGCATGTTATACCATGATATATGATGATGATAAGACATGTTAACATGGCATAGCATAGTGATATGGCATGGTAACATGGTGTAGCATGATAATGTAATGGTACAATAAAGTATAGCATCATAATGCATCATGACATCATGGTTTGACATGTCATAACGGCATATGAACATAGCATAACTTGGTATAGATGACATGGCATAGTAGACATGACGTTCAGCATGTTGTAGCATGATATTATGATGCTGTGGCACAGCATGGTATGATTGACGTGCTTTTATGACATGGTAGAATGATGTTATGACATGGGATGGTATGGTAGTATGATGTGGGCATGTCATATGTATCATATCTAGAATTTTATGAAATTATCTCAGGTAAATTCGATCAATATCATGCGTTGTGTTTGGCCTGAACTTAAGTTATGACCTTGATCCCTTTCATTGACAAAGTATTTTTATTTACATAATTAAAATTATTTTACCCTAATTATACAAATAAATTGAATTGAAAATAAAATAAAATTTTCTAAAGAGGAGAATTTTTTACCAACGCGAGCTTTTTAGAGAGAGAAATCTAGAGTATTGGCTTTGCCTTGAGAGCTCTGAGTACACCGAGTGTTGAATGAATAAAATGAGGAGAGAGAAGCCCTATTTATAAAGTTTCCTAACCCGAACAAAGCTCTTGCCTGAGTCGTGTGGGTGAACTTGTCTACCCGAGCTACAGGCAAAAAATTTTTCCTGACTTCACAGGCAAAAATTTTTTCTTATCTCTGTAGGCGAAAAAGCTTGCCTAGCATCACGGGTAGAATGATTTGTCAGACAACACGGTTGAAAGTTTCTACCCAACTTGGAAGGCAAAAAACTTGCTACCACTCTTGTTGCCAAAGCGGTTTTGGCAATTAAGAGGAAAGTGGGGCCATTTAGCCTATAGTCCCCGACTTAAGCCATGTTTAGTTTTGTTCAAGTCCTACCTTTAGAGGTTCGGGGCATTTTAGGAGGTTCTGGACAGTTTTCGGGAACTCCAGGGACCTCTTGGCACTTTTTGGAGAAAATTAAATCAATTAGGTCAAAATTTGGTTCAATTTGGATTCTCTAGTATTGAATTGGTTTGTTTGAAAATCACTGCTCTGAAATGAGCTGAAACGACGGGGGGTCACCTAATTCTTTTACTTGACCTTTGAGGTACCACCAGAATGGCTTCTCCTACCATTTTGAATATGATGAATCCAAACATACCCTTGAAATTCTTGTGTAATTTGAGAATTGTTTGATTTCATCTAGAGGCTCAAGTTACGTCTGCTGCGTCAGTAGCTTCATTCTTGTCAATTGGAGCTATTTTGAGTCGGTAGGGCCTAAATGACCTTTGGAGTGGTAGTTTGGCTATTCTGAGCTATTTCTATGTATTCTAGTATGTTCTACGATGTTGTGTGTCTTTTTTTGCATTTTTGAATTAATCTGGGTATTTCAGTTGATGTCATCCTCCGGGTACATCGGTAGAGGTCATTTTTGGCTTTTAGACCAATTTGACCCTTAACTTTGGACTTTTACTCTTCCATTGATGTTGGAGTTGTTTGTTTGTTTGATTTCTTAGACCAATCATTTTCTTGAATGTTTGTTTTTTGTTGATTTCTAGTGCTTTGACATATCCTACGATTAAGAGATGTGAATCAGTAAAACAATATTTAACTAAAAATTATTAAATATTGTAATGTCAAGTAAGGATGCAAAATTGGGGTGTCTACAAGATTCCAAAAGAAACAAATGTAATACCAATAGAATAAGTAGAACACTAAACAAGAATGCTTGTGATATTCTCTCAATGAAGAGAGAGCAGATACATCTAAGTGCAAGGTGATTAGTTGTAACAATTTAAATTTATAAAACAGTAAAGTACCAACCATACCCATAAGAAAAGGTGTAGTGAACTCACAATTCTTCTTCTCTTATTTAGTAGGTGTCATATAATAGAAATGAAGGAAAATATGGTCAAATTGTGGAAACAAAACCTACCTAGGCATTTTGTCAAACACCAAGGAAGCTACATTTAAATCTAGTTTGAAAATTGTAATAAAAATTTTAATAAAACTAAAAAAAAATTGTAAAAAGGTCCTGAATCAAATCAGTTCAAGTAATGATTTCCATGGATTTTCAAAGAGAATGATGACTAATCAATTTGGTTGTAAACCAAGTTCACTTGGTTTGAGTTTCTAGATCAAACCCTCAGAGTGCAATAACATATATAGAGTGCACGAGAGTTCAAAGTAGCAATCCACATACAAAAGTCTTAAGATCAGGCATGAAAATTTTAACTAGCAACCCACATATAGTGTATATGGCAGCATCAACTAGTGATTTCAAAGGATCCAAGCAAATCAATCATCATTCATTACAAATCCAAAGAAAATTGAACACTGAAGTACAAATTACCTTGAAGATTCACATCCATCATCTAATCTTCTTGATTTGAATCCAGGAATGAAGACTACCCTAGCATCATAATGGAGGAACTTCAAATATATGAAATTAAAGTAATTACAAGAGAGTTCTTCAAAAGAAAATGAAAGGAAAATTTTCCAAGCTACCAAACAAGACTTAAAATCTCTCTCTACTCTCTATCTAAAACTATTTGAATATCTAATCTAATCCTTAATTTTAGTTTCTAGTGAATTTTTCTTAGAAAGTACCCTTTCTATTATATTACAACCCCATTCATGTGAAAGTACCAAACGCCCTCAAATATACATAAGAATTACAACATTTGTAGAGGACTTGATGGTTTGAGCAAGGGTTGCGCACAAGGCCCTTGTTTGAACGAAGGTTCGAGCTATCTTCTGTACTTAGACAAAATTGAAGCTTTAAGGTTTGTTTCTTCATTGTTGTTCGAACAAGGTGCACACAAGGGTGCGATCAAGGTTCCACACTTAGAATTTTTTCTCTTTTTTCAGCTTTATTTCTTCCTCATTTTGTCTTTTATCATTGGAGACTTCCACTTTCTTTTTATGTTGATTAGGCTTCCAGTTGTATTAATTCCTAAAATTACAACCAACACAAAATACAAATGTATGAAAAATATGCAATAAAACTAAAATTTTATGTGAATATATTTATGCAATTAGCACATCAAAAAGGTGTATAAATGTACAATATTATGTGCTAAACACACCTAGACATTGCTAGTCCCTAGCAATGCTCACAATAAGCATAAAAAAAAAAATAGGCAAAAGTCAAAATAGGATCACAAGTAATGAGGGTAACATAAGAGATTATTGAAATAGGAAAAGAAACAAATAAACCAAATCCACTTTCGTAGGAAATCATGAATACACTTAGCATGTATAACGAGCCTTTTAAATCCCTAGGTTCCCCCTAGTAGACCAGTGAAGTCTCATGAGGGTTAGCAATGATGTTATCCACAAACATCTAGATTAATTTCATGAATGATATAATCCAATCAAATAGCTTATGGTTCAATTTCAATATCAAACAAGTTACACAATCCAAGTATCACATAATCATCCTAATGCATGTTGAACAAGTTTAAATCAACTATTACGATTCAAGTATGCGAATTCTTATTATTCAATCAATTTAATTACCAAGGATACCTATTGATGTGGGCTCTACTCAAATCTTACCAAATCATTCACTCAAGAAAGGTTTTCTCTTGTGGTTCTTGCAAGAATGCAAAGAAAAAAAATGCAATGAACCCAATCAAGATGTGAATGAAAGAATTAAAATATAATGAGTGGCATAGCTCTATGAATGGATATCTCAATGCATTATTAAATGTAAACACTACCATAACCCACATGAAATTGATCAATGCATCCATGTGTGTCATTTCCTTAAGGACTATGAGGTCTTTACTAGGTTGTAGCTTGGCCTTTTGGAATTAGCTAGACAATAAAGGATAGGAAATTTAAAAGTGCATGTCTAGGGATATCATGAAAGTGGAATAAAAACTTAGTTTGTTCCAACTCCTCCTTTCATACACCTTGAATGCCAACCATGAAGTTTTATCAAATTGTAACTATTCTTTTTTATTTTTATTTTTTATTTGTTTTCCATGGGACTAGAACAAATGATACTTAGGAAATACTATGTCTCATACTTTTTTTTTCTTTCTTTTTCTTCTTTCTTTTAATTATAAATTTCCCTTCATTCTAGCATCTTTCTTTCCAATTTCAATCAATATCCTTACAACACCCATCTACATTAAACAATATGCACTTAACATCGTATGACATACAAGGGTTGGCTTAAATATATAAACAAGGCTAAAGGATCATATATGTCGGCTAGAAAATCAAAGAATTTTTTTTTTCACGGGCTTCTTATTGACTCTAAAGGTAATTTAATTAAAGAAAAGGACTAAGGTTCCAATATATGGAAGATGGCCTAACATCACTCCTTAGGGTCACAACAACTTATAAGATGCATTGATACACTCATACAAGTCAATATAGTGCCTTGTGTGTATTGAGACCAAAACAAGTAAGTGTGATGAAGCCATTCAAAGACTAGTGAGATGAACAAAAGATAGAGATGAAGTATATAACCCTCAAAACAAAGATAAGGCTCAAAAACTTATACAATAGGGTTCAGGTCTCCACCTATGTCATAGCATACTAAAGTAACTAAATCTCATCAATAACAATCCTTAACACACTTTTTTCTAATGATCTCAGAGGACATGTTCTTAAGGCATTGGGAGATTATATAATCAGCTTGAGTTATGCCACCGTATTCAATATTGAAATCAATCACTACTTACTCTCATGGAAAATACCAACATAAAAGCATTCGGGGGAGACATGCAAGGTCCAACTCACGCTAAGTCAAGTCAATTAAGCTCAAATATGCTAAAATTTTGATTTTTGCAATAAAGCACAAATATTATCATGACTCTCCCCTCAACCTAAATTGTATATTGTCCTTAATGTAACAATCATAAAGCTAATGTGGGTCGGTAGTGTAAAAAGTGAGCATAATGAAAACATATAACCATGGCCACTTAAGGCACAATTTAATCAACCAAGCATAAGTAGAAGTAAAGTATGCACCCATTATTTAAACTACTTAAGGCATCACTTAATTCACCCCCAACCCAGATTCCACAATACTCCCCAACAACAAGCATATATAATCATAAAGTATCAAATAGAAGTGCGAGATTAATGAAAAGAGGGAGAAATGAATTACCTCAAGAGCTTATATTTGAAGGAAAGAAGAAAACTATTCAAGAAAAATGTTAGAAACAAAGGAAAAAAAAATAACGGAAAACAAACAAAAAAAAAAAAAAGTTAATAAGTAAAAGAAGTAAAAATCTAAACTAACAAGAAATAATAAAATATGAAAAAAAAATCTACCTACTATGTTCAAGAAAAATGGGAAAAAAGCATCATCCAATACCTATCCTATCCCAAGCCATACCAAATGGCTTTATTAACAAAATTTCCTTCTAGACTTGTGATGGACCAAAGATGGGTAAGTTCTAGGTGTATGGACATTGTAGACAAGATGGCCGTGTGAGGATCCTGTGGCTAAAATAAAGGTTAAAAGTGAACATAAGATGCTCTAATAAACACTCAACACCTAGAAAATCAATATGAGCTACCTCCTTAGGATAATCTACTTCCTCCCCTACCATTGTGGTCAGTCTCAGTCTAGTCCCACACTTAATCACAAATTAGACTCTTAGGTAGGGCAAAATCAAAAGATGAGAGGTATATGTCACTATCACTCTTGGGTGAAAAAGCGAGTAATCTGGGTTGAGATTGACTCAATGCAAAACTTCTACAGGCCAAGTGACATGCCTACTCTCAAGGTGGGACTTAAGCTTTGAAGAATAGGCTGAGTGATTTGGGTAAAATTAGCATCATGCTCGAAGGTGGTGGTAGGTGAGGAATATGCATTAGTGATAGGCTCCACATATATGGGACTAATATCTGCCAAACGCTTAGTAAGGTGATGAGAAGGTATCAAGAGAGTCTGAGAAATTGGAGTTGTAGACTCCTTCCTCGCACTATCCCCCTAAATCAATGGTTTCTAAAGGTGTATCATCTTCAAACAACAACCCATAACTTTGAAAGTATAATGGGTGATGTGGGGCTAGGACAATCAGTGTAAGTGTATGTAGACTGGCATGTAGTAACCTCAGGTAAGTATCCTCAAAACCCTTACTATTTTCCTCAAGACCATCAAAGGAGTGTTACCTCAATGAATGCTCAAGGTCATGGGGACAAGTTTCTAACAAACTTTAAGAAGTGTGTCTAAGTTAAAATAAGACTCTATGGTGGACTCTGAAAGTGGGACATCATATGCAAATGAATTCTCATGATCATGACATTCAGTCTCCATGAGTGGTATAAGGTGTGAGCATGTAGAGTTGGCATGTGATGAGTTGTCAAAAGTGCTAGATGCAATAATATGCTCAACATCTCCATTATATGTTCTCATAATGAGACTTAAGATAGTGCCATGCTATGTCTGGTGTAAGATCAAGAATCTCATCAAGAGTGTGACGCATGTTTGGGCATAAACCATAAAAGAAGTAACTCAAAATGCACCACAACTCTAAATAATAGCTCAGGTAACATTATAAAATATCATTGAACCCTTACCAACATTTATAGGACATCTTACCCTCTTTTTGACAAAAAAATTTGAATTGAAATTTGAGGATGTATGTTTGATGAATGGTGGAAAAGTGAAAGAAAAATACAATTGACAAATCCACCCAAGACTAAATAGGTGAATTAATAGCATAGTACAAATCTAAAGCCACCTCATGCTCATGCCCAAAATATGAAGGTACGTAGCATATGTGTGGTTTCTAAAACAAAGTGTGTGCCATAAATCTCCTCTAGATAACCAACATGTAGGTGGATGGTGTTGGGTGAACCATATGTGCATGTATTGAAATCTATGTTCATCATTAAAATGTAAAATTAAAGAAAAGAAACAAAAATAGAAAAACTAAGCTAGATTTGAAAATTATATTAAATGCAATGTAAACTAACTAAATGGAAAGCAAAAGCAATATGATACAGTGCAAAAATAAAGAAAAACTACTAACTAAGAGATTAGCGATAGGAAATAATATTCTCGATTGTTTGAAACGATTCAATCCTGGCTCCAAATTGTACATAAACAATTGCCCTCCCTGACAATGGCACCAAAATTGCTTGTTATCTTCTCTCAACGAAAGAGAGCGAATACATCCTAAGTGCGAGGTGATCAGTTGTAGCAATTTAAATTTATAAAATGATAAAGTATCAGTCATACCCACAGGGAAAAGTATAGTGAACTCATAATTCTTCTTTCTTATTCTATAGGTGTCATAATAGAAATAAAAAAAATAAGGTTGAATTTTAAAAACAAAACCTTGGAATATTCTCTAAAAATTGTTGAAGCCTTTCTGCTTCTTCCCCTACTTTATGTAAGGCAATAAATTCAGATTCTATAGTTAATCTAGCAATGCATTAGAAGATTTACATGATACCTTAGTACCACCAAGTGTGAATATATAACCACTGGTAGATTTTGTATCCTTACAATCAGATATCTAGTACGAATTGCTATAAACTTAAAATATAGCTAGATATTTTGTATAGTAGAATATAGAATTTTGGGTATATCTCAAATATCTAAGCCCTCTAACAATTACTTACCAATGGTCTTTTTTAAGATTATTTGCATATTTACTAACTTCACTTATAGAGTAAATTATATCTACTTATGTGCAATTCATTACATATGTAAGACTTTTGATTATACGAGGCTATTCCAATTGTGGTATGCTTAACCCATTATTTTTTGCTAAGGGAAGATTTACATCAACATGTGTTCTATTTATACTTTTATCATCTTTGATAAACTTATAAAATGAGATTGAGATAATGCTAATCCATCAGACTATTAGAAATTTTAATTCCTAATATAACATCTGCAACAGCTAAATCATTCATTTCAAACTCACTAGATAACATCCTTTTAGTAGCTTTAGTAATCTCATTATTACTACCAAGGGTAACCATATCATCCACATGACATAGCCTAGATTACTGCTCTTGACATAAACACATTTATCATACTCATTAATTTTAAATCCAACTGTGGTCGAATGTTTGTCAAACTTCTTGTTCAATTGCTTTGATGCTTGTTTTAATTGATATAGAGATTTCATGAGTCATTACACTTTATTTTCTTGCAGGAACAACAATTCTTTTTGGTTGTTCCATATAAATCTCTTTATCTAACTCCCCATTTAGGGAGGCGTTCTAAACATCCAATTGATGTATTTTAATATCATACAATGTTGCAATAGCAATTAACTTTCATATGGATGTTATTTTTGTAATAAGTCAATAAGAAAAAGGAGGCTATTGATTACCTTTTAGCTACAAGTCTTGCCTTGTATTTATCAATTGATCCATTAGCTTTTGTTTTCTTCTTGAAAATCTACCCCAAAGGTTTACTTCCAGATAGAAGCTTGTGATTACTTGAGTTTTGATAAGTAATTTTTAATCAAAATACATTGAAATATGGTTTAACACATGATTGACGTGATAGATTTGATATATATGTTAACTTGGTCGTTTATTTCTAAAATCAGTTTTAACATTTTCTCATACACTTAAAAGAATTTTGAGTAAGTGAAGGATTCGTG
Organism: Vitellaria paradoxa; assembly: GCA_019916065.1. Taxonomy (NCBI): domain Eukaryota; kingdom Viridiplantae; phylum Streptophyta; class Magnoliopsida; order Ericales; family Sapotaceae; genus Vitellaria; species Vitellaria paradoxa. The sequence continues at coordinate 25,666,364 of CM034243.1, forward strand.
TGCATCAACCCAAGGATCTAGGTGTGTTCATTTACTCGAGCACACAGATTTGATTCCCTGGGCACACAAGCTAGGCTGGGCGCACACATGTCCTCATTCAGGCGCCCAAACTGTCACATTAGTAAATCACGCGCTATCTTTCTAAAATTTTCAATTGATCTTTATCTTTCAAAAATTTCCCCCTTCCTATCCTATTAGCCTATGAACATAGGATCACCACTGTGCTACCATTTCTTCCTTTTGAAGTAATAGTATTTATATATGCATATAGATATGTAAGCGGGTAAAGTGTAGATAACAGATAATGAGAGAGTGTGTGAGTTTATGAAATAGGAATACACCTCAATTTGGGCCTCTCTCTCTCATTTCCAGTTTTCAATTGGAGTTTATTTGAGCTTGCACTAGTCTTTGAATTAGTGTTAGAGAACTTGGGTTGGGTGTAAGGAGTTTTTGCGCAATCCTATAGATTTCCTAAAAATTGACTTTTGTTTATCAAGCACTGCTCATCATTCTTGAGCATCGAGATAGGGGTGTGTTTATGTTATTTTTTTTAAATGTTATGATTATAGGTAACATGTCATGTATTATGATGTTTAGACTTGTGACTATTAATTGATTAACTGATACTATGCACATATACATATTTATATATGTTTATATATATGCATATAGATGTCAAGAAGAAGGTAAATAGTAGGAATTTTCATGCATCTATCTAATAAGGAAGAACAATTGATTTGATATTTGTATATGTGGCATGGCTTGGGGGGTGGGGGTTTGGGTGGGTCTACATGACTGGGGAGTGAAAGGACGAAAGAGAGAAGGGGCGCGAGGGTTGGGTATACTGGCGGAAAGATAAGGCTTTTTTTTTTTTAAGGCAAGTTGAATTTTTATTTGAAATAGATACAAATAAATAATGAGAATACTAATTTGCTATATAATAATTAATAATTAATTTTAATTACATATAATTTGTGTCATATATAATAAAGAAATTGAAATTTCGAGATATACTGATAGAGGATCCCAAACAATCGATTAATCAATTAATTAATCAATCACACACACAAGAATGTAGAAGGTGAGATAAACAAAAACGAGGAAACCTATGAAAGAAAACCTCAAACAAAACTTTCACTAAAATAAACACACGTTGGTTACAAACTCAACCCCTCAATAGATCGACTCCTCGACTCTATACTCTATTTGACGTTTGCTTGAATCCTCGATTCACCAACTCCTCTAGCAAATGCCCTTCGACTCCTTGAAGGCTTAACACCGAATCTTTGGTAGCTTTTACTGAATCCTTAGCATGCTGAATCCACAGCCTTCAAATTCAAACTCCTTCGGATTGAACACGAACTATGATGGCTAAGTGATGGAGAGAATTAAACTTTTTAAGCTTCCAATCACATGAATATTCTCTCTATATCTGTGTGTATATAAACCTTGAAGACTTCAAGAGATATATATAGACAAACAGAGGTGGCTAGAGCTCGAACTAGTCGAAATAGGCTGGGAAAACTCACCTCGCGGGAAGGACGCTCCTGCGGCCTTCCCGCAAATCAGAGCGATCTTCCCGCACAGCTAAACTCCTGATTTTGGCTCTCGGCTTTATCCCGCAGCCAACCACAGCTTTCCTGCGGTCTTCCTACATTAATCAGTTCCGAGCCTCTTCAGGACTTTCAAATCACTTCAGGACTTCCAGCCATTATGGAAACTGTTTCTCTGAGGCCTTTTGGAATTCTACTTGACTTATGACTCTAGTGTCTTAGCCTACACTAAGTCTAAAAATACATACAATTCTATTTGATCATGGATTTGCCAATTTTCAATTTTAGCCTTAACAGAAATTAAAGATTTGAATTTGGCATATTTTTAACCATTGGATTTACTTAATGGTTAGAATTATTTTTTCCTCTTCACTTTACTTGTCCTTTCGGTCACTTTATATAAAAATACTCTCTTATTCTTTCCACATTTATTAAATATTTTTTTATAAATGTTTTTTAAAATATTATTTTATATGAATGCATATTTGATAAAGTTAACTAAGTTTTTTTATTTAAAAAAATAGTATTTAAAATTTAATTTTAATGTACTTAAATTAAAAATTAAAATTCAATTTTTTTTATGGAAAAATTCAATTTTAAAGTATTGAAAACTTAAAATTTTAAATACATACACCTTTACATTCTTTATGTTATCTATATAATAAAAAAGTTAAAGAATTTAAATGTGAGATATTTTTAACTGTTATATTTGCTCAATGGTTAGGATTATTTTTTATTTTTCTTTGTAATTTAGTTGTCTTTCCGGTCACTTCATATGAAAACACACTCTTTTACTCATCTCATATTTTATTAAATATTTTTTTTATAAAATATTTTAAATCAATATTTTTAAAAACATGAATATTTGCAATAAATAATAAAACTTTACATTTTATTAAAGACTATATAGATACTTTAATCTCTTTTGATTAGTGATATCTATTTTTATAGATTATTTTTACAGTTTTTCATGTAGGTTTGTTTTACAAATTTATATTTGAGCTATTTGTAGACTAAATTATATTTCTGCGTCTTTAGGTATGGGTAATTTCTAGTATTTATATATTATCTATATATATGCATATGGATGTCAAGAAGATGGTAAATAGTAGGAATTTTCACACAATTTCTATTATAATACTAACAGTTATGAAGATATAGTGCATGTGTGAAAGATGGGAAAATTAGATGGCTGTGTATATATATTCGTTCTGGGGAAAAATGATGAATAGTAATTACAATTGAAGATTGATAATTGATGAAAATTAGATTATTCACATGGTTGTATTCATATGAGATTGGAGATCAGCATGATATGTATATTGAAGGAAAAACAAGGTTAAAACTAGAGAAAAATTAAAATTTCAAACTTATCAAAAATATAAGGAAACTGAGTTCTGGTACAGGAGGTACTCCGGGTGTATGGGCGTAAGTCCTTGGGCACACAACCTAGGTTGGTCATCTGAGTGCGCGAGTTTGCTACTCAGACACACTAGGTGCACAAGTGAAGTTTTTATATATTTTTAATATTATAACCTAGAAATAAATTATTTATTTAATTTATTATTAATTATTTGTTTTAATTATGTGTTATATTTTTATTGGAATTAGTTAGCTTTATTTAAGAAATATTTAAGTTATTAATTTATTATTTTTGGGTAAATGTGGAGCATTAGATGATTTAAAGGATTATTATTGTTAAGATATGATTAGAGGTCCACTATAATTTAAGTAGATGTGATGGTATGTGATTAAAGAAATTATATATATGGGTTGTATCATATGAGGGTTTTATTATATTCTAAATTAGGAGAAAGATAGAGAAAAGAAGTGAAAGAGAAAAGGCTATTACAGTGAAGGGGAAGGGAATTTCAAAGGTTAGTCTTCTTTATTTAATTATTTTCCTTCATTGAATACTATTCATGGATGAGATGGGTGAAAGAGGATTAGTTAAATTAGGGGTTGATGATCTGCTAATTTGTATTATATATATATATAAGAATTCATTTATGGTTGATAGTGATTCGTAATATAGATATCAGGTACAAACTGAGGACATTGTCGCTCACCCTTAATAACTTCAAGGAAAGGGTCGATATATTATGTATGGTTTGTAGTGATTAACTTAAACGTATTGGTAGAATGTGAAAAAATATATATATATCAACTTGATTGGTTAAGTACGTGACATGATGGATGAAAAGTGAACATATATATGCCAAGGGCTGGCATTAGGTTCCTTATATAATATATAAAGAAGAAAGAAAGAAAAAGAAAAGGAAGATTGAGAATGAAGTGCTACTAGAGTGTTTTTTGGGGTTGTTTGATATTAGCTTAATTTTAGTTATTTGATGAGAAATGACTATATTTAATAATTTTCTTATAATAATTTAAAATAGATTTTCAAGTAATAGATATTTATATTTGTGCACTCAAGATGGTGATGAATTATACTAATTTATTTTACATTTGCATCTTTGGACTGTTGGTAAGTTTGGCTTGCTAGTATTAATTTTGTAAATTATTCCATGTATAAAGGTTTTCATGGTTGAATTTTCTGAATTATTCATTGTGAAAAATTCTATTATTTTGATAAGAAATTATATGCTTTATGCGATTGAGCATAGGAAAAATTGTTTGAACATTGATGTTCAGTTTGATTTTATGGGATGGTAATGAATAATTAATTATGGTTTAAAATTGAAATAAAAGTCTAGTGTGCAGGCTCCTTAAGTGATGTGATTCTGACAACTAGGGAACAGGCCAGTGAAAACCGTGGTGACCCTATTTCTCAACGATTGTAGAAATAAGCCTGTAAAAACTATAGTGACCTCAATCAGATCAGCTTAGGAAAAAACTTATGAGTCAGACTAGGTGACTCTAAGTGCAATGTTAGATAGAACGAGCACTAGCCACGAGAAATATTTTGGCACGTATGATATTAATTCCCATGTGATAATCCACATATTAATGTTTATCGTCACTATTGTGATTGATGGATTGATTTATGGATGTTATTGTACTCTGTTGTGCAGATTTTTAAATTACTATAAATTAGGCATGGAAATTATTTATTTAGAATTTTCTAAGTTAAATTGTTTATTGAAAATTTTATTATTTCAAAGTTACTATTATTATGTTTAGCTTAGCAATTCATTCACTAAACTTTTAACTCACTCCTCATTTTTAACAATTTTCAGGTAAGATGAAAAAATTGTAGACAAGAATTATGGATTAGTTCAGGTGAGATGAAGTTTGACCAACTCCTTTCCTTTCGACCCATTAAAAAAAAAAAAACTATTGGGTTTCTTTTCTAGATCAAAAGTTTGTGGAGTTCTTCGGCAACCGTCATGCTTTAGGAAATAGTATGAATTGTAAGTGGTCGAACATAGCGTCTGTGGCTATTTTCATCTTCTGGTTCATATGTTACATTCTGTGGTTATGGAAACCATCATACTTCTGGAGACATTAGGAACTAAAAGCTTTTGGACATAATCAACTGGTGTTGATGTTATGTTTGGTTTGTATGTAGTTGCTACTACACCTGAGCAAGTTGTATTGATAATTACTAAACTTCAATTTGTATACACCTGGTAACAAAAACATGAACATGGCACAAAAATAAGGATCTATGAAAAATTGATATTCTTATACATTTTTTTATGCATGCATTGTAAATCAGTTTTTAATTTTAATGTGGAAGATAATGCTTGAAAACCACATCGCTTTGCTCTGCATTCACTTTTACTGCTTCCACTCTCTTATATGAAACATTAAATCAAGGCTATTTAAGCAACCAAAATTTGTTGTGCAACTAGCAATTACCGTCTTCAAAGTCATTAGGTTATTAGATTGTGTATGGTAATGCTTCTATAATATTGGCTAATATAAATTTACTTGGGTATATTAATTTTAACATGTATAGTGGCTTATTTAGTGCTCTCACTAAATCTTTGCCTGTACAGTAATATTTCAAAGTGTCCTTGCTTGCTTAAGTTGTGTTGACTGCTCATTCAATGCATAATCTTCATAGAAAAAACGGACTTTGGGTTTTTAGGATGTGTTAATCTTCTTTTGATGCTAGTAACAAATTTGTCATACATGTCATTGATCATTTTAATATATTTCATAGGTGTTAATTTTTTTTCTTTTTTTTCCTAACGTACGTCCACTATTAAATTTCTGTTGGAACCATATCATATTCTTTCTCTAAATCAATCATGTGAAGGTCTTGTATTTTTCAATTGATATTCTTATTATGAAAATAACTTTCATGGTCGATCTATCATGCATAAAAACAAATTAGCTCTTTGATATTTTTGTCACACATCTAGTCTAGCTTCAATCACTCTCTCCAAAAGTCTCATACTATGACTCGTAAGCTTAATTCCTTAGTGGTTATTACACTTTTGAATATATCCTTTATTCTTATAGATAGGCATTAAGGTATTTTTCTTCCATTTGTTAGATTTCTTATCAGTATGCAAGATCCTATTAAATAATTTAGTCAACCAAATTATTCACTATATTCTAGACACTTCCAAACTCCAATCGAAATACCATCTTGGTCTATAACTTTTTCTGTCTTCATATTTTTCATAGCCTCTTTTGCTTTTATAAATGTAATCCTTGCATAAAACTTATATTTCTATTATCAATAAGGTTACTAAGGTCTCCCAAATTCTTCTCGTGCCAACTGTTAAATACACTATCAAAATAACTTCTTCATCTATCCTTGATATCCTCTTTTTTTTTTTTTTTTTAATCAAAACTACTCAGTTCTCATTTTTAATACACTTAACCTAATATAAGTCCTTACTTATTTTTTTCTATTGTTCTAGTTAATTTGTAGATATTTTTCTCCTAATTTTTTGTCCCTAACTTGCCTTCATATCTAACTTCTCTAATTGGCATTTTAGCCTTTTTTTTTTCAATCCATTTATACCTTTCGTCTACTCCTTTATCTTTACACTGAGGCAAATTCATACAACACTCTCTCTTATCCTCAATCACCACATGTACCGCTTTGTTCCACCATCAAATCTCTTTTGTGAGTTGTCTTTTTTCCTTATATGTATCTAATATCTCTACAACCGCTCTTTTAATAATATAATCGTTTCATTCCAAATTGTATTTACTTTATCATCTAAATTTCATTTTCTTTTTTGAGCATTTTTTCTTTAAATGCCATTTGTTTTTCTCTTTTCAGGTTTTACCATTTGGTTCTTGAAGTTTAAAGCTAGTATTTTAAATTTTCTCCTATATAGTTAGCCTTTTGTAGACAACGTATATTAACTGTTCGCCTAGCCAAAATATCTACTAATTCCCTTAAATTTTCTATTAATGAGCTTATATTTCAAGTTGTTATTTATAACTTACTTGTTGGAATTAATTAGTATTTAATTCCCATAATTAGTTTCCTAATTAAAGTGGTCCATATATGAATCCAAATTTGATAAGGAATTATTTAGAAAATTATTATTGGTAGAAGATTGTGAGTTATTTTCCTAACCATATCCTACTTGATGGACGGTAGAGATTAAATGACTAATTAGGAAATTGAGTCCTCTCTCTCCCTATAAATAGTGAATGAATTCCATCAATTCATACACATTAAAAAATTACAACACATTAGGGTTTATAGGGCAAAAGGGAGAAACCCTAGTTTCCAAAAGGGTTTTATTTTGTCGAAGGAGAAGATTCAAGAACAATAATTTTGAGGTAACTTCCGCATTCAGATTTTCAAAGTAATGGTTCAAGGTACGTGTTCTTAATTATATTATGTAAGTAGACAAAATATATGAATATCATGAAGATAAAGATCCTATATATTTAATTAAATATTATGTGTTAATTTAATTATAAACTTACATGTGGTATCAGAGCACAAGTTTGTAATCTCATGATATTCCATAATGTTGCCGTTAATTGAATTTTGTTGCATATTTAATTATATATGCGTTTGAGAAAATTAAGAGAAGCTTATTCCCACAAATATATATATATATATATATATATATATTTTGAATGGATTTTGGTTTTCTATCCTCATTAAAATTCTTGAAAACTTGCTCAAGATGGGATATTAAATCTGTATTCACTTTCTTGTATTATTGCGTTCAATAAAATAGTTTGAATGCAAATGGCATGATTAAGGATTTAAATCCCAAGGCTGGTATTAAGTTATGATTCTTTATTTTAAGTTGATTTTTCCAATTAGGATTCTTGAATAATCAACTGAAAGTATAAGTTTATGTTGTGAAGGTAGTGACTCAATTGCTAACAAGAAATTAGAGAATTTAATGAATTTAATTAATCTTTTAAGGATGATAGACGACTTGTTTTTTAATATTATTGAGTTATAAAATATATATATATATATATATATATTAAATATTTAACAATTCTTTATTTGGACACGTTGAACTCTCAAGTTCTCGAAAGGTTTTGGCTGGGTTGTCTATTAAATATATATATATATATATATTTATTGATCAATGGCGTGCTTTCTAAATTCTGAAAAAAATGCACTTAAAGTTTTGTTATTATTTTTTTATTTTGTTTCCCTTTATTTGTATTTTGGGAAAATTTAAAAAAAAAATAATATTCTTTTAATGTTAAATGATTAATTATTTTAACCATTATTATTGATTCTAATATTCACATTATAAATGGTTTGGTGTTCACCACAGTGCTCCAATCCATTATTGTGAATATTAAATTTATGATTATATTTTATTCTAATATTCATATTATGATTAGATTAAATATTTCCACAGTATTTTTAATCTATTGTTATGAATATTAGATTACTAAAATTTTATTCATACCATTTATGTTTTGGTTGCCCACAGGCCCAAATATGGTAGTGAATATTGGATTGTTAATGTATATATATATTAATATTCACGTTATAAATGGTTTGGTGTTCACCACAGTACTCCAATCCATTATTATGAATATTAAATTTATGGTTATACTTAATTATAATATTCATATTATGATTAGATTAAATATTCATCATAGTGTTTTTTAATCTATTGTTATGAATATTATATTATTAAAATTTTATTCATACATCTATATTTTGGTTGCCCACAGGCTCAGATATAGACGTGAATATTGAATTGTTGATATTTTAATTATTGTTTATTCAGTTATATAATTTGGTTACCCACAGGTCCAATTATATTAATTGAATAATTATTATGGGGTGATAAATTATTTTATTAGAAAAATTATATACATCCTCAGATGCCATATATATATTTTTTAAATAATGTAGCATCCAATTAAATGTTCTTAAATATCAACAACTTTTGCTCCCTTGCATAATTGTTATTTATGTGTTGTTATAAATGAAATAGATATGTGAGCATATTTAATAAATATTGCAGTTCCAAATCCTATTTTACTTTATTCCCAAGCCTCAACATCCCTAGATTTGATATTGCTAAATTTCTTTTTTAAGTGGCATGAACAAGCCAAGTTTAATTTGGGAGTTATTGACCTTGATTTGTGACTTTTCATCAATGAACCTGCTATTATTATTAATAAAAGTAGCGAAGCCGAAAAGGCCACTCATATGGCATTGTCTGGATCTAATAAATTAAGCCTAATGTTTTGTACATGACCGTTACTGCAAACACTAAATCATGTCTCCTTAAGACGTCAAATGCTAAGGAAGATCTTAATAAGTTTAAGGAACATCTTCAGTTTTCTCACTTGCTGGAAAATTTATGGCTGAACTAACCATTATGCATTTTCATGGTACTCATACCATGAATGAACACATTATTGAGATGATCAATCTGACTGCAAAATTAAAGACTTTAGGCATGATTGTGGATGAGTCTTTTCTCATCCACTTTGTCCTAAACTCTTTACTTCTAGAATATGGACCTTTTTAGTTCAATTACTACATTATTAAGAATAAATGGAATGTAAATGAACTACATAGTATGTTGGTCCAATAAGAAGGAAAACTTATGTAGTAGAATGGTCATGTGACGCATCTAATGGTGAAAGAATGAGTTAGAAAGAATAAAGCTAGAAAAGGCATCAAGCGTGGCCAATCCAAGCTAAATGGATCTAATCAATCTGCCCCCAAAAAGGAAAATAAAGTGATAAGTGCCACTTTTGGAAAAGAAATGGACACTTTCATAAAAGAAGTGGACACTTTCATAAAGATTGCCTAAAATGTAAGGCATGGTTCGAAAATAAGGGTAAA